>OX335687.1:25000-1225000 GCA_946894065.1 Acleris literana
TTGGCGTACCCTCAAACCGGTTTGGTTGGACGCCGTGGAACCCGCGATTGGCATTCCCCACGACGTCGTCCGGCTGCCCCAGCCATTGCCGGGGCTCCCCGCGCCAAAGGGGAGAAGGGCCGAGCACGCGTGGCCCCCCTCCCAGACCGCTGAGTGACTTGCCTACAGCAGGCAGGGGACTCCCATCCCCCACCTGCAGCCACTAAGGGTTGAGGCGCGCGGCAAAACGCCGCCGCCTCAACCCCTGCCGTCTGCGCCGGAGCGGATGCGCGAGAGGAGACTCCTCGCGCTCCCGCTCCGCGGCCTCCTTCTGCGAGATAACCGTCTCGCAAAAAGAGGCCACAGCCTCCCAAGACCTCTCGCTGCAGAGCATTGCCGAGACAATGCTGTAGAGCGAGAGGTCCTCCCGCTGTATAGCGAGTGCCATGGCGCCGCGCTCCGAACTCCAACGGCTGCACACCTCAAAGGTGTGCCGAGCCGTGTCGTCCGGATCGCCGCACTCATGGCACTGCGGGGTAGGCTCCCTCCCAATTTTGTGCAGGTAATGACCGAAACACCCATGTCCGGTCATTACCTGCACAAGCCGGAACGACGTAGCGCCGACTGCCCTCTCTAACCACAGGTCAACCGACGGGAGGATCGCCCCTATAGTACGAGTACCATAGGGGGAGTCCCCCAGGTCGGCCTTCCATCGTTCCCGCAGTCGACGCTCCGTCATTCGGCGCGTCTCCTCTACCTCCTCAGGGTCCGGGCGTTCACCCCTCGCCCGGGCCCTAGACCTAACCCTATAGGTCTCCGCCTGCACCTCTGCATCCAATTCCCAGGGCGGGGTGCAGGCGAGGAGGCAGGCCGCTGCGTGGGCCACGGTTACGTAGGCCCTCACCATCCGGAGGGCCACAACCCTCTGGGGCCTCCGCAGCAGGGCTCTGTTCCGGGCGGACAGCTTGTCCGCCCAGATTGGGGCCCCGTAGAGGGCCATGCTCCTTGTCACGCCGGCGTATAAACGCCGGCATAAGGAGCCTGGCCCACCCACATTGGGCAATAGCCGCCCCAGTGCCGAGGCGGCACCCACTATTCGGGGAGCAAGTTTGGAGAAATGCTCCCCGAAATCCCATTTGCGGTCCAATATTAGCCCCAGATATTTTATATGGGGCTTAATTATGACCGCCTCCCCCCCCAGGGTGAGCGCCGCGCCCGCCGGCAGCCTCCACCCTCGCCCCCCGAAGACTATGCCCTCAGTCTTCGGGAGGGCCACCTTTAATCCGAGCCGCTCAATGCGATGAATCGCCAGCTCGGCCGCCACCTCCGCCCTCCTTGAGGTCTCCCTCAGGTTGCTTCCGCGCGCAGCCACCATCGTGTCGTCCGCATAACAGATTGTGACTGTGCGCGGAAGCAATTCCCCCCTGATGGCCCAGTCGTACCCCAGGTTCCAAAGAAGTGGACCGAGAACGGAACCCTGGGGCACGCCGCAGGCCATCCTCCTTTCCCCCCGTCGACCCTCCTTGCCCTCATAGAGCACTACCCTCTCGGTAAGGTAGTGCTCTATGACCCGCCGCAGGTAGTGAGGCACTTCGTGATACCGAAGTGCCTCACTTATCACCTCATAGGGGAGGGTGCCGAAGGCATTGGCGATGTCTAAAGACACCGCCACGACACCCTCTCCCCTGCCCGACGCGTCTTCACAGAAGTCCCTTAAGGACTTCAGCGCGTCGAGCGTAGACCGCCCCTCCCGGAACCCGAACTGTCTCTCCGAGACGTTCGGGCCGGCGGTCTCCAGGTGCTGCAGGATCCGGGAGGCCAGGATACGTTCAAACATTTTCCCGGCCTCATCCAGCAGCACGATGGGGCGGTAGGCGGACGGGCAGTCGGGGGGTCGACCCTCTTTACGGAGGAGGCATACCCTCCCCTCCTTCCATATCCTCGGGAACCTTCCCTCCCTCAGGCAGTCATCCATGATCTGCCTGAGGCGGTTCCCGAGATGTTTTAGACTGATGAAGAGGACGCGACCGGGGACTCCATCGGGGCCCGGGGCTTTTTTACAGCCCCGGAGTCGGTCCTCTACCCTCTCGAACTCGTCATCGCTAATTGGCGCAATGACGAGTTCGGTATCCGGCTCCTCCACGGGCTCAGCCATCGATGGAGGGGTGATCGCAGGGGCTGGAGGGAACAGCCCCTCGATGACCCTCTGCAGTAAGGCGGGTTCAAGGGAGTCCATGGGGGGGGCAGTGCGCATCTTGTTGCGCACTACCCTGTAGGGCCGCCCCCATGGGTCCTTATCCAGGGTGGCCAAGAACGAGGCTTGTCCCTCATCCTTGGCCTTGGCGATCGCCACCTGGAGGGCCTTCTTTGCCACCTTGAGGGCCTGGTGGAGACCCTCTTCCTCTTGGGGGGTGTGCCGCCTACGCCTACAGTGCTGGTAGGCGTGGCGGGCACTATTGCTGGTGATCCGCAGGGCCGCAATCTCTGCGGACCACCAGTACACCCTCTTCCGAGAAGTCAGGCGTTTCGCCCGGGGCATAGCCGCATCGCACACCGCCTGCAGTGCGATGCGGAACCGGACAGCCCTTTCCTCGACTCCGAGGGCGGCGGGTGGGGCAGCACACCAAGCCTCCACCATCGCCGCCTCGTCCGCCTTGGCCCTGTCCAAAAGGGACAGGGACCATTTTGGGAACCCTCCTCCCCTGCTCCCGTTTGCCCTCCCCCCGGGGATGGGCAGTGACTGCACCCCTCCTGTGGAGACCCTCATCCTAATATATAGGTGATCGGAGAGGGTCTCCACGTCCTCCAGGACGCGCCAGTCTTCCACACGCGCGGCAATGGCAGTGGTCGCGAACGTCACGTCCACGACCGAACCCCCCTGCCGCCGCACGCATGTATTTGCGCCGCCCTGATTCAGAACCTCGAGTCCTGTTGCCACCACCCAATCCCTGAGGACCGCCCCTCGCGGGTCCGTGATGGGGGAACCCCATGCCGAGCTCTTGGCATTGAGGTCCCCCAGGACCATCACTTGTCTCGGAGCAGCCCTCCTGACCACCCCCCCCAGGACTCCCAGGAATTGTTCAAAAGCACGTAGCGGCCTATTGGGGGAGAAGTACACCGCCAATAGTACGGTGTCATTCCCCCACTTGGCCGCCACAAATCCTGGGCCGCCCTCAATCTTCGACAAGGCGGGGAAGTCCCCAACCACCGGCACTACGATAGCCACCATTTCATCCGACGCCCCTACCCAATTAGGTAGAGGGGGGACGAAATAGGGCTCCGCAACAACCGCCACGCCAATCGCCCACTCCGCCATAGTCTGCATGAGCAGATCTTGAGCTCTGGCGGAGTGGTTGGCGTTTATCTGCAGGACCTCTAAATGCCGGTGTGCTGGCATTTAGTGGTCCATGCGGTTGTCCTCTGCTAGCCGGCCAGCGGCTACCTCTGTGTGGGAAGGGGGAGGCTGAGGACGACGGGGGGGTCGCGTCCTTAGGTCCCTACCTCTAGTTTCCGGGGGGAAACAACTATCTCCCCCCATAGAGTGGTCAGCTGGAAGTTTTGCATGGGCGCACACCACGCACCATGCCTTTTCTTCCCAGCATTCTCTTGCTATGTGCCCCTCCCTGCTGCACCGGTAGCAGGATTTTGACCGGTCAACGCTGGAGGGGCATGTCTCTCGTGTGTGACCAACACCCATGCATCTGTAGCACCGCATAGGTGCTGGTCCGATCCTATTGATCTTGGCGGACGCCCAACCCACCTTGATCCGCCCTATCGCCAGGAGGGCTTTGGCCACCCGCACTGGGCACTGGATCAAAACAGATCCAGTTCCGTCGTACAGGGGGCGAATGCCCCCTACCTTTATTTGGGCCTGGTCACAGGCTCCTGCATTGGCAACGGCCAGCGCCACGGACTCCTTTGTCGCCGACTCATCTAGGCCGGCGATTTGGAGTCCGGTCTTTTTTGTTACGCGGCTCACGTCGGCCACGTCACCTACAATCTGCTGCAGTTTAGCAGCAAGATTATCAGCCGCATTCTCCTGGTCCTCTCCGGGGACTTCGATTACACGGGCCCCCGTCATAGAGGACCTGACCTTTACATGCTGCAGGCCCACTTCCTCCAAGCTCAGGGCGTTGATCGCCCTGGCCATAGTGGCCTGTAGCGTGGTGGTGTTGGTGGCATCCTTTTTTAATGAAACCACCACCGCCGCCGTCCTTGGAACGGCCAGCGCCCTCACCTTAGGCGCTGCCGTCTTTTTCTTGGGTGGCGCTTTGGGCGCTCTTGTCGAGGGGGCAGGCTTGGCCTTCGCCGTGCCCTTCCCCTTCCCTTTCCCCTTCTTTACCACATCCACCCAGGATTCCTTAGGTGGACGTGGCGTTTGGGTCGAGGGGCATGATCCTCCTTCCGACGACCGAGCAACTCTCGGGGCGGCTCGCGGGGCCGGGACTGGAGCTTGGCGGGCGGGGGCAACTGCCTTTTTGGCAGTCTTGGCCTTTTGCGGCCTCCCGTCCCCCAGTCTTGCTACTGCCTCAGGCTGAGTAGTCCTCACCTTAGGTGGGGCAGGCGAAGCAGTCCTCATCCTAGGTGGGGCAGGTGAGACCGTCCTCACTTTGGGAAGGGCTGGCACAGCCGATCCCACCACCCTCCTATCAGCCGCCAACGGGGGGCGGAAAATCGGCTCAGGCGGCAGGCGCCTGTTCACCTCCTCAAGGCGGGCATTGATCATGCCCCCCAAGGAGACGAACAGTTCCTTCTTTAGTTCTCCGATCGCCTCCGCCAGGTCCGCAGCAGAAAACTGCAAGGACGCTTTGGGTGGCGGGGCCGGAGACGCCGGAATCTCCCGCTCCGAGAACGCAGTCCGGAGCGCCTTCAGTTCCGCCAAGCAGTGAGTGAGTTGCTCCCGCATCCTCTTATTGTCCGCTTTAAGGATGCGGATCTCCTCACTTTCCGACTTGGCGGCCTCGACGTCGTCCATCGAGTCTAAAATCGTGTGGCAGGCACGATTCATCGCGCCCCACACATCTCCCTTCAAATTACCGGATCTTCGGGCCCCCTCTAAAATCTCCCTCGCTGCCTGTCGGGTTGCCTCGATTGGATCTGAAAACCGCAGAAATTCTATCGGGCTTTCCCGGCGCGAGGGGGAGGTTGGTGATCGCGAACGCGAGCGCACCTTTCCTCCCTTTTTCCCTCCATTCGTTCCCTTAACCTCCTTCCCCCCCTTGGGGCGGAGCTCAGGAAAGTCCTTTCGGTATGCGGCGGCAGCGTCCGCTTCTTCCTCGAACTGATAAATGTCCGACTCTTGTAGCTTGGCCCTTGCTGCAGCCAACCCCGCATATGCCCCCTTGGGCTTTCCTCTACGGGCGGAGTTGATCTTTGGCCCGTACACGTGCCTTAGATCACCCTCCTCATCATCCTCATGACCCCTCTTAGAGGCATGAGGGACCCTCTCATAAACATCTAACGAGTCCTCCGACTCACACCCAGAGGTGAGGATTTCTCCCCCTTCCTCCAGTGGATCCCCCCCTTTCTCAGTGTCAGAAGCCATACTGACCCCTTCCACCTAATTCCCAAATTTGGTCTAAATCCGACTACTACGATCAAAACTAAGACCTAACCTAACCTTGAAATGGTCAAGTGCGAGTCGGATTTAGACTTTCCCATATAAAACCCGATTTAGCGCCTGAAATTTTCCTCTGAGCAATCAGAGAAAAAGTTTGCCGCTTTTTTCGGGCCACTTCCCGAGGTCGTAGCGACCTAGAAAAATGACCAAAAAATAGAAGATTTTTTGGTCTATTTTCTAATACGTCTTGTATTCACCAAAGATGAATAGGTTAAAAGAAATTAACAAAAAACTAAAAAGGTAAAATTTTGAAAAAAGTGAAGTCCAAGAAATTGATCCCTCTCCTCACTAGTAGGTCAATAACTCTTGACTCAAAAATCACAGAGTCTTGGATCTTTCACGAAGATTTAGAAAACAAAATTTACTACACCTACAAAAAGTTTCAAAAAGATACGAGAAGCGCAACTTTTTTAAAACTACCCCCAAACTGAAGGGACTAGAAAAATCCTTCCGAAAATTTTGAGCAAAAACTCACAATTTCCGAAATTTTATAATTCTAGTCTCCTTAAACCGAAATAAACGGGACCGACTCTATAGTTTGCGGAACCGTTGCCGCTATACCCGCCCAAAAAATGGGCAATTAAGGATGTTGGCAACCCCGACAAAACTATTTTTGAAAAATGTAAACAAACCCAAAATTTATAAAAAATTAAGGGCAAAAATTTACAATTTTCAAAAACCTAAAAAACCAAAACAAAAAATTCGACAATCTTGCCACCCTTTCCACGCGAAAGTCGACTATTGCCGCTACCTCCCAGCCCTAAAAAGGGCTCGGTACGACAACGGCAACAATTTTATTTCTGCGTTAGAAAAAGGTAAACAAACCGACGAAAACCAACCAAGTGCAAAAACCAAAAAACCGAATAACAAAGCCAAATCAACGTGTAATGCAGGATCAAAAACCGAAAACGAATGCCAGAAAAATGTAGTATTATGGTTCCGAAAATCGCAATAATCCGTGCAAGCACCTCCAAAATAGACCTCAACCTAACCTAACCTAACCTAACCTAACCTAACCTAACCTAACCTAACCTAACCTAACCTAACCTAACCTAACCTAACCTAACCTAACCTAACCTAACCTAACCTAACCTAACCTAACCTAACCTAACCTAACCTAACCTAACCTAACCTAACCTAACCTAACCTAACCTAACCTAACCTAACCTAACCTAACCTAACCTAACCTAACCTAACCTAACCTAACCTAACCTAACCTAACCTAACCTAACCTAACCTAACCTAACCTAACCTAACCTAACCTAACCTAACCTAACCTAACCTAACCTAACCTAACCTAACCTAACCTAACCTAACCTAACCTAACCTAACCTAACCTAACCTAACCTAACCTAACCTAACCTAACCTAACCTAACCTAACCTAACCTAACCTAACCTAACCTAACCTAACCTAACCTAACCTAACCTAACCTAACCTAACCTAACCTAACCTAACCTAACCTAACCTAACCTAACCTAACCTAACCTAACCTAACCTAACCTAACCTAACCTAACCTAACCTAACCTAACCTAACCTAACCTAACCTAACCTAACCTAACCTAACCTAACCTAACCTAACCTAACCTAACCTAACCTAACCTAACCTAACCTAACCTAACCTAACCTAACCTAACCTAACCTAACCTAACCTAACCTAACCTAACCTAACCTAACCTAACCTAACCTAACCTAACCTAACCTAACCTAACCTAACCTAACCTAACCTAACCTAACCTAACCTAACCTAACCTAACCTAACCTAACCTAACCTAACCTAACCTAACCTAACCTAACCTAACCTAACCTAACCTAACCTAACCTAACCTAACCTAACCTAACCTAACCTAACCTAACCTAACCTAACCTAACCTAACCTAACCTAACCTAACCTAACCTAACCTAACCTAACCTAACCTAACCTAACCTAACCTAACCTAACCTAACCTAACCTAACCTAACCTAACCTAACCTAACCTAACCTAACCTAACCTAACCTAACCTAACCTAACCTAACCTAACCTAACCTAACCTAACCTAACCTAACCTAACCTAACCTAACCTAACCTAACCTAACCTAACCTAACCTAACCTAACCTAACCTAACCTAACCTAACCTAACCTAACCTAACCTAACCTAACCTAACCTAACCTAACCTAACCTAACCTAACCTAACCTAACCTAACCTAACCTAACCTAACCTAACCTAACCTAACCTAACCTAACCTAACCTAACCTAACCTAACCTAACCTAACCTAACCTAACCTAACCTAACCTAACCTAACCTAACCTAACCTAACCTAACCTAACCTAACCTAACCTAACCTAACCTAACCTAACCTAACCTAACCTAACCTAACCTAACCTAACCTAACCTAACCTAACCTAACCTAACCTAACCTAACCTAACCTAACCTAACCTAACCTAACCTAACCTAACCTAACCTAACCTAACCTAACCTAACCTAACCTAACCTAACCTAACCTAACCTAACCTAACCTAACCTAACCTAACCTAACCTAACCTAACCTAACCTAACCTAACCTAACCTAACCTAACCTAACCTAACCTAACCTAACCTAACCTAACCTAACCTAACCTTTTTTTTTTTTTTTTTTTTTTTTGTTACGCTGGGGAAATGCATTTACGCATACCATCCAGGGGGGGATGGTTATGTGGGACTCACCAACCAGAGTGGCCGGAATACCCACTAAAACCCCAGCGGCCTTTGCACTTCACGGGCTGTTGATGATGGGGGCGCCATGGGCTGCTAATGATGCTACCATTGGGCGCCCCCCAGCCGTCCCAGTATCATCTGGGACACCTGCGTCATAGCAGGACTGTATGTGGTGGGCCCCCTAACCCACAAGTCCTACTAAGGGTCTAGGCTTGCACCAAACTGCCGTCGCCTTTGCCCCCTTCGCCTGCGCCGGAGCGGGTGTGCGTCGACATTGTCTTCGCGTTCCCGCTCCGCCGCCTCCTTCTGTGAGATGACGCTCTCACAGAAGGAGGATACCGCCCTCCACGATCTGTCGCTGCGCAGCATGGCCGAGACCACGCTGTGCAGCGAGAGATCGGTAATACCAATTTCCGCGGCCATAGTGCGGCGCTCCGGATCCCACCGAGTGCACACCGCGAAGGTGTGCTGGGCCGTGTCATCCAAATCGCCGCACTCGTGGCAGATCGGACTCGGCTCTCTCTTTATCTTGTGCAGGTAATGACCGAAACACCCATGTCCGGTCATTACCTGCACAAGCCGGTACGTCAGCGTACCGTGCGCCCTCTCGACCCAGTGGTCAAGCGACGGGAGGAGTGCCCCTATAGTGTAGGTCCCATAGGGGGAGTCCCCCAGGTCACTTTTCCACCGGTCTCTCATTCGTTTCTCGGCCATCCGCCGAGTCCTCTCTACCACTTCCGAGTCCGAGCGCCATCCTATGGCTCTGGACTCTACTCTCGCCTGGTATGTCTCGGCCTGCACCTGAGCATCTAGCTCCCACGGCGGGGTACAGGCCAAGATACACGCCGCCGCATGCGCTACGGTCATGTAGGCCCTCACCATGCGGAGGGCCATGACTCTCTGGGGCCTACGTAGCAAAGCTACATTCCTAGCCGACAGTTTGCTGGCCCAGATTGGCGCCCCATACAGCGCCATGCTGCGCACAACGCCTGCGAAGAGGCGTCGGCATGGCGCTTTTGGTCCCCCCACGTTGGGCAACAATCGGCTGAGGGCCGATGCGGCACCCACCACCCGGGGAGCAAGCTGCCGGAAGTGCTCCCCAAAGTTCCACCTGCGGTCCAGGACTAGGCCAAGGTATTTTATGTTGGCCTTAATCTGGACCGCTTCTCCCGCAATCGGCACGGTTGCGCCTCTGTGCGGGCGCCATCCCCGCCCCCCGAAGACAATTGCGTCTGTCTTCGGGAGGGCCACCTGCAAGCCAAGCCGCCTTATGCGGCTGACGATAAGGTCAGCCGCTACCGACGCACTCCGGAGCGTCTCGTTCAGCTCTTTACCCCGCACTGCCACCATTGTATCGTCAGCATAACAAATGGTGGCCATGCGGGGAAGCTGCTCTCCTCGGATCACCCAGTCGAATCCGATGTTCCACAACAGGGGTCCAAGCACGGACCCCTGTGGAACACCGCATGACATTTCACGTGCAACTCGCCTACCCCCGCAGTCGTAGAGCACTACCCTGTCGGTAAGGTAGTGCTCTACGATCCTCCGCAGGTACACTGGTACCCTATGATACCGGAGGGCCGCCCTTATGACTGAGAAGGGGAGGGAACCGAATGCGTTGGCGATGTCCAGCGACACCGCCACCACCCCCTCTCCCTTTTCCTCCGCGTACTCACAAAAGTTCCGTAGGGACCACAGGGCGTCAATTGTGCACCGTCCCTCCCGGAACCCAAACTGCCGGTCGCTAATATTTGGCCCTTTAATCTCCAAGTGCTTGACGATGCGACGGGACAAAACGCGCTCCAGCATTTTACCCGTCTCGTCAAGCAGGACGATAGGGCGATGACCAGCAGGAGAGTCGTGTGGCCGTCCCTCTTTGCGCAATAACACTAGGCGCCCCTCCTTCCAGCATCTTGGAAACCGCCCCTCTCTGAGGCAGTCATCAAAGAGGGCCCTTAGGCGACCTCCAAGGTGCTTCATTACTAACGGAAGGACCCTCCCCGGGACTCCGTCCGGCCCTGGAGCCTTCTTGCAGGACCGGAGGCGGTCGACGACCCACTCCATCTCGTCGTCCGTGACCAGGGGAACACCAGCTGGATCCTCGACCTCCCGCAAGGGGCCCCCCATGCACGGCGGAAGGAAATTCGGGGCTGCTGGGAAGAGGCCCTCAACTATCCTTGTGAGGAGTTCCGGCTCTAGGGAGTCCATAGGGGGGGCGCACCTGAGTTTGTTCCGTACCAAGCGGTACGGTCGCCCCCACGGATCCCTGTCGAGCGCAGCCAGGAACTCCTCCCGTGCCTCGTCTTTCCCCCTTGCGATGGCGACCCCTAAAGCCACCTTTGCCTCCTTGAGCTCACCGTAGAGGAGCTCCTCTTCCTCGGGCAGGTGACGCCTTCTCCTACAATGGGTGTAAGCTCGTCGGGCGGCGTTACTGGCGGTTCGAAGGGCCGCTATCTCCTCCGACCACCAGTATACCTGCTTCTTGGCAGGCAGCCCTCGCACACGGGGCATGGCCGCGTCGCATACCGACGTTAAGGTAACTCGAAATTGAGCTGCCCGCTCTTCCACTCCCAAGGTGGGGGTTGGGGGGGCACACCACGCCTCCACCATGGCAGCCTCGTCCGCCATCTCCCGGTCGAGACGGGACACTGCCCACCTTGGGAACTTTCCTCCTCCGGCGCCAGCCCGCCTTCTCGGGCCGGGTGGTAAGGCCCCCAGCGAAGTGCTGACCCTCATCTGGATATAGCGATGGTCAGAGAGGGTCTCTACTTCCTCCAGGACGCGCCAATTGTCAATGCGCGCGGCGATGGCAGGGGTCGCGAACGAGACGTCCACGATGGACCCCCCCTGCCGCCGCACACAAGTATTGGCGTCGCCCCGGTTCAGCACTTCAAGCCCCATAGCCGCTACCCAGTCTTCCAGGGCTGCTCCTCTTGGGTCCGTGATGGGGGAACCCCAAGCCGCACTCTTTGCATTAAAATCCCCCATCACCAACATATGCGCTGATGTAACCCTCCCGACGACTCCACCTAGGCCCGCCAGGAACTGCTCGAATGCGGACAGCGGTTTATTAGGGGAGAAGTACACTGCCACCAGGACAGTGTCTCCCCATTTGACCGCTGCAAAGCCCTGTCCACGTTCAATCCCTATTAGGGGAGGGAAGTCGCCCGTTGTCGGCACCACCAGCGCCACCCCTTCATCTGCGGCCCCGTACCAATTTGGCTGTGCAGGGACGAGGTAGGGCTCGGCCACCACCACTATCCCAATACCCCACTCCGCCATGACCTGCATAAGCAGATCTTGTGCGCGGGCGGAGTGGTTGGTATTTACTTGCAGGATCTCCAAATGTCGGTGTGCTGGCATTTAGAGATCCATACGAGCTTCCCCTTGGGCCGATTGCTCGGCACTGCTTTCCCTTAGGGCAGTCCTTACCGGAGTTCTGGCGGCAACTGCCTTACCTCTTGTTGGCGGCGGGTTGCAATGCTCACCCCCCATATTGTGGTCAGCCCGGCGTTTGGCCAGGTGGCACACTGCGCAGAAAGGCGCAGCCCTGCAGTCCACCTTTTTATGGTCCGGTCTGCTGCACCGGTAGCAGAGCTGCGATCTGTCCACTGGTGATGAACACAGAGCCTTACTGTGCCCAATTCCATAACAGCGGTAGCACCGCATGGGGCCCCGGTCCAATACCCTAACCTGGGCGGACGACCACCCAACCAGTAGTCGTCCAGCCGCAACAACTATCTTCGCCGCCGTTACCGGGCAATGCACCAGCGTTGCCCCAGATCCATCGCGGCGCACTCTAATAGTGCCGACCTTAACTTCAGTGGTAAGGCACCCAGTTTTGGTCACAATGGCAGCTCCTACGTCCTCCGGAGTCACCGACTCGTCGAGCCCCGTGATTTGGAGGTCAGCCATTTTGACAGGCCGGTATACCCAGGCCACGTCGCCAACCAGCCCATCAATCCGCTTGCAGAGGGCATCCGCATTTTGAGCATTGTCAGCCCCAGGTATCTCAATAATGCGGGCCCCCGTCTGTGTCCTACGCACCTTGACATGGTCAAGGCCCAGTTCAGCCAGTTTGACCGATTTTATAGCCTTGGTCATAACAGAGGCGTAGGACGCCTCAGTGCCGTCTTTTAGTGCCACCACTACGGCAGCAGTGGCAGGAGTGGTCAGTTTCTGACGCCTCCGCTTGCGTCTGGCAGGTTTTGCCACCGGGGGTGGGGCAGACTTCTTCCGCTTACCCTTCCTCCTAACCACGGTAAAGCCGTCGTCGTCTTTTGGAGGTGGAGCCGACTGGGAAGCTTGGGACGATTTAGGCATCACCGGTTTAGCCGCACCCACCGGGTGAGGCCCCACAGTAAGCTGCTGCGCGATGGGGGGGGCATGGTTGGACTGCCTCCCATTGGGAACGCGGGTGGGCTTCTTCGGAGGCTTCACCTTCTTTGCAGCGGGGGCCGGTTTGTCCCCAGAAGGTTTAGCCGCAGGCTTCGGTTGCGCCGGGGCAACAGGCAAGTGCTGCAGAACTGTTTGCTCAGCAGCTGCAGCTCTCCTACGGTCTGCCGCAAGCGTTGGGCGAACCACCGGTTCAGGAGGCAACTGTCGCCGCAGCTCCTCCAACCGCACGTTAACCATGTCCCCGATCGAAATAAAGAGGTCTCTCTTGAGATCCTCTCGTAGCTCGATCAGGGCATCGGCCAAACCCACCGAAATTTCTGCCGTCGAGGGTTGAGCGGTATCCCTTTTTCGCTCAGAAAAGGCAGTCCTGAGCGCCTTCAACTCTCCCTGGGTGTGCGCCAGCTGTTCTTTCATGCGCCTGTTGTCTGCTTTAAGGGCACGCAGCTCGTCATTCTCCCCCCAGCCCTGAAGACAGTCCGCGGCCGACAGGATGTCCCGGCATGCTAAATTCATCCTGCTCCAGATTGTCCCCTTGAGGTTTCCGCACTTTTTCGCCTCTTCCATGACAACATAGGCAGAGTTGCGAACAATGTCAATGTAGTTCCCCCCGGTGGGTTCGATGGGGCTCCGATCCCGTGAGACTGGAAGGCTCCGAGTACAAGGTGGGGCAACCCCATCCACCTCATGGTTTCCGCGTCCGAGTGACTTTGGTGCCGCCTTTGCGGCACCAAAGCCAGTATAGCGCCCTTTTGCGCACGGGGTTTTGCCCCGTCGTGCAGTGCTCAGTTTTGGCTTAACTTCCGGCCCAGATATTACTTCGTCATTGGAGTGTGGTCTTTTGGTGCGTTTTAGGGCATCGATCTCCATCCCCACGACCTCCAATCCAACAACTTCGACCTCCTCCGACAGTTGAACTAATGGAAGGGACGAGCTGGAGGCAACACCCGCCTCCAGGATCATCTCCTCCATCAGCTCTGCGTCCTTTAGTCTCGCCGTTTCCTGCATCTTTTTACTCTCTGCTTCAATTTCAGTGTCCAATAAACGTTTGCTGTGTTCGTGTTCACGGAGGCCAGCATTGCGCTGACCTACGACATGGCCTTTGCCCCCCCCAGAATACGAGGGGCAGCCCGTGTCCTCAGACACGGGGAGGGATTCTCCCGTTAGGGTACCCTCCTGGGGTAGTTTCTGATTTAGACCATCCATCATCTTCCTTGCGTGCGTTTAAGGCCCCTGCACCATTGGCCATGTGTGGATTTTTAAAGAGGTTGTCTCCTCGCGGCCCCACGCAGCGGCCATCGCCCCGGACGCCTACGGGTCCGGATTGCGATTTGACCGACGGACGCCGAAGCAATCCGCCGCTCAACGACCTCCAAGGTCCACCCTTATCCTATGCGCCCTCTGAAAAGCAGGAGACGCAGTTGCATCCTCCAACTGCTCTCCGAGGAGAGTAGCTGGGAGCAACTTCACCACAAGTGTGCTCTTTTGGGGAGTATTTAGTTCCCGGGGCTTGCACTGGCCCATGAAAGTGGATATACCGCCACTGGTTCGGTGACCCCCCCCCCCTTTTATGCCGGATATTAGCCATGGGCTGAAAGATTCTCCCATAAGGAGAAAGTCTCAGCCAATGCCCAGGGTGCACCAGCCCAGATGCTGCGTTCTCTCCGGATCGAGATCAAGAGAGACTGCAACACCCAGGCCAACGTGGAGGAATCCGGCCCGCACCCCAACCTAACCTAACCTAACCTAACCTAACCTAACCTAACCTAACCTAACCTAACCTAACCTAACCTAACCTAACCTAACCTAACCTAACCTAACCTAACCTAACCTAACCTAACCTAACCTAACCTAACCTAACCTAACCTAACCTAACCTAACCTAACCTAACCTAACCTAACCTAACCTAACCTAACCTAACCTAACCTAACCTAACCTAACCTAACCTAACCTAACCTAACCTAACCTAACCTAACCTAACCTAACCTAACCTAACCTAACCTAACCTAACCTAACCTAACCTAACCTAACCTAACCTAACCTAACCTAACCTAACCTAACCTAACCTAACCTAACCTAACCTAACCTAACCTAACCTAACCTAACCTAACCTAACCTAACCTAACCTAACCTAACCTAACCTAACCTAACCTAACCTAACCTAACCTAACCTAACCTAACCTAACCTAACCTAACCTAACCTAACCTAACCTAACCTAACCTAACCTAACCTAACCTAACCTTTTTTTTTTTTTTTTTTTTTTTTTTTTTTGACAGGGTGGAAAATGCTTTATGCATTCCCCTCACCATGGGAGTGGCGAGGGGATATGTGGGACTCACCCCGTCACCCCCCCTCCGAATGAGAGGGGGCATCGGAGCGCAACCCACTAAAAACCACCCTGGCGTACCCCCCTGCCGGATTGGCAAGACGCCGTGGAACCCGCCAAAGCTTTCTCCACGACGTCTACCGGCCGCCCCAGCCATTTGCCGGGGCTTCCCGCGTCGAGGGAGAGAGAGGCCGAGTACGCGTGGCCCCTCTCCCAGACCGCCCAGTGGCTAGCCTACGGCGGGCGAGGGACTCCCATCCCCCACCCGCAGCCACTAAGGGTTGAGGCGAGCGGCAAAACGCCGCCGCCTCACCCCCCGCCGTCTACGCCGGAGCGGATGCGCGTGAGGAGACTCCTCGCGCTCACGCTCCGAGGCCTCCTTCTGCGAGATGACACACTCGCAGAAGGAGGCCACAGCCCTCCAGGACCCGTCGCTGCACAGCATTGCAGACACAACGCTGTGCAGGGAGAGGTCCTGTCGCCCTATGGCCAGTGCCATAGTGCGGCGCTCCGCACTCCACCGGCTGCACACCTCGAGGGTGTGCTGAGCTGTGTCGTCCGGATCGCCGCACTCATGGCACTGCGGACCGGGCTCCCTCCCAATGTTGTGCAGGTAATGACCGAAGCATCCGTGTCCGGTCAATACCTGCACAAGCCGGTAAGATGTAGCACCGACTGCCCTCCCCAACCAGGTGTCAAGCGACGGGAGGATCGCCCCTATGGTCCGGGTTCCATAGGGGGCGTCCTCCAGGTTGACTTTCCACCTGTCCCGCAGTCGGCGCTCCATCATCCGGCGCGTCTCCTCAACCTCCTCAGGGTCCGGGCGTTCTCCCCTCGCCCGGGCCCTGGACCTAACTGCATAGGTCTCTGCCTGCACCTCTGCGTCCAACTCCCAGGGCGGGGTGCAGGCGAGGAGGCAGGCCGCGGCGTGGGCCACCGTCATATAGGCCCTCACAATTCGGAGGGCCACCACCCGCTGTGGCCTCTGTAGCAGGGCCCTGTTCCGGGCGGACAGCTTGTCCGCCCAGATGGGGGCCCCGTACAGAGCCATGCTCCTTGTAACGCCGGCATATAGCCGGCGGCACAAGGAGCCCGGCCCACCCACGTTCGGCAGAAGCCGACCCAGCGCCGACGCGGCGCCCACAATTCGGGGAGCTAACTGTGAAAAGTGCTCCCCGAAATTCCAGCGTCGGTCCAGGACAAGCCCCAGATATTTTATATGGGGCCTGATCGGGACCGACTCCCCCCCCAAGGTGAGCGCCGCGCCCGCTGGCAGCCTCCACCCCCGCCCCCCGAAGACTATCGCCTCAGTCTTCGGGAGGGCCACCCTCAGGCCGAGCCGACCAATCCGGTAAATGGTCAGCTCGGCCGCCGCTTCCGCCCGGCACAGCGCCTCCCTCATGTCGGTCCCACGCACGGCCACCATGGTGTCATCTGCATAGCAGATGATGGCCGTCCGTGGGAGCAACTCCCCCCTGATGGCCCAATCGTACCCCAGGTTCCATAAAAGCGGACCGAGCACGGAACCTTGGGGTACGCCACAGGCCATCTCCGTCGACCCCCGTCGACCGTCCCTCTGCTCATAGAGCACTACCCGCTCGGTGAGGTAGTGCTCTATGATCCGCCGCAGGTAGGGAGGCACTTGATGGTAAGTTAGTGCCTCCCTTATCACCCCATAGGGGAGGGTGCCAAACGCGTTGGCGATGTCCAACGACACCGCCACCACACCCTCCCCTCTGCTCGACGCGTACTCACAGAAGTCCCTAAGGGACTTCAGCGCGTCGAGCGTAGACCGCCCTTCCCTAAACCCGAACTGTCTGTCTGAGACGTTCGGGCCGGCGGTCTCCAAGTGTTGCTGGATCCTGTAGGCCAGGATCCTCTCCATCATCTTCCCGGCCTCATCCAGCAGCACTATGGGGCGATAGGCAGAAGGACTGTCGGGGGGTCGACCCTCTTTTCGGAGGAGGCAGAGCCTCCCCTCCTTCCACACCCTCAACCTAACCTAACCTAACCTAACCTAACCTAACCTAACCTAACCTAACCTAACCTAACCTAACCTAACCTAACCTAACCTAACCTAACCTAACCTAACCTAACCTTTTTTTTTTTTTTTTTTTTTTTTTTTGCAAGGTGAAAAATGCTTTACGCATTTCCCCCGCCATGGGAGTGACGGGGGGGTATGTGGGACTCACATCCCCTCCCCTTCTCCGAGCGAGAAGGAGTAGGGGAGTGTTACCCACTAAAAAAACACCTTGGCGTACCCTCAAACCGGTTTGGTTGGACGCCGTGGAACCCGCGATTGGCATTCCCCACGACGTCGTCCGGCTGCCCCAGCCATTGCCGGGGCTCCCCGCGCCAAAGGGGAGAAGGGCCGAGCACGCGTGGCCCCCCTCCCAGACCGCTGAGTGACTTGCCTACAGCAGGCAGGGGACTCCCATCCCCCACCTGCAGCCACTAAGGGTTGAGGCGCGCGGCAAAACGCCGCCGCCTCAACCCCTGCCGTCTGCGCCGGAGCGGATGCGCGAGAGGAGACTCCTCGCGCTCCCGCTCCGCGGCCTCCTTCTGCGAGATAACCGTCTCGCAAAAAGAGGCCACAGCCTCCCAAGACCTCTCGCTGCAGAGCATTGCCGAGACAATGCTGTAGAGCGAGAGGTCCTCCCGCTGTATAGCGAGTGCCATGGCGCCGCGCTCCGAACTCCAACGGCTGCACACCTCAAAGGTGTGCCGAGCCGTGTCGTCCGGATCGCCGCACTCATGGCACTGCGGGGTAGGCTCCCTCCCAATTTTGTGCAGGTAATGACCGAAACACCCATGTCCGGTCATTACCTGCACAAGCCGGAACGACGTAGCGCCGACTGCCCTCTCTAACCACAGGTCAACCGACGGGAGGATCGCCCCTATAGTACGAGTACCATAGGGGGAGTCCTCCAGGTCGGCCTTCCATCGTTCCCGCAGTCGACGCTCCGTCATTCGGCGCGTCTCCTCTACCTCCTCAGGGTCCGGGCGTTCACCCCTCGCCCGGGCCCTAGACCTAACCCTATAGGTCTCCGCCTGCACCTCTGCATCCAATTCCCAGGGCGGGGTGCAGGCGAGGAGGCAGGCCGCTGCGTGGGCCACGGTTACGTAGGCCCTCACCATCCGGAGGGCCACAACCCTCTGGGGCCTCCGCAGCAGGGCCCTGTTCCGGGCGGACAGCTTGTCCGCCCAGATTGGGGCCCCGTAGAGGGCCATGCTCCTTGTCACGCCGGCGTATAAACGCCGGCATAAGGAGCCTGGCCCACCCACATTGGGCAATAGCCGCCCCAGTGCCGAGGCGGCACCCACTATTCGGGGAGCAAGTTTGGAGAAATGCTCCCCGAAATCCCATTTGCGGTCCAATATTAGCCCCAGATATTTTATATGGGGCTTAATTATGACCGCCTCCCCCCCCAGGGTGAGCGCCGCGCCCGCCGGCAGCCTCCACCCTCGCCCCCCGAAGACTATGCCCTCAGTCTTCGGGAGGGCCACCTTTAATCCGAGCCGCTCAATGCGATGAATCGCCAGCTCGGCCGCCACCTCCGCCCTCCTTGAGGTCTCCCTCAGGTTGCTTCCGCGCGCAGCCACCATCGTGTCGTCCGCATAACAGATTGTGACTGTGCGCGGAAGCAATTCCCCCCTGATGGCCCAGTCGTACCCCAGGTTCCAAAGAAGTGGACCGAGAACGGAACCCTGGGGTACGCCGCAGGCCATCCTCCTTTCCCCCCGTCGACCCTCCTTGCCCTCATAGAGCACTACCCTCTCGGTAAGGTAGTGCTCTATGACCCGCCGCAGGTAGTGAGGCACTTCGTGATACCGAAGTGCCTCACTTATCACCTCATAGGGGAGGGTGCCGAAGGCATTGGCGATGTCTAAAGACACCGCCACGACACCCTCTCCCCTGCCCGACGCGTCTTCACAGAAGTCCCTTAAGGACTTCAGCGCGTCGAGCGTAGACCGCCCCTCCCGGAACCCGAACTGTCTCTCCGAGACGTTCGGGCCGGCGGTCTCCAGGTGCTGCAGGATCCGGGAGGCCAGGATACGTTCGAACATTTTCCCGGCCTCATCCAGCAGCACGATGGGGCGGTAGGCGGACGGGCAGTCGGGGGGTCGACCCTCTTTACGGAGGAGGCATACCCTCCCCTCCTTCCATATCCTCGGGAACCTTCCCTCCCTCAGGCAGTCATCCATGATCTGCCTGAGGCGGTTCCCGAGATGTTTCAGACTGATGAAGAGGACGCGACCGGGGACTCCATCGGGGCCCGGGGCTTTTTTACAGCCCCGGAGTCGGTCCTCTACCCTCTCGAACTCGTCATCGCTAATTGGCGCAATGACGAGTTCGGTATCCGGCTCCTCCACAGGCTCAGCCATCGATGGAGGGGTGATCGCAGGGGCTGGAGGGAACAGCCCCTCGATGACCCTCTGCAGTAAGGCGGGTTCAAGGGAGTCCATGGGGGGGGCAGTGCGCATCTTGTTGCGCACTACCCTGTAGGGCCGCCCCCATGGGTCCTTATCCAGGGTGGCCAAGAACGAGGCTTGTCCCTCATCCTTGGCCTTGGCGATCGCCACCTGGAGGGCCTTCTTTGCCACCTTGAGGGCCTGGTGGAGACTCTCTTCCTCTTGGGGGGTGTGCCGCCTACGCCTACAGTGCTGGTAGGCGTGGCGGGCACTATTGCTGGTGATTCGCAGGGCCGCAATCTCTGCGGACCACCAGTACACCCTCTTCCGAGAAGTCAGGCGTTTAGCCCGGGGCATAGCCGCATCGCACACCGCCTGCAGTGCGATGCGGAACCGGACGGCCCTTTCCTCGACTCCGAGGGCGGCGGGTGGGGCAGCACACCAAGCCTCCACCATCGCCGCCTCGTCCGCCTTGGCCCTGTCCAAAAGGGACAGGGACCATTTTGGGAACCCTCCTCCCCTGCTCCCGTTTGCCCTCCCCCCGGGGATGGGCAGTGACTGCACCCCTCCTGTGGAGACCCTCATCCTAATATATAGGTGATCGGAGAGGGTCTCCACGTCCTCCAGGACGCGCCAGTCTTCCACGCGCGCGGCAATGGCAGTGGTCGCGAACGTCACGTCCACGACCGAACCCCCCTGCCGCCGCACGCATGTATTTGCGCCGCCCTGATTCAGAACCTCGAGTCCTGTTGCCACCACCCAATCCCTGAGGACCGCCCCTCGCGGGTCCGTGATGGGGGAACCCCATGCCGAGCTCTTGGCATTGAGGTCCCCCAGGACCATCACTTGTCTCGGAGCAGCCCTCCTGACCACCCCCCCTAGGACTCCCAGGAATTGTTCAAAAGCACGTAGCGGCCTATTGGGGGAGAAGTACACCGCCAATAGTACGGTGTCACTCCCCCACTTGGCCGCCACAAATCCTGGGCCGCCCTCAATCTTCGACAAGGCGGGGAAGTCCCCAACCACCGGCACTACGATAGCCACCATTTCATCCGACGCCCCTACCCAATTAGGTAGAGGGGGGACGAAATAGGGCTCCGCAACAACCGCCACGCCAATCGCCCACTCCGCCATAGTCTGCATGAGCAGATCTTGAGCTCTGGCGGAGTGGTTGGCGTTTATCTGCAGGACCTCTAAATGCCGGTGTGCTGGCATTTAGTGGTCCATGCGGTTGTCCTCTGCTAGCCGGCCGGCGGCTACCTCTGTGTGGGAAGGGGGAGGCTGAGGACGACGGGGGGGTCGCGTCCTCAGGTCCCTACCTCTAGTTTCCGGGGGGAAACAACTATCTCCCCCCATAGAGTGGTCAGCTGGAAGTTTTGCATGGGCGCACACCACGCACCATGCCTTTTCTTCCCAGCACTCTCTTGCTATGTGCCCCTCCCTGCTGCACCGGTAGCAGGATTTTGACCGGTCAACGCTGGAGGGGCATGTCTCTCGTGTGTGACCAACACCCATGCATCTGTAGCACCGCATAGGTGCTGGTCCGATCCTATTGATCTTGGCGGACGCCCAACCCACCTTGATCCGCCCTATCGCCAGGAGGGCTTTGGCCACCCGCACTGGGCACTGGATCAAAACAGATCCAGTTCCGTCGTACAGGGGGCGAATGCCGCCTACCTTTATTTGGGCCTGGTCACAGGCTCCTGCATTGGCAACGGCCAGCGCCACGGACTCCTTTGTCGCCGACTCATCTAGGCCAGCGATTTGGAGTCCGGTCTTTTTTGTAACGCGGCTCACGTCGGCCACGTCACCTACAATCTGCTGCAGTTTAGCAGCCAGATTATCAGCCGCATTCTCCTGGTCCTCTCCGGGGACTTCGATTACACGGGCCCCCGTCATAGAGGACCTGACCTTTACATGCTGCAGGCCCACTTCCTCCAAGCTCAGGGCATTGATCGCCCTGGCCATAGTGGCCTGTAGCGTGGTGGTGTTGGTGGCATCCTTTTTTAATGACACCACCACCGCCGCCGTCCTTGGAACGGCCAGCGCCCTCACTTTAGGCGCTGCCGTCTTTTTCTTGGGTGGCGCTTTGGGCGCTCTTGTCGAGGGGGCAGGCTTGGCCTTCGCCATGCCCTTCCCCTTCCCTTTCCCCTTCTTTACCACATCCACCCAGGATTCCTTAGGTGGACGTGGCGTTTGGGTCGAGGGGCATGATCCTCCTTCCGACGACCGAGCAACTCTCGGGGCGGCTCGCGGGGCCGGGACTGGAGCTTGGCGGGCGGGGGCAACTGCCTTTTTGGCAGTCTTGGCCTTTTGCGGCCTCCCGTCCCCCAGTCTTGCTACTGCCTCAGGCTGAGTAGTCCTCACCTTAGGTGGGGCAGGCGAAGCAGTCCTCATCCTAGGTGGGGCAGGTGAGACCGTCCTCACTTTGGGAAGGGCCGGCACAGCCGATCCCACCACCCTCCTATCAGCCGCCAACGGGGGGCGCAAAATCGGCTCAGGCGGCAGGCGCCTGTTCACCTCCTCAAGGCGGGCATTGATCATGCTCCCCAAGGAGACGAACAGTTCCTTCTTTAGCTCTCCGATCGCCTCCGCCAGGTCCGCAGCAGAAAACTGCAAGGACGGTTTGGGTGGCGGGGCCGGAGACGCCGGAATCTCCCGCTCCGAGAACGCAGTCCGGAGCGCCTTCAGTTCCGCCAAGCAGTGAGTGAGTTGCTCCCGCATCCTCTTATTGTCCGCTTTAAGGATGCGGATCTCCTCACTTTCCGACTTGGCGGCCTCGACGTCGTCCATCGAGTCTAAAATCGTGTGGCAGGCACGATTCATCACGCCCCACACGTCTCCCTTCAAGTTCCCGGATCTTCGGGCCCCCTCTAAAATCTCCCTCGCTGCCTGTCGGGTTGCCTCGATTGGATCAGAAAACCGCAGAAATCCTGTCGGGCTTTCCCGGCGCGAGGGGGAGGTTGGTGATCGCGAACGCGAGCGCACCTTTCCTCCCTTTTTCCCTCCATTCGTTCCCTTAACCTCCTTCCCCCCCCTGGGGCGGAGCTCAGGAAAGTCCTTTCGGTATGCGGCGGCAGCGTCCGCTTCTTCCTCGAACTGGTAAATGTCCGGCTCTTGAAGCTTGGCCCTTGCTGCAGCCAACCCCGCATATGCCCCCTTGGGCTTTCCTCTACGGGCGGAGTTGATCTTTGGCCCGTACACGTGCCTTAGATCACCCTCCTCATCGTCCTCATGACCCCTCTTAGAGGCATGAGGGACCCTCTCAAAAACCTCTAACGAGTCCTCCGACTCACACCCAGAGGTGAGGATTTCTCCCCCTCCCTCCAGTGGATCCCCCCCTTTCTCAGTGTCAGAAGCCATACTGACCCCTTCTACCTTATTACCAAATTTGGTCTAAATCCGACTACTATGATCAAAACTAAGACCTAACCTAACCTTGAAATGGTCAAGTGCGAGTCGGATTTAGACTTTCCCATATAAAACCCGATTTAGCGCCTGAAATTTTCCTCTGAGCAATCAGAGCAAAAGTTTGAGGCTTTTTTCGGGCCACTTCCCGAGGTCGTAGCGACCTAGAAAAATAACCAAAAAATAGGAGATTTTTTGGACTATTTTTGAATACCTGAAATATTCACCAAAGATGAATAAGTTAAAAGAATTTAACAAAAAACAAAAAATTGAAAATTTTGAAAAAAGTGAAGTCCAAGAAATTGATCCCTCTCCTCACTAGTGGGTCAATAACTCTTGACTCAAAAATCACAGAGTCTTGGATCTTTCACAAAGATTTAAAAAACAAAATTTCCTACAAACACAAAAAGTTTCAAAAAGATACAAGAAGCGCAACCTTTTTTAAACTACCCCCAAACTGAAGGGACTAGAAAAATACTTCCGAAAATTTTGAGCAAAAACTCACAATTTCCGAAATTTTATTTCTCCAGTCTCCTCAGACCGAAATAAACGGGACCGACTCTATAGTTTGCGGAACCGTTGCCGCCATACCCGCCCAAAAAATGGGCAATTAAGGATGATGGCAACCCCGACAAAACTATTTTTGAAAAATGTAAACAAACCCAAAATTTATAAAAAATTAAGGGCAAAAATTTACAATTTTCAAAAACTTATAACCCAAAAACAAAAAATTCGACAATCTTGCCACCCCTTCCACGCGAAAGTCGACTATTGCCGCTACCTCCCAGCCCTAAAAAGGGCTCGGTACGACAACGGCAACAATTTTATTTCTGCGTTTGAAAAAGGTAAACAAACCGACGAAAACCAACCAAGTGCAAAAACCAAAAAACCGAATAACAAAGCCAAATCAACGTGTAATGCAGAATCAAAAACCGAAAACGAATGCCAAAAAAAATGTAGTATAATGGTTCCGAAAATCGCAATAATCCGTGCAAGCACCTCCAAAATAGACCTCAACCTAACCTAACCTAACCTAACCTAACCTAACCTAACCTAACCTAACCTAACCTAACCTAACCTAACCTAACCTAACCTAACCTAACCTAACCTAACCTAACCTAACCTAACCTAACCTAACCTAACCTAACCTAACCTAACCTAACCTAACCTAACCTAACCTAACCTAACCTAACCTAACCTAACCTAACCTAACCTAACCTAACCTAACCTAACCTAACCTAACCTAACCTAACCTAACCTAACCTAACCTAACCTAACCTAACCTAACCTAACCTAACCTAACCTAACCTAACCTAACCTAACCTAACCTAACCTAACCTAACCTAACCTAACCTAACCTAACCTAACCTAACCTAACCTAACCTAACCTAACCTAACCTAACCTAACCTAACCTAACCTAACCTAACCTAACCTAACCTAACCTAACCTAACCTAACCTAACCTAACCTAACCTAACCTAACCTAACCTAACCTAACCTAACCTAACCTAACCTAACCTAACCTTTTTTTTTTTTTTTTTTTTTTTTTTTTTTTTTTTTTTTTTTGACAGGGTGGAAAATGCTTTATGCATTCCCCTCACCATGGGAGTGGCGAGGGGATATGTGGGACTCACCCCGTCACCCCCCCTCCGAATGAGAGGGGGCATCGGAGCGCAACCCACTAAAAACCACCCTGGCGTACCCCCCTGCCGGATTGGCAAGACGCCGTGGAACCCGCCAAAGCTTTCTCCACGACGTCT
The DNA here is from genome assembly GCA_946894065.1 of Acleris literana. Taxonomy (NCBI): domain Eukaryota; kingdom Metazoa; phylum Arthropoda; class Insecta; order Lepidoptera; family Tortricidae; genus Acleris; species Acleris literana. Next base: position 49,583 of record OX335687.1, read on the forward strand.
ACCGGCCGCCCCAGCCATTTGCCGGGGCTTCCCGCGTCGAGGGAGAGAGAGGCCGAGTACGCGTGGCCCCTCTCCCAGACCGCCCAGTGGCTAGCCTACGGCGGGCGAGGGACTCCCATCCCCCACCCGCAGCCACTAAGGGTTGAGGCGAGCGGCAAAACGCCGCCGCCTCACCCCCCGCCGTCTACGCCGGAGCGGATGCGCGTGAGGAGACTCCTCGCGCTCACGCTCCGAGGCCTCCTTCTGCGAGATGACATACTCGCAGAAGGAGGCCACAGCCCTCCAGGACCCGTCGCTGCACAGCATTGCAGACACAACGCTGTGCAGGGAGAGGTCCTGTCGCCCTATGGCTAGTGCCATAGTGCGGCGCTCCGCACTCCACCGGCTGCACACCTCGAGGGTGTGCTGAGCCGTGTCGTCCGGATCGCCGCACTCATGGCACTGCGGACCGGGCTCCCTCCCAATGTTGTGCAGGTAATGACCGAAGCATCCGTGTCCGGTCAATACCTGCACAAGCCGGTATGATGTAGCACCGACTGCCCTCCCCAACCAGGTGTCAAGCGACGGGAGGATCGCCCCTATGGTCCGGGTTCCATAGGGGGCGTCCCCCAGGTTCGCCTTCCACCTGTCCCGCAGTCGGCGCTCCATCATCCGGCGCGTCTCCTCAACCTCCTCAGGGTCCGGGCGTTCTCCCCTCGCCCGGGCCCTGGACCTAACTGCATAGGTCTCTGCCTGCACCTCTGCGTCCAACTCCCAGGGCGGGGTGCAGGCGAGGAGGCAGGCCGCGGCGTGGGCCACCGTCATGTAGGCCCTCACAATTCGGAGGGCCACCACCCGCTGTGGCCTCTGTAGCAGGGCCCTGTTCCGGGCGGACAGCTTGTCCGCCCAGATGGGGGCCCCGTACAGAGCCATGCTCCTTGTAACGCCGGCATATAGCCGGCGGCACAAGGAGCCCGGCCCACCCACGTTCGGCAGAAGCCGACCCAGCGCCGACGCGGCGCCCACAATTCGGGGAGCTAACTGTGAAAAGTGCTCCCCGAAATTCCAGCGTCGGTCCAGGACAAGCCCCAGATATTTTATATGGGGCTTGATCGGGACCGACTCCCCCCCCAAGGTGAGCGCCGCGCCCGCTTGCAGCCTCCACCCCCGCCCCCCGAAGACTATCGCCTCAGTCTTCGGGAGGGCCACCCTCAGGCCGAGCCGACCAATCCGGTAAATGGTCAGCTCGGCCGCCGCTTCCGCCCGGCACAGCGCCTCCCTCATGTCGGTCCCACGCACGGCCACCATGGTGTCATCTGCATAGCAGATGGTGGCCGTCCGTGGGAGCAACTCCCCCCTGATGGCCCAATCGTACCCCAGGTTCCATAAAAGCGGACCGAGCACGGAACCTTGGGGTACGCCACAGGCCATCTCCGTCGACCCCCGTCGACCGTCCCTCTGCTCATAGAGCACTACCCGCTCGGTGAGGTAGTGCTCTATGATCCGCCGCAGGTAGGGAGGCACTTGATGGTAAATTAGTGCCTCCCTTATCACCCCATAGGGGAGGGTGCCAAACGCGTTGGCGATGTCCAACGACACCGCCACTACACCCTCCCCTCTGCTCGACGCGTACTCACAGAAGTCCCTAAGGGACTTCAGCGCGTCGAGCGTAGACCGCCCTTCCCTAAACCCGAACTGTCTGTCTGAGACGTTCGGGCCGGCGGTCTCCAAGTGCTGCTGGATCCTGTAGGCCAGGATCCTCTCCATCATCTTCCCGGCCTCATCCAGCAGCACTATGGGGCGATAGGCAGAAGGACTGTCGGGGGGTCGACCCTCTTTTCGGAGGAGGCAGAGCCTCCCCTCCTTCCACACCCTCGGGAACCGTCCCTCCCTCAGGCAGTCGTCCATCAACTGCCTGAGTCGGTCCCCGAGGTGTTTAAGGGCGATGGGGAGCACCTTACCCGGTACTCCGTCGGGCCCCGGGGCTTTCTTGCAGCCCCGGAGCCGGTCCACCGCCCTGTCGAACTCGTCATCGCTTACCGGCGCGATGGCGAGTTCGAGTGGGTCCTCCAAGTCCCCCGGTGGCTCGGTCATCACCGGGGGAGTTATCGAGGGAGCTGCCGGAAACAGTCCCTCGATGACCCTCCTCAGGAGGGGGGGCTCCAAGGAGTCCATGGGGGGGGCGGTGCGCATTTTGTTGCGCACCACCCTGTACGGCCTCCCCCACGGATCCCCGTCCAGCGTGGCCAAGAATGACTCGTGTGCGTCATCCTTGGCCTTCGCTATGGACAGGACGAGGGCCCCCTTAGCTTCTTTGAGGGCCTCGTAGAGCCCCTCCTCCTCCTCGGCGGTGTGCCGCCTGCGCCTACAGTGTTGGTAGGCGCGGCGGGCACTGTTACTGGTGGTCCGCAGGGCCGCAATATCTGCGGACCACCAGTATACCTTCCTCCGGGCAAAAAGGCGCCTCGCCCGGGGCATGGCGGCTCCGCAGACGGCCTGTAACGCCGAGCGGAACCGGCTGGCCCTCTCCTCCACACCTAAGGCGGCGGGTGGGGCAGCACACCATGCCTCCACCATCGCCGCCTCGTCCGCCTTGGCCCTGTCCAGAAGGGACAGGGACCACTTGGGGAACTCTTCCGCCCCCCCTCTACGCCCCCCCCCTGGGATGGGTGGCGGCTGGCCCCCTCTTGTGGAGACCCTCAATCTAATGTACAGATGGTCAGAGAGGGTCTCCACGTCCTCCAGGACACGCCAACCCGTTAGGCGTGCGGAAATGGCAGGGGTCGCGAACGTTACGTCCACGATGGACCCCCCCTGCCGCCGCACGCAAGTGTTGGCGCTGCCCTGGTTTAGGACCACTAGGCCCGTTGCCGCCACCCAATCCCTCAGCACACCCCCGCGCGCGTCCGTTATGGGGGAACCCCACGCCGCGCTTTTGGCGTTGAGGTCCCCCAGGACTATTATTTGGCGCGGGGCCGCCCTCCGCACGACCCCCCCCAGGACCCCCAGGAAGACCTCGAAGGCGGCCAGCGGCCTATTGGGGGAGAAGTAAACCGCAACAAGTACGGTGTCACTCCCCCATTTGGCCGCCACAAACCCTGGGCCGCCCTCTAACCTGATAAGGGGGGGACCGTTGCCGACCGCCGGCACAACCACGGCAACCCACTCGTCCGTCGACCCTACCCAATTGGGTAGGGGAGGGACGAAGTAGGGCTCCGCCACCACCGCAACGTCAATCGACCACTCCGCCATAGCTTGCATGAGCAAGTCTTGTGCTCTGGCGGAGTGATTGACGTTGACCTGCAGGAGCTCTAAATGGTGTGCTGGCATTTAGAGCTCCATGCGGGTCACTTCGATGGCCCGGCCGGCGGCTGCTTCCGCGGGGGCGTCTGTACTCGGAACGGGGGGGCGGGGCCGCTGCGGTCTCGTCTCCCTTCCCTTCGTTACTGGGGGGAAACAGTTCTTTCCCCCCAGCATGTGCTTGGCCGGGAGTTTGGCCTGGTGGCACACGGCACACCACGCCTTCTCCCAGCACTCCCCCATTTTGTGCCCCTCCTTGCTGCACCGGAAGCAGTAATTGCTCCGGTCTATTTTGGAGGGGCACAGCTCCCTCGAGTGGCCGACACCGTAGCACATGAAACACCTCATCGGTGTCGGCCCCACTGTTGTGACCCTGGCGGAGGCCCAGCCCACCAGGATCCTGCCTGCCTTCTGTAGGGCCACCGCAGCCAGCACGGGGCACTGGACCAAGACTGACCCAGTGCCATCGTATAGGGCGCGGACAGCCCCCACCTTCACCTGCGCGGGCAGGCACGCTCCCACCGCGGCAACGGCCTGCGCCACCGACTCCTTCGTGGCCGACTCGTCCAGGCCGGCGATTTGAATGCCGGCCATCTTGACGGGGCGGCTCACGTCGGCGTCATCGCCGACTATCCCCTGCAGCTTGGCTGCCAGGGTGTCGGCGATTTCGTGGCCTCTCTCCCCTGGGACCTCGATGACTCGGGACCCCGTCATCGAGGTCCTGACCCTCACGCTCTGCAGGCCCACCTCCTTGAGGCTAAGGCCATTGATGGCCTTAGCCATGGTGGCCTGCAGAGTGGTGGTGGCCCCCGGCTTGAGGGAGACCACCACTGCCGCCGTCTTGGGGACGGACAGCTTCACGGGTCTGGGCCCGGTCGCCGCCTTCCCGGCCTTCTTGCTAGGGGGAGGGGGGGGGGGCTTGGCTTTCCCCTTCCCCTTCTTCTTCACCACCTGCGACCACGACATCTGCGTGGGCGGAGGTGGCGTTTGGCCCGAGGGGCCGGGTCCTCCCTCCGAGGGCCGAACGGCTCTCGGGGCCGGGGCAGCCTTGGCGGCCTTAGCGGGCTTCCTGGGGGCCTGAACAGGGGCAGGGGGTGGAGCCGCCGCCTTCTTGGCCACCTTTGTTTTCGGCTGCCCATCGCCTAGTCTGGCCCTGGCTACTGGCTCGAGAGCTTTAACCAGGGCCGGAGGCGGCGGGGCAGGCCCTGCAACCTTCCGCTGGGGGGGGGCGGGGGCCGCCACAGCGGGCTTTACGGCCCGCTTGTCGTGCGCCAACGGGGGGCGGAGGATGGGCTCCGCCGGGAGGCGCCTGCTCACCTCCTCTATTCTATCATTAACCATCCTCCCGAGGCTGAGGAACAGGTCTCGCTTCATCTCCTCGATGGCCTCGGTCAGTTCGGCGGTGCCGAACTGCAGGGCGGCAGCAACGGGCGCCGGAGCAGCCGGGATCTCCCGCTCACTGAAGGCGGTGCGGAGCGCCTTCAATTCCGCCGAGTTGAGAGCGAGTTGCTCCCGCATCCGTTTATTATCCGCTTTCAGGATGCGGATCTCCTCGCTCTCGGACCTGGCCGCCTCGACCTCGTCCATCGACCCCAGAATGGTGTGGCAGGCCCGGTTCATCCGCCCCCATACCTCCCCCTTCAAGTTTCCGGATACCCTAGCGGCCTCGAGGATATCCCTCGCCGCCATACGGGTGGCGTCTATTGGGTCAGCCTCCTGCCGACCCTCTAGGCCATCCATGGGCTCGGGGGAACGCGAGGCCGATCGGGAAAGCGACACCGAGCGCGAGCGCGAGACCGAGCGAGAGCGATTGCCACCCTTGGCACCTTCCCCCTTCCTTCCCCCCTTTCCACCCTTGGGGCGGAGTTCGGGAAAGTCCCTCCTGTACTTGGCGGCAGGATCAGGATCAGCTCCCTCCTCGAAATGAGGCTCGAGCTGATAGAGCTTTGCTCTTAACCTTGCCGCCGCCAAGCCCGCGTAAGCCCCCTTGGGCTTCCCCCTCGCCGCCGAGTTGACCTTAGGCCCCTGAGGAGGCTTGGGGTCATCCGACCTATTGGTATGCGCCCTTTTGCAGGTCGAAGGGATGAGAATCTCTTCGACCTCAATGACGCCGTCATCCCCGGAGTCGGAACCTGAAGTAGTTCCTCCCCCCTCCGGTGGACCCAACCCTTTTTTTGTAGGCGAGGCCATGCCGGCCCCTCCTACCTGAATACAAAATCTGGTCCAAATCCGACCTCTAAGATCGGAGTTTAGACCAAACCTAACTTAAAAGTGGTCAAGTGCGAGTCGGTTTGCTATTTTCCCATACAAACTTGGGTTGAGCGCCTGAAATAGAAAAAATAGCAAAGTGAGGAAAAGTTTGTCCCCACTTTTGACCCACTTGCCGACGTCGCAGGAGGTTGGTTTAAAAACCAAAAGGTAGTCCTAGCTTGCGCCTCGCTACTTAAAACCTAAAAACCCGGAACTTGTTGTTTTAAATTTTTACAATGAGCGTAAACAATTTAAAACAACCACCAAACCCAAAAAAGTAAGAAGTTATTTTTCAAAACTTTGAGTGAAAACTCAAAGTTTTGAAAAATTGAAATTTCAATACAAAGATATGAAAAAATTAACAAACACAACGCTATAATTAGCGGAACCGGTGCCGGTACTCCCGCCCAAAAATTGGGCAAGGTGGAACAACGGCAACCCCGACAAAATTATAACGAAAAAATGTAAACAAACCCTAAAACTAAAGAAAAATTAAAGTTAATATTTACAAATTGGTAAGGCCAATAATTCCGAAACTTTCGTTCCGAAAATTACCGAACCTATACCGACAACACAAACAAAGTCTCTGCTACCTCCTAGCCCTGAAAAGGGGCTCGGAAAATAGAGAAATGAACAAACCACAGAATATACAAAAACGTACAAAATCCAACAAAAAATTACCAACCGCAAAACGAAAAGTCAAGAAAACAAAGCCAAGTCAAGTGTAAGAGGAGAATCGAAGTCAGTTATGGATAGCCAAAAAAATGTAATATTGAGATACCGAAAACCACACGAAACCACTCACAGACACCTGAGAAACAACCTCAACCTAACCTAACCTAACCTAACCTAACCTAACCTAACCTAACCTAACCTAACCTAACCTAACCTAACCTAACCTAACCTAACCTAACCTAACCTAACCTAACCTAACCTAACCTAACCTAACCTAACCTAACCTAACCTAACCTAACCTAACCTAACCTAACCTAACCTAACCTAACCTAACCTAACCTAACCTAACCTAACCTAACCTAACCTAACCTAACCTAACCTAACCTAACCTAACCTAACCTAACCTAACCTAACCTAACCTAACCTAACCTAACCTAACCTAACCTAACCTAACCTAACCTAACCTAACCTAACCTAACCTAACCTAACCTAACCTAACCTAACCTAACCTAACCTAACCTAACCTAACCTAACCTAACCTAACCTAACCTAACCTAACCTAACCTAACCTAACCTAACCTAACCTAACCTAACCTAACCTAACCTAACCTAACCTAACCTAACCTAACCTAACCTAACCTAACCTAACCTAACCTAACCTAACCTAACCTAACCTAACCTAACCTAACCTAACCTAACCTAACCTAACCTAACCTAACCTAACCTAACCTAACCTAACCTAACCTAACCTAACCTAACCTTTTTTTTTTTTTTTTTTTTTTTTTTGTCCGGGGGAAAATCCTCATGGATACCACCACGTCACGGGGGGGCGTGGTGGTTATGTGAGACTCCTACTCACTAAAAACCCCCGGGTGTTCCTCTCTCCACCATGTGGCAGGGTACGAGTAGCGCTTTCGCCTGCTTTCGATTCCCTGCCAGGTGGTTGCCTGCACTGCAGACCCTGCAGCTTTTCCCGTTAGTCCCTTCCACCTTTAGTAGCGTGCCGGGAACACTTGGCACGCCACCCGACTCGAGGACCCTAGTCCGGACGACGATAGAACGTCCCCGTTTCTACCGTCCGGAAGTCCTCTCTATGGCGGCAGGCGACGGTCGTGAGCCAGTCGCCTGCGGCCCACTCTCTTGCGCCGTTGTTGGGACGCTCCCTCAGCGTCCTCTCTCGCACGCTCTGCGCACTCCTTCTGCGTCATTACGTCCTCGCAGAAAGAGCACGCTGCCCGCCACGCATCATCACTCCTGACCATGGCCCTTACCACCGTCGGCAATGTCAAGTCGTCACCGACAACCGCGACCAGGTCTGCGCGCGGTTCTCCCCAAGCTGGACACTGCTCTAAGGTGTGCTGAGCAGTGTCTTCGGTTTCGCCACAGTCATGGCACTCCGCCGTCGGCTCTCTTCCGGCTATGCGGCAAAGGTACTTTCCGAAGCACCCGTGCCCGGAAAGCACCTGTGTCAGCCGGAAGGTCAGCTGCCCGTGATCGCGGTCGAGCCATTCTGATAGGATCGGTCGTATGGCGGCCACCGTAAGGAGGCCCGCAGTTGGAGCCTGCAACCTCATTCCCCAATCCGCAACTGCCTCAAGGCGCAGTTCGTCGCGTCGCGCCTGGATCTCACGTGGTGCTGGCCAATGACCACGGTCTCTAGCATCCTCCTGCCAGGCATGCACTTCGGCAAGGGTTTTTGCCTCCAAGTCCCAGGGCATTGAGCCAGCCAGGACACAGGCCGCCTCTGTAGATATTGTACGATAGCCTCGTATGGCCCTGATAGCCATTGCCCGCTGCGGTTTAAGCAGCAAGGCAGAGATCCGGCTATTCAAGGCATCCACCCACACTGGTGCTCCATACAAGGCCATCGATCGAACCACGCCCATGTACAGCCGCCTGCACGAAGTCTTGGGCCCCCCCAGGTTTGGGAGTATACGCCCAAGAGCAGCAGCTGCACCTAACAACTTCGGCATTAGACGCTGGAAGTGTGGCAGGAAGCTCCACCGGCTGTCAAGGACAATGCCTAGGTACCGCATCGTCGACTCGACTTCGATGGTGACTCCTCCCACCACAATGTGCGCACCCGCCGGAGGTGCTCTTCGAGGGCCATGGAAGCAGATGGCCTCAGACTTGCTTAATGCCACCTCCAGCCCCAGCCGCCTGATCCTGTCAACCATCTGTGCTACACCCGCCGTCGCTAGTATGGCCGCCTCCCTGAAGGTGGCCCCCTGAGCGGTCACCAACGTGTCATCAGCGTAACAGGTTACGCTCACTCCACGCAGGCGAGCGCCCCGGAGTACCCAATCGTATCCGATGTTCCACAGGAGCGGCCCAAGAACTGACCCCTGTGGAACGCCGCACACCATCTCTTTCTGACACCACTCCCGTGGTCCAGGGTAGGTTACAAACCTTTCTGACAGGTAAGAGCCAATAACTCGGCTCAGATACCGCGGGACCCGGTGGTACCGTAACGCCTCCTGTATGCACTCCCAGGGGATGGAGTTAAAAGCGTTGGCGATGTCTAAGGACACCGCCAAAACAACATCACCCCGGGAGACAGCATTTTGCGCCAGGCTCTTTACTGCCAGGATCGCACTCACCGTTGATCTGCCGGTGCGGAAGCCATACTGGCAGTCTGCCAAGTCTGGTCCATCGTTGGTGAGGTGCTTGACGAGACGAGCCGCTACCACGCGCTCGAAGAGCTTGCTCACCTCGTCAAGCAGAACGATCGGCCTGTAGGCTGATGGGGAGTCCGCTGGACGACCTTCCTTCTTCAGGAGCACCAGCCGACCCGTTTTCCACTGTTTGGGAAAACGGGCCTGCTCCATGCATGCGCTAAACATGCGCCGGAGTCTGGGCTCGATTTCTCCCATCGCTAGGACCCACGCTCGACCCGGAATGCCGTCTGGTCCAGGAGCCGTGTTTTTCGCCCGTAGGCGCAGGACGGCTGCTCCCAGCTCCCCTTCCGAGACGGCTGGCACATCCTCATCCTCATCTCGAGTCTCCACTGTCATAGACGCCATAGCTGGCGATTGGAATTCCGCTCTGTGAGGGAACAGGGTTGCTACCACTTGGTTGACGAAATCCGGCTGCAGGCTCTCAGTGAGCGGAGGGGCCCAAGGCCGGAGTTTGTTTCTTACCATCTTGTATGGCCTCCCCCAAGGGTCACTGTTTAGGGTCTCCAACAGCTGTTCCCTCGACAACTCGATGGCTTGGCGAATGACCGCCTTGAGTTCCTTTTTAGCCTCCTTATACACTCCATAAAGAGCAGTTTCCACCAACTCGTCGCGGATTCGCCTTCGCCTCTGTGCCTGGTACCGGCGTCTTGCCGCTACGCATTGCTCGCGTAGTTGCGTTAGCTCCGCAGTCCACCAGTACAAGCGACGCCGTGGAGGTTGGCGCCTGGTCCGGGGCATCGCTGCGTCGCATATTTGCGTCATCGCGTTTCGGAACCATTCCGCCTCATCCTCGACCTCCACAGTGCCCTCAGGCACGGGTAGCCATGATTGCACGATGGCGGCCTCTTTGAGGAGCTCTCTATCCATCCTTGTCAGCGCCCAGCGAGGGCCGTGCAAGGATGGCGCACTCCGGCTTGGGCTGTTTGGGGTCATTGAAGGAGCGGAGACCTCAAATCGGATATAGCGGTGGTCCGATAATGTCTCCACGCTCTCCACAACTTCCCACCCGCAGACTCGGCGCGCTACCGTAGGGCTGGCAAACGATAGATCGACAATCGAACTGCCCTGTGACCGAACACAGGTCGGTTGCGAGCCCCGGTTTAAGAGACAGAGTCCCGACGTCAGCGCCCACTCCTCTAATACTGCCCCTCGTGCGTCAGTGACTGGGCAACCCCAGGCTGAGCTTTTGGCATTGAAATCACCCACTACCATTACAGGATGTGGGTGATTTCTGCCGATGAGGGTCTCGACCTGGCTAAGGAGACCCTCAAACTCTGCAAGGCTTCTGCTAGGGGGACAGTATATGCCAACCGTAAAAATCCCTCCAATAGTTGCCGCAACGCAACCACGACCCTTTTGCACATTTTCGAGTGTTGAGGACCTCGACACGACTAGGGCAACAAGGTCGTCCGCATCACCCGCCCAATCATCCCTGTCGGGGATAAAATATGGTTCCGCAACCACAGCCACTTGCGTCATCCACTCAGCCATGCTCTGAAGGAGCAAGTCTTGAGCTCGCGCGCAGTGGTTAATGTTGGCTTGAAGGACTTTAAGGGCCATTATCGTTTAGTGTTTGTGATTCCGTCTCCATAGCCACCTCGACTGATAGCTGGCGTGTCGGTTGTGACTGCAGAGCAGTCTTCCGTCGTGAAATTTTGGGGGCTGGTGCTGAGCAAGCTCTGCCCCCGAGTTGGTGGTCTGCCGGTTTTTTGGCTGCAGCACAAATAGAGCAGTGCGGTTTGGCCGAGCACTCCCTGGATTTATGGCCAACTACTCCACAGCGAAAGCACTCTTGGCTTCTATCGACCTCCGCACTGCATTGTGCTCTGATGTGCCCCTTCTGCAGACATCTGAAACAGCGTCGAGACCTAGGCTCGAGAAGTTTCACGGAAGCTGACACCCAAGACAATGTAAGACGACCTGCTGCAGCAATGCGTTTTGCAGTTGCCACCGGGCATTCGACCCAAATGTGTCCCACGCCAAATGGATCCTTTACGACCCCGCCGCTTTTGAGGCTATCTTTGGGACAGCTCCCGGCCTCAGCAACCGCATTTAATACCTCATCAGCAGAAGTGGAGTCATCCAGGCCAGAGATTTTGATTTCCGTCGTCTTGACCGGCCTAGAGACACGGACTATGTCCTGGCTAAGGACTTGTCTCAACTTTTCGGCCAGCGCGTCTGCTTGTGGGCCGTTGTCTGTGCCAATTACCTCAAACATCCGCGCTCCTGTGGCACACACGCGGAAACGAACCCCAGTAGTGATACCCAGATCCATCAGCTTAATTTTGGCCTTAGCCTCCGCGATTACTGTGTCGTAAGTTAAGCCTTTTTCGATGGCCTCCGGTGTAAGAGTAACAACTACCGCAGCTGATTTTGGAGGCCTGAGTCGCGCCAGTCCCGTGGCAGTGGCAGTGGCAGCCCCTCGCGGTCCCCGCTTTGCCTGCCCTTTTCCCTCCCTCTTCTTGAGCCCCTTCTTGAGCACCTCGGTCCAGGGCAACTCCTCTGGCTGGGCGGGGCTTGGATCCGACGCTGATGGTAAGGGTTGGGGCTTGGAGCGCCGCCCCTTCCTTTCCGCCTTCCTCTTCTTTTGCTTTTTGGCCTTTTGCGGCTTTGGAGCCTCCAGTCCTCCAGAAACAGCTTTTATCGAAGCAGCCGTGGTCTTTTTTGCCTTCACTGTAGCCTTAGTTGGGGTATTTGATGGCCCCGGAGAGATCTCGGGGAGATCATTAGCCCGCCTGTCCGCTGCCAACGGAGGGCGGAGTCTCTTCTCGGGCAGTAGCCTATCTTCAAATGCCTCGAACCTGGCATTTACCATCGTGCCCACCTGGCAGAGGATGGTGCGCACCAGGTCTTCAGTATCCGGTGGTTTCTCTACAGGCTGACTAGGCAGAACTACAGCAGCCTGTTGTTGTGGCCGATCAAGGCGCTCGCGCATTTCCGCCACCTCCTTGCGAAGCTGCGCGACCTCCGTTTGCAGGCGGGCGTTGTCAGCCTGCAGCCCTTTCGTCTCTTCTGAGGTGCAGCGGCTCTGTAGGATAAGAGCCACTTTGCCGATCTCGTCCGCCGCATCCTTCAATGACTTCACGAAGCCTCCTTTTAGATTTTTGGAGGAAGTGGCCACCTTTCTGATAATATTGATATTATCCTCAATCGTACGGCTCAGTGAAGTTGCCGTCTGGAAGTCGTCTCCGTTAGAAGACGACTCCGATAGAGTGAGAGCCCTGGCACGGGCCCGGGCCTCTCGAGAAGCTGCAGTAATTTCCACCTCTGCCCTCATCTGCTCCTCCTCCCTTTGCGCTTCCACAAGCGCCAACTTCGCCTTGGCCAGGCCAACATAATGACCTGTAGTTGGCGGCCGACCTCGCCTTTTCCTCATTGGGCTCGCAACCCCATCCAGACTTGTTTCCGGGTCCGAGCCTCCATTGTTTTTATACCGCCGTTCTTTAGTCCTAAGACTGGTATCCGGCAGTGACTCAACGCTAAGCATCGAGTCACTATCACCCTCCTCACTGCTGTCCTTCGACTTATTGGTTTTGGTTTTTGTTTTTTTGTATTCCATTTTGAATCCCACGAGTACGGGTCGATCTAAAAGGTCCACCCCCGGGTGACGCCCATCCCAGGGGTAAGGCTATATACTAACAGATTTCGCCTTGTTTCTGTAGGTTTTTACGACTTGGCTGTCGGGTTTTATAGAGTTTTCCATCTCGCGGGCCGGCCAATTAAGGCAAGCCCTCCGTTCAAGTGTCTTTCGACTACCCCATAACGCCGCTGGATGGGGATTGTTGAGGAGAGACACCTGAGTACGGGGTAATAGAAGAGTCGACGTGCCTCCTCTAGTTTTGGGCGGTAAGTGCTCGACGGCAGTGTAAGTGCACGCCGAACCCGCCCCCTAACCTACCCCCCCACCCCCTGCCGGATATTAGCCATGGGCTGAAAGAATCCCCCATAAAGGGAAAGTCTCAGCCGATGCCCAGGGTGCACCAGCCCAGATGCTGCGTTCTCTCCCGATCGAGATCAAAAGAGACTGCAACACCCAGGCCAACGTGGAGGAATCCGGCCCGCACCCCACCTAACCTAACCTAACCTAACCTAACCTAACCTAACCTAACCTAACCTAACCTAACCTAACCTAACCTAACCTAACCTAACCTAACCTAACCTTTTTTTTTTTTTTTTTTTTGACAGGGTGGAAAATGCTTTATGCATTCCCCTCACCATGGGAGTGGCGAGGGGATATGTGGGACTCACCCCGTCACCCCCCCTCCGAATGAGAGGGGGCATCGGAGCGCAACCCACTAAAAACCACCCTGGCGTACCCCCCTGCCGGATTGGCAAGACGCCGTGGAACCCGCCAAAGCTTTCTCCACGACGTCTACCGGCCGCCCCAGCCATTTGCCGGGGCTTCCCGCGTCGAGGGAGAGAGAGGCCGAGTACGCGTGGCCCCTCTCCCAGACCGCCCAGTGGCTAGCCTACGGCGGGCGAGGGACTCCCATCCCCCACCCGCAGCCACTAAGGGTTGAGGCGAGCGGCAAAACGCCGCCGCCTCACCCCCCGCCGTCTACGCCGGAGCGGATGCGCGTGAGGAGACTCCTCGCGCTCACGCTCCGAGGCCTCCTTCTGCGAGATGACACACTCGCAGAAGGAGGCCACAGCCCTCCAGGACCCGTCGCTGCACAGCATTGCAGACACAACGCTGTGCAGGGAGAGGTCCTGTCGCCCTATGGCCAGTGCCATAGTGCGGCGCTCCGCACTCCACCGGCTGCACACCTCGAGGGTGTGCTGAGCTGTGTCGTCCGGATCGCCGCACTCATGGCACTGCGGACCGGGCTCCCTCCCAATGTTGTGCAGGTAATGACCGAAGCATCCGTGTCCGGTCAATACCTGCACAAGCCGGTAAGATGTAGCACCGACTGCCCTCCCCAACCAGGTGTCAAGCGACGGGAGGATCGCCCCTATGGTCCGGGTTCCATAGGGGGCGTCCTCCAGGTTCGCCTTCCACCTGTCCCGCAGTCGGCGCTCCATCATCCGGCGCGTCTCCTCAACCTCCTCAGGGTCCGGGCGTTCTCCCCTCGCCCGGGCCCTGGACCTAACTGCATAGGTCTCTGCCTGCACCTCTGCGTCCAACTCCCAGGGCGGGGTGCAGGCGAGGAGGCAGGCCGCGGCATGGGCCACCGTCATGTAGGCCCTCACAATTCGGAGGGCCACCACCCGCTGTGGCCTCTGTAGCAGGGCCCTGTTCCGGGCGGACAGCTTGTCCGCCCAGATGGGGGCCCCGTACAGAGCCATGCTCCTTGTAACGCCGGCATATAGCCGGCGGCACAAGGAGCCCGGCCCACCCACGTTCGGCAGAAGCCGACCCAGCGCCGACGCGGCGCCCACAATTCGGGGAGCTAACTGCGAAAAGTGCTCCCCGAAATTCCAGCGTCGGTCCAAGACAAGCCCCAGATATTTTATATGGGGCTTGATCGGGACCGACTCCCCCCCCAAGGTGAGCGCCGCGCCCGCTGGCAGCCTCCACCCCCGCCCCCCGAAGACTATCGCCTCAGTCTTCGGGAGGGCCACCCTCAGGCCGAGCCGACCAATCCGGTAAATGGTCAGCTCGGCCGCCGCTTCCGCCCGGCACAGCGCCTCCCTCATGTCGGTCCCACGCACGGCCACCATGGTGTCATCTGCATAGCAGATGGTGGCCGTCCGTGGGAGCAACTCCCCCCTGATGGCCCAATCGTACCCCAGGTTCCATAAAAGCGGACCGAGCACGGAACCTTGGGGTACGCCACAGGCCATCTCCGTCGACCCCCGTCGACCGTCCCTCTGCTCATAGAGCACTACCCGCTCGGTGAGGTAGTGCTCTATGATCCGCCGCAGGTAGGGAGGCACTTGATGGTAAATTAGTGCCTCCCTTATCACCCCATAGGGGAGGGTGCCAAACGCGTTGGCGATGTCCAACGACACCGCCACCACACCCTCCCCTCTGCTCGACGCGTACTCACAGAAGTCCCTAAGGGACTTCAGCGCGTCGAGCGTAGACCGCCCTTCCCTAAACCCGAACTGTCTGTCTGAGACGTTCGGGCCGGCGGTCTCCAAGTGTTGCTGGATCCTGTAGGCCAGGATCCTCTCCATCATCTTCCCGGCCTCATCCAGCAGCACTATGGGGCGATAGGCAGAAGGACTGTCGGGGGGTCGACCCTCTTTTCGGAGGAGGCAGAGCCTCCCCTCCTTCCACACCCTCGGGAACCGTCCCTCCCTCAGGCAGTCGTCCATCAACTGCCTGAGTCGGTCCCCGAGGTGTTTAAGGGCGATGGGGAGCACCTTACCCGGTACTCCGTCGGGCCCCGGGGCTTTCTTGCAGCCCCGGAGCCGGTCCACCGCCCTGTCGAACTCGTCATCGCTTACCGGCGCGATGGCGAGTTCGAGTGGGTCCTCCAAGTCCCCCGGTGGCTCGGTCATCACCGGGGGAGTTATCGAGGGAGCTGCCGGAAACAGTCCCTCGATGACCCTCCTCAGGAGGGGGGGCTCCAAGGAGTCCATGGGGGGGGCGGTGCGCATTTTGTTGCGCACCACCCTGTACGGCCTCCCCCACGGATCCCCGTCCAGCTTGGCCAAGAATGACTCGTGTGCGTCATCCTTGGCCTTCGCTATGGACAGGACGAGGGCCCCCTTAGCTTCTTTGAGGGCCTCGTAGAGCCCCTCCTCCTCCTCGGCGGTGTGCCGCCTGCGCCTACAGTGTTGGTAGGCGCGGCGGGCACTGTTACTGGTGGTCCGCAGGGCCGCAATATCTGCGGACCACCAGTATACCTTTCTCCGGGCAAAAAGGCGCCTCGCCCGGGGCATGGCGGCTCCGCAGACGGCCTGTAACGCCGAGCGGAACCGGCTGGCCCTCTCTTCCACACCCAAGGCGGCGGGTGGGGCAGCACACCATGCCTCCACCATCGCCGCCTCGTCCGCCTTGGCCCTGTCCAGAAGGGACAGGGACCACTTGGGGAACTCCTCCGCCCCCCCTCTACGCCCCCCCCCTGGGATGGGTGGCGGCTGGCCCCCTCTTGTGGAGACCCTCAATCTGATGTACAGATGGTCAGAGAGGGTCTCCACGTCCTCCAGGACACGCCAATCCGTTAGGCGTGCGGCAATGGCAGGGGTCGCGAACGTTACGTCCACGATGGACCCCCCCTGCCGCCGCACGCAAGTGTTGGCGCTGCCCTGGTTTAGGACCACTAGGCCCGTTGCCGCCACCCAATCCCTCAGCACACCCCCGCGCGCGTCCGTTATGGGGGAACCCCACGCCGCGCTTTTGGCGTTGAGGTCCCCCAGGACTATTATTTGGCGCGGGGCCGCCCTCCGCACGACCCCCCCCAGGACCCCCAGGAAGACCTCGAAGGCGGCCAGCGGCCTATTGGGGGAGAAGTACACCGCAACAAGTACGGTGTCACTCCCCCATTTGGCCGCCACAAACCCTGGGCCGCCCTCTAACCTGACAAGGGGGGGACCGTTGCCGACCGCCGGCACAACCACGGCAACCCACTCGTCCGTCGACCCTACCCAATTGGGTAGGGGAGGGACGAAGTAGGGCTCCGCCACCACCGCAACGTCAATCGACCACTCCGCCATAGCTTGCATGAGCAAGTCTTGTGCTCTGGCGGAGTGATTGACGTTGACCTGCAGAAGCTCTAAATGGTGTGCTGGCATTTAGAGCTCCATGCGGGTCACTTCGATGGCCCGGCCGGCGGCTGCTTCCGCGGGGGCGTCTGTACTCGGAACGGGGGGGCGGGGGCGCTGCGGCCTCGTCTCCCTTCCCTTCGTTACTGGGGGGAAACAGTTCTTTCCCCCCAGCATGTGCTTGGCCGGGAGTTTGGCCTGGTGGCACACGGCACACCACGCCTTCTCCCAGCACTCCCCCATTTTGTGCCCCTCCTTGCTGCACCGGAAGCAATAATTGCTCCGGTCTATTTTGGAGGGGCACAGCTCCCTCGAGTGGCCGACACCGTAGCACCTGAAGCACCTCATCGGTGTCGGCCCCACTGTCGTGACCCTGGCGGAGGCCCAGCCCACCAGGATCCTGCCAGCCTTTTGAAGGGCCACCGCAGCCAGCACTGGGCACTGGACCAAAACTGACCCAGTGCCATCGTAAAGGGCGCGGACGGCCCCCACCTTCACCTGCGCCGGCAGGCACGCTCCCGCTGCGGCGACGGCCTGGGCCACCGACTCCTTCGTGGCCGACTCGTCCAGGCCGGCGATTTGGATGCCGGCCATTTTGACGGGGCGGCTCACGTCGGCGTCATCGCCGACTATCCCCTGCAGCTTGGCTGCCAGGGTGTCGGCGATTTCGTGGCCCTTCTCCCCTGGGACCTCGATGACTCGGGACCCCGTCATCGAGGTCCTGACCCTCACGCTCTGCAGGCCTACCTCCATGAGGCTAAGGCCGTTGATGGCCTTAGCCATGGTGGCCTGCAGAGTGGTGGTGGCCCCCGGCTTGAGGGAGACCACCACTGCCGCCGTCTTGGGGACGGACAGCTTCACGGGTCTGGGCCCGGTCGCCGCCTTCCCGGCCTTCTTGCTAGGGGGAGGGGGGGGGGGCTTGGCTTTCCCCTTCCCCTTCTTCTTCACCACCTGCGACCACGACATCTGCGTGGGCGGAGGTGGCGTTTGGCCCGAAGGGCCGGGTCCTCCCTCCGAGGGCCGAACGGCTCTCGGGGCCGGGGCAGCCTTGGCGGCCTTGGCGGACTTCGTAGCGACCTGAACAGGGGCAGGGGGTGGAGCCGCCGCTTTCTTGGCCGTCTTGGCCTTCGGCTGCCCATCGCCTATTCGGGCCCTGGGTCTCGGCTCGAGAGCTTCAACCGGGGCCGGAGGCGGCGGGGCAGGCCCTGCGACCTTCCGCGGGGGGGGGGCTGACACGGCAGGCTTAACAGCCCGCCTGTCATGCGCCAACGGAGGGCGGAGGATTGGCTCCGGCGGGAGGCGCCTGTTCACCTCCTCCACCCTATCGTTAATCATCCTCCCGAGGCTGAGGAATAAGTCCCGCTTCATAGTTTCAATTGCCTCGGTCAGTTCGGCCGTGCCGAACTGTAGGGCAGCAGAAACGGGAGCCGGAGCAGCCGGGATCTCCCGCTCACTGAAGGCGGTGCGGAGCGCCTTCAGTTCCGCCGAGTTTAGAGCGAGTTGCTCCCGCATCCTCTTGTTGTCCGCTTTCAGGATGCGGATCTCCTCGCTCTCGGACCTGGTCAGCTCGACCTCATCCATCATACCTAGTATGGTGCGGCAGGCCCGGTTCATCCGCCCCCACACCTCCCCCTTAAGGTTTCCCGATAACCTGGCCGCCTCTAGTATGTCCCGCGCCGCCATACGAGTAGCGTCTATCGGGTCAGCCTCCCGCTGACCCTCTAGGCCATCCATAGGCTCGGGGGAGCGCGAAGCCGACCTAGAGCGCGACACTGAGCGGGAACACGAACCCGAGCGAGAACGCTGGAGACCCTCGGCCTCAGTGGCTTTCCCCTTTTTCGCCCCCCCCTTGCCCCCTCTGGGGCGAAGTTCGGGGAAATCCCTCCGATATTTGGCCGCCGGATCAGAGTCCACGACAGCCTCCTCCTCAAAGTGAGGCTCCAGCTGGTACAGCTTGGCCCTCAACCTGGCCGCCGCTAAACCAGCGTACGCCCCCTTGGGCTTCCCCCTGATGGCCGTATTGACCTTCGGTCCCTGAGGGGGCCTGGGGTCATCCTCCCGGTCCTCGTGAGCCCTCTTGGATGACTGAGGCACGAAATCATCCATTTCGATCCACCTCAGATCATCGACCTCCGAATCGGAGTTGGGATCAGCGATAATCCCCCCCCCCTTCGGTGGAACCCTCCGTTTATCTGTAGGCGAGGCCATGCTGGCCCCCCCTACCTAGCCACAAAATTTGGCCTAAATCCGACCTCTAAGATCGGAGTTTAACCTAACCTAACCTAACCTTTTTTTTTTTTTTTTTTTTGTCCGGGGGAAAATCCTCATGGATACCACCACGTCACGGGGGGGCGTGGTGGTTATGTGAGACTCCTACTCACTAAAAACCCCCGGGTGTTCCTCTCTCCACCATGTGGCAGGGTACGAGTAGCGCTTTCGCCTGCTTTCGATTCCCTGCCAGGTGGTTGCCTGCACTGCAGACCCTGCAGCTTTTCCCGTTAGTCCCTTCCACCTTTAGTAGCGTGCCGGGAACACTTGGCACGCCACCCGACTCGAGGACCCTAGTCCGGACGACGATAGAACGTCCCCGTTTCTACCGTCCGGAAGTCCTCTCTATGGCGGCAGGCGACGGTCGTGAGCCAGTCGCCTGCGGCCCACTCTCTTGCGCCGTTGTTGGGACGCTCCCTCAGCGTCCTCTCTCGCACGCTCTGCGCACTCCTTCTGCGTCATTACGTCCTCGCAGAAAGAGCACGCTGCCCGCCACGCATCATCACTCCTGACCATGGCCCTTACCACCGTCGGCAATGTCAAGTCGTCACCGACAACCGCGACCAGGTCTGCGCGCGGTTCTCCCCAAGCTGGACACTGCTCTAAGGTGTGCTGAGCAGTGTCTTCGGTTTCGCCACAGTCATGGCACTCCGCCGTCGGCTCTCTTCCGGCTATGCGGCAAAGGTACTTTCCGAAGCACCCGTGCCCGGAAAGCACCTGTGTCAGCCGGAAGGTCAGCTGCCCGTGATCGCGGTCGAGCCATTCTGATAGGATCGGTCGTATGGCGGCCACCGTAAGGAGGCCCACAGTTGGAGCCTGCAACCTCATTCCCCAATCCGCAACTGCCTCAAGGCGCAGTTCGTCGCGTCGCGCCTGGATCTCACGTGGTGCTGGCCAATGACCACGGTCTCTTGCATCCTCCTGCCAGGCATGCACTTCGGCAAGGGTTTTTGCCTCCAAGTCCCAGGGCATTGAGCCAGCCAGGACACAGGCCGCCTCTGTAGATATTGTACGATAGCCTCGTATGGCCCTGATAGCCATTGCCCGCTGCGGTTTAAGCAGCAAGGCAGAGATCCGGCTATTCAAGGCATCCACCCACACTGGTGCTCCATACAAGGCCATCGATCGAACCACGCCCATGTACAGCCGCCTGCACGAAGTCTTGGGCCCCCCCAGGTTTGGGAGTATACGCCCAAGAGCAGCAGCTGCACCTAACAACTTCGGCATTAGACGCTGGAAGTGTGGCAGGAAGCTCCACCGGCTGTCAAGGACAATGCCTAGGTACCGCATCGTCGACTCGACTTCGATGGTGACTCCTCCCACCACAATGTGCGCACCCGCCGGAGGTGCTCTTCGAGGGCCATGGAAGCAGATGGCCTCAGACTTGCTTAATGCCACCTCCAGCCCCAGCCGCCTGATCCTGTCAACCATCTGTGCTACACCCGCCGTCGCTAGTATGGCCGCCTCCCTGAAGGTGGCCCCCTGAGCGGTCACCAACGTGTCATCAGCGTAACAGGTTACGCTCACTCCACGCAGGCGAGCGCCCCGGAGTACCCAATCGTATCCGATGTTCCACAGGAGCGGCCCAAGAACTGACCCCTGTGGAACGCCGCACACCATCTCTTTCTGATACCACTCCCGTGGTCCAGGGTAGGTTACAAACCTTTCTGACAGGTAAGAGCCAATAACTCGGCTCAGATACCGCGGGACCCGGTGGTACCGTAACGCCTCCTGTATGCACTCCCAGGGGATGGAGTTAAAAGCGTTGGCGATGTCTAAGGACACCGCCAAAACAACATCACCCCGGGAGACAGCATTTTGCGCCAGGCTCTTTACTGCCAGGATCGCACTCACCGTTGATCTGCCGGTGCGGAAGCCATACTGGCAGTCTGCCAAGTCTGGTCCATCGTTGGTGAGGTGCTTGACGAGACGAGCCGCTACCACGCGTTCGAAGAGCTTGCTCACCTCGTCAAGCAGAACGATCGGCCTGTAGGCTGATGGGGAGTCCGCTGGACGACCTTCCTTCTTCAGGAGCACCAGCCGACCCGTTTTCCACTGTTTGGGAAAACGGGCCTGCTCCATGCATGCGCTAAACATGCGCCGGAGTCTGGGCTCGATTTCTCCCATCGCTAGGACCCACGCTCGACCCGGAATGCCGTCTGGTCCAGGAGCCGTGTTTTTCGCCCGTAGGCGCAGGACGGCTGCTCCCAGCTCCCCTTCCGAGACGGCTGGCACATCCTCATCCTCATCTCGAGTCTCCACTGTCATAGACGCCATAGCTGGCGATTGGAATTCCGCTCTGTGAGGGAACAGGGTTGCTACCACTTGGTTGACGAAATCCGGCTGCAGGCTCTCAGTGAGCGGAGGGGCCCAAGGCCGGAGTTTGTTTCTTACCATCTTGTATGGCCTCCCCCAAGGGTCACTGTTTAGGGTCTCCAACAGCTGTTCCCTCGACAACTCGATGGCTTGGCGAATGACCGCCTTGAGTTCCTTTTTAGCCTCCTTATACACTCCATAAAGAGCAGTTTCCACCAACTCGTCGCGGATTCGCCTTCGCCTCTGTGCCTGGTACCGGCGCCTTGCCGCTACGCATTGCTCGCGTAGTTGCGTTAGCTCCGCAGTCCACCAGTACAAGCGACGCCGTGGAGGTTGGCGCCTGGTCCGGGGCATCGCTGCGTCGCATATTTGCGTCATCGCGTTTCGGAACCATTCCGCCTCATCCTCGACCTCCACAGTGCCCTCAGGCACGGGTAGCCATGATTGCACGATGGCGGCCTCTTTGAGGAGCTCTCTATCCATCCTTGTCAGCGCCCAGCGAGGGCCGTGCAAGGATGGCGCACTCCGGCTTGGGCTGTTTGGGGTCATTGAAGGAGCGGAGACCTCAAATCGGATATAGCGGTGGTCCGATAATGTCTCCACGCTCTCCACAACTTCCCACCCGCAGACTCGGCGCGCTACCGTAGGGCTGGCAAACGATAGATCGACAATCGAACTGCCCTGTGACCGAACACAGGTCGGTTGCGAGCCCCGGTTTAAGAGACAGAGTCCCGACGTCAGCGCCCACTCCTCTAATACTGCCCCTCGTGCGTCAGTGACTGGGCAACCCCAGGCTGAGCTTTTGGCATTGAAATCACCCACTACCATTACAGGATGTGGGTGATTTCTGCCGATGAGGGTCTCGACCTGGCTAAGGAGACCCTCAAACTCTGCAAGGCTTCTGCTAGGGGGACAGTATATGCCAACCGTAAAAATCCCTCCAATAGTTGCCGCAACGCAACCACGACCCTTTTGCACATTTTCGAGTGTTGAGGACCTCGACACGACTAGGGCAACAAGGTCGTCCGCATCACCCGCCCAATCATCCCTGTCGGGGATAAAATATGGTTCCGCAACCACAGCCACTTGCGTCATCCACTCAGCCATGCTCTGAAGGAGCAAGTCTTGAGCTCGCGCGCAGTGGTTAATGTTGGCTTGAAGGACTTTAAGGGCCATTATCGTTTAGTGTTTGTGATTCCGTCTCCATAGCCACCTCGACTGATAGCTGGCGTGTCGGTTGTGACTGCAGAGCAGTCTTCCGTCGAGAAATTTTGGGGGCTGGTGCTGAGCAAGCTCTGCCCCCGAGTTGGTGGTCTGCCGGTTTTTTGGCTGCAGCACAAATAGAGCAGTGCGGTTTGGCCGAGCACTCCCTGGATTTATGGCCAACTACTCCACAGCGAAAGCACTCTTGGCTTCTATCGACCTCCGCACTGCATTGTGCTCTGATGTGCCCCTTCTGCAGACATCTGAAACAGCGTCGAGACCTAGGCTCGAGAAGTTTCACGGAAGCTGACACCCAAGACAATGTAAGACGACCTGCTGCAGCAATGCGTTTTGCAGTTGCCACCGGGCATTCGACCCAAATGTGTCCCACGCCAAATGGATCCTTTACGACCCCGCCGCTTTTGAGGCTATCTTTGGGACAGCTCCCGGCCTCAGCAACCGCATTTAATACCTCATCAGCAGAAGTGGAGTCATCCAGGCCAGAGATTTTGATTTCCGTCGTCTTGACCGGCCTAGAGACACGGACTATGTCCTGGCTAAGGACTTGTCTCAACTTTTCGGCCAGCGCGTCTGCTTGTGGGCCGTTGTCTGTGCCAATTACCTCAAACATCCGCGCTCCTGTGGCACACACGCGGAAACGAACCCCAGTAGTGATACCCAGATCCATCAGCTTAATTTTGGCCTTAGCCTCCGCGATTACTGTGTCGTAAGTTAAGCCTTTTTCGATGGCCTCTGGTGTAAGAGTAACAACTACCGCAGCTGATTTTGGAGGCCTGAGTCGCGCCAGTCCCGTGGCAGTGGCAGTGGCAGCCCCTCGCGGTCCCCGCTTTGCCTGCCCTTTTCCCTCCCTCTTCTTGAGCCCCTTCTTGAGCACCTCGGTCCAGGGCAACTCCTCTGGCTGGGCGGGGCTTGGATCCGACGCTGATGGTAAGGGTTGGGGCTTGGAGCGCCGCCCCTTCCTTTCCGCCTTCCTCTTCTTTTGCTTTTTGGCCTTTTGCGGCTTTGGAGCCTCCAGTCCTCCAGAAACAGCTTTTATCGAAGCAGCCGTGGTCTTTTTTGCCTTCACTGTAGCCTTAGTTGGGGTATTTGATGGCCCCGGAGAGATCTCGGGGAGATCATTAGCCCGCCTGTCCGCTGCCAACGGAGGGCGGAGTCTCTTCTCGGGCAGTAGCCTATCTTCAAATGCCTCGAACCTGGCATTTACCATCGTGCCCACCTGGCAGAGGATGGTGCGCACCAGGTCTTCAGTATCCGGTGGTTTCTCTACAGGCTGACTAGGCAGAAGTACAGCAGCCTGTTGTTGTGGCCGATCAAGGCGCTCGCGCATTTCCGCCACCTCCTTGCGAAGCTGCGCGACCTCCGTTTGCAGGCGGGCGTTGTCAGCCTGCAGCCCTTTCGTCTCTTCTGAGGTGCAGCGGCTCTGTAGGATAAGAGCCACTTTGCCGATCTCGTCCGCCGCATCCTTCAATGACTTCACGAAGCCTCCTTTTAGATTTTTGGAGGAAGTGGCCACCTTTCTGATAATATTGATATTATCCTCAATCGTACGGCTCAGTGAAGTTGCCGTCTGGAAGTCGTCTCCGTTAGAAGACGACTCCGATAGAGTGAGAGCCCTGGCACGGGCCCGGGCCTCTCGAGAAGCTGCAGTAATTTCCACCTCTGCCCTCATCTGCTCCTCCTCCCTTTGCGCTTCCACAAGCGCCAACTTCGCCTTGGCCAGGCCAACATAATGACCTGTAGTTGGCGGCCGACCTCGCCTTTTCCTCATTGGGCTCGCAACCCCATCCAGACTTGTTTCCGGGTCCGAGCCTCCATTATTTCTATACCGCCGTTCTTTAGTCCTAAGACTGGTATCCGGCAGTGACTCAACGCTAAGCATCGAGTCACTATCACCCTCCTCACTGCTGTCCTTCGACTTATTGGTTTTGGTTTTTGTTTTTTTGTATTCCATTTTGAATCCCACGAGTACGGGTCGATCTAAAAGGTCCACCCCCGGGTGACGCCCATCCCAGGGGTAAGGCTATATACTAACAGATTTCGCCTTGTTTCTGTAGGTTTTTACGACTTGGCTGTCGGGTTTTATAGAGTTTTCCATCTCGCGGGCCGGCCAATTAAGGCAAGCCCTCCGTTCAAGTGTCTTTCGACTACCCCATAACGCCGCTGGATGGGGATTGTTGAGGAGAGACACCTGAGTACGGGGTACTAGAAGAGTCGACGTGCCTCCTCTAGTTTTGGGCGGTAAGTGCTCGACGGCAGTGTAAGTGCACGCCGAGCCCGCCCCCTAACCTACCCCCCCACCCCCTGCCGGATATTAGCCATGGGCTGAAAGAATCCCCCATAAAGGGAAAGTCTCAGCCGATGCCCAGGGTGCACCAGCCCAGATGCTGCGTTCTCTCCCGATCGAGATCAAAAGAGACTGCAACACCCAGGCCAACGTGGAGGAATCCGGCCCGCACCCCAACCTAACCTAACCTAACCTAACCTAACCTAACCTAACCTAACCTAACCTAACCTAACCTAACCTAACCTAACCTAACCTAACCTAACCTAACCTTTTTTTTTTTTTTTTTTTTTTTTTTTTTTTTTTTTTTTTTTTTTTTTTTTTTTTTTTTTTTTTTTTTTTTTTTTTTTTTTTTTTTTTTTTTGACAGGGTGGAAAATGCTTTATGCATTCCCCTCACCATGGGAGTGGCGAGGGGATATGTGGGACTCACCCCGTCACCCCCCCTCCGAATGAGAGGGGGCATCGGAGCGCAACCCACTAAAAACCACCCTGGCGTACCCCCCTGCCGGATTGGCAAGACGCCGTGGAACCCGCCAAAGCTTTCTCCACGACGTCTACCGGCCGCCCCAGCCATATGCCGGGGCTTCCCGCGTCGAGGGAGAGAGAGGCCGAGTGCGCGTGGCCCCTCTCCCAGACCGCCCAGTGGCTAGCCTACGGCGGGCGAGGGACTCCCATCCCCCACCCGCAGCCACTAAGGGTTGAGGCGAGCGGCAAAACGCCGCCGCCTCACCCCCCGCCGTCTACGCCGGAGCGGATGCGCGTGAGGAGACTCCTCGCGCTCACGCTCCGAGGCCTCCTTCTGCGAGATGACACACTCGCAGAAGGAGGCCACAGCCCTCCAGGACCCGTCGCTGCACAGCATTGCAGACACAACGCTGTGCAGGGAGAGGTCCTGTCGCCCTATGGCCAGTGCCATAGTGCGGCGCTCCGCACTCCACCGGCTGCACACCTCGAGGGTGTGCTGAGCCGTGTCGTCCGGATCGCCGCACTCATGGCACTGCGGACCGGGCTCCCTCCCAATGTTGTGCAGGTAATGACCGAAGCATCCGTGTCCGGTCAATACCTGCACAAGCCGGTATGATGTAGCACCGACTGCCCTCCCCAACCAGGTGTCAAGCGACGGGAGGATCGCCCCTATGGTCCGGGTTCCATAGGGGGCGTCCTCCAGGTTCACCTTCCACCTGTCCCGCAGTCGGCGCTCCATCATCCGGCGCGTCTCCTCAACCTCCTCAGGGTCCGGGCGTTCTCCCCTCGCCCGGGCCCTGGACCTAAACCTAACCTAACCTAACCTAACCTAACCTAACCTAACCTAACCTAACCTTTTTTTTTTTTTTTTTTTTTTTTTTTTTTTTTTTTTTTTTTTTTTTTTTTTTTGTCCGGGGGAAAATCCTCATGGATACCACCACGTCACGGGGGGGCGTGGTGGTTATGTGAGACTCCTACTCACTAAAAACCCCCGGGTGTTCCTCTCTCCACCATGTGGCAGGGTACGAGTAGCGCTTTCGCCTGCTTTCGATTCCCTGCCAGGCGGTTGCCTGCACTGCAGACCCTGCAGCTTTTCCCGTTAGTCCCTCCTTTAGTAGCGTGCCAGGAACACTTATCACGCCACCCGACTCGAGGACCCTAGTCCGGACGACGATAGAACGTCCCCGTTTCTACCGTCCGGAAGTCCTCTCTATGGCGGCAGGCGACGGTCGTGAGCCAGTCGCCTGCGGCCCACTCTCTTGCGCCGTTGTTGGAACGCTCCCTCAGCGTCCTCTCTCGCACGCTCTGCGCACTCCTTCTGCGTCATTACGTCCTCGCAGAAAGAGCAC
This sequence comes from Acleris literana, assembly GCA_946894065.1. Lineage (NCBI taxonomy): Eukaryota > Metazoa > Arthropoda > Insecta > Lepidoptera > Tortricidae > Acleris > Acleris literana. The sequence continues at coordinate 76,023 of OX335687.1, forward strand.
GCTGCCCGCCACGCATCATCACTCCTGACCATGGCCCTTACCACCGTCGGCAACGTCAAGTCGTCACCGACAACCGTGACCAGGTCTGCGCGCGGTTCTCCCCAAGCTGGACACTGCTCTAAGGTGTGCTGAGCAGTGTCTTCGGTTTCGCCACAGTCATGGCACTCCGCCGTCGGCTCTCTTCCGGCTATACGGCAAAGGTACTTTCCGAAGCACCCGTGCCCGGAAAGCACCTGTGTCAGCCGGAAGGTCAGCTGCCCGTGATCGCGGTCGAGCCATTCTGATAGGATCGGTCGTATGGCGGCCACCGTAAGGAGGCCCGCAGTTGGAGCCTGCAACCTCATTCCCCAATCCGCAACTGCCTCAAGGCGCAGTTCGTCGCGTCGCGCCTGGATCTCACGTGGTGCTGGCCAATGACCACGGTCTCTAGCATCCTCCTGCCAAGCATGCACTTCGGCAAGGGTTTTTGCCTCCAAGTCCCAGGGCATTGAGCCAGCCAGGACACAGGCCGCCTCTGTAGATATTGTACGATAGCCTCGTATGGCCCTGATAGCCATTGCCCGCTGCGGTTTAAGCAGCAAGGCAGAGATCCGGCTATTCAAGGCATCCACCCACACTGGTGCTCCATACAAGGCCATCGATCGAACCACGCCCATGTACAGCCGCCTGCACGAAGTCTTGGGCCCCCCCAGGTTTGGGAGTATACGCCCAAGAGCAGCAGCTGCACCTAACAACTTCGGCATTAGACGCTGGAAGTGTGGCAGGAAGCTCCACCGGCTGTCAAGGACAATGCCTAGGTACCGCATCGTCGACTCGACTTCGATGGTGACTCCTCCCACCACAATGTGCGCGCCCGCCGGAGGTGCTCTTCGAGGGCCATGGAAACAGATGGCCTCAGACTTGCTTAATGCCACCTCCAGCCCCAGCCGCCTGATCCTGTCAACCACCTGTGCTACACCCGCCGTCGCTAGTATGGCCGCCTCCCTGAAGGTGGCCCCCTGAGCGGTCACCAACGTGTCATCAGCGTAACAGGTTACGCTCACTCCACGCAGGCGAGCGCCCCGGAGTACCCAATCGTATCCGATGTTCCACAGGAGCGGCCCAAGAACCGACCCCTGTGGAACGCCGCACACCATCTCTTTCTGACACCACTCCCGTGGTCCAGGGTAGGTTACAAACCTTTCTGACAGGTAAGAGCCAATAACTCGGCTCAGATACCGCGGGACCCGGTGGTACCGTAACGCCTCCTGTATGCACTCCCAGGGGATGGAGTTAAAAGCGTTGGCGATGTCTAAGGACACCGCCAAAACAACATCACCCCGGGAGACAGCATTTTGCGCCAGGCTCTTTACTGCCAGGATCGCACTCACCGTTGATCTGCCGGTGCGGAAGCCATACTGGCAGTCTGCCAAGTCTGGTCCATCGTTGGTGAGGTGCTTGACGAGACGAGCCGCTACCACGCGTTCGAATCGTCATCCGAATCGCCGCACTCGTGGCAGATCGGACTCGGCTCTCTCTTTATCTTGTGCAGGTAATGACCGAAACACCCATGTCCGGTCATTACCTGCACAAGCCGGTACGTCAGCGTACCGTGCGCCCTCTCGACCCAGTGGTCAAGCGACGGGAGGAGTGCCCCTATAGTGTAGGTCCCATAGGGGGAGTCCTCCAGGTCACTTTTCCACCGGTCTCTCATTCGTTTCTCGGCCATCCGCCGAGTCCTCTCTACCACTTCCGAGTCCGAGCGCCATCCTATGGCTCTGGACTCTACTCTCGCCTGGTATGTCTCGGCCTGCACCCGAGCATCTAGCTCCCACGGCGGGGTACAGGCCAAGATACACGCCGCCGCATGCGCTACGGTCATGTAGGCCCTCACCATGCGGAGGGCCATGACTCTCTGGGGCCTACGTAGCAAATCTACATTCCTAGCCGACAGTTTGCTGGCCCAGATTGGCGCCCCATACAGCGCCATGCTGCGCACAACGCCTGCGAAGAGGCGTCGGCATGGCGCTTTTGGTCCCCCACGTTGGGCAGCAATCGGCTGAGGGCCGATGCGGCACCCACCACCCGGGGAGCAAGCTGCCGGAAGTGCTCCCCAAAGTTCCACCTGCGGTCCAGGACTAGGCCAAGGTATTTTATGTTGGCCTTAATCTGGACCGCTTCTCCCCGCAATCGGCACGGTTGCGCCTCTGTGCGGGCGCCATCCCCGCCCCCCGAAGACAATTGCGTCTGTCTTCGGGAGGGCCACCTGCAAGCCAAGCCGCCTTATGCGGCTGACGATAAGGTCAGCCGCTACCGACGCACTCCGGATCGTCTCGTTCAGCTCCTTACCCCGCACTGCCACCATTGTATCGTCAGCATAACAAATGGTGGCCATGCGGGGAAGCTGCTCTCCCTCGGATCACCCAGTCGAATCGATGTTCCACAACAGGGGTCCAAGCACGGACCCCTGTGGAACACCGCATGACATTTCACGTGCAACTCGCCTACCCCCGCAGTCGTAGAGCACTACCCTGTCGGTAAGGTAGTGCTCTACGATCCTCCGCAGGTACACTGGTACCCTATGATACCGGAGGGGCCGCCCTTATGACTGAGAAGGGAAGGGAACCGAATGCGTTGGCGATGTCAAGCGACACCGCCACCACCCCCTCTCCCTTTTCCTCCGCGTACTCACAAAAGTTCCGTAGGGACCACAGGGCGTCATTGTGCACCGTCCCTCCCGGAACCCAAACTGCCGGTCGCTAATATTTGGCCCTTTAATCTCCAAGTGCTTGACGATGCGACGGGACAAAACGCGCTCCAGCATTTTACCCGTCTCGTCAAGCAGGACGATAGGGCGATGACCAGCAGGAGAGTCGTGTGGCCGTCCCTCTTTGCGCAACAACACTAGGCGCCCTCCCTTCCAGCATCTTGGAAACCGCCCCTCTCTGAGGCAGTCATCAAAGAGGGCCCTTAGGCGACCTCCAAGGTGCTTCATTACTAACGGAAGGACCCTCCCCGGACTCCGTCCGGCCCTGGAGCCTTCTTGCAGGACCGGAGGCGGTCGACGACCCACTCCATCTCGTCGTCGTGACCAGGGGAACACCAGCTGGATCCTCGACCTCCCGCAAGGGGCCCCCCATGCACGGCGGAAGGAAATTCGGGGCTGCTGGAAGAGGCCCTCAACTATCCTTGTGAGGAGTTCCGGCTCTAGGGAGTCCATAGGGGGGGCGCACCTGAGTTTGTTCCGTACCAAGCGGTACGGTCGCCCCCACGGATCCCTGTCGAGCGCAGCCAGGAACTCCTCCCGTGCCTCGTCTTTCCCCCTTGCGATGGCGACCCCTAAAGCCACCTTTGCCTCCTTGAGCTCACCGTAGAGGAGCTGCTCTTCCTCGGGCAGGTGACGCCTTCTCCTACAATGGGTGTAAGCTCGTCGGGCGGCGTTACTGGCGGTTCGAAGGGCCGCTATCTCCTCCGACCACCAGTATAACCTGCTTCTTGGCAGGCAGGCCTCGCACACGGGGCATGGCCGCGTCGCATACCGACGTTAAGGTAACTCGAAATTGAGCTGCCCGCTCTTCCACTCCCAAGGTGGGGGTTGGGGGGCACACCACGCCTCCACCATGGCAGCCTCGTCCGCCATCTCCGTCGAGACGGGGACACTGCCCACCTTGGGAACTTTCCTCCTCCGGCGCCAGCCCACCTTCTCGGGCCGGGTGGTAAGGCCCCCAGCGAAGTGCTGACCCTCATCTGGATATAGCGGTGGTCAGAGAGGGGTCTCTACTTCCTCCAGGACGCGCCAATTGTCAATGCGCGCGGGCGATGGCAGGGGTCGCAAACGAGACGTCCACGATGGACCCCCCCTGCCGCCGCACACAAGTATTGGCGTCGCCCCGGTTCAGCACTTCAAGCCCCATAGCCGCTACCCAGTCTTCCAGGGCTGCTCCTCTTGGGTCCGTGATGGGGGAACCCCAAGCCGCACTCTTTGCATTAAAATCCCCCATCACCAACATATGCGCTGATGTAACCCTCCCGACGACTCCACCTAGGCCCGCCAGGAACTGCTCGAATGCGGACAGCGGTTTATTAGGGGAGAAGTACACTGCCACCAGGACAGTGTCTCCCCATTTGACCGCTGCAAAGCCCTGTCCACGTTCAATCCCTATTAGGGGAGGGAAGTCGCCCGTTGTCGGCACCACCAGCGCCACCCCTTCATCTGCGGCCCCGTACCAATTTGGCTGTGCAGGGACGAGGTAGGGCTCGGCCACCACCACTATCCCAATACCCCACTCCGCCATGACCTGCATAAGCAGATCTTGTGCGCGGGCGGAGTGGTTGGTATTTACTTGCAGGATCTTCAAATGTCGGTGTTCTGGCATTTAGAGATCCATACGAGCTTCCCTTGGGCCGATTGCTCGGCACTGCTTTCCCTTAGGGCAGTCCTTACCGGAGTTCTGGCGGCAACTGCCTTACCTCTTGTTGGCGGCGGGTTGCAATGCTCACCCCCCATATTGTGGTCAGCCCGGCGTTTGGCCAGGTGGCACACTGCGCAGAAAGGCGCAGCCCTGCAGTCCACCTTTTTATGGTCCGGTCTGCTGCACCGGTAGCAGAGCTGCGATCTGTCCACTGGTGATGAACACAGAGCCTTACTGTGCCCAATTCCATAACAGCGGTAGCACCGCATGGGGCCCCGGTCCAATACCCTAACCTGGGCGGACGACCACCCAACCAGTAGTCGTCCAGCCGCAACAACTATCTTCGCCGCCGTTACCGGGCAATGCACCAGCGTTGCCCCAGATCCATCGCGGCGCACTCTAATAGTGCCGACCTTAACTTCAGTGGTAAGGCACCCAGTTTTGGTCACAATGGCAGCTCCTACGTCCTCCGGAGTCACCGACTCGTCGAGCCCCGTGATTTGGAGGTCAGCCATTTTGACAGGCCGGTATACCCAGGCCACGTCGCCAACCAGCCCATCAATCCGCTTGCAGAGGGCATCCGCATTTTGAGCATTATCAGCCCCAGGTATCTCAATAATGCGGGCCCCCGTCTGTGTCCTACGCACCTTGACATGGTCAAGGCCCAGTTCAGCCAGTTTGACCGATTTTATAGCCTTGGTCATAACAGAGGCGTAGGACGCCTCAGTGCCGTCTTTTAGTGCCACCACTACGGCAGCAGTGGCAGGAGTGGTCAATTTCTGACGCCTCCGCTTGCGTCTGGCAGGTTTTGCCACCGGGGGTGGGGCAGACTTCTTCCGCTTACCCTTCCTCCTAACCACGGTAAAGCCGTCGTCGTCCTTTGGAGGTGGAGCCGACTGGGAAGCTTGGGACGATTTAGGCGTCACCGGTTTAGCCGCACCCACCGGGTGAGGTCCCACAGTAAGCTGCTGCGCGATGGGGGGGGCATGGTTGGACTGCCTCCCATTGGGAACGCGGGTGGGCTTCTTCGGAGGCTTCACCTTCTTTGCAGCGGGGGCCGGTTTGTCCCTAGAAGGTTTAGCCGCAGGCTTCGGTTGCGCCGGGGCAACAGGCAAGTGCTGCAGAACCGTTTGCTCAGCAGCTGCAGCTCTCCTACGGTCTGCCGCAAGCGTTGGGCGAACCACCGGTTCAGGAGGCAACTGTCGCCGCAGCTCCTCCAACCGCACGTTAACCATGTCCCCGATCGATATAAAGAGGTCTCTCTTGAGATCCTCTCGCAGCTCGATCAGGGCATCGGCCAAACCCAACGAAATTTCTGCCGTCGAGGGTTGAGCGGTATCCCTTTTTCGCTCAGAAAAGGCAGTCCTGAGCGCCTTCAACTCTCCCTGGGTGTGCGCCAGCTGTTCTTTCATGCGCCTGTTGTCTGCTTTAAGGGCACGCAGCTCGTCATTCTCCCCCCAGCCCTGAAGACAGTCCGCGGCCGACAGGATGTCCCGGCATGCTAGGTTCATCCTGCTCCAGATTGTCCCCTTGAGGTTTCCGCACTTTTTCGCCTCTTCCATGACTACATAGGCAGAGTTGCGAACAATGTCTATATAGTTCCCCCCGGTGGGTTCGATGGGGCTCCGATCCCGTGAGACTGGAAGGCTCCGAGTACAAGGTACCCCATCCACCTCATGGTTTCCACGTCCGAGTGACTTTGGTGCCGCCTTTGCGGCACTAAAGCCAGTATAGCGCCCTTTTGCGCACGGGGTTTTGCCCCGTCGTGCAGTGCTCAGTTTTGGCTTAACTTCCGGCCCAGATATTACTTCGTCATTGGAGTGTGGTCTTTTGGTGCGTTTTAGGGCATCGATCTCCATCCCCACAACCTCCAATCCAACAACTTCGACCTCCTCCGTCAGTTGAACAAATGGAAGGGACGAGCTGGAGGCAACACCCGCCTCCAGGATCATCTCCTCCATCAGCTCTGCGTCCTTGAGTCTCGCCGTTTCCTGCATCTTTTTACTCTCTGCGTCAATTTCAGTGTCCAATAAACGTTTGCTGTGTTCGTGTTCACGGAGGCCAGCATTGCGCTGACCTACGACATGGCCTTTGCCCCCCCCAGAATACGAGGGGCAGCCCGTGTCCTCAGACACGGGGAGGGATTCTCCCGTTAGGGTACCCTCCTGGGGTAGTTTCTGATTTAGACCATCCATCATCTTCCTTGCGTGCGTTTAAGGCCCCTGCACCATTGGCCATGTGTGGATTTTTAAAGAGGTTGTCTCCTCGCGGCCCCACGCAGCGGCCATCGCCCCGGACGCCTACGGGTCCGGATTGCGATTTGACCGACGGACGCCGAAGCAATCCGCCGCTCAACGACCTCCAAGGTCCACCCTTATCCTATGCGCCCTCTGAAAAACAGGAGACGCAGTTGCATCCTCCAACTGCTCTCCGAGGAGAGTAGCTGGGAGCAACTTCACCACAAGTGTGCACTTTTGGGGAGTATTTAGTTCCCGGGGCCTGCACTGGCCCATGAAAGTGGATATACCGCCACTGGTTCGGTGACCCCCCCCCTTTTTTGCCGGATATTAGCCATGGGCTGAAAGATTCTCCCATAAGGAGAAAGTCTCAGCCAATGCCCAGGGTGCACCAGCCCAGATGCTGCGTTCTCTCCGGATCGAGATCAAGAGAGACTGCAGCACCCAGGCCAACGTGGAGGAATCCGGCCCGCACCCCAACCTAACCTAACCTAACCTAACCTAACCTAACCTAACCTAACCTAACCTAACCTAACCTAACCTAACCTAACCTAACCTAACCTAACCTAACCTTTTTTTTTTTTTTTTTTTTGTTACGCTGGGGAAATGCATTTACGCATACCATCCAAGGGGGGATGGTTATGTGGGACTCACCAACCAGAGTGGCCGGAATACCCACTAAAACCCCAGCGGCCTTTGCACTTCACGGGCTGTTGATGATGGGGGCGCCATGGGCTGCTAATGATGCTACCATTGGGCGCCCCCCAGCCGTCCCAGTATCATCTGGGACACCTGCGTCATAGCAGGACTGTATGTGGTGGGCCCCCTAACCCACAAGTCCTACTAAGGGTCTAGGCTTGCAACAAACTGCCGTCGCCTTTGCCCCCTTCGCCTGCGCCGGAGCGGGTGTGCGTCGACATTGTCTTCGCGTTCCCGCTCCGCCGCCTCCTTCTGTGAGATGACGCTCTCACAGAAGGAGGATACCGCCCTCCACGATCTGTCGCCGCGCAGCATGGCCGAGACCACGCTGTGCAGCGAGAGATCGGAGATTCCAATTTCCGCGGCCATAGTGCGGCGCTCCGGATCCCACCGAGTGCACACCGCGAAGGTGTGCTGGGCCGTGTCATCCGAATCGCCGCACTCGTGGCAGATCGGACTCGGCTCTCTCTTTATCTTGTGCAGGTAATGACCGAAACACCCATGTCCGGTCATTACCTGCACAAGCCGGTACGTCAGCGTACCGTGCGCCCTCTCGACCCAGTGGTCAAGCGACGGGAGGAGTGCCCCTATAGTGTAGGTCCCATAGGGGGAGTCCTCCAGGTCACTTTTCCACCGGTCTCTCATTCGTTTCTCGGCCATCCGCCGAGTCCTCTCTACCACTTCCGAGTCCGAGCGCCATCCTATGGCTCTGGACTCTACTCTCGCCTGGTATGTCTCGGCCTGCACCCGAGCATCTAGCTCCCACGGCGGGGTACAGGCCAAGATACACGCCGCCGCATGCGCTACGGTCATGTAGGCCCTCACCATGCGGAGGGCCATGACTCTCTGGGGCCTACGTAGCAAAGCTACATTCCTAGCCGACAGTTTGCTGGCCCAGATTGGCGCCCCATACAGCGCCATGCTGCGCACAACGCCTGCGAAGAGGCGTCGGCATGGCGCTTTTGGTCCCCCCACGTTGGGCAGCAATCGGCTGAGGGCCGATGCGGCACCCACCACCCGGGGAGCAAGCTGCCGGAAGTGCTCCCCAAAGTTCCACCTGCGGTCCAGGACTAGGCCAAGGTATTTTATGTTGGCCTTAATCTGGACCGCTTCTCCCGCAATCGGCACGGTTGCGCCTCTGTGCGGGCGCCATCCCCGCCCCCCGAAGACAATTGCGTCTGTCTTCGGGAGGGCCACCTGCAAGCCAAGCCGCCTTATGCGGCTGACGATAAGGTCAGCCGCTACCGACGCACTCCGGAGCGTTTCGTTCAGCTCCTTACCCCGCACTGCCACCATTGTATCGTCAGCATAACAAATGGTGGCCATGCGGGGAAGCTGCTCTCCTCGGATCACCCAGTCGAATCCGATGTTCCACAACAGGGGTCCAAGCACGGACCCCTGTGGAACACCGCATGACATTTCACGTGCAACTCGCCTACCCCCGCAGTCGTAGAGCACTACCCTGTCGGTAAGGTAGTGCTCCACGATCCTCCGCAGGTACACTGGTACCCTATGATACCGGAGGGCCGCCCTTATGACTGAGAAGGGGAGGGAACCGAATGCGTTGGCGATGTCAAGCGACACCGCCACCACCCCCTCTCCCTTTTCCTCCGCGTACTCACAAAAGTTCCGTAGGGACCACAGGGCGTCAATTGTGCACCGTCCCTCCCGGAACCCATACTGCCGGTCGCTAATATTTGGCCCTTTAATCTCCAAGTGCTTGACGATGCGACGGGACAAAACGCGCTCCAGCATTTTACCCGTCTCGTCAAGCAGGACGATAGGGCGATGACCAGCAGGAGAGTCGTGTGGCCGTCCCTCTTTGCGCAACAACACTAGGCGCCCCTCCTTCCAGCATCTTGGAAACCGCCCCTCTCTGAGGCAGTCATCAAAGAGGGCCCTTAGGCGACCTCCAAGGTGCTTCATTACTAACGGAAGGACCCTCCCCGGGACTCCGTCCGGCCCTGGAGCCTTCTTGCAGGACCGGAGGCGGTCGACGACCCACTCCATCTCGTCGTCCGTGACCAGGGGAACACCAGCTGGATCCTCGACCTCCCGCAAGGGGCCCCCCATGCACGGCGGAAGGAAATTCGGGGCTGCTGGGAAGAGGCCCTCAACTATCCTTGTGAGGAGTTCCGGCTCTAGGGAGTCCATAGGGGGGGCGCACCTGAGTTTGTTCCGTACCAAGCGGTACGGTCGCCCCCACGGATCCCTGTCGAGCGCAGCCAGGAACTCCTCCCGTGCCTCGTCTTTCCCCCTTGCGATGGCGACCCCTAAAGCCACCTTTGCCTCCTTGAGCTCACCGTAGAGGAGCTCCTCTTCCTCGGGCAGGTGACGCCTTCTCCTACAATGGGTGTAAGCTCGTCGGGCGGCGTTACTGGCGGTTCGAAGGGCCGCTATCTCCTCCGACCACCAGTATACCTGCTTCTTGGCAGGCAGCCCTCGCACACGGGGCATGGCCGCGTCGCATACCGACGTTAAGGTAACTCGAAATTGAGCTGCCCGCTCTTCCACTCCCAAGGTGGGGGTTGGGGGGGCACACCACGCCTCCACCATGGCAGCCTCGTCCGCCATCTCCCGGTCGAGACGCGACACTGCCCACCTTGGGAACTTTCCTCCTCCGGCGCCAGCCCGCCTTCTCGGGCCGGGTGGTACGGCCCCCAGCGAAGTGCTGACCCTCATCTGGATATAGCGATGGTCAGAGAGGGTCTCTACTTCCTCCAGGACGCGCCAATTGTCAATGCGCGCGGCGATGGCAGGGGTCGCGAACGAGACGTCCACGATGGACCCCCCCTGCCGCCGCACACAAGTATTGGCGTCGCCCCGGTTCAGCACTTCAAGCCCCATAGCCGCTACCCAGTCTTCCAGGGCTGCTCCTCTTGGGTCCGTGATGGGGGAACCCCAAGCCGCACTCTTTGCATTAAAATCCCCCATCACCAACATATGCGCTGATGTAACCCTCCCGACGACTCCACCTAGGCCCGCCAGGAACTGCTCGAATGCGGACAGCGGTTTATTAGGGGAGAAGTACACTGCCACCAGGACAGTGTCTCCCCATTTGACTGCTGCAAAGCCCTGTCCACGTTCAATCCCTATTAGGGGAGGGAAGTCGCCCGTTGTCGGCACCACCAGCGCCACCCCTTCATCTGCGGCCCCGAACCAATTTGGCTGTGCAGGGACGAGGTAGGGCTCGGCCACCACCACTATCCCAATACCCCACTCCGCCATGACCTGCATAAGCAGATCTTGTGCGCGGGCGGAGTGGTTGGTATTTACTTGCAGGATCTCCAAATGTCGGTGTGCTGGCATTTAGAGATCCATACGAGCTTCCCCTTGGGCCGATTGCTCGGCACTGCTTTCCCTTAGGGCAGTCCTTACCGGAGTTCTGGCGGCAACTGCCTTACCTCTTGTTGGCGGCGGGTTGCAATGCTCACCCCCCATATTGTGGTCAGCCCGGCGTTTGGCCAGGTGGCACACTGCGCAGAAAGGCGCAGCCCTGCAGTCCACCTTTTTATGGTCCGGTCTGCTGCACCGGTAGCAGAGCTGCGATCTGTCAACTGGTGATGAACACAGAGCCTTACTGTGCCCAATTCCATAACAGCGGTAGCACCGCATGGGGCCCCGGTCCAATACCCTAACCTGGGCGGACGACCACCCAACCAGTAGTCGTCCACCTGCAACAACTATCTTCGCCGCCGTTACCGGGCAATGCACCAGCGTTGCCCCAGATCCATCGCGGCGCACTCTAATAGTGCCGACCTTAACTTCAGTGGTAAGGCACCCAGTTTTGGTCACAATGGCAGCTCCTACGTCCTCCGGAGTCACCGACTCGTCGAGCCCCGTGATTTGGAGGTCAGCCATTTTGACAGGCCGGTATACCCAGGCCACGTCGCCAACCAGCCCATCAATCCGCTTGCAGAGGGCATCCGCATTTTGAGCATTATCAGCCCCAGGTATCTCAATAATGCGGGCCCCCGTCTGTGTCCTACGCACCTTGACATGGTCAAGGCCCAGTTCAGCCAGTTTGACCGATTTTATAGCCTTGGTCATAACAGAGGCGTAGGACGCCTCAGTGCCGTCTTTTAGTGCCACCACTACGGCAGCAGTGGCAGGAGTAGTCAATTTCTGACGCCTCCGCTTGCGTCTGGCAGGTTTTGCCACCGGGGGTGGGGCAGACTTCTTCCGCTTACCCTTCCTCCTGACCACGGTAAAGCCGTCGTCGTCCTTTGGAGGTGGAGCCGACTGGGAAGCTTGGGACGATTTAGGCGTCACCGGTTTAGCCGCACCCACCGGGTGAGGTCCCACAGTAAGCTGCTGCGCGATGGGGGGGGCATGGTTGGACTGCCTCCCATTGGGAACGCGGGTGGGCTTCTTCGGAGGCTTCACCTTCTTTGCAGCGGGGGCCGGTTTGTCCCTAGAAGGTTTAGCCGCAGGCTTCGGTTGCGCCGGGGCAACAGGCAAGTGCTGCAGAACCGTTTGCTCAGCAGCTGCAGCTCTCCTACGGTCTGCCGCAAGCGTTGGGCGAACCACCGGTTCAGGAGGCAACTGTCGCCGCAGCTCCTCCAACCGCACGTTAACCATGTCCCCGATCGATATAAAGAGGTCTCTCTTGAGATCCTCTCGCAGCTCGATCAGGGCATCGGCCAAACCCACCGAAATTTCTGCCGTCGAGGGTTGAGCGGTATCCCTTTTTCGCTCAGAAAAGGCAGTCCTGAGCGCCTTCAACTCTCCCTGGGTGTGCGCCAGCTGTTCTTTCATGCGCCTGTTGTCTGCTTTAAGGGCACGCAGCTCGTCATTCTCCCCCCAGCCCTGAAGACAGTCCGCGGCCGACAGGATGTCCCGGCATGCTAGGTTCATCCTGCTCCAGATTGTCCCCTTGAGGTTTCCGCACTTTTTCGCCTCTTCCATGACTACATAGGCAGAGTTTCGAACAATGTCTATATAGTTCCCCCCGGTGGGTTCGATGGGGCTCCGATCCCGTGAGACTGGAAGGCTCCGAGTACAAGGTACCCCATCCACCTCATGGTTTCCACGTCCGAGTGACTTTGGTGCCGCCTTTGCGGCACTAAAGCCAGTATAGCGCCCTTTTGCGCACGGGGTTTTGCCCCGTCGTGCAGTGCTCAGTTTTGGCTTAACTTCCGGCCCAGATATTACTTCGTCATTGGAGTGTGGTCTTTTGGTGCGTTTTAGGGCATCGATCTCCATCCCCACAACCTCCAATCCAACAACTTCGACCTCCTCCGTCAGTTGAACAAATGGAAGGGACGAGCTGGAGGCAACACCCGCCTCCAGGATCATCTCCTCCATCAGCTCTGCGTCCTTGAGTCTCGCCGTTTCCTGCATCTTTTTAGTCTCTGCGTCAATTTCAGTGTCCAATAAACGTTTGCTGTGTTCGTGTTCACGGAGGCCAGCATTGCGCTGACCTACGACATGGCCTTTGCCCCCCCCAGAATACGAGGGGCAGCCCGTGTCCTCAGACACGGGGAGGGATTCTCCCGTTAGGGTACCCTCCTGGGGTAGTTTCTGATTTAGACCATCCATCATCTTCCTTGCGTGCGTTTAAGGCCCCTGCACCATTGGCCATGTGTGGATTTTTAAAGAGGTTGTCTCCTCGCGGCCCCACGCAGCGGCCATCGCCCCGGACGCCTACGGGTCCGGATTGCGATTTGACCGACGGACGCCGAAGCAATCCGCCGCTCAACGACCTCCAAGGTCCACCCTTATCCTATGCGCCCTCTGAAAAACAGGAGACGCAGTTGCATCCTCCAACTGCTCTCCGAGGAGAGTAGCTGGGAGCAACTTCACCACAAGTGTGCACTTTTGGGGAGTATTTAGTTCCCGGGGCCTGCACTGGCCCATGAAAGTGGATATACCGCCACTGGTTCGGTGACCCCCCCCCCCTTTTTTGCCGGATATTAGCCATGGGCTGAAAGATTCTCCCATAAGGAGAAAGTCTCAGCTAATGCCCAGGGTGCACCAGCCCAGATGCTGCTTTCTCTCCGGATCGAGATCAAGAGAGACTGCAACACCCAGGCCAACGTGGAGGAATCCGGCCCGCACCCCAACCTAACCTAACCTAACCTAACCTAACCTAACCTAACCTAACCTTTTTTTTTTTTTTTTTTTTTTTTTTTTTTTTTTTTTTTTTTTTTTTTTTTGTTACGCTGGGGAAATGCATTTACGCATACCATCCAGGGGGGATGGTTATGTGGGACTCACCAACCAGAGTGGCCGGAATACCCACTAAAACCCCAGCGGCCTTTGCACTTCACGGGCTGTTGATGATGGGGGCGCCATGGGCTGCTAATGATGCTACCATTGGGCGCCCCCCAGCCGTCCCAGTATCATCTGGGACACCTGCGTCATAGCAGGACTGTATGTGGTGGGCTCCCTAACCCACAAGTCCTACTAAGGGTCGAGGCTTGCAACAAACTGCCGTCGCCTTTGCCCCCTTCGCCTGCGCCGGAGCGGATGTGCGTCGACATTGTCTTCGCGTTCCCGCTCCGCCGCCTCCTTCTGTGAGATGACGCTCTCACAGAAGGAGGATACCGCCCTCCACGATCTGTCACTGCGCAGCATGGCCGAGACCACGCTGTGCAGCGAGAGATCGGAGATACCAATTTCCGCGGCCATAGTGTGGCGCTCCGGATCCCACCGAGTGCACACCGCGAAGGTGTGCTGGGCCGTGTCATCCGGATCGCCGCACTCGTGGCAGATCGGACTCGGCTCTCTCTTTATCTTGTGCAGGTAATGACCGAAACACCCATGTCCGGTCATTACCTGCACAAGCCGGTACGTCAGCGTACCGTGCGCCCTCTCGACCCAGTGGTCAAGCGACGGGAGGAGTGCCCCTATAGTGTAGGTCCCATAGGGGGAGTCCTCCAGGTCACTTTTCCACCGGTCTCTCATTCGTTTCTCGGCCATCCGCCGAGTCCTCTCTACCACTTCCGAGTCCGAGCGCCATCCCATGGCTCTGGATTCTACCCTCGCCTGGTATGTCTCGGCCTGCACCCGAGCATCTAGCTCCCACGGCGGGGTACAGGCCAAGATACACGCCGCCGCATGCGCTACGGTCATGTAGGCCCTCACCATGCGGAGGGCCATTACTCTCTGGGGCCTACGTAGCAAAGCTACATTCCTAGCCGACAGTTTGCTGGCCCAGATTGGCGCCCCATACAGCGCCATGCTGCGCACAACGCCTGCGAAGAGGCGTCGGCATGGCGCTTTTGGTCCCCCCACGTTGGGCAGCAATCGGCTGAGGGCCGATGCGGCACCCACCACCCGGGGAGCAAGCTGCTTGAAGTGCTCCCCAAAGTTCCACCTGCGGTCCAGGACTAGGCCAAGGTATTTTATGTTGGCCTTAATCTGGACCGCTTCTCCCGCAATCGGCACGGTTGCGCCTCTGTGCGGGCGCCATCCCCGCCCCCCGAAGACAATTGCCTCTGTCTTCGGGAGGGCCACCTGCAAGCCAAGCCGCCTAATGCGGCTGACGATAAGGTCAGCCGCTACCGACGCACTCCGGAGCGTCTCGTTCAGCTCCTTACCCCGCACTGCCACCATTGTATCGTCAGCATAACAAATGGTGGCCATGCGGGGAAGCTGCTCTCCTCGGATCACCCAGTCGAATCCGATGTTCCACAACAGGGGTCCAAGCACGGACCCCTGTGGAACACCGCATGACATTTCACGTGCAACTCGCCTACCCCCGCAGTCGTAGAGCACTACCCTGTCGGTAAGGTAGTGCTCTACGATCCTCCGCAGGTACACTGGTACCCTATGATACCGGAGGGCCGCCCTTATGACTGAGAAGGGGAGGGAACCGAATGCGTTGGCGATGTCAAGCGACACCGCCACCACCCCCTCTCCCTTTTCCTCCGCGTACTCACAAAAGTTCCGTAGGGACCACAGGGCGTCAATTGTGCACCGTCCCTCCCGGAACCCAAACTGCCGGTCGCTAATATTTGGCCCTTTAATCTCCAAGTGCTTGACGATGCGACGGGACAAAACGCGCTCCAGCATTTTACCCGTCTCGTCAAGCAGGACGATAGGGCGATGACCAGCAGGAGAGTCGTGTGGCCGTCCCTCTTTGCGCAACAACACTAGGCGCCCCTCCTTCCAGCATCTTGGAAACCGCCCCTCTCTGAGGCAGTCATCAAAGAGGGCCCTTAGGCGACCTCCAAGGTGCTTCATTACTAACGGAAGGACCCTCCCCGGGACTCCGTCCGGCCCTGGCGCCTTCTTGCAGGACCGGAGGCGGTCGACGACCCACTCCATCTCGTCATCCGTGACCAGGGAAACCTTCCCCAAGTCACCATTACCAGATAAGTTTGTCAACCCCCTAGCACCAAAACGGGAAGAGATAGACTGAAACTAACATCTGACAGCGTTCTCTCACGAGAAGCTATCATAAGGTCAATCTCCCAGAATACCATCTCAAAAACCACCCCCGGGAAGATTTTTGGGAAAAGTTGGAAAACTTTTGGTCATCCCGAATTTCTAAGGGTTGGAAAACCGGTTTGTTAGTAACTACGGTACCTCCTCTACCTGATGCCAGCTTTTCCCACTTTGATATCCCGCTCCTAAGGTCGAAACAAACTATTTCAAGTTGGCAAACTTATCCCAGCGGTATTCCCGGAAGAATAGAATAGGAACGCGCCAGCTAAGAGTCCCGTCTTTGCGCGACAGGCAGGACTGGTCTTTTTACTCCAAAACACAAAAATCCCCTAAATTTTTGGCCCACTATTTTAGTAAATACGAATTTCTTAAGATTTCAACCCCACCGCAAAATTTAAGATTGTAAAGATAAGCAATTTTCAAAAAACCCCTATTATCTCAGAAACGGTGCACCCTAGCTCAAAAATAACAAAAATTCGTCCCCCCCCTCTCAAACACACCCCCCTCGCTACGCACCGAAGGACCTCATCCGGACCTACCCCCGAAGTACCAACCCCCAACCCTTAAAATAGTGACACGTCCAGTCTAGCCTGACCCTTAACTAAAATCTTGGGAAATATTCATAATTCTGTTACTCCGGAAGTACTGCTCCGATCGGAGAGCGGTTTTCAACAAAGACCTGTAAATAAGTGGCGCTATATTTTGGACATCAAATTTAAGCTCTATTGTAGAGCCAAAAATATTTTTGCACTAAAATCTATTTAATTAAGTATGTACGTCTAGTTGACAAGTAAGAGTGCCTAAAAAGTGGAACATAGTAGAGTCAGCGACTCTACAAGAAATTTTTTATATTCTTTCTCTTGCTTGTAACTGTAGTATAACTGACTACTGACGTTGTGTTATACAGCCAAAAACGGCTCTACTTAGAGCAAATAATATTTTCTGTTAAAATAAAAACGGTGACTTTACTAAAAAGAAAAACTTTGTTTATCTTTATCTTTATTTATCTTTGTTTTTGTTTTTATTTGTAAATATAAGCTACGGATTAATCATTTTATTAGACACGGACTATACACCCGCTGACACTTTCCTGGAAACCAACCTAGGAATATCGTGAACTCCTGCAGGCTGGCTGGAACTGTAGCCGCGCAGCTGAAACAAAAACAGATAAAAGTAATCACACAAAACACAAAATAAAATAACTTTTACAACTTTTACAAACTTACACTATACACATAATACATTAGGTTTATTTGATTTACCCCTTTTAAACCCCCCCCCCCTTCTTTTTGACCGGGTTTATTGACCCATTCCTCTGACCAAGCCAAAATGTTCAAAACCCCTCCCACGAAAAACCCTTCGACTCCTCAGAAAATAGACCTGGAGACCTCTAGGTCCCCAAAAGAGACACAAAAAGCAGGCCCTTCAAACGTGAGGAGAAGTATAGGGAAGTGGGAAAGTGGTAGAGCTGAAACACTATCTCAAACGTTCAGACTGTCAATTTCCCCTCCAAGTCATTCACCGACCGCGGTGCCAACCACTGCGCCAATCGCTGCACCTGCAAAAATTAAATCAATAATTAATCCTAATTCCCATCCCAATCCCATCCCAAATCCCAAACCTAGCCCCAAACAAAATCCCAAGCTCAACCCAAACCACAAACCCAATCCAACAGAAGCAGCAGCAATCTCTCCGAAACCTGTCAAAACAACATCACAGTCAGGGCGAGTGGCCGAGGCAAGAGCATGCCTAAATAAGGCGAAGCACCACCTCGGTAACTCGAGGAACCTAAAGACAGACATCAAGATAGAAGTCACACAGGCAATCGAGAGATTGTACCAACTGGTGAAAGAAGCGGAAGGGGTAAAGAAGATGGACAGGACGGAAAAACCAACAGAGAAGGAGATATTTCAGCCTGACATGATACAAGAAAGCCTTGACTTGAAAAAGTCAATGGAAGAACACGCCAAGCTTCTGAGAGACAATAGCGAAAGGATGAATAAGCTGCAAGAATCGATAGACAAACAACAGGAGGCAGTGACAAAAATGACATATGCCAGTGTAGCCGCGGTCCAGCCCCAAAGACAACCTCGGGAACAAACCGCGCTGCACTCTGTAATAATTTCATCCAAAGATGAGACCGAAACCGGAGAAGAAGTCATCTCGCATATAAGGAAAGCTGTGAATGCAACCGATGGCTTCATCACAGTTGACCGAATAAGGAAAGCCAAAGACAGGAAGATAATAGTGGGGTGCAAAACTCTGGAGGGCAGAACCAGGATACAGGACCGACTAAAAAGTGTGGGAGAGCACCTGACTGTGGAGGAGATCCAGAACCAAGATCCAATGCTTGTACTCAAAGACGTACTGAACTGCAACACTGATGAAGACATCATCAGAGCTCTGAGAAATCAGAACAAAGAGGTGTTCCGCGGATTGGAAAGTCAGGAAGACAGGATAGAGATGAGATATAGAAAGAAGACCAGAAACCCCCACACTTCCCACGTAGTAATAAGGGTATCACCCCGCATATGGAACCGCATATTAGAGCAGGAAGCGGTCCATATAGATATCCAAAGGATAAAAGTGGCTGACCAATCCCCGTTGGTGCAATGCTCGATGTGCCTAGGATATGGCCATGGCAGACGCTTCTGTAAAGAAACAATCGCGAAGTGCAGCCACTGCGGGGGCCCCCACATGAAGACGGAGTGTGCCGACTGGCTCGCTGGAGTAACCCCATCCTGTTGCAACTGCAGGCATGCCAAACTGGATATGACGGAACACAATGCCTTCAGTTCAGAATGCACCATAAGGAAGAAATGGGAGGCTCTAGCTAGAGCAAAAGTTGCGTACTGCTAAGGTGGAGTCAACTGTCAATCCGGCAAGCAACCATACCAAAGGATATGCAGTGGCCCAGGCGAACCTCCAAAGAAAGGAACTGGCGACAAACGAACTCTTTTTAGAGGCAAATAAGAGTAAATTTGCTTTCGCACTGCTCCAGGAGCCATATGTGGGCGGGGCAAGAAGAATGAAAGCATACTGCGGGACGAGAATCTACCAGTGCGCGGACCAAGGAAGCGGGACTGTGAAGGCAGCCATAGTCGTCTTTAACGATGACTTGGATGTCATCCAGTGCCCAGAACTCACTACTAACAACATAGTAGTGGTGAGAATCCGGACCAGTGCCTGGGAAATCGTAGCGGTGTCCTTTTATCTCGAGCCAGACCAGCCTATAGAGCCATACTTGGAGCAGTTGAAACAGATAACGGTGGATCTGGGCCCGAGAAGACTGCTAATATGCGGAGACTGCAATGCCAAGAGTACCTGGTGGGGCAGCAATATAGTGGACCACAGGGGAGAGTCTATGTCTGGAACCCTGGAAGAGTCAGGCTTGCAGGTACTCAATATAGGGAATGCACCGACCTTCTATACGGTACGAGGAAACATTGTATATAGCAGTCATATAGACATCTCGACTTGCTCTGAAGACCTTCTCGACTTAGTGGAAGACTGGAAAGTTGATCAGGGGATCACAAGCTCGGACCACAACACTATAGTTTTTAAAATAAAACTACACCGGACCAAGGGCACTAAAATAAAAAGAACAACGAGGCTCTACAACACGAAAAAGGCCGACTGGAGCCGGTTTCGTGAGAAACTGGCACAATCCAAAGAACAACATAACATCAACGCTGAGGAAATGCATAACATCACCAATAAGACCGAGTTAGAAATGGCAATAGATAAGTATACATGCATAATAACGGAAGCCTGTAAAGCAAGCATTCCCAGCAAGAAACACGTAGAGACACTAAACATGCCTTGGTGGTCCGAGGATCTCGCTGCGATGAAGAAGGCAGTCACCACAAAAAAGCGCCGCATCAGGTGCGCTGCACAAACCCGAAGAGCGAAAGTCATTGAAGAGTACCTGAAAGCAAAAGAAGAGTATGAGTGCACAGCCAAGAAAGCCCAGATTGACAGCTGGAAAGAGTTTTGCAGGAAACAGGATAGAGAAGGAGTCTGGGAGGGTATTTACAGAATTATAGGAAGGACCACCAAGAGGCAAGAAGACTTGGCCCTAAAGAGGGATGGTGCATACCTAAACCCAGCGGAATCTGCAGCCTTACTCGCGGAGACATTTTACCCTGAAGATACGGAAGAAACTGACAACACAGAACATAGGCGCACCAGAGAAGCCGCCGAGCGAGTAAACGAGTGTACACATGCTGAGACTCATGACCCACCGTTTACGGTGCTGGAGCTAAAAACCGCCGTTGAGAGTTTCAACCCAAAGAAGGCCCCGGGAGCAGATGGCTTCACAGCGGACATCTGCAAGCAGGCAGTTTACCAGGATCCGGAGACATTCCTTACCCTAGTCAACAAGTGTCTGCAGTTGGGACATTTTCCGACCATCTGGAAAGAGGCCACAGTCGTGGCGTTGAGGAAACCGGGAAAGGACGACTATGAGGTACCGAAATCCTACAGACCAATAGGTCTCCTGCCTGTTCTGGGAAAAATATTGGAAAAAATGACAGTGACACGAATCAAATGGCACTTGGTACCGCGACTTAGTCCTCGCCAGTACGGCTTTATGCCCCAAAAAAGCACCGAGGACGCCCTGTGTACTCTAATACGACATATACAGGGTGAATTACAGCTTAAAAAGCTTATCACCCTGGTGTCCTTGGATATAGAGGGCGCCTTTGACAGCGCCTGGTGGCCGGCCATAAAAGTCAGACTGGCTGAGGAAAAGTGCCCGGTCAATATAAGGCGGTTAATGGATAGCTACCTTACTTGCAGAAAAGTCAAAGTAAGGTATGCCGGGGAAGAATGCACCAAGAACACCAACAAAGGGTGCGTCCAGGGGTCAATAGGTGGTCCTATCCTATGGAACCTTCTTCTGGATCCACTATTGCAGGAGCTGGAGAAACAAGGCGTCTACTGTCAGGCGTTTGCGGATGATGTCGTGCTGATTTTTAGTGACAAAACGGCAATGGAAATTGAGAGGCGAGCTAATGCAGTCCTTACCCATGTTCACCAGTGGGGTGTCAGAAACAAGCTGAAGTTCGCACCGCACAAAACATGCGCCATAGTGCTGACCAGAAAGCTTAAGTACGACACTCCACGGCTGAGGATGGCAGGGGTCGACATTGACATGTCCAAGGAGATCAAAATATTAGGTCTCACAATCGACGACAAACTCGCCTTCAATTCCCACGTAGCGAACGTGTGTAAAAAGTCACTGAATTTCTACAAACAGTTATCAAGAACCGCGAAAGCAAGTTGGGGATTACATCCAGAAGTGATTCGCATTTTATATACAGCTGCAGTAGAGCCAGTTATAATGTACGCAGCCGGCGCCTGGGCGTCAGCAACCAGTAAAATTGGTATTCGAAAGCTGCTTGACACGGTTCAGCGAGGATTTGCTCAGAAACTATGCAAGTCCTACCGCACGGTCTCTCTTAACTCGGCACTAGTACTTTCCGGGATATTACCTCTGGATCTCAGAATACAAGAGGCAGCCGCCCTGTATGAGGCTCGAAAGGGGACGTCCCGGCTGGTGCTGGGGGATAGGGAAACGGAGCGTGTGGTGGATTTTATAGAGTCACCACACCCAGCTTTGCATACGGACCTGAAGTTCATATGTCTGGTAAACCAGGAACAAGTGGACGAGTATAATGTGCAGACCGTGCGCATATTCACCGACGGTAGCAAGCTTGAGGGCAAGGTCGGCGCAGCATTGTCTCTGTGGAACAATGAGGTGGAGACTGGCACCCTCAAGTTGGGCTTACCGACATACTGCACTGTCTACCAAGCGGAACTGCTGGCCATATGCAAGGCCACAAGCATAATCCTCAAGCGAAAGGAGTCGAGCTTTGGCATATACAGTGATTCAAGAGCAGCGCTGGAGTCAGTCACCAACCATAGCTCCCTCCACCCCTTGGCAGTGAAAACCCGTCATAACCTACGGGAAGCTCTGAACCAGAACAAAGATGTCTCTTTGTTTTGGATCAAAGCACACGCAGGACTGCCAGGAAATGAGCGCGCTGACGAGCTCGCGAAGGATGCGGCATTGTCGTTGCGAAGGAAACCCGACTATGACCTTTGTCCGATCTCATTCGTCAAGCGGCAGCTCCGCAAGGAGTCGCTCGACGAATGGAATCGAAGGTATCAGTCGGGTGAGACAGCCTCCGTAACGAAAATGTTCTTCCCAGACGCAACAGCAGCTTACGGAATTATCAGGCGGCTACAGCCGACGGGAGTACTTACACAGCTTCTGACAGGACACGGTGGGTTTGCCGCGTATTTGGCCAGATTCAAATGCAGGGAGAACCCATCCTGCATCTGTGAGGAAGGAACAGAAGAAACGGTCTCGCATATCATTTTTGAATGCCCCACCTACCATCAAGATAGGTACAATTTTGAGATGCACACAAACATAAAATTATCAGCACAAAACATACACGATTTTCTAAAAGACAAGAAACTGCGCAAAATAATCCTGAAGTATTGCGAAAAAATTTGTACCGTAGTAATAAATAGAAACAAAGATAAATAATATTACTAGGTTATATATTATGTATATATAATATTAGTAATAGAAAAATAACAGTTGTAAAGAAAATAGCTTGGCAATAAATTAGGTAAGATGTGTAATAGACAATAAGAAGTCTACAGAACATGTATTTAATAGGATAACTCAAAGAAAAATGTATAAAATAAGAACCGTAAAGAGGTTCACAAAAAAGTGAATCCATTAGATAAAATATGTACAATTACATTAGATATAAAAACCTGTAGACTAAGTGATATGTTAGAAATGTTAGTTTTAGGATTAACTTGTAAAAACTAATTATCCCTGTGTAAAAATAAAAATCCCTTCACCCTCAATCAGAGCAAGGCAAACAAACAAAAAAAAAAAAAAACGATATGCCATGTCTGCTATACAACGTCTCTGGCCCATGTCAGAGGAATAAAAGCAAGACATACAAAAAAAAAAAAAAAACCTAACCTAACCTAACCTAACCTAACCTAACCTAACCTAACCTAACCTAACCTAACCTAACCTAACCTAACCCACGACACGAAGGCCCTCGGTTGAGGTTGCCGGAACCTCGACAGGCTACAGGAGAAAGTCAGTAGACGCAATGAGAAGCCCGCCAAAGGTCGAAAAGTACATAAACAGGACGACGGAGGCAAAGGCCTGCCTAACCAGGGCCAAAACTCAGCTAGGTACCGCACGAAACCTCAGGACTGACATAAAAACCGATGTAACCCAGGCTGTCGAGCGTCTCTACCAACTAGTGAAGGAAGCAGAGTCGGAAAAAGGGAAGGGATCAGATAGAGTGAAAGAGAAAAGACAGAGAGAGGAAGAAATGCTCATGACTGGAACACGGGAGGATCTAGTGAAGCACAACAGAGATGATGGACAGATAATTAGCAAAATAGAAAACAACACGAGGCTACTACTGGAGAGCACAAAAAAGATGGAGGAATTGAAGGAAGCTATTGATGGTTTTAAAGATAAAATCGAAAGGACTTCCTACGCGGGCGTAGCAGCGGCCGGTCAGACCGGGAAAAAGGACCTGGAGCGGGCCGTGCTTCACTCCGTGATTGTCTCCTCGATGAGGGAAGAGGAAACGGGAGAAGAGGTCTTGGAGAAAGTAAGGAAAGCAGTGGATGCAAAGGAAGGCTGGATCACAGTTGAGAAGGTGAGAAAAGGTAGGGACAGGAAGGTCATCATGGGTTGTAACTCTGAAAATGAAAGGAGAAAAGTTAAAGAGAAACTGGAAGCGGCAGGAGAGCACCTCGTCGTCGAGATAGTAAAAAACAAGGACCCGTTACTGATTTTGAAGGATGTTCTTTTGGTACATAGCGACGAGGAGATCTTAAAAGCCCTTAGAAATCAGAACCGGGACGTCTTTTGTGGCCTCGATGCCGAGGAAGACCGAGTGACCATCAAATACCGAAGAAAGGCGAGAAATCCCCATAACGGCCATATTGTCCTGAGCGTCTCACCTATTATCTGGAAAAGAGCCATTGAGGAAGGAAAATTAAGAATAGACCTCCAAAAGGTCTACGTAGAGGACCAAACGCCGCTGATGCAGTGCACTCGATGCCTGGGGTTCGGCCACGGTCGACGTTTCTGTAAAGAGCCAGCTGACCTGTGCGGTCACTGCGGGGGCCCGCATCTTAGGGCTGAGTGCCCTGAAAGGCTAACAGGCGAGACCCCTATATGCAAAAACTGCAGTCGTGCAAAAATTGCAAACAGCGCACATAATGCTTTTAGCAGTGAGTGCCCAGTAAGAAGAAGATGGGACGCACTGGCCCGAGCATCGGTGGCATATTGCTAAAGTGGTCCCGGAGAACACCCACCATTACAATATCGTGCAAGCCAACCTACAGCGGAGCCAGCTAGCAACTAATGAACTCCTACTAGAAGCTAAAAATCGCAAGATCGCTATAGCTTTGCTCCAGGAGCCTTACGTGGGTGGGTTAAAATGTATGAGGAGTTACAGAGGCGTAAGGATCTTTCAAAACTCCGAATCAGTAGATGGAACTGTAAAGGCGACAATAGCTGTCTTTGATCGAACCTTTGACATTATACAGTACCCACAACTTACTACTAATAACGTCGTAGTGATAGGAGTCCGAACTAGAGCCTGGACGATCACTATGGTTTCCTACTACTTTGAACCGGATCAGCCCATAGAACCATACCTGGAGCATCTAAAGCAAATAGAAACCAAAATTGGATCAACCAGGGTGGTCATAGGAGGTGATGCGAACGCAAAGAGCACCTGGTGGGGCAGCCCAAATGAAGATCTGAGAGGGGAGCAGATGTGTGGTGCAGTGGAGGAAATGGGCCTGCAGATCCTAAACGCCGGGGATACTCCGACCTTCGATACTATCAGGGGAGGGCAAAGGTATAGTAGTCACGTGGACGTTACGGCCTGTTCGGCCGACATGCTGAACTTGGTAGAAAACTGGCGGGTAGAAGAGAGCCTCACGAGCTCGGACCACAACGGAATTCTTTTTAAAATTTTACTGCACAAATCCACTGGCTTAAACGTACAACGAACGACACGAATTTACAACACAAAAAAAGCAAACTGGGTTAAGTTTCGTGAGAAACTTATCCAGATTATGCAAGACACAAAACTCACCACACAAGAATTAGAAAATGCACACAGCACTACAAAAATAGACAAAACAATAGACAAATATACCGAAGCCATTACAGACACATGCAGACACACCATACCAAACAAAAAACAAACAGATACACTCACCATGCCGTGGTGGTCCGAGAATCTCGCCGAGATGAAAGGAAAAGTCGCCACCAGAAGGCGCAGGATCAGGAACGCAGCGCCGGTCCGGAGAGAAATGGTTGTAAAACTTTACCTGGAAGAAAAAGATAAATATGAATGCGCCGTGAAGAAAGCTCAAATTGAAAGCTGGAGAGACTTTTGTGAGAAGCAGGATAGAGAGGGTGTCTGGGAGGGTATATATAGAGTGATGGGAAGAACAACAAAAAGAGAGGAAGACCTCCCCATGGAAAAAGAAGGTGAAGTGCTGAATGCCAAGGCTTCAGTGGAGCTGTTAGCAGAAACATTTTACCCCGAAGATCGAGTAGAGGATGACGATGAGGAACACCGCCAAACACGACAGCGAGCGGAAACGGTAAATGAGCTGAATCATGTTGACATGCATGACCCACCTTTTACCCTCCACGAACTCCAAAAGGCAATCAAATCCTTCAACCCGAAAAAAGCCCCGGGAGCTGACGGCTTTACGGCCGATATCTGTGCCCAAGCAATAGCTGGCGATCCCAATTATTTTCTGGCGCTGTTAAATAAATGCCTGTTGCTTAACCATTTCCCGAAGGCCTGGAAGGAAGCAACGGTGGTTGTCCTAAGAAAGCCGGGCAAAGATTCCTACAGAGTGCCCAAATCCTACAGGCCGATTGGGCTCTTGCCTGTACTGGGAAAAATATTTGAAAAGATGCTAGTCGCCCGCCTAAAGTTCTACTTGTTGCCGAAAATGAGTCCTCATCAATATGGTTTTATGCCCCAAAAGGGCACCGAAGACTCCCTCTATACTCTTATGCAACACATCCGTGTACAACTAAATAAAAAGAAGATTCTTACACTTGTATCACTGGATATAGAGGGAGCCTTTGATAGCGCATGGTGGCCTGCCATTAAAGTACGATTGGCGGAGGAAAAATGCCCTTTGAATTTGAGGCGGGTGATGAGCAGCTATCTCACAGATAGGGTAGTGGGTGTAAGGTACGCCGGAGAAGAAGTCAAACGTGGAACTAGCAAAGGATGTGTACAAGGTTCTATAGGCGGACCAATTCTCTGGAACCTATTACTGGACCCACTCCTCCAAAAACTAGCAGAGAAGAAAGTGTACTGCCAAGCCTTTGCAGACGACGTTGTGCTGGTTTTTGATGGTGAGACAGCACTGGATATAGAGAGACGTGCCAATGCCGCTCTCGAACATGTTCGGGCGTGGGGCTTCAAAAATAAGTTAAAATTCGCACCGCACAAGACAAAGGCAATGGTTATTACGCGAAAGCTAAAATTTGATGCACCACGCCTAAACATGGGGGGGATCGATATTGACATGTTTCGGGAAATCAAGCTACTCGGACTCACAATAGACGCGGCACTCACTTTTAACACACACATAGCCAATGCTTGTAAAAAAGCAATGGCTATGTACAAACACCTTGCCAGAGTAGCCCGAGTTAGCTGGGGGTTGCACCCCGAAGTAATAAGGCTAATCTATGCAGCTGCAGTTGAACCGACCATCCTGTATGCCGCAAGCGCATGGGCACCGGCCGCTAGCAAACTGGGCATACGAAAGCAACTGAACGTGGTCCAACGAGGCTTTGCTCAAAAGCTGTGTAGGGCCTACCGTACAGTTTCTCTGAACTCAGCACTGATACTGGCTGGAATACTCCCTTTTGACCTCCGAATACGTGAGGTGGCATCATTATATGAAGCCAAGAAGGGAGTATTCCACCCGGCGCTGGGAGATAGGGAGATTGAGCGGATGGCCCCAGCGATTGAGGCCCCGCATCCAGCAGAGCAGATGAGCCTGGAGTTCAAAAACCTGTTTGACGAGGAACAATACTTAAACAGCAACAATTTCGATGTGCGTATTTTCACGGACGGCAGTAAGATTGAGGGTAAGGTCGGTGCTGCGTTATCCTTGTGGAATAACGACGCCGAAACCAAAGCCCTCAAGCTTACTTTATCGTCTTATTGCACCGTCTACCAGGCAGAGCTCTTGGCTCTTCGCCGAGCGGCGGATGAGGTCTTCAAAAGCAAGAAAACCACGTTTGGTATCTTCAGCGACTCCATGGCGGCCCTCCAGACCATTACCTCCGATTCCCCCCATCCTCTTGCAGTGGAAACCAGAGACATCTTCCGCCGCTGTAGAATCCAGGACAAGAGTGTCTCCTTGTTCTGGATAAAAGCCCATGCAGGGTTTGAGGGGAATGAAAGAGCTGACCAGCTCGCAAAGGAGGCCGCCCTGAGGTCGAAGAAGAAGCCAGACTATGACCAGTGCCCTGTCTCGTTCGTCAAGCGTATGATCCGTTTAGGGACGATTAACGAATGGGATAGCAGATACAAATCTGGCGAAACGGCCCTTATCACAAAATTGTTCTTCCCCAGTGCGACTGCGGCTTACAGGATCGTTCGAAAACTCAACGTATGTAGGTTCACAACACAGCTCATGACGGGTCATGGTGGATTCTCCGCATACTTGAATCGTTTCAAGTGTAAGGAGGATCCGTCGTGCCCCTGTGAGCGAGGAGTAGATGAAACCGTGCCTCACGTGCTATTTAAATGCCCAATTTTCGAGAAAGACCGATTTGAGATAGAGCAACTGCTGGGTGTCGACATGACTCCCGAAAATGTACCGTCTTTAATCAACAGCAACGATAGACTTAAGCTATTAAAGTACTGTATTAAATTAGTTAAAATTGTAATAAATAGAAATAAGATAGAATAGAAATAGTATGATATCAATATATGTAAGAATATAAGTGAAAATCATACGTCAAAACAAAGTTGATAAATAATAGAGTAGACTTAGGAACAAAATTCAATGTATGACTAATATTAACCACCATTCTTACCACGTAAATATGTATAAGTGATTTTTCTTATCCTATAATTTAAGTTAGCATAAAATATCATTAAGATAACCAAATGTCTGGACACCGTCCGGAGTGCTTGTTTCCTGTCATTCCTCTGTAATTAGTATAAAGACAAACTGTATTAAATTGTAAGAAAGAAATAAAAGAAATGATTACCAGTTGGAGGGAGGTGGGACCAATAAATGAAAAAAAAAAAAAAAAAAAAAAAAAAAAAAACCTAACCTAACCTAACCTAACCTAACCTAACCTAACCTAACCTAACCTAACCTAACCTAACCTAACCTAACCGGAGGTTGTAAGACAATCTGACTACAACACTATGACATTCGAGGAACAAAACGATTGCGCGATCTAATCGACTAGTAGCGCCATCTCTTGACCTGAGGTTTGTTTACGTTCCTTTGACTCGTGGTTTTTTTGATTTTGAGGAGTGACATTCGTTAGATTCGTTTTCTTTGTAGGAGTGACATACGAATTTGAGAAAACGCACGTCAATTTCAAGCTAAGATGCAATATCGGAGTCATTTTACTGCATTTAAGTCAGTATTGTGATTAAAGTTATCTACGCGCATAAATAACTGTATTTTTGGTAAAACCAAAAAAAAAAAAAAAAAAAAAAAAAAAAAAAAAAAAAACCCAAGAGATTCAAGAGATTTCTGATTTAAGATGAAAAATAAGGTAGGGGAAGTCCCGTAAGGCCGGACGGCACCTTGCGCCGGACACTCGTAATATGACGGTGAGCAACAACGTTTCCATTTCCATTCAGGCGCTATACATGGCCAAATTTTCATTTAATTTAAACAACACGGTTGTTATCGCCTGTTTTTTAGCTACTTGATGACAGATGGCGTTAGTAGTACTCCTTTTTTGATATGGGTTTAAAGTACTTTTTTGCGAGAAAGACTGCGGCTAGTTCCTTTAAAATAACTTTAAAGTTCCATTGCATTCTGGCGCTATAGATGGCCAAATTTTCATTTAATTTAATTTATTTATTTATTTGGATCACAAACAGTCATTTACATAGATCTTATAGATTAAAAGGAAAATGGTTCATTGACAGTGTTCACAGGTGGAATAAAAAATAAAACATATAAAGTAATCAGGCCTCTGAACTAGTCAAGTTACAATGAACAGGAAGAGAGATAGATTGATAGGTGGACGCTTATCACTACATATTATAAAACAAAGTCGCTTGCCGGTGTCTCTCTGTACTTATGTATGCTTAGATCTTCAAAAGTACGCAACGGATTTTAATGCGAGTTTTTTTTAATAGATAGAATGATTCAAGAGGAAGGTTTATATGTTTAATGCATGCATAATATCGTAGAAAAACATTGATAATTTTAGAGGTTTCTAATGTGATGTCGTAAAAAAACACATTTTTTTTTTTTTGTTGCGCTTTCGTTGCAAACGCTGGCTAAACCTTAAGAAATATATCAAAATAATGTACTGAAGAATTGTAGTTCTTTAAAAAAAAAAAAAACCTAAAGAAAAGTCGGTAATGGCATATGTCTATCTCCTAAGGTTGACTCACGGTAACCATTTTTATCTTTAAAATTTTATTAAAAAATATTAGGTTATTTGCGAAGCTATTTTCTCCAATTCATTATTTATTCTTACCCAGATAAATACGTTAGTTGCCTTGGGCATTTAATGTAGATTAAAATTGTCCTTTGCACTATTATAATTTAAATAAATACTTTAGAAAATATGGCAGATTTCAAATTACGCGCAACCTCAACCGGTATTATCGAAACGCTTGGCCGGGCATCCGCGTTTCGCCCTTTAGGAGGTACCTACATACAGCCTACAGCATCGTATAGTAACAAAAAATGGAATTATCAGACGTACCGGAGCTCTCCTGTTACTTTACTTACTTATATTTATACTAATAAAGAAATACAAGCTTTTCAAATTATTAAATTAGGAAAATGGGTAGGTAGTTAGATTGAGTTTAGGTTTTGATTAAAAGTTATTCTTATGTTGTTTTTCATATTTTTGAATACAAAGTATAATATCTACATCTACACCAATATTATAAAGAGGAAAGATTTGATTTTTTGTTTGTCTGTTTGAATTGAATAGACTCCGAAACTACTGGACCGATTTGGAAAATTCTTTCACCATTAGAATTCTACATTATCCTTGATGAACATAGGCTACGTAATATTTTCAAAAAAGTTAGAGATCCGTATGAAAACTTCGATAATGTGACCCAAGGCGTGAAAAATATACCAAAAAAAATAAATGCGTACGTTGCGGAAGCTATTGACAATAGAGCAAGTGATGTACTACAGTTTTATAGAAGAATCAATGTCTACCAAAAAAAAAAAAAAAAAAAAAAAAAAAAAAAAAAAAAAAAAAAAAAAAAAAAAAAAAAACCGCGATACCATATGTCTAACTATTAAAGTAATGTCATGATAACTACTTTTTCATGTTAAAATATGCAATAGTAACGCCGGTACTAACTGGGCCCCATTATTCGTACCTTGGTATTAATCCTTATCCAAATAAATCACTTCGTTTTCAAGGCTATACCAGTACCTATATATTACTTTTTGAATTATTCAAATCGAACATCCCATTTATAGTTATCATGAGTGTAAGTAGTAATTAACAAAATTAAAATTAAAAAAAAAAAAAAAAAAAAAAAAACACAGCCCTCTAAGTTACTTAATTGGTTTTATTTATAACAGATAATAGATAGAAACGTAAAATTTGGCTATTGGTTTCCGTATATTGTGTAAATGAGTGTAACATGAAGCCTATAGCCCTCAGCAGGTACACATACATACATAGGTACCTACATTAAATCACGCCTGTTTCACAGATGGGTAGGCAGAGGCTGCTTCTTTCTTTTCACTTTCAAGAGTGTATGTGGATCACCAGTGATCGGAATTAGGTGAGCCAAAATACGTACTCAGCGATAGGGGACACAATATATAGAGTGGTTACAACCGGGTAGGAATATTTTTTTTTTCTTGACTAACGGGTATTCGGTATTTACCCTCACACCCAATGCCAAAACCTATGAGCAATTACTGACAGTTGCCTAAATATAATTCCGATCACTGGTGATCACGGAATATAAAAAACAGTGGAAGTGGCATGACCTTCGCTTAGACCTGTTGTCGCCAATACTCAAACTATCAAAAAACAACTCACCACCATGGACAATGTTTTTTGTGCGGGTATCGTTTTTAAATTCCAAAATAGCACAATATGCTTATGGATTTATTTCCTTTTTTAGAAATATCGAAATATTTAAATAAGTGATCGAGGCAAAAGTATGGTAGGTTGCGCGGAACTCCGCATAACCATGCCATACGTTACACGCCCACTTGACACTTCTACTGCTTTTTTCTGTTCTGTGTATGGGATGGTGAGAAATCTATTACTTAAGTACCAATCTAAACATTTAATTAAACTTAACCGAAACCATGCATCTCTTCTCTAAATAGTATAAATTAAAGTCGATTCTCGCCTGTCTGCCTGTTTCTCCGCTAACTCTCTTCTAAAACACGCAACGGATTATGATACGGTTTTCACTGTCATTTAGAGAATTTATTCTAGATAACATTTCATTCCAATTAAGTTTTAATATTTTTTATTATTTTTTATTTATATTTGGAAAACTAACAGCCTTCTTGTCACTAGATAAATTTTACAGTGTATAATAAACTAGGCCATTTACAAGTTTTCACCTAATCATAAAAT
This sequence comes from Acleris literana, assembly GCA_946894065.1. NCBI lineage: Eukaryota > Metazoa > Arthropoda > Insecta > Lepidoptera > Tortricidae > Acleris > Acleris literana. The sequence goes on from OX335687.1 coordinate 107,639, forward strand.
TGTATGAGTATGTTACAGAGAACTATGGAGCAGCTAAGCAAATAATTACTAGTGCTATATAGGTAACAATATTGTGAACAAAAATCACAGTATAGGAGTTAACCTTAGGTGCTTACATACCTAAAAAGTTTTAACAAAATTGATAAGCGCCAAACAAACATGGGTTTACCAATTTATTATTCAATAATCATTTAAGTACTACTTACTACTACTTGGTGCTTCCTTGGAGTTACCAAAGAACTTTTTGTTTATAAGATTTTTAAAATGCTGTGGTTTGCTCATAAAAATATCTAATTCCATAGTGTAATTAGTAATAAAAGTCTTACAAACACGATGAGTAAACGAATGTTGCCGGTAATTTAAAACAGATTCAGATGCACTCAGCTTCAGAAACCTGCCATGACGAGATGGTCTTAAAGAAGGAACCCGGAGACCTATGCACGACAGTAGATCTGGCACATCTAGAATGCCTGAGAAAAGTTTGCACAATAGGACCAAATCGGCCGCTTCGCGACGCTGACTAAGGGGCAGTAGATGGAAATGTTTACATCTATCAATGTAATTTCCAACATTTGTTTTATGTCTTCGGTTTAAATACTATATGAATTTGCGTTGAATTGCTTCAATCATATCTATATAGGTGACATACATGGGATATAGTTGAGAAAAATCAATGTTTTCCTACCGAGTCGCCAAAAATCGTTTTTCGGGCCCTTACATAGCACGCTGGCCTTAACCTTAAACCTTCAAAAGTCAAAGTCAAAATCATTTATTGTGTGATTGCAGATGTACAATAATAAGATGTTATGGATACATTGGTTGGGCGCATCACAATCAACCGTTAACCTTAAGAGAAGTGTCAAAATAATGTACTGAAGAATTGTAGTTCTTTAAATCCCCGGATTCCATAAATACCAGCGGATTTACCTTTCCAGGTAAACGACTGCAATGTCCCGTACAATTATCGTTTTCAATGACAAATTACAAGTCACAACAATACATTCAAAGTTGCGGTCTTAGACTTGATCGTTGAGAGTTTTCCCATTGACTTATGTAGCCCTTTCGCGCGTCACTTCCAGGCAAAGTTTGTTTGTATTGTGCAATGAAAAGTCCGCTGTAAACAAAGATATTCTATGATAACTGGCAGTCACGATTTCTAAAAACGTCATTAAATAAAACCTCTATACATATGCACATATCTATAATTTGAAAAGTTTAGTATATTATTCCAGATGAACTGGGATTATTTTAACATAATTATATTAACCGAAGCGAAGCGATAGCGGGTCGCTAGTTTCCTATAAAATGAAAATACATAATGGTCCATTTGCTATAATGATTCATAATCTATAATGGTTTCTTTTTCCTCAAACCATAAACTTTTCAGGAGTTTTTAAAAATGCCATGAGTAATCGGTGTACACTGGTAGCCATTATCTATAGCTACAGACAAAAAATCAACAAATTCACGTAGATTTGATTCGATTTGATTTGAAACAACCAAAAACAAAATCAAAACAACACGGTTGTAATCGCATGTAATTTAGCTACTTGACGACAGATGGCGTTAGCAGTACTCATATTGGATATAGAATTTAAGTATTTTAATGGGAAAGACTGTTGCTAGTGCTTAATATAATACGAATAAACGTTTAATTGAATCCTGGTGCAAAACATAGCAAAATTTACATAAGAATCAAGATAACACGATTGTTAATTCATATTATTCAGCTACTTGATGAGAGATGGCGTTAGTAGTAGGTACTCATATTGCATAAAAAACTAAAGTATTTTTAGCAGTAATGAGTGCGGCTAGCGCTTACTACAATATAAATAAACGTTAAATTGAATCCTGGCGCAATATATAGCAAAATTTCCATAAGAATCAAGACTACATTATTGTTCATGTATGTTATTTCGCTTCTTAACGATAGACGGCGCAAGCAGTACTCATATTTTGATATGGGTTTAAAGTATTTTTTGCGGGAACGACTCCGGCTAGTGCCATCAAAAATCTTATTAAAATCCCATTACATTCTGGCTCTATACATGGCCAAATTACTATTAACGGGAATGAGTGCGGCTCGTGCTTACTACAATTAGGAATAAACGTTAAATTGAATCCTGGCGCAATACATAGCAAAATTTCCATAACAATCAAGATTACATGATTTTTAATTAATGTAATTTAGCTACTTAACCACAGATGGCGCAAGCAGAACTCATAATTTGGTATTGCATTAAAGTATTTTTTTTGCGGGAACGACTGCAGCTAGTGCCATTAAAAATCGTATTAAAGTTCCTTTGCATTTTGGCGCTATATTTAGATGGCCAAATTTTCATTGAATTAAAACAACACGGTTGTTATCGCTTGTAATTTAACTATTTGACGAGAGATGGCGCAAGCTGTGTTAATTACTAAGTACTGCAAATTGAGAAATAATTCTGTTGCAAGCCATATTAAACACGGAACCCTCGGTGCGCACTTGTTTAACTTTAGATGTATTGAGTAATTTTACCCCTTTGATGCCGACTACTTAGATGGGAAGATTAGAAGATTAGATTAGATTATGAAGGTTTCCCCTAACATAATATCTCGCTAGCATGTCTTAAAGTAGCTGATTATAGACCAGCTAGAAATAGAAAACAATGTTGATTAATTAAAATGTTTTAACACCAAGTTTTTTTAACTGTAGATTTAATATTCTTTTTGAGAATACGCAGTATCAAACATAACAAAAGCAGGTACAGCCACTAGCGTATTTGGCATTGCCCATATATTGACTTCCAGCTGTTGCCCGTGAAAATAAAACAAAGCCTATGTTAATTAGGGATAATGTAGGATTCTACTTAATGGTGAAAGAAGTTTTCAAATTAGTCTAGTTGTTTTGGAGCCTATTCAATGCTAACAAACAAACAAACGATCAATCAAATCTTTCTCCTTTATAATAATAGTATAGATTAATAAAATTTACTTTAAAATATGATGAATAGGATAATACAAAGATGGATACAACTAATCACTCAGTAACCCACAGATATATGGTGCAACTATTAGCGCCATCTCCCGCCGCCAATCAGAACAACGTTTTTAGTGACAACATTTTCTGATCCGTAGCGTTTTGCTTATTTTGCTGATTTTACTGAGTTGACACGGTGAGTTCACATTTAGAAATTGTCATTTTTCTTTTTTTTGTTATGTTGTTGCTTATTACTTAAGAAGGTGAATAATTTTTTTTTCAGCGTAATTCATCGTGTGGCACATATTTTGACAGTTTTTTTTAAAACACTTTAAGGTAATTTCTTTCGGAAATAATCGTTCCGAACGTTTCATAATTTGTGTCCTTTATCTTTTAAACGTTATCTCCAAAAAATGTGAAAAAAATCACAAAGATTATCACGCTTAATAAATACTTTTAACGAAAAATATTTTCAACATGATCGGATATACCGCTTTTGAGTTATTGCCATAAAACTACACTTCTTAACCAAAAGACGTAAGTCCAATGAAGATACGCTCTTTTGCTTGTGTTTGTAGTAACGGCTTCGGAACCCTACACTGAGCATGGACCGACATGCTCTTGCCCAGATTTTTTGTATTTGTTGTTCTTCAAGGTTTGTACTATAATCATAAAAAAAAGTAAAGAAAGAGAAATATTTTATTTTCATTTTTAATAAATAATAAAAATGAAAATAAAATATTTATCTTTCTTTACTTTTTTTAATTTCTTAATAAATTTCTTAGTTGACAGAATTCAAATTCAAAACATTTATTTGGGGTAACCTGACCCATATTAGTTAGTATACACTAATTATCTTACTATCTAATGTTAGTACTGAGGAACAACTTTAAAACTTAAACTCTAAATTCGACTTAACTAAATTACACATGTTACTTAACACTATAGGACAGTCGAATCTACTAGAAATCATTTCAAGGATCCTATTGGAGCTGCCTCGCACCCAAGTGATGCAACTTTTTTCTACGAATTGAATAGAAATCATCGGTGCGAGCTTCCGCAAACATAGTCAAGGCACTACAATAGCGAGGCAACCCCATCAGTGCCCTCAATCCATTATTAAATTGGACCCGCAGAGCACTGTATGATCTCTGAGAATATTTGACCCATAGGCTGCTCGCGTACATGGATGTGCAATAAGGTTTAAAAAGTATTGAAAGAGTACAGAAAAAGTTTGTAAGATTTCTATCCGTCCGGCTAAAGCTAAATTACAAGTCTGTAGATTATATTACCCTTCGCAAACGTCACCACTTTTTGCCACTTTACAAGCGGCGCGAGATCGCTGATCTAACATAATTATTACAGATTGTCTCTGGACAAGTCGATGCCCAGATCTCTTGAGCAAAGTCGGCTTCCGGGTGCCAACGGCGTCACTGCGTTTTAACCCACCTATTCAAATTCCCTTTGTATCGACTAACTACTTGTCGGCGGAACTCTTTCTTGTTGCGAGCATGTAAAATCCTTAAAATTTGTGCTAAGGATATTGATTAAGATGTGTATTTAACACACCTACATCTACGCTTAGGCGGGTACTCAGTCAAAATTTATTTACTTAAGTACCTATAAGTGTTTATTATTCAGTTTTTGTTTTCTAACCATTTTGATATTCTTGCGTATGTGGTTGTTCTCTTTTTCTTTTGGTGTAGCGCGGCGTGTGTTCTTTCGTTGGCTGTTATTTCTGCTGTTTAAATACTTTGTCTGTACCGGTGAGAACCTTTAATTGACTTTTTGTTATAAAATTAATTTCTACCTTGTTTTGTAACCTGTTGGATCTCTAATAAATCATAAATAAATAAATAAACAAACGTAAATGAATCAGATTCTTCAGAATTACTTTCGAAAGTGATAAAATGTATTATTATTTGTATAGGCCTATTTTGATTTCCATTACCACAACTACAACAGTCAAAATGTCCCTCTGCTGGGCACATGCCCCTCTCGTAATAAGAGGGGATGGACTTTAGTCCCTACCCTGGCCCAGTGCGGATTGGAGATTTTCTAGAGTCCTATTTCAAATAAATTTGATCATAATAATATCATAGTTGAATCATCATAATAAACCAAGGCTCGGTTGTTATTAGAAAGTACTTATTACTTACATTAGCTAATATTTTAACCTCAATAAATAAATACCTAATTAAAACCCAATTGAAAAAGGTTTACGTTGTTACATGTTATGATTTCCTTTGCTAAAAAAACTGAAATGTAGGTGTCCCCGACGATGTACCTATTTCATTATTTAGCTATTGTGTCAACGTAAACTTTCATTTTCTTAACACAATGACATACTTTTGATCGTGAAACCGGACAAATAAACAAAAGCATTTGTGCATTCAGAAGTGTACCGACAGTAATAATATAATATTTATGCTTTATTTTGAGCGTTGTTCTCCATGAGTTTCAAGAGGTTATTGCGTATGTTTGGCTGCAAAGTTTGCAGTTACAGCAATATGAGCCGCGCGTTCTCGGCGGAGCGCCGCGGCCGCCGCGCACACCGCGCCGCCGCCCGGCGTGTGAGTACCGCCTTTACGTATCTTCTAGTTTACGGTTGTCATTCCAAAAGTGTGATGTGGCCGAATAAGTTGCAATAATTATATCTTATATAGCTTCTAAATGGTAGTACCTTTACATTAACACATTCAGTGCAAACGATTCGAAGTCTGGTTCACTGTTCGTAGCAGATTTTTCCTGCTTAGCGAAAAAGTACTGCTACAGGCTGCAGCATAGCAAGAGTGCCGCCTAAGAGTAGAATGGCTGCGGTGAATTGGTAAAATTTTATATTAAGTGCAATATTTTTTTCAGACGTTTTGTTAAATAATCTAGCAACATTTTCACCGTTTCATAAGTAATCTTTCAGTAATCAAATGGGAAATTACTGTTTTTTTTTAAATATTTTACAAAAAAATCACAAAATATATAAACTCGAACTCAATGAAAGATTAAGAATATACGTGCCATACTCAATAATGTAGCCATGACATTTGCGTCAATTGCGGTCTTTACATATTTGGCCAATTATTGACTGTTTATTCCCTGATGTATAGATACGTCAGAAAAGCAACACTACTGTGTTAGCTGGTTTATTTCAATTATTTCTTACAAATTCATCGATTCGATTATAAAAAAATAATGTGCATAAAAACCGATTAACAAATATAAATTACAAAAAATAAGGAAGGATATTGATTGATGATCATGTGTTTTTAGGCTTATTGCTTAGGTACGATATCCTTTATTCTTCACTATATTTGGCGCCAACTTATTTCGTTAGGCAGCTATGCTTTCGGCGCCTGGATCGCTCCGAAGCGCTTGGCAGCGCTCGGAGGCGCACTTGGCGCGTATTCGTCGCGCGTTCGGCGCGTGTTCGGCGCGGTGTGGGGGCGCTGCGCGCGCACGGCGCACACAGGGGTATTTGACACTAAACCGCGGACATTAGGTACAAAAACCAAATGGGCGAAATCGAGGTAATTTTTTTTACCTGCGGTTACCCAAGGGTCTATGTAATAATAATACATGATAGATAAAATTGTGGAATTCACACAACTTACGTATCAGTCAACTTTCGACCGCTGTTGCGTACTGTTGAATTGTTGCGAGTGCATATTATCACAAATATTTACATTACGTTTCATTTATTTGGAATTATTCTGAAGTAAACTGCAGTGATTTATATAATGGAGAATAGTCAACCAGGTATGTACATTTTATATTTATATGAAGACGTCTAGTTGTGCATAGTTCTGTTATATAATTTAACATTTTATAGAAGTACTCTCTATATTTAACCATTTTCACCAATCTATTATAAGTATTCGCATTTTAGTTATACTTCCCGGCAATATCAGGTCTTGATTTTTTCTTACTACATTAGTATTGTCAGTATTCTGTATGTAATATTTTAAAAATACTGCTTTAAACTGCTGCATCAATGTTTTTTCTGATTTTGAAATAGCGGCCTGCTCGACCAAACCACGATAACTTTGCGGTCGTTATTCTAACGTTCCTGTTTATTTGTTTTAGGTGGTTCTGGCGTGAATATGGTTACTCGAATTGCCATATTTAACATGGCTAAAGAGTGTGCCGAGAAAGATTTTGCAAAAAAACTGGATTTTGTGGAAAAGTGCCACGTGGAAACTGCTTGCTTCCCAGTTGAGCGGAAAGAAGACTTCCTGCGGAGATTTGCTCGATTGAAATACGATATGAAGTCTCGCTGGCAAGCAGCTGGTCGAGCTGAGGTCGCTTTTTTGAAGAAAAATTATAACTGGTTGCAAGGAACTATAGAAATACCTATGAAAGTGTTATGCAATACCGGCCACCGGCCGCAAAAGTCCTTTGAAGATTTGTGTGAAAGAAGCAAAAGACGCAAAACGGAATCTCTCAGGGAAAATAATGAAGCACAAGAGATTTTATTTGCTGGTCAAATGATGCTTCGAGAAAGCGGTAATATTGACGGTGCTACTGTTGTCAAGAATATTATGACTACGGGTTCAAAGGATGATTCTAACCAAAAAGAAAACATTAGGACTCCCGTGTCCTCTCGAAGACAATTGACACCACAAGAGGCCCTGTCTATGTTTGTAGAGGCATCATTAACAAGAAAACAGTATGAGATTATAAGAGCTTGCGATAAAGACCTATTTCCATGCTACACTTTAATACAAAAAGAGAAAAAGAAGTGCTATCCTAGCGAAGAAAGCGTTAACGTTAATTCTGTGTGTGCCGAGGTTAAACTGCAACAGTTACTCAATCATACGGTTGAAAGACTATTATCGTATTTGGATGAAGTTTTAGATACGTTATCATCCGAGGAGCTTAGTTCTCTTGAGCTCATCTACAAGTGGGGATGTGATGGTTCACACCAAAAACAATTTAAACAAAAATTTGAGAACATGACTGACTCTGATGCGCATATCTTTCAATCATCTTTGGTTCCTCTTCAACTTATTTGCAAACACAATGATAAAGTTATTTGGCGAAATCCAACGCCGTCTTCGCCTCGTTTTTGTCGACCGATGAGGATACGATTTGTGCACGAGACTAAAGACATCACAAACGAAGAAATTGAATACTTTAATAATCAGATCAAGGAACTTCAATCAACAAAATCAAAAAGAGGATCTCACGAAATCGATGTTACACACAAGATGCTTCTGACAATGGTAGACGGAAAAGTATGCAACGCAGCAACTCAAACAACATCTACAATGAGGTGTTTTATATGTAAATTGACTTCAAAAGACTTCAATGATTTAACAAAGACCAAAGAAGTAATCATGGAGAACACAGAATTCGGTTTATCTATTCTACACGCCAGAATCCGATTATTTGAATCCTTACTCCACCTTTCATATAAATTACCATTGAAAAAGTGGCAGGCGAGATCCCAGCAAGACAAAAATATTGTAAAAGACAGAAAATCTATAATTCAAGAGCAATTTAGAAATGAACTAGGTCTTATCATTGACGTTCCTAAGCCTGGATTCGGTAGTAGCAATGATGGCAATACAAGCAGGAGATTTTTCGCCAATGCTGGAATATCTGCTCGGATAACTGGCATTGATCAAAACTTGATTGAAAGATTCGCCATTATTTTAGAAGTAATTTCAAGTGGACACGAAGTAGACACCAGCAAATTTTCCATATATTGCGAAGAAACGGCCAAACTATATATTCACCTTTATCCATGGCAACCCATGACACCCACTGTCCACAAAATATTGATCCATGGGCCCACAGTGATAGACCATGCTCTATTACCTATTGGGTCATTATCTGAAGAAGCTGCAGAAGCAAGAAACAAACATTTTCGATTGTACCGAGAATGTTACAGCCGAAAATTTTCACGGGAGCAATGCAACATAGACGTTTTAAATAGGTTGCTTTTAACTTCAGACCCATTTTTGAGCAGTATCCGAAGCAGATCCCATAATAATAAACTTTCATTTTCGGCAACTGCGAAAGAGATGCTGTTACCATACAGGTAAATTAATAGTAGTTTAAATATGGGTAGGCGTCCCTAAATTTATAGTAGAAGGCTTTATTGATAATATAACTGATAAGAAGTGATTATTAATGTATTTTTTTGCTAATATTATATGTTCTTTCTATTTTAAATTGATTTTGTTTCATTTAATTAATAAAACCAGAATTTGGGTACCTTGACCTTGACCGATATTTTTTTGCCAATTTTTTTTAAGTAATTCAATCATCCCTGAACACAAAAATGTATATATTTGTATATGTCCGACTTTTTGGGTCAAATACCCCTGTGTGCGGCGGCGCGGCGGCGGCGGCAGTCCGCGGCGCCGCCGACAGCCCGCGGCCGCGCCGCACCGCGACGCGCCACAACTTCACGCTCGGACGCCGCGCGCTCATTGTTAAGTTTGTTGTAGTCGCGGCAAGTTGCACCCGACGGTTGCATCGTAATATTATAGTGAAATTTGGAAGTGTGTGCTGAAAAATATATTATTGCAAGTTAGTTTATAAAGTTTTGGTGGAGTGTGTTTGAAGGGGGCTCGCCGACAAGGAGCGGGCGCGCGGCGCCGCCCGGCTCGCGAGCACTCGTAAGTGGAGCGACAACAAATGTTGAAGGGATGGGTCCGGGATGAAGACCGGGCTTGAGTCCACCTTGACCACATATTTAATCACATTCATTCATTTTTATAACTTTGTACTTAAAAAAAAAGGAAAACTCACAGTGCATCCAAGGCGCCCATAAAGCTTACAATAAAAAAAACGTAAAATATTATACCGTCACAATTTTACAAATTATAACTAAACTACAAAACTAAAACTATGGCAAATTAAAGTACCTAAAACACAATTGATTCAAATTAATTTTACATTTTAAAACAGTTAGTAGGTATTGATTAATAATAAAATGTATGTCAAATGAATATCTATTTTAGTTACTTATACGAGAATTTGAAAACGTAGTTTACGTACGTTTATTACTACTTAACCACCACTAGACTCAATGAACAGCGCCGCGCTCGCGGTGGCGCCGGTGAGGGAGGACAGGATCTGAGCACGGACATGTAACATCTACATATTTCACAAAAACTTTACGTCAAATAAAACTCAAATTCAAAAACTATGTTTTCCTATTATTCTTTGTGTGTTGCCATTATGGTTAATGAATACTCGTCCACCTTATGTCGCAGATAGTTGCACGTCTCTGAACAGGCGCTCCGCTGATCGGACCCATCGCCCGCGGGACGGCATGCGTCATGCTTTTCAGTTGTCAGAGCGAATTTAAATCGCAAGCCGTGATCGCGACATACGAGTTAATTATTGTATTAATGATATAGGGTGACCCAACATTTGATTGCTTGATTAATATCTGGTCATTTAGAAGGGATGGACTAAAGAAGAGATACGAAAGTTATTTGTTGTGTTGAAGTGTGTTTTTGTCAAATAAATGTTGTGAGTTTGTTTGAGTTTAAAAGAGGTATATCGAGCGAAACTGAGTGGAGATGACGGTAGGGGACGTCTTAGCTAGACGCACATACATAACGAAAAAAAAAAAATAGATTTGTGATGTACTGAATACTTAAGTGTGAAATCAAAAGCACCCGAAACCGACATAAATAAGTCCATGAGGAGGTTAAGTTGAATGTTTAGACCGGCGTTCCTGCGCTCTGCCTGCCCCATTGGGAGACAGGTATAATCATTTGATTCCTTTAACTTCTATTAGATACGTAAAGTTTTTTTATTAAATCGTGCAGCTCCACGAGGGGACTCCCCGGCTCCCGGGTGCTCCGAGGTGGATGGAATAATAGATTAGCATAATAATACTAAAACATTCAACATTTAAACTTTTATATGTTTCTTCAAGTCAGCAAAAAGACCGAAAATATATATATTAATAGCACTATGGAATTTTCGAAACTAAACAAGTTGTTTTATTGCACTTTGTTAATAGGTAGACATAATACTTATTAGACGCAAAATTATCCCACTGCGGATAATGTGGGCCTGTATTGGGTATTGTCTGAAGGGCCAAATTACCCAGGCAGAATATCTCGTAATAGCGTCATCACATCAGATATATCAGTCGGCTTTCTGCGTAAATCAGAACAATGTATGGAATTAAAGCCCTACGCACTACGGAAAGAATCCGCCCAGACAAGTCAATGTAATTCCTTATAGGAAGTAATGCGTACTACAAGTGACAGTGTCTTTGTTTGTACGCCCTCCTATAACGACACCGCAAAGCACGTTCAGAAACAAGATAATCGGTGAGCGGAGAAGGTTATTGTTCATATCGGTGCGAACTCTACGTGGAAAATCAATCATAAGAAAATCTCCCCTTAGCGCTTATTACTAATGCAATCTATATCAATATAAAAACTGAAGTAGACTGTTCAATTTTAGTTGGTGATTTCAAAATAAAAACCAGAAATTAAGTGAATACCATAGGGTGACCGCTCACACTGGATACTTTTGGCTAACAGGCACCAGTAATGGACACTTCACTCTTTATTCAAATTTCATACGGGCCAAAATTGATTGCTGCAAAACAAATGAATAACCCTTATCTTCTGTAAAATAAGAATCAACTGCCCATCATTGGTTCTTCTTCATTACTGGTTCCGTCACCCTATAGTAATTTGTTATACAGGGGGAAAAGTTGTATTTTACCTGCGAGTGTTCATTTGAAACACGAGCTAGTGAAAGGATTCTATGATTGACCTTGAGCGCAACGAGTGGTTCAAAAATAGAATCCTGAGCGCAGCGAGTGTTTCAACACACGGGACGTAAAATAACTTTTCACCCGTGTATAACACAAAACTTTTCACCTCACTACAGCGAGGAAAATAAATAATAACAAAACAAACTAGAAAGACATGCAAATATTTAACGTTGACGGCTTAATTGAAAAGTTTTGACTTAAGTTTTTTTTTTATTATTTCGGATGCGGTTTGTTCGCACATCGACTTACTTGGACTGTCGGAACATTTTATCCGTTTTTACAACAAGAATGAAGTTTAATGATGAATGCTGATATGTATGAATTAAAATAAAGTTGTAAGACTAGGTATATTTAGTGTTTTATACTCGATGCAATTCGTTAATTGTGATGTTATACTTCAGCACTTTTAACGTTTTACGTTTTGTTAGCTGTCAAATATCACTTAAGCTGCCTTCAAATGTCAAAATTCTTTCTTCTCATGTGGATAAAAAGCGATTTTCTCAATAGATATCAAACAAACAAAAAGGGCTTTCCGAGCTAGTGAGATGAAAATAAATGATAGTTTGTAGAATTTTGTTTGCCTGTCTGAAAGTTTCCCTCTAATGGTCTCCAAAACGGCACAACGCCTTTCAATGAAAACTTCAACATTTAAAGAAAAATACAAGAATTTAAACTGAAGTTTTCGTTTATGTTTATTTCGATATCTTGCAGCTGGGATCAGAATACATTCGGATATAAGTATTGGTCAAGCTATGACTGCCGTGCCGAAGCGGAACTAGGGCGGGTCACTAGTTATAAATATTCATATTCTTTATTAAGTATTAATAAGGAATTTGGAACACCCTAATTATCAGGTTTTCTTCTAAATAAATTTATCAATTTGACCGTACTTTCTTTTTTTGGTAACTATATTATGCTGGAGCATTTTTTTATTAAACGAATGAATTTATTGCTATATGTACATAGGTACACATGCTAGGCTAGATTGAGTTATAAAACTAAACAAAAACGAAAGTATTTTTAGACGAAAGATGAAGTTCGGAATTTTGATCAATTCGGCAATATGACTCTGGAATTCTGTAGTGTACCCAAGATACTGCACAATATCTGGTTGTGTTTTAAGGCTCACACACTGATAAGAACGGTACCTTGGGTATGTTACATAGATACAGTCGAATACTTATAATTATGACGCACCTTAGGTCCAAACTCAATCTGGCATTCTACACAAATAAGGTTGAGTTTCCTATAAGATAAAAATGACTTTGCATCTCTAACGACATTTTCGACTTCAAGCTAAATTTATTTGTAATAGATCCTAAAACGTAGATACTCATTATTCCGAAGATACTCGTAATACCTAGTGCTTAATTGTTTGTAATTAGTAAGTGATTAGCAACTTATGGTAACCTATCGCAACCTCGATTTTTTTTTTGACTGAATTTCATTTGGCCGAAAACGTTTCGTTTTTTAACGTCTCTCCGATGGCAAGATTCGTATTTTTTTTATTTCACCACTTGACATTAAGTAAACATATCTTTAGTCCGAGCAACTTTTCTCCTCGTAGTCACTTGCCCTATGTATTGTTACGTATTTTATTTCAAAGCCTATTTTTCATTACACCAGTGCTACAACTAGCCTAGGGATCGTTTCGTATTTTGTTTCTAAACCCATTTTTCATTTCATCAATGCTACATTATGCTACATATAGTTTTCTCTACGTTACGTCAAACATTCATTTCAGCCTATAAAATTTTGCTTGTAGTTTTTTACCATCCACAAAATGCAACGAGCAAGACGAATTAGGGCAGAACCGATACGAATAGTTTAGGTTAGAAGGCCAAGGCGGGAGCTTGCTCCTACCTTGGCCTGCGAGGTTATTTTTTTTTCTGCCCAAAAAATCTTGCTTGTAATTTATCCAGAAAATGCAACGATCAAGACGAACCAGGGAAGAACCGACTCGGATAGGTTAGCATAGTCGATTTAAAAATGGGTAAACTATTAATAAACCGAGCCGTTACATTGGGCAAATGATACTAAGGTAAAATCAGAAATGGGAAATAGATAAATTGACAAACCATTACATTGGACAACTGTTTGTGCGCCGAAACCAGTAATAAGGAGAAGATAATTTTTCAAATCGATAAAGAACCTAAACAAGTAATGACTAAATGAAAATAATCGAAGTGATCTTTCGGGCAAACGTAATAAAACCCAAACCATAGTTGTCGAATAATATTTGTCGAATCCAAATTCAGTCAAACATTTTTCGGAGTTCAGATAGGTAACCGCATCTTTTATATTTTGAACAAAAACCGCAACATACTCGTCGTCACCCTCGGCAATAAGACGATGCCAGCTGCCATTCACGCAGCGGACGCCGCAGAAAGGCCCGTCCTCGTATTGAAAACTATATTGAAGTAAAATCCCATTAAAGCCAGCGAATAGAGTGTTTGCTCGCGATCTTCCTCCGATCCATCACCGCGTCGTCGGCGGGGAGCGGGCGACGGGAGCGGGCGCGGCGCGGGCACGCGACGTGTTATCGGCTAGTGGAGGATTCAATAACCGATTACACGTCGGCACTGAAGTGCAATGGGTTCGCCTCTCTTTACTGGCGGGGGCGGAAACCTTAGAGCGACGCGTTCTTGAAAATCATTAGCCATATTTCAACATGCGTGCTTACATTCTTGGAAACGAAATTGCACCTAATTTTTGTTTGGCAGGTTGTTGTGATTTCACAAAACCATTGCTCGGTAGTTTACTTTACAAACACAAGACAATAAGCGATTGTGTTAGTAACATTCATCTTGCATTTGTCGATTTGTGACCCGTAAAAATGTCCCACAAACTTCAAAGCTACGGGACCTCCATTCTCCTGGGTAAAGCACGTTGCCCTTGACATGTTATCGTATTGTGTGTTACGATAGCTCTTATTTACTTTAAGGTAACGACGATGGGGTTGAAAATAATATAATAGCTTTACCCAGTTGAATAGAGGCCCAGGTAAAACTACAAAACGATCTTCTAACTTCAATTATTGTTTCGTTTTGATATCCACTACTACTACTACTACTACTTACATACCTATTTGATGAAAGATAAGTGATACCAAAAATATAAATCAAAAATTGCAACTCCTCGTAAGCAATATGGAGATACTTTTTGTTATTATGCAAATAAGTCAATTTTCGTTAGAGTTTAGTTTACGGTTTAAATTAAAAAAATACATTCAGGTTTAGCAAAGAGCAGACTGCCTAGTACAGTTGGACAATTTAAACGTCCTTGAGAACACCATTTATAATAAATAAATAAATATCAGGGGACAATCTCACACCAATTTAATTGACCTAGTCCCAAACTAAGCTCTAGGCTTGTACTAGGCAACGATATAAATATATATAGAGAAATGTATACTTAAATACATAAAACACATCCATGACTTAGGAACAAATATTCGTGCTAATCACACAAATATCTGCCCTTACCGGGATTTGAACCCAGGACCGCTAGCTTCGTAGGCAGGATCACTACGAACTAGGCAAGCGCTTCGTCGAAATTATAGTAAACAATTAGATAAACAAGGTGGCGACTAGTAATTGCTAGTATTAATACACTTAGTGAGTGTACGAGTATATCGACCGCTCTAAAATGAGTAAGATATTACGCGACGTTCACGTAATAATATAATAATAGCTTACGTCTTCATATTACATAATTATGTTATTGTGACGAAGCGACGCGACAGGGGGAGGCGGCAGGGAGGGGGAGGGGTGCAGGAAACAAGAAATTTATTCAGAACCAGCCACGGGACGATTATGAGTCACGGCCGCTTGAGATGATGGTGAGAAGCCATGGTGAAAAGTGCCGTTGTAGTCATTTATTTTTCTGGTTTCACACAGTTCGGGTGCAACGCAGTCTGATACTAATATTATTTATTCGCTCGATCATAAACGGAATGAGATGAGAGAGCACCAGAACCGCTCCGCTCAACACTCGAATTCTCTTTTACGAAATATGTACGCAGGTACTCGTAGGTATGTATTTAGTCCGGACATTTTCCTTTCGTCACTCGTATAAAATAGGTAATCAATTTACGATTATTACTCCGTAATGACGTACTTTTAAAGTGTGAGTATTATATTTTATTTACACCTCTTAATCATAGTCTTCATGTTTATTTTGTGGTAGTATTCTCTATAATAATATTGTCTTTTCCGATGAAAAGCACTATCGGTGAAAATACAATGAGAGCTGACAGACGGTTGTCATAACATTTTAGTTACTAAAATATTCTTGTCTTTGAAAGTGTAGTAATGTATTGATAGATTTGATTGATTGATTAATTAAAAGAGAGCGCGCGACGATTTGCCAACTTTAAAGTAGGAAAGTAGTAGTACAAAGTACCTTCAAATTAGCATTCGGACACAATAATTATGATGATGATGATGAATATACCTAATTATACTTATTGACCCTTTTAAATTTATAATTATAGGTAACATATATAGGGTTCATTGTAATGCGCACGACAGTACGGGGGTGCACTTTATACAAGCCGTGCAAACATTTCCCGGCAGCAAGTCAACGAGAGTCGAGACTTTATTGCAGCAGGTCTCGAACCGGGGTAACCTAAACTTGGTAGAATTCAACCCTCAGAAGACACAAGTGTGCGCCTTTCTTTACCGTTAAGAAGCGGCCGGAGCCGGCGGCGCTCTCGCGGTTCCTCCGGCCTTGCCGATGTTTATGAGTCGCGACGATCACTAACCATCGGTTGAGTCGCTTGCTCATCTCTGTCCTTTCTCACAAAAAAAAACAAGCGGAAGCGGCGATATTGAATCACGCGCCGCCGTAACAGGACTAACGCGACCAGCGCGCGGCGCGTCCGGTCTCTCTTCCGGCGTTCGCTAATTCTCTCCAAGTAGGGACCCCTTTTCCTCACCTCCTCTCGCCCCGCCACATTTCGAAGGTGACCAACGTGACCATCCGTCGCAGTCGCACCGGTCAGCCGCTGCGTGTCCCGCTGTGCTGAACGTCACGCTACTAGGATCTAACTTTGTGTACCATACTCGTTGTTTTTTCATCTATAATTGTTGTTTGTGAGTTGTTGTTGTTTTTTTAAGATCAATCAATGTTCGTGTAAAATATTTATTGTAAAAACAACCATTCCCGAAATAGGGATGTAGAGAGGTTATCTTAAAAGAATCTGACGCGATATCACCTCCCACCCTGGTGTCCTGTCAGCAGTTTCTTAGACTGATTTAATTAGGGAAGACTGGGTTCTACATCCATTAAAGCGACGAATGTGCAGTTAAGTGAGATAAAAGAAGCACTCCTGACGGATTATATGAGGTCCTTGTAGTTGTTCCCGCGATGAATCTGTAACTTGCGACGCTTTGTTATAGTTGTATTTTGAATCAGTTACCTGACTACTGACTAACTGGCAAGAGCGATGTTCGCGATCAATCAAGTGCGAAATCTCGGTGAACACACGGGCACCGCGGCCGACCACAAATGGAGTCGTATCCCCCCCCCGTCTCCTCCTCCTCCCCCCGCGTTCCGCCCCGTCGCGGCCAGTCGCGGTCGCGGATAATTTCCATCTGTAATCTCCAAGTTGGAATTCTTTTGTGGCCGACTCAAGACTGTGTTCGACAGATCTCGGGATTTTCTTTTTATTTAAACTACATTTCCAACTTCGTAAAGCTGTAATCGGGAAGGTTTAAGCGACTCGGCTGTTTATAAATGTGATTTAAAATTAATCTGATAAGGTGTTCACACGATACTGAAGCCCACGGATGACTGGATGTCCTTGACCGAGCCGTCCAGGACATAATCACGTCACGGCCGCGCCTGAGCCGCCCCTGAGCCGCCCGTGAACCGCCCCGGGGAGCCGTCGGTCAGTCGCCGGCCCTCGCGGAAACATAACAACGAGATTTCGCATCACGGGAATCTACATAATATTCAGTTTGGGTACAAGTAGTAGACAAGGTTGTCTATTTAATATTAATTAAAGTATAATACACAGACAGAGTATGTAAATAGCCCCTGGCTCGTGAACTCTATAATTATGAGACTATAAATTTTCTTACCTAGAATTCTCTCCACTGTGGGAGTCAGACAATAATAGGTACGAATAGTTTATGTACACAATACATAGTTAAGTAGATGCCGAAGCCGCGCCCGGCGCCCGGCCGGATACCGAAACAAGATCACACCGAGACGCCTGTCTCAAGTCACATCAAAGTGAACGGCAACCCATAGACTACTGTAGCTTCTGACGCTACTTAAGTAGGGCATCTTACTGTAATTCAGTTGGTCCTAGAGTTGACCTTGAAACAAGAATTGGGTTTACGATCAGCCAGCAATTAGTAAAGACGCGTGAGATGTAAGTTTGCGGGCGCCCCGCCGCTCGTAGAGAAAAGGGGGGGGGGCGAAGGGTTCAGCTAATCCCCCGAGGCAAAACTTAATCACTTAATGATCTAATTATCTCGTTTTTGAGCTGGGAGCAGCGCGGTGGGGCCGGCCGCGTGGGCACGCTCGCTCGCTCTAGAACCGTTCTACATCAGCACTGAGGCAATTGTAAAGTTTTGGCGCAGATCATTTTGGTTTTGAGAGTCGCATATTGGTCAGCTTAGACGAAATGAAAAGTAATAATTAACCTCAACTTAAGAAACTGTTTAGTTACGTTAGATTGGCCACAGAATTCCCAAAGAACATGAAATGTTGTTATTTTAGAAGTACTTATTTGGTGCAAAAATGAAGGATTTCTCACGAAGCAACTTCTGTAGGGATATTGGGGGATACAGCGATAAACAATATCCACTTTTATAAACCTCCGGCAGAATAAATCATGGGACGCGGCCGACTCACGCGCGCCGCTCGTCGTCTGCAATAATCCCTTGTTCATAAATTGCCACTCGTGAGTTATTCGCGACGCGTGTACGGCGTAGGGCCCGTAGCGCTTCGGGCCGCTACGGCGTAGCGGGCCTACGCGGCAGACTGACAGGAGCCGGGCACCGCGCTCGGCGCCGCATACATTAAACATGAGTGGAACATCGCGCGACACGCTCGGCATGATCCGTCCGTAACCAGCTGTCGCTTCCACTTTACAACTAATAACCTAATTGAAATGATAGCTCTCAAGAAAGCGCGATCGATAGGGCTAAATGACAATCGATGTAAAAATTGGGATACACCTATTTTTAACAATGTATGAGAATTTAAAAACCATTTCGAGGAATATGCTTCTCTAACCGATCCCTGAATTTAGATCAAAACAATATGTTACAATGAATTAATTATAATAAAATTAAGAATTGACCTTCATTTGATCCCTAAACGCGGCCGAATTGCGCTATATCATCCTCTTTTGGGGATTTTATTATATAAATACCTACAACCTTTACAATATTTTACCTTGTAAGTGCAATTTAGGTATTTAGCTGACACCTACTTTATGATTTAGCTCACCTTGTTCAAAGGCAGTCCCGGCCGGGGCCTCTGCCCTACTGCGCAAAGCCAAATTGCCTTTGACGTGTTATCGTATTGTTTTCAACTCGGCCGCCGTTACTGTTCAAGTAATAAAAGCTATCGTAACGCTGGGAATACGGTAACATGGCAAAGGCAATATTGTTTTATTTATTTATTTATTTAATTTAATGGCCGCTGTATACATTATTGGGTCAATGCGTTGGGCCCAGCTAACGGGCCAAAAAATAGAATCACGTTTACACATTGGCGTATTGATCGTTCTGCATTGGCGCTTTCATAAAAGATCCTTTGATGTGTGCACGAAAACCGACACTAAATAGCCGGTTGGCCGGCCAGTGTTGGTCGCCAACTATGAACAAGCCAATAGCGCAGCCAAGTAGTCAACTACACGTTGGCCCAATACCGTGGCCCGACGCATTGGCCCAATGTGTACAGGGCCAATAAGGATTACCAACAGATAATACATCATAACAATAAATGGAATCTTTTTTTTTCATTTTTTCGATTGGCATCATAAAAATACGGGTGTTTTTTTTCATATAAGTCGTTTCGATTCCCAGACGAAGCAAATATTTTTTAGAATATCTTTGAATACAGTATTACTAACTTTTAAAAATAACATAAAGTCTTCTTTCAGTAAAATATTTTATCTACTATATTTAAGGTACTTCCCCTGTACGTCCCTTAGTCTCGGGACGCCCTGTATAGGATGCTTATTTAAGTATATGTAACCGCAGCTAACTCAAGTATAGTAGTTTATCGTGCAGAATAGAGGCCATAACTCGTCAAAACCGTTTTACCGCGTAGAAAAGAGGCCCAGGTTGCTTGTTACGTTACTTCGTCAGGCCCTAATTTGGCCCAAATACTGTTTCATTCATAGTTTCAGCAGCATAATAGCCAATTTGGTCCGTGACGTGATCGCCCGCTTTTGTCCACTCGCGTCACGTCACAACACACGTCGCAGAGACGTCTGCCAGCGACACTGCCCGCTTTCAGACGTTGTTACTGTAGTCAAACAAGGAAACCTTATGCTCGTAGTTTCTCTGTCTATCTGCCAGTCCGTAATTTTTTGTGCCTACGGTTTAAGGAATAAAGGGCCCCCCCCCCCTTGAGACGACAATTTATGCAACTTTTGGAGCGATTATTTCCGAAAATATTCACTAATAAAGAACATTGCTTTGAAATCATAAAGTGTTTTAAAAGAAATGTCGAAATATGTGAATTTTTTATTACTTCAAAAATATAAATAGGCAAATGAATAGGTACATCATGTTTTATAACAGTTCTTTATTCTAAATTCTTATTTTATTAGCTAATTTTTTAGCTGTCTTTTCTTTTTCTTGCATTGCGATGTATTTGCAAATTGCCTGTAGGTAGAAGTATCACTAGGGAATAATAGGTCGGTCGAGTTTGGATTCGTTTGGCCATTTGTCATGTCCATGATCTATTATAGTAGGGGATCCGAATAGGAGATGACCTTCACCGGGCTGTTTATTTGATAAAAAGTATTTTATATCAAATTTAATATGCTAAGTAATATATTTATTATAGGTTGACTGCATAATTTCATTCCAGTCCTTATACGGTAAAAAAAAACTTAAAATGAACTTTTTTTAAATTGCTATTGCTTGTTTAATAGACCAATTACATACTAATTGAAAGTATGAAGCCTATAATGCAAACGTTAGGTTGACTATTTTTTACAATCTTAACTATTCGGCTGTCCCAAACCAAAACCTAGCAAGAGCCAAATTTGTCAAAATTCGTTTTTTTACACCACACATCTTTAAATTTAGTGCTGCGTGTAATGCAAAAACACCCATAATTCTATCGCGCTTAGTTTCGAAGATATGAGACCCCCTAAACCTAGCAACTCCATCTGCTACTCGTCGATACCACAATCAAAATCCTAGCAAGTTACATATCCAAATCCAAACAATTAGTAACTGCGGCTTATACTAGGTTTTTGATTCTGGAATTTGCACTTACTAGGTTTTTGTATTTGTTAAAAAGCGCGAACTAGGTTTTTGAATTGGGAAATTATTCACACTAGGTTTTTGATTTATGAAACGGACGGCTTATACTAGGTTTTTGATTTTGGAATTTGCACTTACTAGGTTTTTGTATTTTTTTAAATAGCACTCGATAGGTTAATTTGATTGATGAATTACTCATACTAGATTTTAGATTTACGAAACGAACTATACAGTATTGTTGAATTTGTAATTTATTCCTATAC
This sequence comes from Acleris literana, assembly GCA_946894065.1. NCBI lineage: Eukaryota > Metazoa > Arthropoda > Insecta > Lepidoptera > Tortricidae > Acleris > Acleris literana. The sequence continues at coordinate 129,080 of OX335687.1, forward strand.
AAAATCTAGTAAGTCGATGTATAAGGAGTGCTGCGGGGCGAGTGGTGAGGTGCGCGGCGTTGCTTGGGGAGAAGGGTCGTCAACGCGCGCCGAACCGTCACTAAGTTTGCTCTGGCGCTGAACGATGTATTTTTGTTTGTTAAAGCTCTACCAAAATGAGTCGAAATCAATGATAAGTATAATATAAAAAGAGGTAGATATGTTACCTATACGGTATTCCGCGTGTAAAAATAGCCCGGCTTACGCACACATAATCAGTAAATATTGCAATTACACACTAATTCATAAATGACAAGTGAAAGCAGGATGGTATGCTAATTTCCGGGACCGAAACAGAGACGAGTGTATGTTGGTCTGCAGACTAGTTCACGGTTCCATTGACAGCGCAAGACTAAGTAAAGGTGTACCAATTGGCTTGGTTTTAGGGTGCCACTATCGAAGTGCGTGTAACATATCCACCTTTTTTTACTATATTATATCATTGGTCGAAATAGTTATAGGAGCAAACTCATTCTTGCAGCCGCTTTATCAAGATATGTATACGTACTAACTTATTGTTTACTATTAAACTTTTTCTCTGAATTAAAATTTGAAATAAAAATTGCTTTGTTTTAGTTAGTTAGATACTATTAAAGCGTTAACAATTGTTACGCTCTCCTATTTATATTGCAGTTTTCTTCTGGACACTAATAAGCATCTAATGAATGTGGGTACCTATGGGCTTTACTTTGTTTTATGTTGTTTGTTTGTATGCACGATAAAAAAGATACAGATACCTGCTTCATACCTATTATGTGTGTTTAAACTTGTTCTTGTGTTATAGTACTTATAGTATAGGTAAGTAGGGAAAGGATAGGTACATATTTACATAGGTAGTTTTGTGGCGGTGTTGTTGGTTATAGTAGTAGTTGCAGGATACGGACTTTATATTAAATTTTATTATTTTTCATTGCTGTTATTTCCATCTATTTGGTGTCGAGTCGGTACATATTATTATTTATTTGGCTATTTAAAAACTTGCTCAGATTTGCGTTGTGATTTGTTTTTTTTAAACTATGGGTTAAACGTAATACTGAGAAACTACAATTAAAAATATTATAAATACATTTTAAAAACCCTATTCCGCACTAACATAATTACATGACCTTTCGCGACGTTTCGCCAGCTACAGGTAAATATGTAGGTACCTACCTCGATCATCCGCTCCCTAGTTACGAGTAACCTACGTAAATAAAAAACAAACTGTGTACCTATAAGCTTTGTTGGGTTAATTTAATTATGAAAAATATTATTAGCGAATGGTTCTTGGCTTAATTTCGTGTTCGTTTTTGCGTGGAAGCTTAGACACAGAACTGTGCAAATTTTGTACACTTTTTTGTGATTAATTATACAATTAATTAATTAATTTAATTTTGTATATCAAATGGGTAACTTAAATTTACTAAAGAGATTGGGTTTTGCTTTTTTAACATTCAGCTTCCGAGGGTGAAGTTAAATTATTTAATCCGTTTTTTTTTGTAATAAGTTTTTTCTCGTGTGTTGTTTTTTTTTTCTGGACGGAGCCAGAATTAGAATATTTTGATTTAGATTGCCTTGATGACGATTCAGTTGCAGATCCTCTAATTATTTAATAAGACTATAAATGTCAACATTTTCATCTAATCAGATACATTTTTGAGTAACTTTGAGGTGAAATTTATTTATCATTATAATTATGTAACAAGTATTTACTTAAAATATTGCACACTTAATTTTAAACTTCAATGATCACAACACACATACTTAAGTACTAGGTTTTTATATAAGAGAAAAACGCTCGAACCGACCAACTAATCAGATCAAATTCCCAGTAACAGACTATGCTAGGTTATTGATTTTGGTTTTTGAGACATTTCCAGCGACAAATCTACTAGTAAGTCTCATAAAACTGGCATTTACAGTGTTATTTTCAATTTTTTTTACTAATCTATTAGAGTCATTTATTTTCATAATTTAGCACTAACAATCAATTACCTAGGGCTTATAGTTTTTAAGAGGGACATAAAAACGTTTGTTTTGTTTCTCCTGTAAAAAATTCTCAATGGCTCTTACTAGGTTTTGGTTTGGGACAGCCGTATTGGGCAGGTAAGTCGGTACTAATCATTTGCACTAAACCTAACGTTTGCATATTCTATAGGCTACAGGTTTCGATTAGTATGTAATTGGTCTATTAAACAAGCAATAGCAATTAAAAAAAAAGTTAATTTTCAGTTTTTTTTTGAAAGCATATAAGTACTGGACTGAAATTTTCTAGTCAACCTATTATAAATATATTACTTAGCATATTAAATTTGATATAAAATACTTTTTTTCGAATAAACGGCCAGGTGAAGGTCGTCTCCTATTCGGATCTTAGACCATTAATAGTAGGTAATAAATGCCTTTATTTCATTAAAACTAAAGACTCGCTGACCTACCAATATTTTCAGGTAGTCCATTGTGCTTTATTAAGGAATCACGGAAAAATAAACTTGCCAAGTGTTGTAAAAGATGGAGGTTCGTTTAGCAATGGCTTGAGTATTTCACTGCCCACTGATTTATCCTGCTCGCCTCCGAGTCAGCCAGCGCTGTCACGTGCTCCCCTCGCGTGCTCCTTTGTGGTCGCTCGTTACGGCTTCTTATGCTGGAGCTCCCCCTCCCCCGAGCATCAGACCACAACAACACAGCTGGAGCCGCAGCCTCGTTCCGCGTCTGCAGTCTGGAGTCTGGAGCAGTATTGTGTCGTAGTTACCATAGCGATTACTGGCGAGTAGCTTATTCCCATGCAACTTATCCACTTTCTATAACCGCTTGTTAATACCGTGCGTGATTCATGTTTGAAGATAATCCTACACACGAGTAGAGTATCAGTTTCTCCTTCTGTGATTAAGTCAGGTCAGACACAATATTGTAACAGATCCACGCGATTTTGCGCTGTGCCTTGGTTGACGTATCGGAAGCCAATGATAGTACTTATCTTCTGCTATTCATAAGAATGGATTACTTCTGAGCGCGCGGCTGTGACCGATTCGAGGAAAAGAAAATTGTAGGTAAAACGCAGCATACATACACAAATACGTTTGAACTATTTATTGATATAAATTATTATGTACAAACATTTTTATTACACTGGTGATAGATATTGTATGTACTGCGAAGATCAATTTAAAACACGGCAGTAAATGATGACTCAACGCGGATAATCCTCCACTAGAGTTTTTCACCGTCCCGTGCCACGCGATCTAAAACATAGTACCTAGCTGGGTATGTCACTACAGATTTATTAAAGAAGAGTTCGCGACAAAATCGCTCCTTACTTCGAAGCTGCGTCAGGATAATCCGCGCGAGGGAGCAAGGACGGTAAAAGAGCAAGTTCATATTCAATAAATCTATTCAATTCTATTCTATTCTATTTCCTACGATACATTGTAACAGCTTCCTTCGAGCCGTTACAATTACTTCCTCCGAGCCATATCAACTCAGTGCGCGGCCTTCCTTCCACCACAGTTACTCGCGCAACACGCAGAATCGTCAACCAAACTAGCTGCGGACAGACGCTTTTGCCCGCAACTCCGTCCACGTAGAAATGTTTATGCCTATTGGCTCGGAAACGGTCCAATTTTCAGGGATGAAAAGTACCTACTCTATGTCCCTCTCCGAGCTATAAACTATCTCAGTACCCTTCACGTCGATCAGTCAAGCTGGTTCTCTTTAAAAACTAAACATACAAACATACTACGTATATCATTTACTGTATGCCTCCCTGTGATAGGTTTCTCTGTGCTTCAGACTTCGTTCCGATTTTCGCGATTAGACCGGCTGATCGACGGGGTAGTTTAATGCAAAGCGGGTTAGTTCGCCAGGCCGTTTATCCTAATGTTCGTGCTGCGTATTATGGACGATAAAACTTATTAAACTTTACTTAACCTCTATGAGTGAAATCAAATTGGGTGAAATAAGAGTATTGACTGTTGCTAAGACAATCTTGACTGCTCCGTATGTAGGTCAGTGCGTACAAGCATTACTTTAGAGCGTTGATTCTCTAAGAGAGGTCTAGTGGTTGTTGTGTCAGCTCACTCGCTCGGTCAACAGATCGACAAACAGCCATTTTAAAGAAAATGACACCTCCCTCAGCTGGCGCTTGTACGTTAACCCTCGTATTGCCGACAGATCAGTACCTGGATCATTTTGCATGTAATCAGGAAGCTTGGTATTGGGCGTGTTAAGCCCGCTACACCGAGCGGAATAATTAAACAGAAGCAAACAACAGAAGCGCCGCGTCACCGGCGGCGGCGCGTGGAGCCCGCGCGGCTGATCGCGGCGGCGCGTGGAGCCCGCGCGGCTGATCGCGGCTACATCGCCTCAAACTGTTTACGCCTAGTAGGTGTAACAGCATTCGCGAGTGATTTGGTGCTAAAGAGTCGCTAAATCAGTTGAACCTTTCTTACAATGCCTGGTCATTCCAAAACAATTTGAAGGAATAGCCATAAGCATAAAATGCAAATGTTATGGGCGAGTTATTAAGATTTTTTGCCTCTGTTTGAGCTTGAGGTTTTTGAACACAAATTTATTAACGCCCGTTACAAAATTTTACAATAAAATTATGACCGTGAATAAACGGTCCATTTTATTTATAATATATCTTATTAATATTATAAATCAGAAAGTTTGAATGTTTGTTACTCAATCACGCCTGAACGGCTGAACGTATCTGGATGAATTTTGGCACAGAGGTAGATTATAGCTTAGCACGTTAGCTTAGTACATAAGCTACTTTTTATCCCGGAAAATTGGACAGTTCCCGAGGGCATAGTTAAACAACTTCTACCCGGAGGGAGTGCCGTGAATAAACTAGTATTTTAATTTATTTGTTTTTTTGTAAACCTCCCAATTAAAGTAATGAAGTCCTACGTATTAGGAGTCCTCCGGCCTCTGCCAAATAATATCGAAAGCCTTTAAGGAAGTTGGGCGTTACAATGAACGCAGCTCATTTATTACTAAGCAGTGTGAGGGCTGGCATCCCCCCCCCCCCCCCCGTTGTGACGTTATCGGTGTCCTTTAGCGGTACTTCGGGAGCCGTAGTGGTCGCGGACTATTCCTGGCTGTCTCGTCTCTCCGACAACTTGTCCGAGCAGGTCTGTGAATAATGTAGTGAATAGAGGATACTGTAGCCTTATACGGTGTTAATAATAAATAAGTCAGGAAAGTAAACTTTTGTGTGTGGTGTGTGGCTCATTACGAACGCATGTTACACACCTAAAACTTGGAACAATACAATAAGCTAACAATGTAATAAAATCTTGGAAGTCAATTTCAACCTTCTTCTAGTAATCTATTAACTCAAAATGTTGTTACTTAATATGTAATTCCGATTATAATATTATAATTATGGCACCTTCAATCTGGTATGCTGATGGCGGCGGATGTGGCCACAGGAAATTACTCCTTGATGGCAAACAGGGGGTCCGCCGATTTCGGAACCGTTCGACTAGTCTTTTATCAGCGAGTTTATCATCGGTGTTAAAAAAGCAGTCAGTTACTAAGTGTGTTATTAAAAAACTTTTTATTTGATACACATGTATACCTATAGAAGATTGATGTCATCATACGTAGATGATAACGTTTGTGCGAATATCTCGTTTAGCAACTCAAACCTGGACTTAGATCATCTTACTTGTATCATTTGTTGAAATTATGATAGCACGTATTAATTGATACTGCTTAGTAATATAATATAAATATAATACCTCTTAAGAGGTTACTTGGGTAGAAAAAGTCTAAGTAACTTGCGTTGAATAATCACCAAATACCTTCTAACGCAAATCATTTGTTTTATGAGAAAAGCTATCGTTTTAAACGTTCTTCGTTCACTTTAGTATTTCGTTGCCACAATAAATACAGAATAGACGTGCGCCCATCTCTCCGCGCTCCACGCTACACGGAGCACTCTCGACGATCGCCTCGGCGAGAGTATCCTAATAAACATAAACATATTCACGCAGCATCGCCGCGCGGGATGTCCTGACAGGCTTTCTCTACGCCAGAGCCCGTATTATGGTCGCCTTTTTCGCGGTGGATAAAGCACACGTCACTCTCGCACTTGCATATAGGTCAGAAAGTGTCAGATGTTTTATCCACGCTTATCCACGTCGATAAACATCATAATAGACCCGCAGATGTACTTTACGAATATACTTGCAAGTGTAGAGACGCAGATTTATTTCCCGGTTCTTTTAAATTATTTACTTTAACATTTTATTGGTTTTGAAAATGAAGTTGAAGTATGAGATTTCTCATTTATAAAAATATCTACCTTTTTTGGCTTCTTCTCAGAGCTTGAAGTAAGTGTTTAGGTTGTAATCGAAGTAGAAAGCACTCTGCTAATATAAATTTAAGATCGAGATCAGATTCATCGGTAACAGCCGGCCGCGTGCGCTGGGGCCACGTTGACTGCACAGAATACACACATTCGCGAAACATTCGGTTAGGCGGACCCCCACCTGCCAATAGGTGAGTTTGCGACATAACGGTCAGGTTGAGGGTGAGTCAGAAGATCATTAAAACTGAGCAGGCCGTCGAAAATTTGCAAATTTAGTTTGAGTATAACAATAATATAATCTAAATCGGGAGACGCTTTATCCCTTTACGCCGCCAAGTAGCAATGTTCACAATGTTGTGTTCTGGGGCGCGGTTGAGATCACTGGTGAAATGAATATCATAACATTGGCAGTCTTGAGACTGTCATTGTAAAATTGCGATTTCGAGATTGAAAATTTCTACGGCCTACACTTGTATGTACTCGTTTGCCTTTTCCATTCCATAAAAAAAACAATCTTTCGGTGCTTAAAACGGTACAAGAATACGGTTATTAAATCAAGCTTAAGGTTGGTCGTCATCGGTTTTCAAATTTCTAGGACAATTGTTTGGAATCCCAGGTCGTCTCTGCTTTTTCGCTAGCCGAAAAGATTTAAAGATAAATATTATGATCGTAGCGGCCGTAAGCCTCCGCGACTGAGAGCCACCAGCCCGCACCGTCCCCGCCCGCCACCTCTCTAAAGTGGGGCGACGAGCCAGATGCCTGGTTTTCAGACAGCACACCCAATTCCACTACAGCTAATAAAAGCTCATGTGGCCCTAGACAAGGTGCATTTTAGGAACGTTATCGTTATCGAAAATGTATACAGGGTGACTGGATATTCGATACAAACCTTTTAATGAGGCATAGTAGAGCTCATTTCGAGCAAATTAGGTTATGTAGTACCCTGACCGAAAATTATTAGTTTCTGAGATATTCATAGTTTTAATCTGAATTTTGGTGATTTAGCCTTATGTTCATGTAAACAAAAATCCTTAATTTCATGTTTTATTTCAAAAGTTTTTAGTGGCATTTTACATTTATTAGAATCATTACAAATCAGTGAAGTTGTTAAACTTATTTGCCAGTTTTTTTTATAATCAAGTTTTTAAGTAATTACATATAGTTTGTTTCTCCATACTAGGTGTTCCCGTGTTTGTTTCTCACTTATTATCGAGAAACAAACTTTATGTGATTACATAAAAACTTGATCATAAAAAAACTGGCAAATGCGTTTAAAAACTTGGCTTGACTTTAAAAATTCACTGATTTGTAATGATTTTAATAAATGTAGAATACCACTAAAAAACTTCTGAAATAAAATATGAAATTAAACTCTCCTCTACCTTTGACCCAGTAGTGCGTCAGCCATTCTAATTAAGATTTTGAATTTAATTTTTACTGACGAAAGATTAAAAATTCGAACTTTAATGTTGCAATTAAAATCTGTCTGACATACGACAGGTTAAGGATTTTTGTTGACATAAACATAAGGAAAAATCACCAAAATTCAGATTAAAACTATGAATATCTCAGAAACTAATAATTTTCGACCAGAGTACGAAATGACCTAATTGGCTCCAAATGAGCTCTACTATGCCTCCTTAAAAGGTTTGTATCGAATATCCAGTCACCCTGTATAATTGACATGAACTGCCGGACGCTCGCGATGAACGCTCGTGTCATTTAGACAGTTTTCGGAAATCGTTTACGTTAGCTGTTTGTAGCTTGTCTAGGGCCCAAGAGTCTTATATTATTATTAATAATCAAGTGAGCAAGCTTATACAAGAAACACTGCACTCAATGATTAAGCTACCTAATTGAGAATGCGCACCCTGAAATGTTGTTTGCCAGCTCTGACAGGACAACTTTAACTCGCTGGTTATTGGTTCGTCCGTCGAGTTGAAAAGTCAGTTCCATATGAGAATAACATGGCAGCATTCAGTTATAGGACCAGCGATGCTCGGCATTTCTCTGGTGGCTAGACCTGGGCGGAGGAACTAGGTCCTGGGACCCAGCTAGGTATCTAATTTATTACATCTTACCAAATTAAGATTACACACAGGAAGGTCATCCATAAAATGTTCGTTATGCATTAATTATTTATCCGCTTCCAAAATACTTAACAAACTATATTAAAACGTAACAGACGTTCCTGTTAATTTTTTTTTTCAATTGCTTGCAATCGCCTTGTACTATGAGTTTACCAATACATTTGCGGAACTCCGTTTGGAAATAAAATCTTTGTTATTCCATGATCCCCCAAACGTCTTGGCACTAAAATCTCGTTGATCGGTATCTATGTTCCGATGCGAAAGAAAGACAAACAACCTGCTTTCGCATGTGTCGTGTCACGTGAGAATGTTATATAAGGACCGATGAGGGTGGGGAGTGACTCTGCCAACAGTTCACTTTATTACGAGCAGTAAACTCAAGTCTCCTCGAGTAAATAATACTAGGAACATAAATGTTGGTTGCCCTGATTACGAGGGCAAGGAGACCGTGGCTGAGAAGTATACATGTATGTTATGTGTAAATGGGGGGGTAGGTATGTCCCCATGCTGTTGCTTGGTGACCTGCTGGAGACTAAACCGCTTGACGGATTCTGAAACGTGAGGTATCGTTGGATTGATCTTTATCAACGGCTATCAACAATCCTGGAAGTATTGTAAATCTTACTAATATTATAAATGCGTAAGTTTGTGTGTTTATTTGTTACTCCTTCACGCTGCAACGACTAGACAGATTTTAATGAAATTTCAAATGGAGATAGCTTATAACCTGGATTAACACATTTAAAAGTTTCCGTGGGAACAACGACAATCGAAATCTACGCGGACAAAGTCGCAGTAGTTTTTTTTGGTTTGGTGTATTAAGTTGTGGTGTGTTTTATGGTTTGGTTTTGTTGTATTTTGTTGTATGTGATGTTTTTGTCAGCAATAAATAAATACACCGAGCGTAACACTTTGTCTTGAAGTAAACTTAATATTATCGGAAAATATTATGTTACTGTTAAATAAATAATCACGAAGCAAAATAATTTATTGATGAGAAAAATTATTAGAAGGTAAGCAAGATTACACAACTTTACTAGTTACCAAAAAATGTTATTGGACAGCAGAAAAATGTTATTGGCCAGCAGAAAAACCTAATCGGCTATCAGAGAAATCTAAGTGGCCAGCAGAAAAACATTTTGGTTAGCAATGCAAACTAGTCTGTCAGTCAGTAAGTTTATTGATTTAAATTAAAATGACAATTGGGTGATATTGTTCGTATAAGCAAAATAAGTTATACATTTTTGAATAGAATAATAATGTTATTGCTACATATTTCTTGTTACAAATCATTACCAGGTGAAACAAGTAATAGTTATTCAGAAAGTTTCTTACAGAAACTGATATTGTAGCATTTGTAGCAGCAGGAGCCAGCTGAGCATTTGCGATTTTAATTGGCGTATTGTGGGACATCACTTGCCTTTGTAAAACGGTTAAGGGACAATAACCCATCAGCGGCCTTCTTCCTTAATTAGTTTATTCCTTGCGCCGCACAAATAATGGTGATGGGAATTACTTAATTACAGTCCGGTCCAGCTCCGGTGGTGTGGCCGGGTACTGGAGATACGTATGGTGTTGGGACGGTATCGGTTTATTACAACAATTTACCGGTTATCTCTAATCGGTATATAAAGCCCATAATGTAAGTTGTCTTATTTAGTAATCACTTTCATAACCTTTTAACCTTATAACCTTTTTTTTTCATTAACCTTTGCTTTTTCTTTGTCAAAACTACGATGATGATGTAAAATACGAACAAAATGTATTCGAAATGTTGTTGCTTTATTCGTTAAAAAAACACTTACAGGTTATAAAATTTTCTTTTAAATTAGACAAGTAAAATTAAATGTAGTTTATACGCAAAAGCTAGAAAAAAGGAATTCGCCGTGTGTATTGAAATTCGTAAGGAAGTGTAAGGTGCGGCTTACACTTCATGCACCTAGCAAGGCTCATTAAAGTAGGTCAAAAGCCACAGATCTATCACCTAGTTGCTCAAACGTTCATATTTTTATGTTTGATATTGGTGCTTGTATTAATATTCTTCTGCGTTAATGATACTTGGTTCTGGTTCTAAATATGTAAATTAACTTAAAATATGACTTGGTGTTTACTGCAAACTTGTTATTATAACTTGTAAGTAGCTCAAATTTCCCAAATCTAAGACACCATTCCATCACTTTGAAACTATAAAGTGACAGAAGGCGACGCGAAATTTTATGAACGTGGATATAACTAAGCAAATATGTAGGAGACATCCTAAATGTATAAATTATAGTACAAACGAAGGCAAGGGGTGTGCCACTTATGTTATTCGGCAACATATCCGTACATTATTCTGTACGTCCCTAATCAGAGTTGTGCGTGACACGGTCGCTAGGGGTGGCGGGGCTCTTTTTAAACGAAGGTTGTATTTATTTTGGGGCTGATGAGACCGTCCTTTGAGCCCGCCGCGGCGGAGGCGCGCCCGTGACGTGGTGAAGTTCGGTTTACTCGGGATGCGGGCGCCGGCGGCGAAACGTTGTGTTTGCTCGCGCTCACACTCGCGGGTTGTTTATAACATATGACGAAAGTACCTGCTCGTAATTAAGTGATTTTGAAGCTTTGTGTACTTACCTTATCCCGGTTTTTCATGAAGTGCTGTAAACAGTAATGAGACATGGCAACTTAGCTGGTATGTAAACATTTTAAAAGCCGTGCTTTAAATTGTGAGTTTAAAGACTACGGGTGTATTTTATGTTGTTTTCTTATTTTTCATATATTGAACTTTTACGTGAACACACATTAAGTTAAACTTTGTTGGTCACGAAAATGTTCTTAGATAATTGTGGTCGTGTAATACACACATAACTAAGCAAAGAGCTAGGCAGCACATTACACTCGTAAGTGACCATGCACAAAACGTAAAGAATCAAGACCGAATTTAAAAGCAGAACTGCAGTTTAATATTTAAATAAGCGCAAACCGAAGTATCTAAAACCTGCCACTCTGATTTATGAAACAGAGATACGCGGTGCAAGCGATAGGCGTACGCGATTTTTAGTTGCCTGATTTTTTTTTTGACAGCGGGTTGATGTCATCTTGTTTACAGAATTTATATCTCTACTCATCGCCTGCTAACCACGTGCTGTCATGTTCGGATGTTGTTGATTGTTTTGGTCACGACTATTTCTCGTGAGTGTACTCGTACAGTCTAACTAAGCGATAATATTTAGTAAAACTTGTCTTGGTCACACTCTGAAGGATCGGGCTTATGTAGATGACGTAATCATACCGGAGGCTCGATTTACCGCATGCTTGCCAACTCGTGAGAGAGCGGACTGACAAAGTAAAATTAGGAAAATGTTCAACAGCGCATTTAAACATTCACTTCGTGCGCGTAAACTTCCCTTGTATCTGATTTTTTAATCGGCCTTAATGGGGCCTTATTTACGATATTTGATATTTACGAATAACAAGTATAATAATGTTTGTCGCAGGTGTGTCGAGTTGGACTAGCAGCCGCTAGCGGCATGCACCGGTGGCGGCGGCGGGGCGGCTGAGCATGCCGGGGCGCGGCGGGGGTGCGGCGTGCGGGGGGTGCGGCGCGCGCGGGGGGCACGGCGCCTCGCCGCGCGCCTGCCTGGCCGCCTGCGCGCTCGTGCTGTCGTACAACCTGCTGGGCGCCTGCCTGTTCCTGGCGCTGGAGGGCGGCGAGGAGAGCGCGGTGGCGGCCGTGGCGGGCGGCGGCGCGGCGGCGCTGCGCGCGCGCACCGTGGAGCGGCTGTGGGCGCTCACCGAGGACCTCAACATCCTGTATAAGGACAACTGGACGCGGCTGGCGGCGCGCGAGCTGCTGGACTTCCAGCGCGGGCTGCACGCCGCCCCGCCCGCGCCGCGCACCTCGCCAGCCGACGCCTTCCGCTGGACCTTCTCCACCAGCTTCCTCTACGCGCTCACGCTCATCACCACTATCGGTAAGTCTCTCCGATAGGTTTAAAAATAACCATTGTATTTGATCGTATAGTGAGGAGCGTAATGGATCGGAATCGATGGCGGAAGAAGATGCACTCTCTGCTAACTACCGCTTACCACGATCATCAGTCATAATAGAAGAATGAAAGACGAAGAGGATGCTTCATAGTTTCTCCATCTTCGTCTGACCATCCTGTCCAGTGTAGTGGGGGGGGGGACATGCAAATGCAGCTACAAGTACCGGCTATACATCGCATTTTATTCATTTTAGACATCATGTTCCATAGTAACTGTGCCGGTAGGCACGTTTCGTAATTGTTATCAATTCACGTATTGATGAATTGCATTTAGATAAGATATTATCTGTACGTGTATCTAGTGCACATTAGTTAGTACTGTAGTAAGTTAACATTGTATATATACGCATGTGTAATTGTAATTAAATTAGATTGAAACTGACTGACAAAGTGGTTACTCTCTCACCCCCCATCAACATGGATACCTCCGGTAAAGTGGTGACCCCGACAAAGAACACTATCCCGTCTGAACAATGATCGCCACTACCCTGCCTGACGACCCACCAATAGCCAGCAAGTTAGAAGGTATCAAGGAGCGCAAATTATTAATTTACTGCAATGTCGCCCCCGAAGACTGTCGCAGGTATGAGTACAGGTTCGTTGGAGCGTTGGATATCAGCTGTAAATAGTCAACAAAACAAAACAGATGATTTTACAAACTGTTTGGCTAGCGTCGCGTCGCAACTCGCAAGAATGCAATTTGACATAAATGAGCTACGGCACGAGCGCCGGCGCAGCGGTATGCAGAATGTGACTAGTAGGCGTTCTTCGTAAATCAAGGTCAAGTTCGAGAGGAAACTAGCAATTAGAACATAGTATGGTAATTATTATTTTGTTTTTGTAAATATTTATTTGGTTGACTGTGTAATAGAGCCAAGGATGTCGCCAACTGAGAAAAGTTTGTGCTTTCATGCAGGGGCCATGAAGATGTTTAATATCTCCAATACGAATTAATTCTTAGGTTATCGTTAAATGAGCCAAGAACTTCGTAGAAATTGAAAATACATTTTGTGCCTTCATGCAACGGCCAAGAAGATGTTTAAACAATATCTCCAATACGAATATTTCTTAGGTTATCGTTCAAGGAACCAAGAATTTCGTAGAAATTGAAAAGAAGTATTGTGCCTTCATGCAACGGTCATGAAGAAGTATGTTTACCTCTAACTAATGCGAATTGATTTCTTAGGTTATCAGACAATGAGCCACGAAATCCACTAACTGAGGAAACACTTGCTACCCCACGCCAATTACCGACAAAGAGTCGATGAATATTTGGTATAAATTATTGTTTTAATGAAACATATTGCCCATAACGGCACACTTTACACAGTCATACCATCGAAAATATTTCAGTAGGAACTTATTGTACTGGAGAATATCCTTTTAATTTGTATTTATTTTCTCTTGGGGGGAGTACTGTGCCGGTAGGCACGTTTCGTAATTGTTATCAATTCACGTATTGATGAATTGCATTTAGATAAGATATTATCTGTACGTGTATCTAGTGCACATTAGTTAGTTCTGTAGTAAGTTAACATTGTATATATACGCATGTGTAATTGTAATTAAATTAGATTGAAACTGACTGACAAAGTGGTTACTCTCTCACCCCCATCAACATGGATACCTCCGGTAAAGTAACATTAACTGCTTAAGACCTACACAATCGATATCTAAATGGAAATAGTGTTAGTTTTATTTTTCAAAACGTCCAGTTTCGATTCCCGAGCTGAGAACAGGATTTTTTTAAATGTATGAATGCTGTTTTTCTTGTTATTAAAATCGATGACATGGTTACTAAGAACAGATCTTTGTATGTCTTATAGTTTCAGACTTTCCCATACTGACCGATATAAATGAGCCACCCTGTATATCGAATTTAAAAGGAATACTATCCCGAATACTAAACTGAGCTAGGTCCGACATATCCTTCCCCGTTTTGTCTGTTCATGAGAGTCTATTGATGTTGTTTAAGTTTTTTTTTACAACTGTTTAAGGAAGAGTTTTAAGTGTGTATACAGGGCGTCCCAAGACTATGGGACATGAAGGGAAAGTACCTTAAATATCGTAGATAGGATATTTTACTGAAAGAAGACTTTATGTTATTTTTAAAAGTGAGTAATACTGCATTCAAAGATATTCTAAAAATTATTTGCTTCGTCTGGGAATCGAACCGAGTTAAATGTGAAAAAAAATCACCCGTGTTTTTATGATGCCAATCGAAAGAATGAACAAAAAATAATAATTCTTCTTAAGTAACATAGTATCCTAAAAGAAAGGAACAACGTGAAATTAATCATTTTAATCAAATTAAAAACATACATGAAACTACCGAAGTCAGTTGAGTATTTTTTATAAATTAAATATTTTTTGCAAATTAATTAATTAAATACTCAAAATGTGATCCCTCTTGTCTTATACAAATCGCCAATATTTTAATAAGTCCGCTACCTGTTGATTTTCTTATCATATTATGGTGAATACTCGATATGATATGGCTCAATTCTGTTTGTAATTCGCCCACGTTGTCATATTGCTTTTTGTATAGCAAATCTTTCACGTATCCCCAAAAGAAGTAATCTAACGGTGTTAAAAGATTGGCGATTTGCATAAGAGGGATCACATTTCGAGCATTTAGTTAACTAATTAAAAAAAAAAATACAAAAAATACTCAGGCAGTTTCATGTATGTTTTTAATTTGATTAAAATGATTAATTTCACGTTGTTCCTTTCTTTTAAGATACTATGTTACTTAAGAAGAATTATTATATTTTGTTCATTCTTTCGATTGGCATCATAAAAACACGGGTGATTTTTTTTCACATTTAAGTCGGTTCGATTCCCTGTCGAAGCAAATAATTTTTAGAATATCTTTGAATGCAGTATTACTCACTTTTAAAAATAACATAAAGTCTTCTTTCAGTAAAATATCCTATCTACGATATTTAAGGTACTTTCCCTTCATGTCCCATAGTCTTGGGACGCCCTGTAGATGCGGTGTGTTGTTCCAGGGCACGGGGACGTGACGCCTTCATCAGCGGCGGGGCGCGCGGCGGCCGTAGCGTACGCCAGCCTCGGCATCCCGCTCGTGATGCTGTACCTGGCCACGCTGGGCGCCGCGCTGGCCCGCGCCGCGCGCCGCCTGTACGCGCGCCTGGTGCCGCCGCCGCCCCCGTGCGACCGCGGCAAGTGCGACAGTGAGCTAGAGAAACGGACTCCTTTCCAGGCCGCGCTTAATCTGGACACGTTGAGCCCGCGCGCGTGCCCGGCGCGCCCGCGGCGCGTGCCGGCAGTGTTGAGTGTAGCGTTACTCGCCCTGTACGTAGGTCTGGGTGCAGCGCTGTTCGCGCGCACGGAGCGCTGGTCGCTGGTCGACGGATGCTACTTCTCGTTCTCGAGCCTGGCGACGATCGGGTTCGGGTCGCTGCGGCCGGGGAGGCGCGCGGCGGCGGCAGCGGCGGCGGGCGAGGCTGGCGCGGCGGCCGCGCTCGACGCCGCTGTGGGCGCGTGCTGCGCGTACATCCTCGTGGGCGTGGCCGTGGTGGCCGCAGCCTTCGACCTGCTGCAGGAGGACCTGCGCGCCGCACTGCGCGGGCTGTGCGGGGGCCGCGCAGGGCGCGGAGCGGGAGGTGCGGTGCACTCGGCCGAACGCGGCGTCGCGCCCGCGTCCTGACCCGCGCCCCCCGCGCCCGCGACCGCGCCGCCCGAGCGCCGCCCGCAGGTCACCTTCAAGGTGGAAGCGCTGCCGCCGGCGCGGTTTAGCTCCCTGCCGCGGCGGCGCTCGGGCAGCGGTGAAGCGGCGTTCACGCGCGGGGGCCCCGGGCGGCGGTCCGCGGGGGCGGGCGGCACGGACGCCTGTGTGGAATATTTCGTGCCGCGGTCGCTCAGCGAGTTCAACCTGAGCGCGCTGAGCGGGGAGCTGGGCGAGCTGGGCGCGCTCGCGGGCCGCGTGAGGGCACCTGCGGTGGGCGTGCGGGGCGCGGGAAGCGCGGCGCGGGGGAGAGACAAGATGGTCACGTTCGAAGAGGCGCCGCAGCATGACGTGTTCATGTGACGACGGGCGGGGCTCGGGGGGATGTTTGTTATACAATAAAAATAAATTTTTCATACCACTTGTTGTTTCATTGACCATTACCACAACCGACCAGTAAATTAGTACCGCCCGTGTCTCGTGGCTCGGGCGCGGCCGGCGGACGCCGCGGGTCGGTCTCGGCCGCCCGCCATTAGCCGGATTGCGCTGCACCGGCGCGGCAGGAGTCTCCGCTGATCGCCGCACGCTCTGATGAATGGCGCGCTTAGACGCCCGAAATTTCTATTACTGAAGATGATTAATGATCGCAGAGATTGCGCAAGGTAATGATTGAAATAGCTCGCCCGCTATTGAAATTAATACTTCCCGCTTAGAAAATGACTAGCTGGAAATTATAGTTTACTTTCTGCTGCAAAATGTGTGTCATTAGTATTTCTACAATGAGGAGCGCTGAATGCAGTCGCTTGCTCGCCATTCAAGAAACCAGGTCGCTTAATAAGTGAGTGAGGACGTCGGGGGGCTGGGGCGGGGGCCGGCTACTGGAAGTGAAGCAGTCATTCCGACACCTGCGCGGGGCTCGGGGACGGGGGGAGGAGAGTGTGACACACTGCGTCAAGCAGTGTTCTATTCTGGACGCAGTGCTGGCTGCGCGCCGGCGAACAGACGGCGCAACAGTTGGGCAATAACTACTCTCGTCGACGCACTAGAGCGATATGGTATGTTGCTAAACTTTGGCAATCAATTTAGGCGTCGACTTGGGACAAGAGAAAACTATATCACAAGTACTGACGTGGGTGAATGTAGAGTCAATGATGTACAGTATTTCTGGTAATGGTATTTTTTCCTCAATTTATTAAAAATAAAAATTCAATTAATATGAATGCAATACTAGATAAATGTTATAATACAGTTCAGACTGTGGGAACAACTTATACTTCCGACGTTTTTTTCCTAATATTCAACTGTCCGAAAAAAGATCCCAAAGCTATGTTTTCGTAGACCTATTTTAGACTAAATGCATAATTTAATTGCTATACTTAGGTTAGGTCAGTGGCCCAAGGCAAGATGCGTGGCGAGATCTTTATCGAAAATGGATAGGATTAACGAAGCTGCCAGATGGTCGTGTCAAGCGCCTTTGTCAGTTCCATGCACTTTGATAGTTTTTGAAAATAGCTATCGAAAGCGTTAAGCATCTTGTCTAGAAACTCTGGTTAAATGTATAAAAATAAAGTATTCTGTGAAAACATTGGATTCGATTTTGATCAATTCGGAATTATGACTTCGGTATTTTTGAAAAAAAATTGGTAGAGGTACACTACATAGTGTACCTCTATACTATATATCAATGACCCTTTCGGTATAATCATAAAACACCATTTTTTTTTCAAAAATCCAATAATGCAGCATTTTTTGTTTTCAAAAATAAAAGTAGGTCTCCTTTGCGTAGAACTTGCTATTTCCAATATTCAAGGTACTTGCCGTCCTTGTGACGTTCGTTTTTTCCACCTGTACTCACTTCGGATTGTACTCATTCATGAAGGAATTACTTGACTAATGGGTTGCGGCCTCCCAATAAGAACAAACATATTATTTTTATTATTATAATAATTTGATAACTTATCTCCCTCTGGCGATTAGTTCATCAACGTACCACCACGTCTGCGCTGATTATTTTCCGAGTTGTTCTCCTAAATATTTTGTTATTGGGAAGATCGCAATTAATTAGCTAACTAGGCAAATGTGATTTATCCAAATTCGTGTGCACTTGTCAGCAAAGTAGCCAATCGAAATAGTTGGCCGAGGGGCGTCACTCAGACCGCTGCACGACCTGCAGCTGGAACAAAATGGCTTTCTGGGCTCAAGTTTAACGGAAGCATGCGAAATCATTATTCCTGAGGAACGTCAATCCGAAGTAGTACCCACCCAACTGATAAGCGAGACAATACTAAATCACCAAGGTAACTTGAAATGTGAAAATAAAAAGGCAGCGATGCAATGTTTCATGGTAGGTACCTACTATGAATTCACGTCGGCGCGCTCCGCTATTTAAATTGAAATGGTGCGATTGCGTCAATGTTCGTAAAATTAAATAGTGGAACGAGGCTTAGTTGATCGAAAACGCCACTTTTAGTAAAACCTTTTTAAACAATATAAGTCAGTTTTTAACCAATAAGGATACGATTATTTGGGTATCGTCGGTTAGTAGCCAGCACAGTTCACAAAGAGGTGAGCAGAGAGACGACGCCGCGAGGTGCCACTCTGCCCCGCAACACCAACTCCAACATTGATGTATTAAGCTGTAAGCTGTCATGTGAAAGAGTAAGTATCTAAGGCGAGGGCTAGTGCAATGTTCAGGTCCTCGGGCTACAAAGCGTAGTACGTCACGTCAGTTACTGTGCAGTTAAGCAACTCGTTCACGGCCTCTATTCTGGGCGGTAAAAACCATATCATCTTTTATCTGTTATGGTATTGTTTTTAACTCGGCCGCCATTACTGTCAATTAAATAAGAGCTATCAAAACGTTGGTAACATGTCAAAGACGATATGGTTTTGTCCATTTAGAGGCTCGGCCCAGCGCCGATACGTGGAACATGGCTCGATGCGTGCGCCTGAATATGGCAGCCTGCAGTTTGGCCTAATCATTTTTGTTCGAATTTATTACCTATTTTCAAAAACTATTCCAATAAGCTGCTTTTTGTATCGTTTTAGTTTTGTTTTTGGGAAAATAAAAGCCGTTAGTTACGTCGGTTAGGGTAGGACAGACATGTTGTCGTTACCAAAAAAAAGATTGCGACGAGAGATAACGTTTCAGAAAATGAGAATTAGGGAAATGATACATTCGATTCGACAAAATATAGTATTTCGGCCAAACGGAAAAATGGTAAAAAGAGAACCATTATAATTTGTCGTCCTGTCTGTCCATCCGTATCTGCCTCCGCCATGTGACACAGAGTCCTGAGTACATGGATGATGTAGTTGTAATAATTATACAGACACGCGAGTCCACTTGGTTTTACCTGAACTTTATTGCTTTTACATTGTAAATAACGATATAGAATCACGGTATACTTCGTCTTTTTAAGCATTACAATAGTAACGATTAAATTTGCGCACGACTTCTTTAACAACGTAGTCTATAGTGAAATAAAAATGTGCAAATATTAAGTTATATATTAAGTTATTAAGTACTTATGTATAAAGGAAATACCTGTTTTAAAACTCTAATTTTGATTTCGTTAAAGGCAAAAACGTGTGCAAATGACGGCCATCTATTTTGATCTTTAAAAAAACAGTTCGTGTAATACACACAGATACTAACCAAGATTTTCAAATCGTAATTGAAACTAAGTTGTGTTTAAATCTAAGTATAACGAAACTTTCACTAAGCTGCAGCGCAGTTGTTCTAGGGAAGGTGGTTTTCAAATGAAATCAAGTTTGAAAAAGCGTAAGGTAAAACATAATACTCGTACATAACTCATTGGGTTCTCCGTAAGCTTGTATGAATTGCATACGTTCCGATAACTCAAGTCAAAGGCAACTCCAGACCGCCGCGCCGCGACTATTTCGCAAAGGATTTGTAAGTGGAACTGTGTCCTCGACGAAGCCAATCACTGTGTGGCGGCGCAACTTGCTCTCGGTGTATACAGGGGTGTGTTTGTTCTACCAGTCAGTATTAATTACCGGTTTTGCTTTGATTCGCCCTCCCCCCTCCCCCGCACTGCGACACCACGCCGCCACACAAACTGAATTATCAGGGATCAGCCGCGGGCGCCGGGCTCATGTGTCAGGTAGCGCCTTATAGCTCACTCGAGGCAAATTGACTGTCTGATTGACGTGTAAATAAGCGTATTTAATCTATAAATTACTGATACAGCAAACAACGAAATTTCCTCCTTCTCCTTTATTGAAGTACAATAAATGCAACACCCATAAGCATTACTCGTAGTGTGAATTCTCATCACCTCAGAATACCGTGTAATTATTTAAGACCGTATTTCTGCTGCAATTGGTCCCAATCGTATTTAACAGATATTATCAGAGTAGAAAGCTTAGCTCTAGAGATACAATTCACGTCTGATATTATTTGAGAGGGTTTACGCGTTGTAAACCCTCTCAGGTCGGCTGGAGGCACCCGAGCGCGAACAACGCCGCGCGGGAGCGAGACGGCGCTGTAGGATAGTTGTCACCTAATTCAGTGAAGCCCCGAGCTCGCGCCGAGTAATAGAACACGCGACGAGTACAAATGAATCGCTTCACAAAAAGCTCCTCGCCATGTAATTCTCGCTTGAGACGAAAAATATTCACACGTGTTAGTGTCAGAATATATTTTATTTAGTGTCAGATTCCGGAAACACAATGTGGCACGAGTGGTTTGTGGCGCATTCATGGTATTCTTAATTTCCAAGTCGCAATGGTTTTCCTTTTTATCTCGTTGGATTTTGGGCTTAAGAGCGAGAAGGTCATGACGAATTTCGTGTAGCGGTGTAAAATGCCTGTGCCGCTACCCTCGTCCGCGTTGGAATGCGTTTATTGAATTCGTTGTCAGAACAAGAGGCTAATCTCATGTCAGAAACATGCCATGTGATGTAGATCGAAGTAGATAAAGGGCGCCTAAGACGACAGGTTAACGTGCACTCAACCACTACTGAATAATTTAAAAACATTTTACGAATCGTATCTATTTCTTAAAAGTCTCTTCCTGGACTCTTAGATGGGTGAACCTGACTGGTTGTCATCGCGGCCACACCTCGGTTCTCCTCTATGCCCTGCACTCGCCGCGTGTAGGTTCTCGTGTGAATGTACTCACAATAGTGTTTTACCGCCACACGCACACAGCGGCCGCTTGCTCGCATTACTTTGCATATTTTTTGTACGAACTGATTTTTCTCCCATCGCTTTTTTAGCTCATAGCCATATGCAGGGGGTTGGAAGATAGACGGAGATTTAATGCGATCTCTGTGCAAGAAAATCCTTTATATAAATGTTCTGCACAAATTGTTGTAAAAACCGCGGGCAACTCCAAATGGCACGCCAAACTTTACAGCTCTCGTCGTTCAACTATTATGTTAAATAAATGGATGCATATATGGAGTTTATTGTTTATCAGTCATCGTGAACTACTCACTGAAAGACGAATTGAGTGGATTTTTTACCCTCAGTTCTCTGTCTTCATTTTTCTACGGGCCCGTGTCGGATGTTAGCTATGCCTGCATAATTATAGAAGGATGGAGAAGCCGTACAAGCAAACAGGCAAACAGCCCAACCCTATAAAAAGAATAAATGCATCACCAGCAATGTAATTTCACCAGCTGTCTTATCCCCACACCGGAACCCCATAATGCGAACACTGCTGCTTGGCGGAACGCTGAATATCTATTTACACAAATAGACTATAGTAACTTATGTAAATATTTTGTCATAAGTTTTTCTAACATCGCTTCTGCCTGACCTTTACGTAACGAGCGCCGCGTTTTGAGCTTGAACCCCCACAAACTGTATTTGTTCTAGACCGTAAATATTAACTCGCTGTCGGTCTGTTTGACTAGGGGAAGAAATGTATTAGGGCTCATTTTTCAGCTTTTTTCGGCAGAAGGGCTTTTTCATTTCTTTCTTAGATGAGAGTGACCAGGCATGTTTTTTTTTGCTTGACTTTGTTGAATAATAATATATTTTTAACGTCTTAATTGATTTATTGTGTATAAGACAAGTGATCTTTTACAATTTTATCCCATTGAAAAAGGCATGAAGTTTAAGTCAACGAAAGCAAAAAATAAATTTTAATTTTAGATCTAAACCCCGTTAAAAGTTTTAGAAAAGAAGTTTGAACGCGGTCCCACATGGTACATGTTTTTTTTTGCTTGACTTTGTTGAATAATAATATATTTTTAACGTCTTAATCGATTTATTGTGCATAAGACAAGTGATCTTTTACAATTTTATCCCATTGACAAAGGCATGAAGTTTAAGTCAACGAAAGCAAAAAATAAATTTTAATTTTAGATCTAAACCCCGTTAAAAGTTTTAGAAAAGAAGTTTGAACGCGGCGGTACTAACACAGTAAGTACTGCAAGAGCAAAAAAGGATGCGGCCCACCGCATCCGACCTCCGCGGCGCTCATCGGCACGCCATCTATGTATTACAATGCAGTCAAGTGATAATTCTGCTGCACCTAATTTGGCGCCCAACGTGGGGCCATATCATCACACGCTTTAATCTATGTTATAGAGCCACTTGCAAAACTAAACAGTAAACGTGCACAATCCGCTTCCAGGTCAACATGAAATTATTATTCAGCAACATGATTATAGATAATAGCGCGCTAAGCTCAGACCATTAATTATTATAATGTAGTGATATGGATAACCGTGCAGCCCCGGTTCATATAGCCCGTCGTTGGCATGGGCCCCGCGTCGCGAGCGTATCTAGAATAGCTGATGCCCTCGTACCTAATGCTAACTAACAAAAAGGTTCACATTAATGTGGGACCGCTTTCAGGATTAACGACGGCAAAAAATATCAAACAAATATGTTAAAGTACGCTTGCTAATTATGATAATTACTTACAGACAAAGACCTTCGCATTAATTTATAACATTACTAGGGATACTAACGTCCCGTTTATTCATTAGTGTTTAAGTTTATTCAGTAGTAAGTACCAAAATGGTTACTTCCAACCTTGTCTCTTTTATCTGTTTAACATTGTTAAATGGCATATAATATACCCTGGTGTGTTCATAAGTTTTGAGACGAAATTAAATGTTCATAGAAAAATATTTTTTTTTGGGTTCATCATAATTCTAATATTTTCAGATAATAACAAGTTAAAATAACTACAAGCAATTATTACTCAAAATGACAGCCTCTATTCTTTATACAAGCTCTTTGACGCCTTGTTGACAAAAATGGAGCGGAATGATACCTCCAACAACACCCCATAAACACCCCACCATACCATCACACTCGCTGGAAAATGGGAACGCGATACATTTCGTGCTGGAGCTGGAACATCTTTGCTGCTTTTGGGATAAACTTTATTGTTTTGGAGGTTGAACTTTTCTTCGAATGTGAAGATGTTCTCATCGGTGAAGAGTATATTTTTCGTAGCGTGTCTCTGAAGTAGCATCGGACAACGTTCGCGTCGTAATTTACGAAGGCATTCATTAAGGAAGTGAACTTTCCTAGGATTGTAGGCCTTTACCTTGAGATTGTATTTCAGTATTTCGTTTACCGCAACACGGGAAATGTTAGTCTGCAGAGCACTTTTTTTTGGGTGCGACATGAATTTCGGCGAAGTCGCTTTCTGATCATTTTGATCGCAATCGTCTTTACAGACCGCGGGCAACCACTCCTTTGGCGATCTTTTAGAGAATCAGTCTCTTTGTAACGTTTTATGGTGTAATATATAAAGTTGCGGCTAATCCCAAAATATTTTAGGACACGGAAAATATCCATTGGTTTTTTTCCCGCCATATGTAGCGAAATGACAGTCGCACGTACTTCTTTTGCTCCCGCGATCACAAGAGAATTAATTGAAATAAATAACGCTGTCTATAGTTACGCAATATGCGGTGACGGCAACAACCTATATTTACTATGAGTAAAACGACACGCCGATACGCTTCAATACGCGGCAATCTGAAACCAACGGTATAACTATCACTAGTTAAATTTGATAGATGATATAGCTTCTGCTCTTTAAAACAATAAATATAGGTTGATTAAATGCTCGAAGATACATTTGGCAGGCGAGTGCCTTGCTCGTTTCGTTTGATATCGTGGCGACAAACTGACAACTACTGTTGCGTCGCTCCTTTCGGTTAAGTATGTTATGTCGACTCGCCTTTGGACTGGTTATACGTGGTTATAGTTCGCCATGATGCACCTTACTACTTTATTTTACACACATTTACGTAATTGTGCAACAGCAAATTAAGCAGTGGGGCGCGTCTTAGTGACTCAAACATAGTAATAGTATTTTAAGGTGCCTAAAACAAAAGTCTACTTTGCTTAATTCGCGCTACAAATATTTTACTAGTGAACACTAAGAACAGTCCTCGCATTAATTTAAAGGATCTGAACGTACCAAAGTTTTGTTTGTGAATATTCACAACTCGGTAATTAGTGAGCTCATTTAAATTAGGGTTCATTAGGTTTGTATCGATATCAAATTTATTCGTGATCATCAAGTACTGGTGTTAGTTGTTTACTTTCCGGTTGATAATTACCATTTAGAATGGTAATTTAAATTCAAATTAGTCAATAACCGAATAATTACTAAGTGTTGGCAGCTCGTGTCGGTTATATTGGCGACTCTGGGAGGCAGCCTGCGTCTTTGGTTCTGCCCTAATGTCAAATTCGTGGCCATAAAGTGCGATGCTAAATGCGACGCAAAATTGGCCGCCCGGCGCTCGTCAGCGCGTATCAAGGAGCTATTTCGCGGCGGTGTATCGGAAAATAAAATCTCTCCGCGTCTTTAGCACCCGCGGTTCTTGTGGTTTCCTTGTCTTGTTTGAAATACGGGTGCCTTGTACGCGGATTAAGCTTGTTGTGCGTAAAGGCGACATAAGCGACACAAATCTAACATTCTGAGTTATAGTCTGCGGTGTCGCTTGTTGTGTCGCAAGAACATCACAGCTTCCTCGCAGTTTCAAACAACGGGCCGATGTGGATATTGATAACTTCACATACAATGTTTTTGCATTGCTTCGGAAATCTGTAAGTTTCTTCACCAAAATATAGGATGTGAAATATATGACTATCACATAGACATTTTATCTTAGTCCGCAGGGAAGGCAAGGCATTTGCAGTCTTGAGATTTATGGATGCGGTTCAGACTACTTCCACGTAGGTGGCCGTGTGCGCGATTGCCTCCTCCATGTTATAAAATAAAGGCGCATACAACGTACAAATCGTTTAGCCACCATACCTTTTAGCAAATACGCGTAATTATCCAAGACTCCCGCCTTCGATGCGATGAGTGACAGGCCCCTCAACTCGACGTGCACGCACCTGAGGCCAGCGACGATCGGTTAACGAGCGCGAGCGCGACAGGTGCGCAGGATTCATCGCGCGACGCCATTAGCGTATGCTAATCTACTCGCAGCCCACGCACGGAGCTAATCCGCGAATAACTAATTTATAATAGTAATTATTCGCGGATTGTAATCGCAGTAAGGGAATTAGAGGATGTTAGATTCCTCACTTCGTGCGAGTAACGTTTTGTCGTGATGCGGCAAGGGATGTGTCAGCTTGGTTCATCATTCAACATTAGCGACGTAGAGAACTAAATTAAAGTAAACCTTTGACTCATGAGCTTATGAAGCTGATGTGAAGTTCATCTTGCTTTTTTTGAGTTTTCTATATTATACAAACTACAAACTAAATAAAACTGTACATTTGTGTAGCACTGAATAGCTGTTGCATACAGTTTATAATATACACAAGAGCGGTATATTTATTTTTTATTTATGTAATCACAGACTAAATCTATTAGTCGTATCTACGCGCATTGACACAGACTTAATACATTTAAAAAAAAAAAAAATTATATATATATAATTTATTTATATATATTAATGCAATTACTTAAAATATAAAAGAGGGAAGAATGTGGTTACAGAATTAACAACAAGTTTTTAGAATTGTTAGTCATTCTGTAGCTCTGTCTCCCCTCTCTGGGAATGAAGGCGTGAATGTATGTATGTATGTATAAAAGAAAGGAATCTAGACTCAGGGTTTTTGAAGGCCTAATGGATATCTCAGTTATGTTCAAGTTCATATTTTCGAACGGTCGAGGTAAGGTTGCTCTATCTATGGTCCTATATTTTTTCTTTTTATAATATGAATCCTCCAGAGACCTATAACTATGTTTTAATTTAATAACATTACAAGGTCAAATTAGCATCTATTGCTCAGTTTGTAACATTTTGTTCATGTTTTGTGTTCCCACCGGCCGGCGGCGGAGCCCGAGGAGCGATGTTTTCCAGAGCGGCGCGAGCAGCGCAGCCGACGAGGGTCCGTCCTGTTAATTACCCCGAGGTGTCCAAATTGCAGCGGCCCCTTGTCCTCCCGCAGTGACCCTTATATACCTACTACCTTGCTAATAACTATACCGTAATTGGAAACTCAAAGACTAAAGTTGTAAATTTAATCATTCATATTAAATTCCTAAAGAAAGTTTAATTTTTATAAGTCCTCATGCATTGTTAGCTTATATAATAGTTCACTAGCTTCTTCTCTTTGTCTGAGTTGACTATCCTACGGAAACAGTAATTTCTGCAGGGTGAGGGGCAGCCTATAAGTTTTATCTCAGGGTTTTAGCTATCTCCATTCTTTATTGAATAAATCCGGTTAAAGTTGTTTCTAGACACTGACAATCTGCCGTATTTAAGTATTATGGGAGCCTGCCGTTTGGCCGAAATATGTTTTCCAAATGTATCGTTTCCCAACCGTTTCATTTGCGAATCCAATTTTTTTCCTGTAACTGTAAATATTTCAAGATTTATTTCAGTACCACCGTGTAGAACCCTATAGGTTTGGTTAGGTTAGTTTTTATAAAATCCTGAAATATTTACGATTACAGAAAACAAAGCGGGTTGGCAAATGAAACGGTTGTGAAACGATACATTTGACAAACATATTTAGCCGAAACAAAGATAACCCATTTATAATATTAGTGTAATGCGAAATCCGTAAAGTTCTACCAATCGGCAAGTAAAACATATCACTACGTTGCTCGCTTTCTTCCACAGCCGTCATTTGTCGGTTGCAGAGAGTCAGACATTAATATCGGCTTCGGATGCGATTGACAGGGCTGACAGCCCCCGCGGCCCCCGACCCCCTCCTCTCTGACCTCCGCAGACCGACGAGCCTAATTAGAGGCATGCAGCTGGCTGCACCCGAAAGGACAGCGGCACTGACCTGAAGGGATCATTAGTTTAGGCTTAGAAATCACATACCTACTATGCAGCTACTGCAGTATTATACAATACCACCAAAAACGAAATTTATAAAATAGGCCAAGTTCTCATTGTGTCACCAAAAGTAGTGGTACCTATTTAAGTAGTCGATACCAACAAACTAAATATATTTATAATAAACCAATAACATAATAGCTAGGTGTTTCGTATGTCATGTTTCATTCACACGACATGAGTTTTGACGACACGTTAGTCTAGTTAGTAGTGACCCTGCCTACGAAGCTAGCGGCCCGGGTTCGGTTCGGATTAAAATCATAGTAGAAGCCTAGAGCTTAGTTTGGGACTAGGTCGATTTGCGTGATATTGTTCCCGGATTTGATTTGATTAATTTTAATACGGAAACAGTAATTTTACTATTTTCTGAAAAAGAGTTTTTCCTTGTACTTGTCCAGTAAGTCCTGTCTCAATGCCGAATTTCAAAGCGGGCATCGGAAAATAAGCTTAACGTTTTAACGAGTTAGTCAGCTAGTCGAATACGCCGTTTTTGAAAACTAATAAATTTTATCGAATAACTATAGAACCTCGTTTTTTTGTAAGTTTTAACGTCATGGGCTTAAGTAATCTGTAGTAATTATACAAACTGCAGTGTCGCTCGGCTTTTTTTCGAACTTGTCCGAACACATTGCCGTGTGTCTAGATTTAATTCGTGCGCTTGTGTCAAGTTCTGACGCGATATCCAAAGAGCCAAGTATTGGCAAACCGCAGCCGGCCACTGCGGGTCGCGGACTCATGCCAAGAGGTTGTTCGTGAAACTGATTTGCCGAGGAACTGATTTCTGAAATAGAGGTGTATCCTCGGAAATTGGGGACTTCAAAATTGTGTGTTGTTTGGGTGAACATACAATCCTGATTATTTTGTATGAAAGATGTTTCGTACATGAAATCATATTGTGTTCTACGAAACCCAAATATGCGGGACGTTTTTGTCGGCTTAGGCGTAATCCGAAGCATGGAGCGGCGCGGCGCGGCGCGGCGCGGCACAATGGACGCCGATAATCCTGCGACTCCCGGCTCGCACAGAACATGTGTTTTGAAGCGCACTTAATGAGGGATTATGTCAGTACGAAATAACATAGCTTTTCATTTGGGAGCGGATTATAGGCGCTATTGTTTCTAAATTCCAAACGTCGTATTATTATCATCTCTAAATTTAATCAAAGGCTTATCGCTCTCATGCCAGCAGTACACGAAACCAGCGCTGTCATGCCAGTTGCAGGTGTGACAATGACTGCTCTCTGACAATGCACCGACTCCAACAATTATAGTTTGGTCTATTTTTTATTGTGTGAAAAAGAAAAACGACCAAACAGGTTCGATACATCCATGGATTTTTGAAATTAATCTCTGAGGCTGACGTATGTTTGGTAAGGCCATAGAGAGTGTCATAAAAATAGATGAAAAGGACTCAATCTCTCGCAAACGCATTGTCAAACCCAAGGACAAAGACTGAAAGAATTAACGCGAGCAAATCTTCTAAGTCATACCTTCGAACGTTATCCGGTCCTGTCGAAATAGCAAACAGTCTAATTCGCCGCGGACGAAGTTTCGGACAGCGAGTACAGCTTCCTACATAACCGATAAAATGCAAATCCTTTCGGAACCGCACCAAGTTGGTTTAAAAAAGGGCAACATGAGCGCGAGCGCCGCCGAAGTTGCGCCGGCGGCGGCGACCCGCGGCGCCGAACAACTTCTTTTAATAAAACGCGGATTTGATACACAAGTTGTCCCAACTACGTCGCAACAGCCGCTTGCAGATACCCCACTAATAGATACTTTTTAACCGACTTCAAAAAAAGGAGGAGGTTCTCAATTCGTCGTTCGTTGTTTTTTTTTTTTTTTTTTAATGTTTGTTACCTCAGAACTTTCGACTGGGTGAACCGATTTTGAAGATTCTTTTTTTATTTGAAAGCTGGTGCTTTCAGATTCAAAATGAAGATCTGATGGTGGAATCCATGAGGATTCGACGGAACTCTTCAAAATTTATAGGCACACCTATAGCGATTTTGGTATTTTTCATTGTAACTCGTGTATTTGGTATTGGAAACCACTATTTGGTGAAGTGGAACTGATGATGAAGACCACAGATGGCCACCGGAACTCCTAAACGGTATATATTTCGAGGGCGGCGACAAGATATTTCGATTAAGATAGTTGAGCGACTATGCCGAAGCATATTTAGGTTTAAATATATGACTATGACTTTCCCACGGCGTTGCTTGCGGCGAGATTGAAATGTTCTATTGTTTCTTGATAAATGGGAGAATAACAGCATAATTATGATCACTAAAATGTATAAAATAAAAAAAAGTTTAAAAAAACAAAAACCCGCCTTCAAAAAGCAAAAAATAACTTCTTTAAAATGGTAGGTAAATAGGTCAGTCCAACTGAAGTCGGCGTCCAACAATATTTTAACCAAAAGCAGACTTCAGTTGGACTGACCTATTTACCTACCATTTTAAAGAAGTTATTTTTTGCTTTTTGAAGGCGGGTTTTTGTTTTTTTAAACTTTTTTTTTTGTTGTGCCTGGATGTATTGTAATAGGTAGAAACATACATACATAATCTCACGCCTACGTTCCCAGAGTGGGGTAGGCAGAGCTACAGAATTACAAACATCTCTAAAAACTTGTTGATAATTCTATAACCACAATTTGCACAATTAGGCTAAGATGTTTACCAGCGTATTAGTGACAGGTTGCAAGCCCATCGCCTAACAGTACTCCAAGCCTTTATTCCCTTAGTCGTCTCTTATGACATCCACGGGAAGACATGGAGTGGCACTATTCTAACTCGGCAACCACACGAGGCCAATAAGGCCAATAGGTAGAAAATTGTCGTAAAAACCATTCTAATAATGGCAAGGCGAACGCACACGGGCTGTTAGTCTACCTGATGGTAGGCGGGATCTGAGACCCATAAATATTCGAATTTTCAAAACTAAAACCTCAAGACTGCAATCCTAAGACTTCAAATACGTTGCCACCCCTAAGGTGGAATGCCTCTATGGTGGTCATTATCCAGAACTGTAGAAAGAAAGGCAATTTGTATAATATAGTCTGAACCAATTATACCTAATTTATTCTTTGTAAAATTGTTACTAAAATTAAAATTACCAACCGTTGTCGAGTGAGGTCTCTGTCCACCGCCCGCCCTGTGCTCTGCGGCCCGCAGTTCGTTGTAAAAACTCGCGACACACGGGTCTCGCGCCGGAGGGACGGGGGGGAGGAGGGGAGGGGGAGGTTAACTGATAAACAATGCCAGCCGACCGACCGCTGAGCGGCCCGCGGTTACGTTAAGAGGGTGGACGATGGAAATGAACTCTACTCCCTGAGGCGATTTCGTGTAGTCTACATCGTAAGACGACGAGTTTTGTCCATTGTCGCTCTTATTCCTTTAATAATTTCAATTAATAGTAAAAGTCTTCTATAAGCATAAAATCGATTTGCATGCAGACATTTTCAGTTCCAGTTTCCAGCCTTTGGGCACTTGATGTGTCGCTCTGGGTCGCTGTTGCTATTGCACGCGAGTTATTGTTGAGCAGAAGGCGTGATGCGCGGCGCTTACTGATGATGTAGAGTTTATGAGAAATAATTATTAAGACGATGTGCAACTCAGTTCGTGTTGGCGTTCGTCTTCTTCTCTCCTGATACGTTGACGAGGTCCCTTAGGCACGGTTGAACTCAGAAGTAGCTGTACATTTGGTACTATACCGCAGCTATTTTAATACTAAATTCAAACCACTCATACTTTAATTCGTTACTGTGACATGTTACTAAAATGCACAGGTAATTCGGCTGTACTTAATAGCTTGCATAATGGACCAGGAAACTGCTAGAAAAGACTGAAAATATAGAAGCAGGAATCTTGAAACCCTTTGATCTCGGTGCGCGGCGTGAGGTCACCCCGCTCCACACCCGCGGGAACTCACTTAACTATTTGCGGTCGGAACCCTTTCAGCGTCGAGCCGTATTCGACCGCTTGTGGTCCGAGCCCTGGCGGCGCCGGCCGGGGACCGGTGCGACACGAAGTGGTTGAGACTAGTGTCAACCAGCTGGGTTATTTGCTTAGAAGCCAGGTTGGTATGTTCAGGTCGCAGAAACGGTGTATCAGAATCTTTGTTAACATTGATATAATAGCTTTAAAAAATCCTACTGTTGCTAACCTAGTTTAAATCGTTATAAAACCTAAATGATCAATCAAAATGAAAAATGATAAAAGAAACCTAAAAATGATGTTTAAATATGTATTTAATGATACCCCACTTGTCATAGTTTTTCTTTTTCTTATTTACAATCTGGTGTCTGGTTGCCGCCATATTGAATTTCGATTATCTACTGTCATATCTTTAGTGCCACTCACAAAATTAAGACAAATCGATTGACATAAGAATCATCAAAATCGATCTACCTACGCGTTTAGTTTCAAGAACGCCACAAAGGAACACACATACATACAAACATAATATAGGCTAATAAACACATTACCCACCTCCTTCCGCAGTCGGGTAAGACAGTCTTACCTTAACATCTATGTAATTATATTTTAGAGGCGACCTCAACAAAAAGGAGAGGTTCTCATTTCGGCGGAAAGTTAGTTTTTATTTTTGTAAAAAAGTACACGGATCTTTTTCCGCAACGCAATATACTCGTCTCCAACAGAGATTCAAAAAAACATTTTGTAATGACAATGAATCGTTCCTGCCAATCTGTAATGTCGATAAAAATGTATAACCGGATTCCCGGCACGTTGGAAATTATAAAGGATTTACCTACATACTGTTAAATGCTTATTTAAAAATATATCTTGAACGAAGCTTATTACAGACGAGGTTTTATTTTTACTTTATGCTTGAGTTTGTTTGTATGGTCTTAATGTTGTTCATAAATATTGTTATGTGTGGTTATTACGGGGGGCATGCCTAGATATATCGAGGTATATTGTCATTAGCCACTATTGTATTAAATATGTCTATTATAATTACGGCACGAAGAAGAATCTTGTCAATCAATTTTAATCAAAACACTAGAAATACTTTGGCAATCCTGAAGATAAAATTGAAATAAATACATTTTAGGGACAATCTCACACAAATTGATCTAATCCCAAAACTAAGCTCTTCTTCTTCTTCCTAGTACGTCTAGTATTAAGTAGAAACACAATGTTGTACGTTGTATTTCAGCATAACCATCGTAATTATAAGCAAAGCAAACACTGAATGAATGAAAACAATGAATTTTATAATGCACCAAATTGGTTGCCACTCAGCATAGTGTCAGACATCATAAGTGCCGTGACGTGATTTTCAGGGCAAACTAGTTATCGATATACATCCCTATAAAGAGAAATACATACTTAATGACTAATGGAAAGCACAAGCTTTAAAAAAACCCGACTGCATTTTTTGACATTGTCGTCAACATGATGTTAAGTTTTTTATGTATTTTTTGATTTACTTTACTTTGATTAATATATTATAGCCTATGTCACTCCTACACCCAAGACAAATCTAACTACACCGCACTCTTCAAAATCATACCCACATACATACATGCATAACATACATACTTACTCGCGAAAATCATTAGCCTCCTTCTGGGTGACTCGGGTAAATACATAGAAAACATCCATCCTCTCATGCTTCTATGCCTTCTGTATCGTCACAATCGGGGAACAACAATGCGAACACTGCTAAAACAAAAGTAAAAATATGCTCATAACCGTGTCACTCAAAGTTCAACAGCTTCCGAATAATACTTAAACTTTGTTCACATCAATCGTATTTCATCCGTGGAATTGGTTGAACGTTCAAGGGCGTTCAGCCGAATACAGACGAGTCACGTGTCCCCGGCAGTGAACGTGTTAACGACGCAAAGAGCCAGTCAACCCGTGAAATGCCGCGAGGACACCATAATCCCTCTCTTTCACTCCCACTACAGTGATACGATGCGTCATACCACAGCCTTTTTTTTATTTAGCTGTTTTCAACAAGACGAATATCACAGAACGAATACATACATACATTTAATGAAGTTCTAGCGACGACTCTGCTTATGATATATCTAGAAATTAGGCATTGACGCGAAGTTCGGCGGCGTATGAATAGAGGGCTTTTCAGAAGGCGGAGCAAATTACTCGAACCTTTGAATAATATGTTACGTTTCATGTGGGCTGAATCACTCTACCATCTGTGTGATAGAACAGACAGAAAAGATTTTTCTTTGTAACCTGACATGAGCTGTCACAAAAGTCCGACTTGACGAGAAAACGGAAATCCTATGCGCGATATTTTCAGGATGTTGATAAGAGTAACTATTGTGTGCAAAGAAATTCATGAGTATTTTACGGAACACCTTGTTCTGCTAGAGATATTTAATTTTACTTTTACACTGAAATAAGGTTCGATTACAATCACGAGTATGAGCAATATCAATCAAATTAAGTCTTCAATCGAAAAATTATCTTAACAATTATGAAATTCCGGTAATTATGACTCTTTCAAATTTTAATTATGTATAAAGGCTAGGCAAAGGCCGACCTTCAAATTTCGAGCTAAAAATCTGTATAAATAAAATAAAATAAACCAACTAAAACATAATTCCAAAATAAATAAGGTATTTTCATAATTATTAGGTCTCGCTGAGTTGACGTGAGTTTTTAGAGCGCTCGGTATTTGTTAGCTATTGGTACGTATATTATGTAGTTATGTATGTAAACACTTTATTGTACAAAAGAAAAAGATAAATAGTAGAATATAAGCATAGACAAAATCTATGCGCGGCGAGCGGCCCAGCGCCGAACGCTAATCTCCTCCAAAAACCTCGTTTCCCCCAATAAAACCGTTTTCGCGGGAAATAGGACGCGGCAAATGATTTCGCTCAGGCGCGGGAATATTCATTGAGCGCTTCTCTCCCGTCGCTCACAGCCATCATTTAAGCAAAACTCATCGACACGCGGCTCCGGACGCGAAGACATTGGCGTTCAGACGCAATGTGCGTAGTGTACGAGTAAGGTACAGTTGAAATTACACGAGCGGCCCTGTGCGCTTCTATCGGTCTTATCCTGACTCTTGCCTGTAAAAACGAGAGCTGTTTATAACTTCGTATAACGCTGAAAGTAATTTTCTCTGCCATTTTTTAGCAAAATGTACATTTTTTTAAATATAAACGTAAAGTAACATCTAAAGCCGCTAATGAATACCATTTTAATCACCAAACAGGTAGCAGTCAGTGATATAACTTAATTTATGTCTGTAATAATTCACTAAACCATAACGCTAACCGTCGGCCCACCTGCAAACATCAAACAACCGTTTCGTGGAATATTGAAATAATCCCAAACGGCGGCGTCCGTCGAGAACCGATCTCCCGGACTCAAACCGTGCGCAGGCTAGGAACGCCGGGATGCAAGGTTTATGAGCTCGAGAGCACATATACAGGGCGTCCCACGGCTATGCCACATGGAAGGAAAGTACCTTGAATATTGTAGATGGAACATTTTACTGAAAGAAGACATTATTTGAATTTAAAAAACAATTTAAACTGCATTCATGGATATTTAAATAATTACATGGTTGAACCGGGAATCGAACCCGTTACACGAGAAAAATAATTACCCTGTAGCTTTATCATACCGATCGAAAGGCTTCATCATAAGGATTATTTTTTGCTAAATAACATAGTATCAGAAATAAAAGGAAGACCATGAAATTTAACATTTGATTTGAAATTTTGTTCAGAAAAACGAAAAGCTGACATTACCGTAAGGACATACAACTGACATTATCATAAGTACCTATTACTAATTAATGTACCCATTTGAGAAGTACGCATCATTTCCCTATTATAATTTAAGTGCATGACAAAATGATAAAGAGATACGCAATTAGTAGGTACCTGGTTGTATGCAACAAATCGAGCCGTATCCTGAGCCGAAAGACGCGTAAATTATTTTAGCGACGGACTCGTGGTCCCACTGCTTTTGTCCCACTGCTATTTGTCCATCGCAATGCGGCTGGCTGATTATAAAGAAATAATTCAGAAATGTGTTCCATTTTCAAACTTTTATTTTTTTGTTTCTGTGATTTTCATTGTAGGATTAAACGTATTATTCTAAATATCCACCACAACAAGATCAAAAAATCGACAGGGAGCGAAATAATCAAAAGAGTGCGACTTTGTATTCAACAGGAAGGGACGCATTTTGAGCATTTGTTAAATTGATTAATTTTGTATTAAAAATGTTAAAATTCATGGTCTTCCCGTTATTTCTGACACTATGTTATTTAGCAGAAAATAATCTTTATGATGAAGCCTTTCGATCGGTATGATAAAGCTACGGGGTAATTATTTTTCTCGTGTAACGGGTTCGATTCCCGGTTCAACCATGTAATTATTTAAATATGTATGAATGCAGCTTAAATTGTTTTTTAAATTCAAATAATGTCTTCTTTCAGTAAAATGTTCCATCTACAATATTCAAGGTACTTTCCTTCCATGTGGCATAGCCGTGGGATGTATACAGGGTGGAAAGTTCGAATGCCACACGGAAGGCAACTACCTTAAATATTAGAAATAGCACATTCTGTGTAAAGGAGACTTTCCTTTATTTTTAAAAACTATAAACTCTACATTTATGGATTTTTGAAAAATCGTCTGTCTCAACCGGGACTCGAACCGGTCGGTCAAATGCGGTAAAATAGCATGCCGTATTTTATGATGCAGATCGAAAGGCTTACCGATATGGTTAATTTATCTCTAAATAACAAACACAATCAAAATAACGGAAGGCCATGAATAGCAATTATCATTTAACTTTGTTTTCACCCGTCACGGGAAATGTACCGCAGCAACCTTAAATATTGGAAATAGCAAATTTTACGCAATGGAGACTTACTTTTATTTTAGAAAATAATAAATACTACATTTACGGATTTTTCAAAAATCGCCTGACTTAACTGGGAATCGAACAGGTCAAATATGACAGAAATAATATGCCGTATTTTAGGATGAAAATCGAAAGGGTCTGTCTTAGTGATGTTTACATAATTACCATGAATTAAATAAAGACCTTGATTTCTTGATTAAGAATTACTTGTACTCTGATTTGTCATTACCTTAACATTTAACAAAGTTAAATGGTAATTGCTAGGATTCATGGCCTTCCGTTACTTTGATTGTGTTTGTTATTTAGAGATAAATGAACCATATCGGTAACCCTTCCGCTCTGCATCATAAAATACGGCATGTTATTTTATCGCATTTCACCGACCGGTTCGAGTCTCGGTTGACAAAGACGATTTATCAAAAATCCATAAATGCAGATTTATAGTTTTTAAAAATAAAGGAAAGTCTCATTTACGAAGAATGTGCTATTTCCAATATTTAAGGTAGTTGCCTTCCATGTGGCATTCGAACTTTCCACCCTGTATACACAGCACGACGATCGACTCGGCCTGTTTATACTGTTACGTACGTGAGGGTAGGTAACTGATAGAAATGCACGAATACACCGATAATCAAAAGTAGACTTTAATTACACACTCACTTAAACCGTTACAAAACAAATATCGCACAATAAACTTCGCATACTCAGATGATCGCTCGGGTCGCTCTTATTCGCACTGATCGCTTTCCAAGTAAAGACTGACTCGTCGCATCCGGTGTCCGCCGTTTTATAGTTCCCGAGTCCGATTATTCTAGAACGCCTTCCGGAATGTTCTATGTACTTCGCCCCGCCAAGGTCGATCGAGACTGTTCGTTGCTGGAAGGTTCTACGCCTTGCTATCTTTTTGTTTTTACGATCGCAATGACCTTGACTCACGGGTCTGGATGAGTCTGGAATGTTCCGCGTGTTTCTATCTCATTTCGTGTTATCTCTTTCACACGCTTCTGGAAGGTTCTCAGTATTCCCGTCTCTTTCTAATCGTGTTATCTATTTCACACACTTCTCGAAGGTTCTCAGTATTGCTGTCTCTTTCTAGTCGTGTTTTCTCTTTCACACACTTCTCGAAGGTTCTCAGTATTGCTGTCTCCTTCTAATCATGCTATCTCTTTCACTCTTAGTGGAAAAAAATGCCATATACTGAAATGTACTTCAAAGGCCCATAAGGGGTCCTGAAAATGCCTGAAAATGGGTTTTCAGGTTATGGCGTAATCTGATAGAGGGTGGCCTGAAACGGACTGAAAACATGTTTCAGCCGCCTGAAAACAACGGTAAGTTGGTCGAAATTTTGATAATCTGCTATGTGATAGAGCTACCTCTGAAACGGACTGAAACGATGTTTCAGCCTGCTGAAAACGCTTCTAAAGCACCAAAATTAACGATTAAAAACGCGACGCCTTATGCCATCGGCGTAACAATACTTACCCGGAACAGATGGTAAGGGGATTTCAGATATCTCGTCATAGAGTCATGATGACCATTGAATTCATTTCTGTTCATATATTTTTTACAACTGGCCGTTTTAGTGCTTGGACTTTGGTAGTATTGTATTAAAAAATGAACGTTGATCTAAACTTGCTAAGCTCACAACAGACACAATATGTTGTTAGCTGGATCGCAGTAGGTGAAGCCGGCCGTAAGGCTTGATCAATAACTAAGTCGTTAGGTTTGAAAATTAAAACTATCCTCCTGTAAATGCACTGAAAAAAATATTTGGTCACTTGTAACAAGATTGTGATTGTTGTGCATAAGCGTCTTGATCCCATACGAGCCTGACAAGACGATAGATACACCAACTAAGACGTTAGATACATTAACTAAGATGTTAGTTGAATTACTAAAGAAATTGCTGTCGTTAACTATCAGCTTTGTTTGATATAACTAATCTTAACTATTGTAATAATTTTTTGTCAACTAAGTGAAAATCTCTCTTTGTTGGCTCTCATTTTTTTGAGTGTGATAAAACTAGAGAATTCAACCGGATCTATTCAATACGAGCCACACCCTCTGTATAACTAATGTAACTAAACGAGTCTACAGGCGGGTCTCGTATAATTTTACTTTGTTAACTTTCATTAAACTTGAAAATAAATATATTTCGAGTAGCAGACGCAAATATTTATCCGTTTCTCACTATTCAAACAACTCCTCGTAGTTTATTTGATAGATCAACTACTTCATCAATAAGTAGGAGCAGTGTTATTAAAAATACGTCGAATCATTCATAAATATCATAAACTAAAATCATATACATCTACCACCAAGTTATTAGAAAAACCTCTTAAATTTTCTTAATAAAGATTATATTGAATCTTTTCGATTGAATATTAATGCAAATGAGAGAGATCATTCCTCGCATATTGCAGACTAATTAGCGCCTCGACAGAATATAAAAGTTAGAGTTTAGGGAGAGGTCGGAGGTTGCATGAGTGGGAGACTCCACGCAGCTCTCCCGTCCCCCGGGACGCCGATCATTACACAATTATAATATTTAGTAATCATTGAAACCAATCAAAATCGGATTGCTTTGATATTGGATATTTTGGCAATTTAAACAAAAGTAAAGTCAGCAAAATTTAAATTGTTAATAATGTCACTGCTATTAGTTTGATCATTTCCATTTACAATTTGCTATTTGCAACGTTATTAACCCTGATGGTCAACCAATCGCAATCCCAAGCCACTAGAAAATATGTCGCATTGCATTCATAGGATTTGAAACACCTTTTTTCTATTTTTTTACGAGTAAATGATAATTGTGACGTCGCGAAAAGCAATATTAAATTCTGTGAAAACAAACTGCCAATATTCCGGTCACCGTAATTGAGCGATCGAAACGCCATAAAAATTACTCTCTCATTCGTTACTTTTATTTTATGCCGTAAATTTTATATCAAAAGGGCGTTTTAACTTTTTGCCTCTCTTAGGACAATGAGGTAATTACGCCGCAGTCGGCGCTCTCCGGGCTTGTGTTACACTTTGTTTTAACTCATCTTGTTTTCAAAACTATTGCCTTAACTTTCAGACGAAAAGGGCTGCTTTAGCATCAATAATGTGCTAGGCATATTTCATTAAGTTGTCCTTGATGAATTAATGTGCTTTTCCACTGACGTGGCCAGACGAGATGAGGCGAGATGAGAGAATTAAAATCTTGCCGGCTCATTTTCACCAAAATAATACCTACCGCACGCTTGCGCTTAGTGACATTTAAAATATCGAGCTGGCTAGCCCGAGCACGCACTATGTACCGCGCAAGCCATCGCGGGAATCGTGCAGTTCAAGATTAATTCAACAAAAAAAACAATTCTTGTTATGCACATCCTCGCCAACCTAGCCTGTTTCCACAAAAGATGCGCTAGGAGAGACTTAAATTTTCTATGTAAATTTTAATTCGTCACGCATTGTACGGGCAAGAAACTTCTCAAATTGAACAACGTTATTTCTTTTTACCTAACTTCTAAGTTTTTTTTTTCGAAAATACAACACAATTAATGCTGTTTTCCTTAATTTCTTGCTAAAATTTCCACAATTTTGGAAATGCACTGCAACTTTGTACATGGATGACTCCAGCCCCCCGCCGCGGCTCCCGGCGGAGCAGCACCTGAACTCTCTCATCAGACGCGCTTTATGGCCGCTATTATTAGCCGGTTATCAGTAATGAACAGTCGGATTAATGCTCCATAATGCCGCAAAGCGATTTCATCTGTATTAACTCAATAATTAATCTCGTTTGTAATAAAACTCATGAAATAATTTGGAACCACTTTCCCGATAAGATTACCCACGTTTACGGAGAGCGACTTAATTGAGGAAAACTCCCAACCAAATGTTTAATGTATGAGTGGATGACAATATAATAAAGTTACATCGGGACGTCGACTGGGATTAACTTTATAGGATAATTTATCGTTTTTAGCCTGATATTTATAGATGAATATGTACGTCTAACCAAAGTTACGGACCAGGAAGGAGGTGACGGAATGATTTGGATGTGTTTCAAAGCGACTGATGCGTCATGCAATTAATAGGGACGGATGGCGAAAAACAAGAGGCATTTGCCCTGCAGTGGGACGCTAATAGAGTGTTATTACAAATCGGTCATTCTCCAGAATTGTGTTCTCAGTCTAATTAACACCGCACTTTTTTCCCAATTGCTTTTTGATAAAATTTATACTAAATGTAGAAACATATCGACCATTCAAACTTAAATATTTATTGGGCACTTAATTATTATTAGCGGTTAATTAGCTAGAAGGATTTTTAAATTAGAAAAGCGATGCGAATTAGAAAAGCGATGCGTTAATTAGAATTTCTTGCTTGCGAATTAGAAAAACTACGCGTTTATTAGATAAATTTGCTTGCCAAATATTTTTTTTTGGTAAATAACACTAAAAGTTTTTTAGACTATCTATTAATTGTATCATATTATTAAATAGCAACGTCGAAACTGTTAGGAATATAAAATATCCATCACGATATACATACATAATAAGCTAACTAATATTTTACTGAAATAATCGTTTTATAATAAACAATCAAAACGATAAAAAATGTTTTTTTACCAATAGAATTAATAGCTTTATACCTTAGGTATTTGTACGTACGGTAACAAATAAAATGCTGCATCTGCTCGAGAAAAAAATTATGCTTCTTCCTCCTACTTTTTACGTTCTCTATATATCTTTAAGA
This sequence comes from Acleris literana, assembly GCA_946894065.1. NCBI lineage: Eukaryota > Metazoa > Arthropoda > Insecta > Lepidoptera > Tortricidae > Acleris > Acleris literana. Next base: position 170,171 of record OX335687.1, read on the forward strand.
AAAGTAATTTAATATTAAAACTGAAAAGATATAAATAAACTAGTCAAGTTTATTGAATCTAAGGACACCTCATAATTCATAATACTAAAATCCGTTGAGCCGTGTAAGCTATACATAAGTACATAACATACAGACATTCAACTTTAAGTATGTAGTTTAATTAATTATTTCGGGTGGTTGTAATATATAATTTATACAAATATAAAGAATGATGACGGGTCCCTAGGATTTTCCTTACATGAATAGAATGAAATTTGTCACTTTTTGACGAAATGCAACTTTTTCATGCGGACAGCAAAAATTTTATATTTTCCAAAGGAGAAATATGCTAGGAAAAATAAAATAACCTCTAAAAAGCATAGTGTCCAAACACTTAAGCATATAGATATGATGATAAGGTTAAGATTTTAAGGTTAGGGCCCCTCTAACAACGTCAGTTTGACATAATAATATAGTCATTCTAATCATCTAATCTAAGGAAAACCCGAGTAAGTAGACCTGTCATCATTCTTCCGGGAATTGCCTTTTTGTTAAAAGATTATTCCTGTGATTTAATTTAAACTGGTTTAGCTTAAGCGAGGAATTAGAAATAAAATTTACTACTCGTAATCGAATTAACGCGTTCATTTTTGACCCGTGAATTAGACGCGCGCCTTAGGGATTCTTGATAAAAAAAATATAACTTCTTGTAGGTACATGTGATTAAGTACAAAACCCGGTAACTGTTTAATATTGAGGTCCTTAATGTTTACAATAATTTATAGAGCTATAGAGTTATTGGCTGATTTTAAAACCGTGAACGTGTAAATTAGAATTTACGAGAACCAAAATGCGCGAATTAGATACAAACATTTGTAGTCTGCGATCCACAGAACACTAAAACGTGTTTCTCTAAAAAAGGTCTCGACATGAGCGACGTCTGTCTCTTCCTTCAATGGCCTTGCACAGACAAGAATTAAAGTGGCGCGTGAATAAGTACACTTCTCGGGACAAAGTTTCTTTATTTTATATCTTAGTGATATATTACTAAATGCATTTGGTTATTTTTTTGTTACGTGGACATGTTATCTTTTATTAAATAAAAATACTTTCATTCGTCTTTCCTCTTGTATATGATCGGGGGAAATAGGTATGTTAGTGATTTCGGAAGTGGGACGCGAGCTGTTAATTAGGAGAATGGGGTATTGATTTTTTTTTCTCCTAGAAGGGTATTGAATATTTACTTGAAAATTCATGTATACCTCAATACGAGTACCTTCTACGATAAAAAAATATAAATTATGACAAATTCAATAGTTTTATATTTTTTAAGCCGGAGAACATACAGAAATAGCTCTCTGGAGAATGACCGAAATAAAAAAAATACGTCCGACGATGACTGTTACAGGGATGCCACCCGAGAGTTGCCTGTGCGTTTGTTCGTCGCCATTGCGTTGCTCTACATATAAATTAGAACGACATGCCACACGATGCACATTTGCTTCGCTCTATGTTAAAATCACAGCGATGCGACGACGCAACGCACTGGCAACGATCGTGTGGCAACGCTCTAAAATAATAATATCAGGTTACAATTTTTATTTTCTTTGCCCATTGGAATTTGCATTCAATGTTATCAATTTATTTATCTATATCTATTAACGTGTTAACTAGGTATAACTTTAAACAAATCAAGCCAGCCTTTTTTGCTTCCGTGTTCAATCGTTTTTGACATTGAAGCCCATGTTGAAGTTTCTTCCATGCGCTACAATATACAAGTACCATATGCGAGTGATACTCCTGGTGCTTACGTTCATATGTGATAGGAACTACCAGACGGGAGGCATGATTGATCGTAACGAACGTGGTATAGAATTATCTACACAGCATGTCTTGGTAGCCGAGGGCGGATAATTGCTTTATGGCCTGTTCGTACAGGCCTTGCGGTAAAACTTCCGTCTCGGGGGTTCTCTTTTACGTATAGGCAGTTGCATTACAGAAAAGCCTCTGTTCTTCCGCACCGAAAACCGCAAGGCTTTTCCGCGTTTATTTATTTATTCATTTATTCAAAGAATTCCATAATTGTCAAGTGCGCAACACAAATTAAATACATATGTACCTTGTCTGGCGTCGCAACTTAGAAGAGAGGTAGATAAATCGTATACAATAAAATACACGTGTTAATTATGATTCTAAGTTATCTTTTAAACATTCATCGACGGCGTATGATTTCGCTATGAGAATACGTTTTAGACTTCTGCAGAATACTTCCATATCCCTTTATTTTTTTATTAATTCAGGTAATTTAATATAGATTTTTATTGACATGGGACAGGGCCCAGTGCTATGCAAGGTTAAATTACATTTAGTTTTAAAGAGGTTGCTTTTGTAATTAGATTGATATCTAACTTCTCTCTATTCTCTCTCTAATATCTCCTAATCTAACATAGTCGTTACGATTACGATTTCTTTAAACAAAACTACAGAGCTCCAGTATGTACATGCAAGGTAGGGTTTAAATACTAAGATTTTTAAAGTAAGGTTTACAGATTTCGGTTTGTCTTATGTTAGTTAGTATCCGTTCCTCCCGCCCCGGCCGCCACATGAATATTCTCGTCGGGCGGGGCCCATAAATAAACATTCAAACGCATTTATTAAGCGGATTTTCTAAAATGTACTAAATGGACTTAATTATTGGAGATTTTTTCATTCCCGGCATAAGGAAACCCATTAGTTACCGTTCCACGAACGGCGGAAAAGAAAGAGAAGGCGGCGCTGAGGTTTATGGGCGGTTGCAGTTCATAATAAAAATAAATTATTACCGTCGAGGGTATATTTATTTGTTAGTAATTCGTGGCTCAAATATCATTAGGATTACGAGCCGTTACAGCCGGCGGACTGTGCGATAGCGACGTGCTGGTCCGGAATGCGAGCCCTATTGGCAGGCGGGGGAATGTCGAATAGCGCGCGTTACGAAGACGTTACTAGTAGCCGTGGGGATTATTGTATACGAAACGATTTTAAATAATGCAAGTAATTTGAAACTAATTAAAAAAACGAAATGCAGATTTTGCGAGTGCAATATTCGAAAATAGCCGCTACTACGCGGTAAGGTCCAGTCAAGAAATCATGAGACACTAAGTCAATGAGCAAGTAACAGAAAGTATCCATTTCATCACGTTTTGGTCTTTCAATGGACTTCAAAAAAAGAGGAGGTTCTATGTTCCATTGTTTTTGTTTTTTGTATGTATATTCACCGATTTCTCCGTCAATTGGGAACCAATTTCGTTTTTTTTTGTTTGATACTCTATATTTCTGAGGCGATCCAATTGTCATGAAATCGGTGGAAATGATGACGAAGACCACAGATGGCCAACAGAACTCTGTAACAGTACACTCTAGGGGTAGGACAGATAAGATCACGGGGAAGTGGGGTGCTCTGATTCGATTTTTCGTACATTTAACCACTTAAAGCAAGCATCCAACGCAAGCACTAGCACACGACTCACGTGTGGACTGATTGGTGGTCATTTACTAATTTTGGTGGCCATTTACTAAATTTACTATAATAGCATAATGTGATGGTCAATACTTGGACTATATTTTTAAATTACACGAGGTTAACTTATTGGTGGCCGTTTACTAATTTTGGGTTTTGGATAATAGGGTAAGTACCAATTTCACCTTACGATGTTAAATTTAATCAATGTTAAACGACTGTGAGTTCATACATTTGGACAGCTGTTAACGCTCTAATCGTCTGTTAAGTGGTTAACATCGTATGGTGAAATTGGTACTAAGTCAAACTGAAGTCGGCGTCCCACAATATTTTTAACCGAAAGCCGACTTCAGTTTAACTGACCTAAGACCTACTAATCCTACCATTTTAAAAGTTATTTCTTGCGTAGGCGATTTTTGTTTTTTTTTTTAAACCTTTACTTTATTAAACTCCCGTGTGGTTGCCGGGTTAGCATAGTGCCACTCAATGTCTTCCCGTGGATGTCGTAAGAAGCGACTAAGGGAATAAAGGCTTGTAGTACTGTTAGGCGATGGGCTTGCAAACTGTCACTAATATACTGGTAAACATCTTAGCCTAATTGTGCAAAATGTGGTTGCAGACTTATCAACAAATTTTAAGAGTTGTTGGTTATTCTGTAGCTCTGCCTACCCCACTCTCTGAGAATGAAGCATAATGCTTATGCATGTACTTTATTAGAAGTATGCTTTTCATTACTCATTTTAGTGTATCAGTGTGAGATAGAGCAAAAATAAAATATTATTGGACCCATTGTGAACGTTACTGTTAGCGCCGCGCTGCGCGCACCCGTCGGTATTACCGGCATGTTATCGGAGCGGAATGCTGCGCCAAACTAATGAGTTCTGGCTAATAACATAATAACCATACATTACAGTAATTAAACCACATGCTACTAACCTCAACTAATGGTATTTAATTAAGGGTCACGAGCTTTGTTCTATTCCATTACCAAAATACCAGCTGAAATTTAAAGAATTGTATCTAATACAATTATATGGCGTATACATAAATCCTAACTTGTGTGGTAGATAAATTGACATCGTTGTGCATCTACGTCACTTGCTTTGGATCACGTTGTATAAATCACACGCCGTCACAAGGTGGCACAAAGGGATCGCAGTGATCGCACACACAATAATTATAACTAAGAGCCACCTAGCTCTTATTAGGCCGCCAGTCCTTGATTACTACATTACTCGAAATCGTAGTTCTTGGTTCAGAACGCGTTAATCAAGCGTTGTTGGCTTTGCTGGTGGGGTGTACTGCGGTGTACTGAGGTAAATCGGGGTGTGCTCAGGTGTACCGGGGTGTGCTCAGGTGTACCGGGGTGTTGGTGTGCGTGGCGAGCCCAAGCTGCCAATGTTCAACCTGCTCGACTGGGCTAAGCGGCTGTGCCCGATGCACGTGGGAACGGGCGGGTGCCGGGCGGGTACCGGCCGGGGCGGGGGCGTCGAGCCGTGCTGGATACGGTACTTACAGGCTTGGAGATACATCAACAGTTACCTTGTAAGAGTAGGTGAGGCGAATTATTATTTAGTTTAAGACAATACAATACAATAAATTTATTATTTACGAGCTGTTGCCCGAGACTCCATCCACGCAGAAAAATAAAACATAGCCTATGTTACTCAGGGATAATAAAGCATTCTAAAGGTGAAATAATTTTTGAAATCGGTCCAGTAGCTTTAGAGTTTATTCGTTACAAATATACAAAAAAAATACCTCTTTAAAATATTAATATTCTTTATTGAACACCATAGGTATTACAATAACAGCATGAAAAGTAAATACAAAAAAAATACAAAGTGTGTGCAGGCCGTCTTAGATCAATCGCTAACAATCAGACAAGGCAACCAGTCTATTTCAGTTTAAGAAAGAGATAAAATATAATTATATTCTTATTCATGACGAAAAGCGCATCGCTTCGCTTCATATTAGACATTGAGGAGTTCCGGTGGTTATCTCTATCTCATCACTACTTTCCTTTCCCCAACGATGCTTTTAGAAAGCAAATGATAGAGTTAATAAAGAATCGCTAATCTAGTATCTTTTATACTTAATAATTTTGAAGAGCTCCGACAATTAATCCTGGATTTTAATATCAGCCCACACCATTTTTAAATGAGATTTTTTTATCAAAGGTACGTCCTTTTAACAAAAAGAGAATAATCGAAATCGGATCAAGAGAATACATAGTTATGGACCAAGACAAGATAATTATTATTTTACTCATAAAATACCTATGCACTTTCTTTGAAGTCAGTCAAATTATACATTAATAGATCACACCCGTCTGTTTCTGCAGGTTATTGATGACTTTTATCCAATAGCAATATCGACAAACATCAACCAAATACATTTCTATTAGTATTTGAATTCTGAAGTGATGAATAGTATTAGTATAATCTATGAGGGTTCGTAAGTTAACTCCTGAGAACAATATTGACCTCGAGCAAAAGTTGTGTCACATCGCCTTAGGATCGTGACTGTGACAAATCTAATTCGTTGAAAGGACGACACTGAACATCTCCGTAAACAATTGCCGAGACGCAAAATACGGACAAGTATACAGCACGAGGCTCAAGCCGTAACGAAGAAGGAGTAACGATAAAGACGAACGACGGCTGCTCAGGCTTCGCTGCCACTGGGTTGTAAACCACAGAGACATCTTTCATATCGCGAATATTTGATGGCCCAAAGTCTTTGAAAGGTTGTTCTGAAAATTATGGACAAATGTTGTAAACATTGACGACAGATTTCGTTTTACTATGTTTTGGAACTTCAAACTAAGATGTATGCGCTGCACGAAATTGTGCAGCGAACGTTTTGAGCACCAGCTTAGTTTTATACTTTGTCATGTTTACTATGTCACGCGAAATTGTTAGGAATTAAATTGAAGTGAACAAATAATAATGGATCTAACCTGTTTTAGTTTATGAACTACTTAGCATGGAATTAAGTGATACTTACTCCTCTTGAACAACCGGTCTTATCCCGCAATTTAAAATATTAATTATCACAGGAGAGTCCCCTTGATTAGATACATTTGTGATAAATCATTACTAGATACATTTGTGAAGTACACGATGAACCAAATATACAACGACGCTAATAATGGCGATGCGAATAAGTACCTTATTAAACATCTATTAGACAATGTCAAATAAAGCCGCTCTTAAATCTCAACACGGTGTATGCCGCACCTCAAACGGCCCGCGGTTCAAAATTATAACAAACCTGACTTACGCTCATGCAATATGCAGATGGTGCCGACGCCGCTTGTTGTCTAGCGGGTCACTCCTAGCACTAAACACAAAACTTTTGCAACTTTATCTCTCTCGCTCTTCAGGGGTAACCGAATTGGGAAAATGAGACAACATAGTTGTAGCTTCTGGCTTTATTTTTGGAGTAGGCCCCCTGGATTAGCTGCGCTCGTAAAAACTGCCATTTGCTAAGTCGAGGTCTGCCGCGGAGCCTTGCTCCTTACACGCGGGATGCTAAACTTCAGGAATTTTACCAAAATAAGGTTCGAGTGCAAACTATGTTGTACATTTTGTATATTATTCAAGGAATTGAGATTAGGATTACGCCACGAAGAAAACGCTTCTACACGATGAATACAAACTCTATTCAATTCTGTCTTTCAATTTTCTTCTCAATCGCAAACTGTTGCTAGGGACGTGTTATTGTTGCTAGGAACACGACAGTGGTTTTTATTTATCACGACGGTTTACTTTCCGCCACAATAAAGTATTCCTCGGAACACTATCACGTTGAGCGCGACGTACGAAGAAATAAACATTCTCCGCACATTTACAACTCTAACAAAGAAAGCACTTGTACCGACGCGGATGAGAATTATTCCAAAGTAATTCTTGTTTACATTTTGGCTCAAGTTGGTCTGTATTTTAGAAAAAAATAATTGCTCAGCCTTTAGCGATGTGTCAGGTCTGACAACTGTATTCAGAAACATTGCCGTGAGTTTCATACATTACACCGAGAAATATCGGGCGGGCAGTTTCTGGACTAAGTTTGAATAGGAAGTTGTGCGTCCGTGAGCGTTGTATCGCTGCTTAAATTGATTCGTTAACGTGTGCTACTTTTGTTTCTTATTAAGTTTTGCGTTTTATCTTACATGTTTGAATCGTTTTTAGGGTTCCGATGTCATACTAGGAACCCTTGTAGTGTATGTCACATTCACTTTTTCTCAGAAACTATCAAAGTAACAAAATTGTTTAGGTTGAAAAAAGTTATATTTTAATAGGGTACCTCCCGTACATGTAAAGCCAATTTCTACTTTACATCATCGTGTGATATATTGATGGATAGCTATTAAAAAACGAAAATGCGTATATCATAATAAATTTAAAGGTTTAGAGACCGTTTAGCATATATTGAACTCTAAAAGTGCCACTTTCGCTAGAGTTACGTGTCCCAACCCTCTACAGCAATCCAAGACACACACAATCAATCTACATACAATCTACCAAATCGATGTTGACAAGAATTGGCAGGAAAAGAACTTCATGAAGACAAAGCGTAGGTACCTGTCTCAAAAATCGCGCACGTTCTCTAGTTTCCCAATATTATCTCTATTCTCACTTGGATATATTTCCTCGAGCACCGACACAATGCGCGCAAAGAGGCGTCCGTCCCGCCAGTCCGCATTCCGGCAAGATACGGTGGAATTCCGCAAAGCACGTCTTTCAAACAAACGGGCGGCAATCTTTGCGCACGCCGAGCCCGTCGATATCCATTTCCACATCCGCATGTAGTGTGGGCAAAATACTTTCCTACTGTGGTATGGTTTAATATTCATGATGATGCAATTATTTTACGTATAAATTGATTTCGTGCTTAAATATACTTAGTTGTTTCACATTTGCAACTTTTAATACCCAACAAACAATTGTATGTATACCTACAACCGAGCGGGACGAGTATATACGAGTTTTAGCGCCGTAGATTTCTGAATACCTACTTATGTCTAATAATTTGATTCTTACCTGTAAAAATGTGTATCCAACGAAAATGTTTTTCTTGTTTGTAAGTACTGTTGCTTTATTCAAAATTTTAAAGATTTCTGGACTGTTCAAACGTAAATGCAGCGAGCGCAGTCTTCACGGCCGCGAGTAGCTTTAGATGCTGCTGCATAAAGGTTGACGCGCACATAACCGCTCGGCACCGGATCGGCACTTCCTCAACTCGAGCCGTTCAGTGTTCTTTGTATGAAACTCCATACTATAACGCACACTTATCGGCATCAGAATGGCAACGCCTCACCTCGGCACAAGCTAGCAGTCGTCCACTGAAAAATATATCGTTTTATCACAGATCAAAGCTCACTTTTCAATGTCTCACTTTGAGTTTATCCGGTGTCGAGTGGTTATGTGCGCCAACCTTAAACTGCGCCGAAGGCTCCGCCGCGGCCCAAACCAATGCAATAGGTGCCTCAGTGATCGGCTTTTGATTCTTGGGGGATTCTTAGATTCCATCTGCTGAAGCTTTTCTAGGAAGCTACTCGAATGAAAACAGAAGTGATTTTGAATTAGTCTCTTATCTAACGGTTATCGTTACTTAGAAAAGACTTAAAACAATTAAGTTTTACAAAAGGTTACATAAATAATTATGTTTTAAAACAGTTTTGGTAAACCAAATAATTATGGTTTAAGCCAGTAGTAATATTTATTTATGTATTTACAGAATTCAACAAAAATACAATTAAAAATTAAAACTAAACATATTTAAATTAAAATAAAACTAAGCTACTCAAATATTAAAGATATAAATAATAATCACCACTATAAAAAGAACACCCCCTCTAGCAGGACCGCTCGCGGCATGGTCCCTATGACACTGGCTGCATTACCTCTCTGGATAGCTAGCCCAATCCTTTGGGACAGGTAAGCACCAGCTCTAGGATCTCCGGAGGAGGAACCGGGATGACAGGGCCTTAATAAAGCTTTTCATATCGGCTGACCAAGGTCCCATGGTCTCCACTGCGAGTGCCAAAAATTCGTAATTATTTAATAATGATGAATATTTGTGGCGCTTGAGGGTTTGGGCCTGATCAGCTGCTGCAACGGCCCGATTACGGGTTGACTAGACGTGGGAAAGGGCGAATATGTCAACACACACGTCGCGTCCCACACCAAATTTTTACCTTTGCTAGCTTTGTAGTTAGAATCAGTAAATTGATCAGATGTTTGCATTTTTGAATACAATTTAAAACAATTCAAATCAAGATAAACACCTTTAAACGTAATGGTTGTTGAACGCTTAGGTACTAGGGAATGCAATTTAACCGGTTATTAACCGTTTTTGTATGAAAATAACCGGTCAAAACCGTTTATAACCGGTTATTTCCATTCCCTGTTAGGTACCAATGGGATTCTTCCCACGTTGGCACCCCCCCCTCCCCCCGCGCACGGCCGCAGTGCGCCCGCAGTCCTAATCCGCCGGAGGAGCGCTCGCTCCAATCGGAAGATCTCACCTGACATTTTGAAACTTAGCTGTCGTCAAATTGCTTCACTTTGGTCGAAAATAGTTTTTTTTTAAACATATAATTATGCGTCTTTTTATTAGGTAAATAAGAAAATGTTACTTCAATGGCTGTGATAATATTAAACAACTGCGTATGAAATGACAAAGATGCAATTTTTTGCTCGCTTTTACGTCAAGACCGTAAATTTAAAAATAAAGCAACGATTCTCTATCTATAATCCATCGTATCAGCCCCGCGCTTCGCCGGACGCCGCTGCGCAGCTCCGCTCGCCGCCCGGCGCGGCGGCTGGCAGGCTGGCAGGCTGGCAGTGACGGACTGCTTCCAGTTTCCCGCTCGTTTGACTCTCGCTGAGATTTATTGACGCAGATCTAAAAACGTAAAAACGGACAGGCGATGTTTGCTTAGAATCAAAGCTTTGCAGTCGGATGTTGATATGGAGCAATATTTGATCAATCCTGCAAAGTCAAAGGATACTACGCTTGCGCTTTATTCTATTTTAATTTTTTTCTTGTCATGTTGATTGTGTTTTGGTTGGCACTTTGAGTTTATAATTGTAGGGCCTCTTCACGGAGTTTGGGTCCATCGTAAACGTATTGAAAGAATAAAAGTTGTTAATTGATTGTATCCTTATGTCATGTTTTGCGTGTAAAGTATTTAGTTTTACGTTTGATTATCTTAATACGATTATTTCAAAAAAACTAGCAGCTTACATAAAATAACTCAAAAAATACGAAACAATCACAATTTAAATTAAATCAGTCAGCCGAGACGATCATCTACATACGGAACTCAGAAAGAGCGATCGAACTCAGAAGTAATATACATTTTAGTACCTTGTTGCAACCTTACTGTGACTTGGTACTAAAGTGTACACCCGCTTATCAGTTTGCCTGTACTAGGTAGGGAAAAACATTTAACAATAACTCTTTCTTGCGAAGTTCGTACTGTGGGAGACTCTTACTTGTGGTTTGTGATAAAGTACAATCATCATATATTTTTAAATATTATCATTCAGTTTCGGCGCGCTCGTTTTCCGCCCGTGAGTTTGTAACGCCGGCGACGGTAATATATTACTGTCTTGTACTCCATAATGTTTAGATCAAAATCCGCGAGCGTGGGCGGATTAAAAATCCCGGCAAAAACCCGGGACTCTGTTCCGCGCCGATGGCGCGCGTAATTGAAATTCCGCACAAGTCCTTGCGCCGGCAGCCGACGTGTTAAGGGAGCTGCGGCTGCGGAAGGGTTACCTGTTGCTGACTTAGTATTTTTATTAAGACCATTCTAAGGCGCATTGAAATACCGGCCGACGGGAACGGGGCGGGAATAGCAAAATGTCGCGCCGCGGGGAAGTGTTTACTTTCTGAAGTTTTCTAGAGGCACGAGGTGAAAACATTGTGTAAACAGTTTAATACTTTAAGTACATTTGTTAAGTTATTTGTGTTTCGTGAAAAGTAAGTTATTTTAGTTAGGTACGTTTTAGTGGTTGCTATTCGTAAAAATATAAGTACCTAATATGTCAAAGAAATACAAGTAGACACCGCACGTGGATTACACATTTTCCCAAATCCCAGTTCTTGTCGAGCGGTCGATTAAGTGTTAAGCTTAGGCAGCTTTGAGAATTGGGAATACATGTCGTAAAATGTTGTTTGTACGCTATGCCGTGACAATTTTGAATTTGTCGGTTATTACCTAATTCTTCCGTCGAGTTAAAAGGTGGGTCTGAAAAAACATGGCAGAACTCAACAGCATGAGCCGGCTCGGTGCGGCGCGCGCCGCATCACTTCACTTTATTGACAAAAATGCCTTTGTACATAGTAAGTACTCTAGTTTTTTTCCCAACATACCCTTTTGATCGCTGGGAAAAATACTTTCACACATAGCACCTGGGCCCGAGGGGTTTCCAAAATACCCTAATTTAACCTAACCTAAGTTTATATTGGGTCAACCGTAATTAATTAAGTTCTACCTGATACTGCCGCCACCTCATGTTAGGTTATCCATAATATCCAACAACAAACAACCTCGATATAAACCAACTCCCAAACTCCACTTGTATCAAAACACCATCAAAAACTTCGGCGCCGCGCCGGCTTGGTAACCGTGGAGTTGGTGAAGCGGCGATAGACACGAGCCCGTGATCCCGCGATCCGGGGTCCCGGTGCGTCGGCATGCGGGGCACGGACTCTCGTAACGGGGGGAATTATTTCGAGCACACGTCAATAGGCGACGCGGGCGCAAGGTGCGGGGCGGGGGCGGGAGGGCTGCGGCAACAAGACATGTGCGTGGTTTGCTACTACGACTAACAAATACCTGCGATGAATTTCAATTCATTCTTACATTTTAAGTAGAAATTTCCTGCGAATTGTTCGCGAAGAATATATACTTCAGAAACCCTTGGTATCGCAGGTGGCAACTTGTGATACCTGTAATACCGTATATAGTCAAATATCTATGTCTGCAGAGGAAGTTAAACAGTTCAATTCAATCATTAATCCAGTAAATTTACCGTTATTTACATTCTTATCCCTAGGTAATAATTTTACCAAGGGACCATCGACATAGCCTTTTAAATTAAATACAGAGTTATCGTCATATCTATGTGTATAACTTGAATAATACTTAGACAACGAAACTATATTCTTTAATAAAACCCTGTACTCCTGTTGGCTCTTCTACATTTAAGACCATTAATATTTAATTATTTCCATTACCATGTAATATTAAGAAACTATATTTAAACTCATTACTCTGATAGTATCGGAGCTTTAACTGAAAGCAACTCTCAACACCTAGAGGAGGTAGCGGCGCGGATGACACGTTCCGTTATTTATCTCTTTACAAATTAAATGTAAGTGTCACTCTGGCAAAGGCGTGACTGAAGCGGTCGCAGTGCTCAGCATGTTGCGCCGCCTCCGCCCGTGACTCGGCCCGACGCAGCCAATCGGCCGTCCCGCACATATGTCGGGCTAATGATTTTGATGACCGCCTTCTGGCCTTTGTTCCGGATTAATAAGGAGACCACGTTTTATATAAATATCGCGCAGCGTACATATTTAATGTTTTCTCGCCGTTGATTTGATCCCTCCGTTGCATATAAATTTAACTTGATTATGATTTTTGGGAGGAACATGTTTATTTCAGGGAAAAATGGCGAAAGAGATGGGAGGCTATTGCTGTGCGGTGCGGACACTAACTGAGGCGAAAAAGAAACTTAATATAATTAAAGTCTAGGTGTTGAACTCAATTGTGCATTCTGTAATCCATTTTATTAAAAATAATATTATATTAAGATTAGTTTTACACTGATTATAGATATAGGTAAACCTCCGACAAAAAGCAAAAAAATACTTAAAATCTCAAATCCTTTAAAGTCATTTTTAACACTTAAAAGTCTCGTGGATTGCGCAAATTCTGAAGTAATTTTTCAGTGAGCTGTATCTAACAAAGACCCCGGCAGCTTCAGACATCCCTACTCTTAACAACATTATCACACAGATACAAACATTATGTGTGCAATGGAATTTAAAGGAATAAAGTCTTCTTATGATTTAAATACGCTGTTAACTATTTATGCACTCTACTCAAATACAAGCATAGCCTACTTGTCGAACATAGCTCACCTGTGAACAAATAAAATACCTACATAGATCTGTTTCACTGGATAACACAAATGCTTCCAAGAGACGAGAATCGCTCTACTAACACTAAGGAAAGATACAAAGGCAAAAAAATAAAAAGTAATTGGGCCGGCTCGCGGCCTGCGCTCCGGACTCGGGTGTATTTTTATACATCGCCTTCGCTTCCAATAAATTGAATTCCAGTCCGTAGTTCACAGTCAATTGGCGGACGGGGAAGTTAAATCAACGTGAGACCTCGTTACGGCGAGTAGATAAGAAAAACTATCGTCATGTTGAAGTAAGTGTCTACTTAAATTGGACGGTGTATTTAAGCTTCCATCCTCAACCATTACGTTAGATCTCCTTGATAATCAGCTACACGTTAACGTCATGTTTTAACAAGATACTAGTACAAAAGAGAATGGTTCTCATCCTGATTTAGCAAAACGGACTCAGCTGAACAAAGCTCTACAAAGGCAACTCAAACGGGGAAAGGGGTGATTTGAATGTTAAAACATCTCTGAGCGCCTTCCGCAGTCTCAACTGTATCGAGTATTTTAGACGCTACAGAAGGATACGCCTCGGGATACGAGAAGTTACCTAACAAGGTGTTCGAGCACCTCAATGCGATGGAGTTCTCCTCTTGCATTGCAATCGGATTCATTTGTCTTTGGCATAAACAAGTGTGACATAAAGGTGATAATGAATCAATAAAAAAAAATATTCAAAGATTTTATCTGCGACTCCGTCCGTTCGTGGGATAAAGGAACCCGATGTCTGTTTCGAGGTTACAAACTATCGCTATACCACATTTCACATAGATCGGCCGAAACGCCATACAAACGGAGCGAACCATTAGATCAAACACGCTTTCATACTTCTAATATTAGTAAGGATAAGGATACAATAGTTTTAAAGTGACATGCCTTTACCGTATAATTATTCACCGGCGTTGTCTAGACGAAGTGTAACGTTGCACGTTCATGATTAGTACTATTTAGTTAGCAAATTTTTAAATCCTATTATTTTACTTTAAACTATGAATTATTATACAATTATGAATTATTATTATATTACTTATATTTTATGAATTAACACTTTAAATCAATTATACCTAATTATATTTACCAAACAAATCTTATTATTTTAATACAATTAACAATTTTAAAACTAATTATTTACAATCTATTAAATAACTAAACAATCTATTTTAATAAGTAATACAATAAAATAAATAAAATAATTTATTACAAATGCTTAACACTTGATCGGCGCGACTGTACGATGCGCGCGCAGCTCGGCGCGACCGCTCGAGAACCTTCTATGCGCCCTGCGCCGGCGCTGACACCTCACCGCGACGTCTCACAAGGCGGACCTACGTTTGTTGTGCGTTCACTAGTGCAACTACGTGTCATCTTACGCGCTAACGAACGATTGAGGTCTATTATCGGAGATTTAATATCGGTGGCAGTGCACGCTAGTTTCTGACGTTATCAGGAACATATCTTAGTGTTATTTCGAGCCCCAATAGGGTAAGTGTTGAACAATTTAATTTAAAATATAAGTGAGCCCTTTGTGTTTGATTTTATAGTGTAAAATCTTATACGAAACGCTAGCCTTTACTAATCTTTCCTTAACGTAATTTAATCATGCCAAGTTATTATTTAATTTTAATTGTTGTTAATTTGGCTTGAGCGTTATTATTAACTGCCTAATTGCATAGCCTCTTGCCCCGCTTGTAAATCCGTTCTGATTGAAACACTTACACCAACTATTAGCCGTTACTTTCTTACGCTTTTGGCTTCATCGGAGTGTTCTCAATCGATAGCGACGTGGCCAGCTAGTGACACCGTGCGTTATTCACAGGGTGCTACATTTGTAGCGAAAGACAACGGCTGCCGGCAATTTGTCTGTCATCCCATTGACGTCACGCTATGCTCCCGTGACGTCACCGCCTCCAGGAGCACACTAAAACACCGGCCTCTTCATCTTCACCCGCCTACACCACCTTGCGAACAGGGAAGTAACGGACTGCGGAGGCAAAATTTTAGACGGGAATCGAACCCACGACCATTTTCTTTTAATTAATAAATTTTTATAATCTTGCTGATCTATTTGTTGTTGATTTATTTAATCCACCAATCTAGAAAGGTCACACTGGCGCCTTTAACGTGGTTAAATGGTCAAATTTTGCTTCTGCATTAGTTGTGTGTTTTGTGTGTGGTGTTTTTTTGTTTTGTGAAACGTTTTATTTATTTTTGGTTGCACGCAACTAAGGTGTACCTGTGATATTAGTAGTGATAATTATTTAAATTAAATATTATTTTTGTTTGTCACTGTTCATGATTAATTATTTTAACACACTGTATATAGTGGTTTACTCGTTTGAGAAACGGGTACAGTCAAGTCACAAAAGTGTTAACTATTGTTTTAATCTTGTTGTGATTATTAATGGTATAATATACAGTACACATTAGTTGCAAATTTAATTTTAACAGCGCTTATTTCATTTTATTTTTTGTGATTGTTTTTAATTGTTTTTGCTGCGCATTTCTTTTATTTTATTGTTTTTAGCTTGCCAACCATAACGTTGTTTTTTACTTATAATTATGTAACAGAACGGATACAATTATTCAATTTGCAAGTTCAACACTTCCCCAATTGCGGTTATTTTTTAAGTAAAATCCCGTCATATTTTATTATTTTTAAAATAATTCAATTCGAAAATAATTTATTTATAATGGCTTTTCCCGTTAAATTCTTATCTCTACAGAAGTCCGAATTGGAATATGAGGTTTTAATTAGAGGCTCCACTCCTGCTGCTACTGTTCAAGATTTGCGAAAACAAATATCAAAGTTAGGTCCTCTCTTTCCTTCGGAAGACATTCTTGAATGTCAGTTGTTAGCTAGCGATGATCTGAAGGGAGTTAGCGATGCACTGTCTAAGGTTAAGTCATATTTAGTCCAGCCACTAGATCGGAACCAATTGTTAAGGGGTCAAAATCTATTAAACCACCTTTATCACCGACTTAATAGAATAATTTTTGACAGTACAACTGAACAGATTTTCCAAACCTGCGTAGCAGAATTTAAAGGTCTTTCAGAACAATATAATTTGGTTAAAGACCAGGGCTCTGACTTGCTATCGCCTTCCACTCCTTCAGATCCTCAAACAACAGCCCCACCCGTTAACGTCAACGTTACTTGCGATCGCGGTGTGGCTGGTGAAGTAACAAAGGTTAAATTTGACGGCAAAACATGTGTCCGTGCGTTCATCCAACGCATTACAGAGTTGAGCAAGGCTAGGAACATTTCGCATGAAAAACTACTGTCCTTTTCTACAGAAATTTTCACCGGAGATGCTTTGCATTGGTACCGTGGTGTTCGGGATCGTGTGTCTGGTTGGGATGAACTCCTACTTTTATTAAGAAAGGACTTTGATCAAGCCGATTATGACTACAGGCTTCGTTCAGAAATACGTGCTAGGACTCAAGGTGAGGGAGAAAACATCACAATTTATATGTCTGTTATGACTGGGATGTTTTCTCGCTTGTCAAAACCATTATCCGATGAGGAAAAGCTAGAAATAATTTTCCACAATATCAGGCCGTGTTACGCGAGCACTCTAGCTTCTGCTCCTGAAATTAAGGACTTAGACACCTTGAGGTCCCTATGCCGTAATTATGAAAATTTCCAAGCACGTCTTGCTGGTTTTAGAGAGCCTCCCAAAAGGACAACCGACACCATGGCACCCGAATTTGCTTATGTTGGTCAGACATCTACAAAAACAAACTTCAATTCAAATCAAAATTTTAATAAACATTATCAGAACAATTATTACGACAAAAACACATCTTATATTAATAACAATAATAATAAAAATGGAAACTATAATAAAACTAATTATACTAACAAAAAATACGTGCATGCTATTCAGGAATCTAAGTTAAAAACGATTTACTGTCCTAGGTGTCGTAATAACACCCACAATCTGCGCCAATGTCAGGCAAACAAAGATAAAATAATCTGCTTTGTGTGTGGTCACGAAGGCGTCAAGACCCCTCAGTGCCCAAATTGTAGCAAAATAAAAGCAGGTCCTTCAAAAAACTCGTAGAGATGCAGAATTGTGGTCTAAATCAACAGATAGATAAGTTTGATAGCGAGGATTGGAAACAGTGGCTTCAAACAATTAACTTTTATTTTAACACGTACAAAATAGACACAATTCTGCAAACTAAACCAGTAAACGACCCTAGGCCCTATGCCCCTATTAGTATTAATTCATTAAAACTGTTTGGTCTATGGGACTCTGGCTCTGCAGTTACTATTGTTGGTAATAATATTCAGCAATATTTGAAAGATCAGGGCGTCGTCATTCACAACGACCACTGTATTACAGTGACTGCCGCTGGCGGCCAGTCTATGACTAGTATCGGCTACATGAATCTTCCTATAACTTTTGAAAACAAGTTCCATATTATTAAAGCTTACGTTGTGCCCGATGTTAATATAGACCTGGTCTTAGGGATTGACTTCTGGCATAAATTCAAGATATTTCCAGATCATTTCAGCAGCATCACATTTTCTAAAACAGCAATCATAAATGCTAGTCTTGATGTCAGTCAACCATCGGTTATTCAAGCTTACGATAATTTGGGTACTTCTGAAAGAGCAATAGCCGACAATATTATTGCCCAATTTAAGGATATCTCGGCCGAATATAGAGGTTTGGGTGAAACCAAGTTGATCACTCACCGCATTGACACTGGTGACGTAGAACCAGTTCGTCAACGTTACTATCGCATGTCCCCGGAAAAGCAACGCATTTTAATTGACCAGGTGGATGAAATGTTAGGCCTCGACGTTATCGAGCCATGCGAGAGCGCTTGGTCCTCCCCAGTACTTATCGTCAACAAGAAAAATGGACAACCCCGGTTTTGTTTAGATAGTCGTAAGTTAAACTCGGTCACGAAGCGTGACGCGTACAATTTGCCATACGTTTCGGAGATCCTAGATAACCTTCGCGACGCCCGCTACTTATCTAGCATCGACCTCTCCAAGGCGTTTTGGCAAATACCGATCGCACCTGAAGACCGAGATAAAACTGCTTTTTACGTGCCAAGCCGAGGAACCTTCCGTTTTAAACGTACTGCATTTGGCCTGACCAACGCGCCTGCCACGCAACAGCGATTGGTAGACCTTCTGTTTCGGGATTTCGAACTCAAAGTCTTTGCGTATTTGGACGACATAATTATTATCTCGAACGAGTTCGATTCCCATGCCTCCCTCTTGTTACAGGTGCTACATAAATTAAGGCAAGCCAATCTTACCGTGAACCTAGAAAAATGCCAGTTTTTCCGGAGTCAACTTAAATATTTGGGCTATGTTATTGACAGTTGTGGACTACGTACCGATCCCGAGAAAGTAGAGGCTATACTGCACTACCCGACACCTTCTTGTCGGAAGGACATAAAACGCTTTCTTGGGACTGCTACTTGGTATCGTCGGTTTGTCCCTAACTTCAGCACCATAGCAGGCCCTCTTAATAGGTTAACGTCGAACAAAAAGGGCGGCCCACCGTTTGTTTGGACTCCTGAAGCTGATGCTGCGTTTCAGAATCTTAAGGAATGTCTGGTTTCTTCTCCGGTTCTTTCCTGCCCTGACTATGATAAGCCGTTTGAGGTGCACACCGATGCCAGCAACTACGGCGTGGGCGCTATGCTGATGCAAACCGTAGACGGTAAGGAACACCCCATCGCTTATATGAGCACGTCATTGTCAGCGGCGGAAAGGAATTATAGCATCACCGAGCGTGAAACCTTAGCGGTAGTGATAGCTTTGGAACACTGGAGATGTTACTTGGAAAATGGGAAGCCGTTCACTGTTTATACTGACCACAGTGCGTTACAATGGTTCCTCTCACTTAAGAACCCCACCGGTCGATTGGCACGCTGGGGCGTTCGTTTGTCGGCATTCAATCTTGAGTTCAAACATCGGCGTGGAGTTGATAATGTCATCCCGGATGCTCTTTCTAGGGCCCTTCCAGTAAGCGCAATTAGTTCTGCTAATTTTAATTTAAAAACTACAGATGCGTGGTACAAGAACATTTTTAACTCTTGCGCGACTAAAGCACAAATTTTTCCAAATTTTATAATCAAAAATAACGTTTTATTCAGGCTCTGTAAAAATAAACATGAATTGACCACCGAATTCTCATGGAAAGAGGTTATACCCAGCGAGCTGCGTGAGCAGATTATCAGCGAAAATCATGCCGAGCCTACGGCTGGTCACTTTGGCGTCTTTAAAACGTACCGTCGTCTTGCGTTACGCTACTTCTGGCCAGGAATGCATCAAGACGTCGTGAAATTCGTTGGTTCTTGTTCCAAGTGTCTCACTTATAAGGCGCAAAACCACCAAACCTTGGGTGAAATGGGACGCCCTAAACAATGTTCCAGACCTTTTCAGATGGTATCGATTGACCTAATGGGTCCCTTGCCTATAACTAGGAAACAAAACAGCTACATTTTTGTCATCACTTGCTGTTTTTCAAAATTCTGTGCTGTGCTGCTACCTCTAGTTCGGTTTCAAAAATTCTAGAAGATTCATTATTTTTAGTTCATGGAGTTCCCCAAACCATATTTTTAGACAATGGTAGCCAATTTATCAGCAAAATTACAGAGTCCCTATTCAAAAAATATAACGTGCCAAATGTTTTTTTCTCTCCAAAATACACGCCACAGGTGAACACGGTCGAACGCTACAATAGGACAATCGTTACTTGTCTTTCGACATTCGTGGAGGACGACCATAGGACATGGGACATTTTTATCCCTAAAGTGCAGTTTGCCATCAACAATTCGGTGAATGAGGCGACTGGTTTCACTCCTTCGTTCTTAGCATTCGGCAGAGAATTAGTTACTTGCGGCACACATTACGTTGATTCCGATCTTGGCGATGAAGTTCTATTCCTTCCTCGTGACATTTACCTACGCCGAAAACCTACGCTGTCTTTCTGAAGTATTCAAAACCGTACAAGCAAAACTTTGGCATGCTCACACGAAAAACACGGCTCATTACAACCTTCGTCGCAAATCCACGGAATTCAACGTGGGCGACATTGTAATGAAACGTGCGTATGTCTTGAGCAATAAGGACAAATATTTTAGCAAAAAACTAGCGCCAAAATTTATTAAATGTCGTGTGACACATAAAAAGTCTCCTTTGGTCTATGTTTTAGCAGACATGACCGGGAAAGATTTGGGCACCTGGCATATCAAAGATTTAAAAATAATGGGTCTAAATAAATATTATAAATTAATATATTTTTTTTATAAATATGAACTTAAAGCGCTACCTCGCCATTTGCCGTTTTCTTTATGACACCTTATAATCTTTTAAGTTTTTGTACGGGTAATCAGTCCTATTTTTTTGACTGGCCACCCTTTTAAATGCTAGGATGCGTAAACTGCCTTATAATGGTTCTTTTTGCTTATTTAAATGCGTGATGTATGAAATTTTGAATTTTGAAAGGTACAATACGAACACGTAACTTTTAAGAGCGGATTTTACCTTTTTTTTTATTAATAAGCAGGTAAAATCCTTGTTACGGCGCGCGGGGTAATGTAACGTTGCACGTTCATGATTAGTACTATTTAGTTAGCAAATTTTTAAATCCTATTATTTTACTTTAAACTATGAATTATTATACAATTATGAATTATTATTATATTACTTATATTTTATGAATTAACACTTTAAATCAATTATACCTAATTATATTTACCAAACAAATCTTATTATTTTAATACAATTAACAATTTTAAAACTAATTATTTACAATCTATTAAATAACTAAACAATCTATTTTAATAAGTAATACAATAAAATAAATAAAATAATTTATTACAAATGCTTAACACTTGATCGGCGCGACTGTACGATGCGCGCGCAGCTCGGCGCGACCGCTCGAGAACCTTCTATGCGCCCTGCGCCGGCGCTGACACCTCACCGCGACGTCTCACAAGGCGGACCTACGTTTGTTGTGCGTTCACTAGTGCAACTACGTGTCATCTTACGCGCTAACGAACGATTGAGGTCTATTATCGGAGATTTAATATCGGTGGCAGTGCACGCTAGTTTCTGACGTTATCAGGAACATATCTTAGTGTTATTTCGAGCCCCAATAGGGTAAGTGTTGAACAATTTAATTTAAAATATAAGTGAGCCCTTTGTGTTTGATTTTATAGTGTAAAATCTTATACGCAACGCTAGCCTTTACTAATCTTTCCTTAACGTAATTTAATCATGCCAAGTTATTATTTAATTTTAATTGTTGTTAATTTTGCTTGAGCGTTATTATTAACTGCCTAATTGCATAGCCTCTTGCCCCGCTTGTAAATCCGTTCTGATTGAAACACTTACACCAACTATTAGCCGTTACTTTCTTACGCTTTTGGCTTCATCGGAGTGTTCTCAATCGATAGCGACGTGGCCAGCTAGTGACACCGTGCGTTATTCACAGGGTGCTACATTTGTAGCGAAAGACAACGGCTGCCGGCAATTTGTCTGTCATCCCATTGACGTCACGCTATGCTCCCGTGACGTCACCGCCTCCAGGAGCACACTAAAACACCGGCCTCTTCATCTTCACCCGCCTACACCACCTTGCGAACAGGGAAGTAACGGACTGCGGAGGCAAAATTTTAGACGGGAATCGAACCCACGACCATTTTCTTTTAATTAATAAATTTTTATAATCTTGCTGATCTAGTTGTTGTTGATTTATTTAATCCACCAATCTAGAAAGGTCACAGAAGTAAAGGTGGTGCCCTGACGCTGGCCGCGCCCTGCACATATTCCTCATCGTGTTTTGGGTAAGACAGCCAAATATATATTCTAACTAGCGCAGAGACATTCCATGTCAGTCAACAAGGCATTTATAGTCATGAGATTTTGTTTGCATAAAAAAGCTCATACCTGTCTGGCGAGAGTGCATTCTAATACCAACTTGCTACCTACTTTAGCGTAACTTTATTCTCATTTTAGTTTCACAGAAGTTTGCTTGACAGAAAGTCTCGCCCGCGCTTAAAATACCTTCCAACTTCACTTGTACGAGTACATTTTGTTTTAAGGAGCCACGTAAAGAGTAAATAAGTTAGACGAAAACCGCTCGGTCATGATGGCGGTAAATTGCAGGAGGCGGGAAATGCGCTCGCTCGCCGCCGCGGAGTACCGCAGTTATACACGCCAGTCAACACTGAGACATACTGCTCTTGTTCTTCTTGCGGGTTCTGCAGGCCTAGTACTCATTTACTAAATATTTATTAACTATAATACCTTTCAACAATACATAAACATCTTAGCCTAATATTGTGTAAAATGTTGTTACAGAATTATCAACCAGTTTTTACAGTTGTTGGTAATTCTGTAGCCCGTTGTGCCAGGTTATAGTAGAAAGTTTTGACAATTTATACTCATCATGACTTCAGCATGTCAGCCCATCTGAACTTACGCTAAAATAAATCAGCTTTAAGACTCATATAAAAAAACGAAATAATTACAATTCCATCTAAAATATAGGAAATTTTTCTGATTCCGTTTTCTTCCCATATCTATGGTATCTTATCGTGAAGACCCATTTCCCCAAAAGCTTTTCAAAGCGGAACCCCAAAGATGCATCGCCGTGCACTTTGTTTTGGTCGCGAGCCACAAAGAACTGTCGGAAAATAGCAATTTGTCAGAACGCTTCCACGAGCGGAGGCGCGATAATAACCGGGGCCCGCGCATGCGCCGCGCAGCTACACGACTTCATCGTGCGCCTCGGGGAGTTCACTTCTTAAAGAGAGATCATTAAGTTATGGAAAAACCAAATACCTTACTTTTACCTTACTTATGTTTGAAATCTTAGTACATTATTGTATATTCTTCCCAAATATTGATCAATTTAAGTGCGGATTGTTTAAACATAGAAGGGTGAATTTCAACAAGCGTCAAATTATCCTAATTTTGGTGGTTTATTTATTTATTTATTTATTAAGAAACAAACGGTCATATACAATGATGAATATAAACTAGAAAATGTTAAATTAGACCTACAGTTTCCTTAATTTATATAAAGTAGGTACTAAATTCCATTAATTACTGAAACAAGTGCAAACAAAAAGCTATTATTACAAGAGCAAGCAAAAATAAGTATTACAAGTATCCCCACAGAGTACTTAAAAATAAAGCAGAGCTCAGAGGTACTAGACAACATACAAACTTAACGCTACCAATGCTCGAGATTACATCGTGACAACTTAACTTTAATAGTATTAAAAAAAAAAAAACGGAGTCCAGTCCCTAACCAAGCTCCAGGCCTGTTACATCAGTACAAGACAACGTTAAGCTCACAACATACTTAAAATACATATAAAACCTACAAGACTCGGGAACAAATACCTGCGCTCATACACAAATATCTGCCCCCACCGGGACACGAACCATACACGAAATATTTTGTTAGTGGTTCATAATTATACGTTTAAGGGACGACATTAGTCATAATTAAAACAGTATTAAAATTAGCCTTTATTATACCAAGTGGTTTTTAAGATATAACGATTTAACTAATATGTACCACCAAAATTGCTATTATCCACCAAAATTACTTTTCTAAGAAACACTAACAATCAACAATAACATATCGGGCTAATTAAAATGTAATCGTTAGGGAATCTTTCTTGTTATTTTTTAAAACCAAAAACGTATATTTCATAACGATTATTTGTTGTTTAAATAATTTTGGTGGTATCCAGAAATTTTGACAATTTTTGTGTCTTTGGAAAAACCACCAAAATTGTATCACCAAAATTAGAAATTGAAATATTTTTTATCTTAGGCGAATCTTTTAGTTTAACACAAATTTAACTCAATACAGTTAAAAAGACACTATAAATTTACTTGAAATAATTATCACAATATAAAACGTTTTGCGAAATGATAACTTATCTAAGGTATCACAATAAAAAAAATGTATTTTATACCACCAAAATTAGATACTTATGTGTTTAGCGGTAAGACTCATCAAGATGGTAAAAATCTTTCACCATCTATCGCTGGAGTAGAACTGAATGAACAACTGACGCCATATTTGTTTGTTTACTCGCTTTTCGTTCGATCATAAAATCAATTTCAATATTCACCACCAAAATTGAATATTTCGTTAGGACAGTTTTATTTATACTGCTCCCTGTTTCCTTTTATTTGCAAATGCAATAATTGTAATATTTTATAATACCTTCACTAATAGGGAATACAGTAACTGAAATATAAATCTAGTTGAGGCTTAATAACTTTGTACCACGGTAAATCAGTATATGCAACAAGTACAGGACACGACACCAAAATTGATTTAGGATTGAAAATATCAAAAATGTATTTACCCAGAAAGCTAGTTTATGACTTTGATGGATTTTAGCTTAGCTTGATGAAAATAACGTGGGCATTTCAAGAGTTATCATATTATTGGCTCTGAGATTAGGTGTCACAGTTATTTTGCGGGATTTTGTATCAATGTTTTGCATATTTATATTACTCTTAAAAATCGCATAATATTCAATTTACTGTATCAAACTATTCCAGATGTTGTCAAAGCACACCCACTTTAACCCCGACTTACAAAGTATGCTTCGGGGATAGCACAATAAACTTGAAAACAAAACACGACATACCACAGGGCTTAATTAAATCCTTATACTGCCAGTTAAAGTACAAAAACTTCTTAACTTATCTCTTGTACAGTCACAAGCAATAATTATATAACATTGGGCGCAAAATTATCGTCAAAATATTGGGAGCTCATAAAAAAATCAAACTGCGGCAAGCACTCGTTTAGTATTATTAGTGTTAAAAATCATAATGTACAGCGCAATAGTTATAAAAAATCGAACTAATATAAAACGATACATCTTTTGTGAAGGCTGGTTTAGGAAAATTTTGATAAAGTCAGTGCAACCTAAACAGTTGTTCAAGCTTCAAACCACTAGTTTACCCAGCACTCTACTAAATGGCTCCTCGTTCCTCGCTAACTGCTGCTGGTTTTTTAAGTCATCCGCAGCGGCGTCGTTTAATCAGCATGAGTACGGAGCGCTTTGTTCGGGGCCGGCGCGGCGGGAGAAGACCCGTGCGGGGCCGCATAGCGGCGCAGAGACGACACTAATTGTGTACGCGTCATGTAATCATGGCCGGCATGTCTCAGTATTTCTATTGTTATAAAAACCAGCGGGCCTTTAGAAGACCGTTAGTGTTAAATATACAAATCAGATAAATGTTTTAAAAACAAGAAACCGCCTTCAAAATTGCAAAAAATAACTTCTATTAAAATTCGGCTTTTGGTTGAAAATATTCTCAGTCGCCGACTTCAGTTAGACTAACCAACCATCATAACCTATCATTTTAATATAAGTTATTTTTTGCGTTTTTGAAGGCGGTTTTTTGTTTTTTAAAACATTTATCTTATTTGTATATTTAGCACTATGCTAGCCATGATTACATTGCGCGTACACAAGTGTCGTCTCTGCGTTGCTCTGTGGTCGCGGGTCTTCTCTAGCCTTGGCGAGATGCATTGGTCAGGCTGTGCAGCACAGAATATAGCGAAATGTATGTATGTACCGCATTGATGGGACGAAACGATAATGTAATGGCTCCAAAACTTTATAATAAATTACCTACAACTTTAAAAAATACTGACACTAAAAAGTTCAAACAGTTGCTCTCAAGAATGCTGGTAGATAAATGTTACTATGCTATTAATGATTATTTTAATGATGCTGACCTTGACATTGAAAAATAAAAAGTGTAATTTACAATGAATTAATTTTGCCATGAATGAAAAAAGGTATCTCCCCGCTTGGTCTATCGAATATAATTTATGCAGTAAGGTAACGTGTTTTAACTCCCGTAGCAAAAAGAGGGGTTTTATAAGTTCATCGTATGTACCTGTTTGTGTAGGTATCTGTGTATTCTTGTTCCTGAGTGTTAGTGAACCTGTGTATGTGTGTATCTGTCTATAGCATTGCAGTTCACAAACGGATGGAACGGTTCAGGCGTAGCTTTTGTAAGACATAACTTATTTGAAGGGGATAGTTCTTAGCTAGATTTCAACTCTAAAAGTAGGGATCCCAATGTTATTTAAGGTTAGGTTAGGGTTAGGCTATCTACCTATATTTAAGTGCGCTCGCTGCTCCGGAAGGCTGCGTTGAAGTTTTACCGCCGCGAACAAGTTGGCTCATTATTTAGTTTCCGAGCAGCTCTAATTGTCCGCGGACTCTTCGACGAGTCGCCGTTTGTTGCCACCCGCGCCGGCGCCGCCGCGCGGATACTTTGTTTGGACTGACTTAAAGTGAGCACCTTTGTTCACTTTAGTTGCAGGGAAAGTTTTAAATAGGTGTTTTACCATCGTAATTAATAATATTAATAATGTGTCTTTGTATTTTGCTTCTATTTTACAATGAAAATAACGAGCAACGGATTGACACAGGCCTCTCAAATGACACAGGCCACCTGATGGTGGTCGATCATGGATCCATGGGCATTTGCATTCTCAAGCCTACAATCATAAGACTGCAAGTGCGTTGCCAACTCTGAACACTAAAATGGAATGCCTCTATGCTAGTAATTGCACGCGGTTGTCGTATCCCTACAAAGGAACATAATAATGTGACCACTACAGCTTGGCGGTAGATTAAAGGATAAGATATTGGTAGCGATCCGGACGGACCCCGCACAAGGTCCTACCACCACTAAAAGATGAAGGAGTCAGCGTGAGGCAGGCTCTCTTGTATCACAAACATTTTGACTTCCTACATGAGATACTTGAATGCCCTTGACGAAAAGAATAGTAGGTATATCCTAAACATGAGCTGTTAATTAAACAAAACCCAGTAAAGAGGGCACCCCAGCTATGAAGACGCACGAGTTGACCTAATTCCTTGGGTCGCCATCCTTATTGTCCTCACTGCCCATGAGCTAAATCCTAAAAATGTTATGAATGCATTGTATTGCAATAATTTTTAATGCGACATGAAACGATAAGTAAATGAAACGAAAACGACAATACTACATAATGAAATGTTGAATACCTTGAACAATCAAGAGAACACTTACCTACTTATCCTCACCGATTTCAAGTGCGCAGGCTCTCCAGGCCCCGAGCTTAAGTACTAAAGGCTTAACGAGGCTCCTGTTCTCCCTGCAGCTTGATTACCAGCATCAACAAGCGTCCTTCTGGTTGTCCAAGGTATTGGAGGTGGTACTGACACCAATTAATCACCAAACATTTAAAATCCCGATTTAGATCGTCGACACAGAACTGCGTCCTGGAAGGATTGCACAACTTACATTTAGAGGACCGTGTCGCTGTGAGTTTGATATGTTGACGAGCTACCCGACTATGGCTCGCTGTGTTCAGGATATTTTGATCTGCCTCACTCACAAACTCAAATATAAAATAAACATCACACTAGTGTAATAAAAGGAGATTGTGTGTGTGAGTCAATATGTTGCACACTGAATTGGCTGGATGGATTTGATTGCCTAAATTGATCCCATGAGAATTTATAGTGATTTATTTAGGGATAAATGGTGAGGTTAGATATTTGTGGACCCTAGTCTTCGGCTTAGCTAGCTTCTGCTAGTGAACATTATGTCTAAAAGCCAATGTGGCCCTTTTTATGAGCAAACGGCTTAGGTTCCGGATCAAAAAGACGTTTTATCCCCGCTCAGCCCTATAATAAAATAATCCGAGGCGATGTTTATTTGCATTATCCCGAACGATCTGTATTCCCTCCCGGCGCCCTGGCCGGCAGACACAGCCTCATTCTATTATGAAAAAAGTTTATTTGTGACTGGCGCATGTCGCCCGGGTGGGCACGGGTTGTACAGGAGCACGGCGGGTGGCGGAGATCCGACGACCATTGTTCATTTAAATTTGAGTATATTTTGAGCCGAGAGATCGACGCCCTGCTGTTCCACCGCTGACGCCAATAGAAAGGGTCAGGTGAGATCAAACTCGCGCATGGAGGGTTTCATAATATCCGATTCACATTTGCCCGTTTTTACTAGATGATTTTTTCTTAAGGTTTATATTATTTTTGTACAACAGGTTAGTTTATACAACATGAATGTATTTCATGTCAAAAAATACTGAATTAGATCGTCAACATACATACTAATAATAAAATAATACAAAAAAACTACTCCAATAATTTATTAGTGGTTTATTAACCATCGTTAATGGTCACTTATCCGATGTACTATAAAATAAACATTAATAAATGTTAAAAGAATAATAATTCTACAATTAAAGTTCCTTGTTCACCCACCCAGTATAATGGATTACCCAATAAAATGTTTCCCAGCTGATGTTTAAATGCTGCGTCGGGTGGTAGATTTTCACTCATTATTCATAAAAAGTTTAACGCTTGTATGTTCTAGCGTTTGTACTCACTGTTATTACACATGTCATATTCTGTAAAAAAACATCTGACTGTATAAAATACACAGCTCTTTAAAGTTAGGATGGACGGACGGACGAACCACGAAGGCTTAATAAATCGAATCTCGTTTGGCACCCTTTGGAAACGAAACCCTAAAACAACACGTTTAATTTAACAGTGTTTAAGACAAGTGAGGTAGTAAAGCATGAAATGTCTCACGCCTCTAATCCGACCTGACAGCATAGTCGGTCGGCTGATCTGACACACGTGAGGGAGGTAATTGAATGAGATCACACGAAGTTAAAGTGTACCCGTCCACTTTGACTCCGTGGGATCTTTTATGCAATTATCTCCCTTAGCACTTAGTCCTTTATCTACTCCGGCGTTTTCAAGGATCTCTATAGTATAGTGAACCGACAGAATAAACCACGAGCTCTACTAGTTCTGGATAGCCAGGGGTTATGATTATTATAATATGTATACATGTCGTATAATCATTAGAGCATAACATTAAATCACGCATACGATAGTGATATGATTTCCTTTCTTCCTCACCATATTCTACCCACACTATAAAACAATCAAAGTACAATACGAAGTAGAACAAAAAGAAGTCGATCGTCGATCCAACAGCTTAGAAAAACATTCGCGACGAGCAAATACGGGCGACTGCCGACTCGCGGACTCTACGCTTTGTTGACAAGGGCTTGTGCAAGAGCACACAAACTACTCTACTGAACAACAATGACATATTTCCTGGCGATCTCAAGTAAGTGCAACCTTATTTCCTACAGAACAAGGTCTTTGCCTTGGTTATAAAACCTTTTTGCTTTAGAACAGCGGCAGGGTGCTTCTGGGACGTTTTACAGCTCACAACTCTCAACTGTCTTATTTGAAGATGTCAGTTAGCTCAGGGGTTCTCAGAAAAAGTTTACATGTGCCTCTATTTACTATTGAGTTACATATACAGGTATCGACCAAACCAAGGCAATATTTACTTTCCTTTAAGATCTGATTGTGTAATTTATTTTATCTACACTCATATCATAAACCCTCTATGATGCGTTCAGAAACCGCAAATTATGACCAGCATAATAATCAACTCTGTTGTTAGAGCAAATTTTTGATCTGCGGCAGTAATCTTATGTATTGATAAGAACATCAATTTCAATGTTCTTATGACATTCAAATTTCGAACATCTCTGAATAACAAAGAAATTTGATTTGACCGCTATTCTAATATCAGTCGAGATGACGTTTAGTTCGAAATGAATTGTCAATTTGCATACAAAATTGGACAATATCGCACGTAAGTAAGATATCGAACGATATGATCGATGGAGCCGACTCTAGTTTGTCTCTGAATTAAAAAAAACTATGACAGCTGCCAGAAAACTTTTCAATCTTTTCATTACCGCCATTACCGGTTAAAAATTAATATGCGGCTCCTGAATGCATCATGGAGGCTTATGGTATGTGGGTAGATAAAGTAGTGTATGTAACTGTACTTAATTAGGCATTAAACACTTGTGTGATGTTATTATAAAACTCGCCTTCGGCTCGTTTCATAAACCCACACTCGTGTTTAATGCCCTTCATTATGTACAGTCTCATAAACTACTATTAAACCACCGCACAAGAAGCCTGGTCTTTCTGGATTGTTAATTTTCTAAAATTATATTCTATACTAAGCTACTTCTGGTATAGAAGTTACAGGAATGAAAATGGCGAAGACATTATAAAACTGAGATCTTACAGAACTATTTTTATAATTACTAACATAAAGCTTCGTCAGTTATTTACGGACAAGATATTGAACTACTTTTGGCCTCCGACATGTAAGGGAAACATCGTTTGCTGATTTACCGTGGTTTACGCCAATAACATTTATTAATACTGAATTTATGAATCGGAAACTAACGGGTATAACTGCGGTTTTTAAAACAAACTAGAATATAGTGCTAAATTCTTTTTCCAGGGGACAAAATATTTTTCGTTGTTTTCGCAAGAGGATTGACACAAGTTATTATCCCGCGCCCGAGGAACTACAGGATTTCTGAAAATAAAGCTCAATTTTATTTCAGCATTATTTTATTTTCTCGGTGCCATAAGTAGTAAATATCAACAAAATATCACTTTCTTGCTATAAAATATATTATAAGTCAATGATAATAATATATTATCTTTATCGGAATATCTTCCATTATTGTAATCCCTCGATGTTCCTTATGAAAGGGAATAAGGAATAAATAAACTTTATCTGCGCATAATACCCATAAATCGTCGCATTGTGCGCATTCTATAAATCCTTACTTCCGTAATAATCCTCAGCGTTATCATACATACATACAAATATGTTTATCCTTTTCGATTGAAATCTTTGATGATTTATTTGTCAAATAAGAAATTGGTGTAGCAATAAAAACAACTAAATTTTTAATTCTTATTGTACAAAGAAAGCATTTTACGGGCCAGGGAAATTAAAATATAATCCAAAATCAAAGTAGCCAAGCACATTATCACAAAACATTCGCTCAAGGCCTCAATGTTTCTAAGGTGTGTAAGACTTGAGTTGAACCATGTTGCGATGGATGATCTTTTACCTACAGTCACGGTCCGTCCAAATGTACCCAGTTAGATGGTAGGCAGTGAAATGGAGCGGAATTTAATTGAGTAGGATTGAACTAAGTTTGCATACTTGCAGTAATTTGGACTGACCTAAAGCAGCCGATCATGAAATAAGTTTGTTTAGAACAGACGATATCGCTACTCTATTGGGAGGGAAATTTCGACCAAAATCATTATAAGAATAAAAGTAGGTATTATACAACATATTTGCATCACCACCTGAGACTTCAGGCGACCGATGTCCGGACTGCAATCCTAAGACTGATTACCTCGATTGTTTTATTCAGATATCCTACCGATATGAGCGGAACCAAAGCGAACCAAAATCCTTATTCATAGATATGATCCGTCCATACCCCATAATTCAAGGAATAATGGCAGTTATGCTGATGAGATTTGGGGCCAATATTGCGCGCGCTTTATTACCTCGCCTGGGCCGCATGCCAGGCCGCTCGTCTTCGAATTCTAATGCGTCTCGGATACACACAGTTTATCGTCAGTCCGTGGTCTGATGTCGGCCAGAGTATATTCCATAGAGACATACAGTTTAAGCTTATACCCAACAGATTTTTTCAGCTTGCATCGAGCACTGAGCTCCCAGCATATTGGATCTATTTCGACCTAATTGCCTAAACACACAGATAGAGCAGAAATGACCTTTTTGCGATTAATGATATCTATTACTTAGTTAATAAACGTAGTATAATAATCTAGAAAATCCCCAAAAAATTGCAAAAACAAACACTGGTAGAATATTTAATATTTTCAGCAGAGCTACACAAATGGTTAGGAAGTCTGTAGCAGTACTGTAGTAGGTTTCCTTTATTGAGAAAAGGGTTAGTTTGATTAAGTTCGGAGCGAGAGGTATAAATTCAACTGCCTACGTCTACGAGAAGTACTTATTCAAGTGTATTTTAAGACTCATGAAAACAAGGAGAGTGAACTCTTTTTTGTAATTTCATATTTGAAGTAAAATCTGTTAAAATCGAAATCTACTATCAGCACTAGAAACATTGAAGAAACGAAGTTCATTTCATAGAACAAGTCAAACAGAGTAGTGCGTGGTTGTGCTGGCGGTTGTCTCAGTTGACTCGTGTTGCTGACGCCTGGACATGACGCTCGAACTTCACGGCTGTTAGACTATAACTACGAGTTCTTGCCGCAAACTATCCTGTTCGCCAGTACCTTCAAATAATAACCCGAAGTCTGCGGCGGATGAAATTCGGAAATGTATTTGCGTTCCGCAAATTGCTGAAGGGATTTACTAGCTTCTCGTAAGGCTGGTCAAAAACACTCGGCTGCTCCAAATTGAAAACAAGTATAACTGTGTATTACAGGAGAGCCAAGAATGTTTTTACCTAAACATTTCCCTACACCTTTACTTCTAGGAATTTGCTATCGTTTTCAGGGTTCCGTACCCAAATAATATAGCGGGAATTGAGTTGCTCGATGGGAAAATTTATTTAAAAATTCGATTCTGGTCTAGGATTATTTTATTTTATTTTAGATTATTGGTACGAATTAGGTACACAGGTCAGACTCAGGTTTATGTTAGGCGTTGTCCCTTTTATAAATGGGCTATCGTAAATATGATTCGTCAGGAACATGAGGGTTAATTGCCTATAAATATAAAATATATCAAATATTTAATAAATATAGAATTACTAACTAATAGAATAGAATTAGAACTACTTGGACTTTACTATAGAATTACTTGGGTTTAAGTTTTTAACGTATGATTTAAATAATACATCAAAAAATATTGTTCTCTAAGTCTAGTGTTTATTGCCTTTTCATGAATCAAACGACTTAATTTGCCGGGGATGTAATGATGTAAACGTCCAACTTTTGGTTTGGGAGTCACTCAGAAAAGACCGCAACGGAAAAAATATCCTGTATTGTCGTTTCACTTAATCCACCACCGTTCGGGTTACACCATGGTTACACCTCGAAAAACAACACATAAAACACACAACACAAAACACCTCGTAAAACATCGAGTTAACGAAAAAAACTTTTGGAAGTAAGCCCAACTGGTCGACCCAAAGAGTTACAAATTTCGATGGTATTTCTATAGCATCGTATTAGTTAAATCAGAAACCCTAGAAACAATTTTGTCGTTGGACTGAGTTTTGTTAAGTGGTAAATAATTCCACTCGACTGTATAAGCGAACAGTTCTCTTTAATAAGTTTTTGCCCGGCATCCTGCCTCCGGACTCCTGGCGGTAGTAGCTGAGGATTAACACTAAACAGATGATGATGACTTGAGTGATGTGGTTTCCGAGAATCAGGCCCTCAAAGACGGGCGGGCGTGTTTGTAGTTAAATAATGCAAGCCGCGGACGCTCTGTTTGCGCAGGTAATTGCGCCGACATTCATACGTTTAATCAAAAGTAAACACCAATTAAAAATTCAACCGAGTTAGAAGGGTTAAAATTAAAGCCAGTGATATGTGGTGGTTCATTTGAGGGATACTACTCGTTTAACGAAGTTCTCTTGAAATAATCAAAGGTGTAGAGCGAGACCTTTACCTTTTTCAGGTCTCATGAGCACAGTTGAACCAAGGTTTGTTTACTGTTAGCCCAATTTTATTCTTATCCTATGAAAAACAAACATAAAAAAGATTAAATATAGGATAATAAGTCAAGTTCAATGGTGTCTTAGAGAATAGATGATGATAGTAAAAAAACATGATAATAACATTTTATTATGTGGACCTCCTATAGGCGGGAAGCCGAGCTGCGTCTTCCAGTGAAAAAACTATTATTAACAGAGTGCCGTGAGATTCCGATATTCCATACCAGGTTGTGGCTGCCACGTGAGGAGAGTGCTTCTGTATCATTATAAACAGAAAATGTATACCTACAACATGACACCAGCATTAATAATGCTGTTCGTAAAACATTAAAGGCACTTATAGATACGATGGTTTCGGGGAAAAGCGGGAATTTGGTGTCGTCGGGCACACAGACAATACCCTCGGGGCGAGGGATAGGCCTGTTCATCTTTTGCTTTTAATTATTTGCATCTTACATAGTAATAAGAATGATTGTTGATAAAAGTAACGTGAAACACCGTGACTTCATTACGAGAAATGACTGTTACTAATGTATACTTAAGTTTAAAACTCTTAAACAACGTGCCGTCGAGTGAAGACGATACGATTTGAAAAAAAAACATGATGATCTTCATTATTGTCCTGTTATCCGCTGTTAGGGTGGAGGCTCGTGGTATAATAGTTCCCAATCTTGAATATTTAATCTAGCGACGCTTGACAAATTTCTGCCCACAAACGCCAAGGGACTCCATCTCTATTAAACCTTTAGTAAAGACTAATTTATGCAACGAAAGACCGAGATAAAGCAAAGGCTAGTCTAGTATAACTAACTTTAAAAGCTCAGGATATTACCTATGTAAATAGAGTTACTTTTCTTTGAAATCCCCCGTGTACTGTGAAAGCATCCGTAGTTCGACAACTTCCATCCGCAGGTTTTTACAAGCAATTCTCTGAGGCATTTCTAATAACGTTGCTATTGATACAGGTACGTTTTTTCACCTACGTCAAGATTTAATAAGAATATTAGTTTAGTGTAATAAAATACTCCGTATATTTGCTTCAGTGTTCTCGGAAACAGATGTGATTACGATCGTATAAAGAAAAGATGCTGCATTCAGACATGTGACAGCAAATTCTACCGTATTCATTGGTAAATGAAATTTTCAACTGTTTATGTAAAAATGTATTAACTGTCAACGCAAAATACATGTTGAATATATATTTGTCAATGTTGCTATGCCTATTCCGAACAGTGAACATCCTAAAATCCAATTGGACATAATGTATGTATAAGATACAAAAGATATCGTCATACCTCTATTCTATTTGGCTAAACCAAACTGTTTTTGTCGTGGTATCGCATTATCAACGTTACGATAGCTCTAATTGACTAGACAATAATAGCGGCCGAGGTAAAAACAATATCATAGCATGTCAAAATATAATAATAGATCCCCGGCGGTTGTGGTTAATACAACAGGATAACTCGATTGATTGTTTTGAGTGTGTTCCATCATTCATTCATTATCGTTAAGAGATCTTTCGATATTATAGGGCTCCTCCAGGACAGCCACGTCGTGCATATGTCACCACCATCTCCTGTTTATGTTTCCCTTAAATAAACCTTCAAGAGAAGACTATCTTCTGGCACTTTACAGAACGAAACCAATAAATCTCCACGAAATGCAATATTCACACAGTAAACAACGAATAAAAATAACACTAATCTCAGCCGAGTGGGTTTCCTCGAACTTACAAAACGGCTATTGTGTATAAGACCTATTCGACTAACGTGCCCGGGCTACGCTGACCTCTCTAAACCGCGCCATACGCTCTTTCAGGTTCTTCTTTGCTAGATTTTTCGAGGGGTGAGGTGGGTCAGAGGCTCTGGCGCTATAAATATCGTTGCGTGCGGCTGGGGGCGCGCCATTTGCAATAACTTATTGCCTTTTATTCACTCCCCCTCCCGCCCCCCCTGCCCCCCGACACGTCGTAAAGTGTTCCGATCGGGAAGGTGTCGAATTTAAAAGGTGAGCCCGGAGCGTTGCCACTTGTTCCGTCGCGGCGAACATGCTTCTGACGTGTTTACTAACTAATGTCAATGTTGTATAACGACAAGCTTTAATAATGTCTAGGGATTAAAAATATCATTTCATTATTCTGATATTTTGCAATGTACGTTGCTATACGTAAAATATCCCAATCATAATACAGATATTTGTTATCCCTGGTAATTTTTGATATGTGTAATAATCGCCTTAGCGCGTTATGTTTACAGACCTGGGTGTAAGCGTGTGCAGATACATGGCAGTCACGAACTGATTACAATCTCACATAAGCACTCCACGTCACCATTGAGCGTTGTAAACTTAATATTCACCAACCGGGCAAGAACATGTCGGCACATGCTCAGTGTAGAGTTCCGTCGCCGTTGCTATAAGCACAAAAATTATCTCTAAAACAAGTATAAACTAATTTTCAACAAGTAAAACAATTAAAATGTATTAAAAGTACCTTAACTTAGTAAAAATACCTTATTTTTATTAGTGATCGGTATAATTAATAAACGCAAACCTATTTTTGATAAAAAAAAACGTGTACGAAATTCTCCTTATACAGAGAGACACACGGACATGGCAAAACTGTAAGAGTTCATAGGTAGTTACACTACGGAACCTTAAAAAACCCGCCTTCAAAAAGCATAAAATAACTTCTTTAAAATGATAGGTAAATAGGTCAGTCCAACTGAAGTCTGCTTTTGGTTAAAATATTGTTGGACGCCGACTTCAGTTGCACTGACCTATTTACCTACCATTTTAAAGAAGTTATTTTATGATTTTTGAAGGCGGGTTTTTGTTTTTTTAAACATTTATTTTATTTAATACTTTTTAGTGATCCTATTTATGCTGTAACGTAGCTCCACTTCTAAATATTAATGAGAAACTATAGAACATTTCAAGCTCGCCGTAGACAACGCTGCGGGAATATCATAGTCATATTTAAACCTAAATTTGCTTCGTCATAGTCGCTCAACTACCTTTATCGAAATATCTTATCGCCAGCCTTGAAATAGGTACCGTTAAGGAGTTCCGGTGGCCAGTGGTCTTCGAGTAATCGGGGAACATACATAAAAAAAAAAAGATATCCCGACGAATTGAGAACCTCCGTTCTAAGGAGGAGTCCTTTTTTTGAAGTCGGTTAAAAAGGAAAAATATGCTTGGGTTTATCTTTTGACCCTAATAGAGACAAACCACCCAGAAATACGGACACTGGCAGGGTGTTCCATATCCTGGCACGTGCATTAAAAAAGTTGATCTGAATTGCATTGTTCTGATGTAAACAGACGTGAATGCTACCCTGCAGTGACTCTAAGTTCATAAACTGTTTCATTTGGCATAAATATAGTTTTTTTCATCAACAGACCAACATCAAATACAAGAGCAGGGAACCTAACACGCTGCGGAAAGATTGAACTACAAGGCTATCTCGGATCGGCCATTTTAATAAAACATATGGCGTATGTTCGGTCGAGAGGGTGCTAATGTATATTCAATACCTACCTTCCAGTGTCTCCGCACATTTAAGCCTAATAAAATCCCCGGTAGTATTATAAATGTGAAAGGGAATTTGTTGGTGTTGCCTCGGCTTCAATTACTAATGCGCGTGTAGCCTGGGATATGGATGAGGATTTCTGGAATTTTTCATAATAACGGATTGAATTTTGGTGACACTGAATATGTGTCTAAAATTTTCGTGTATTCTGGGGATATCACGATGTCACTCGGGTACCTATATTTTTGGTCTAATGCGATTTTATTCTGTTTTTTTATTCGTCAGTTACTAAATATTTTAACCAGATTCTCCAATATTCAGATTATTTATTCACCAGATGCATTTTTCGTCGGACCTGTAAGTATATTGCTAGATTTGTTTTTCCTTACATCCTTTATTGGTCACGTTGTGTCTACGCCAGAAACGTCATTCGTCAGGTAATATTATTCTTCAGATCTTATTATTCGCAAGATATTACCTGACGTTTTGATTTTCTTTTGTCATTTATTTTACAAGGTTAAGCCTTAGAGCTTAGTTTGGGACAACGTATAATTTTATATCAGATTGTTATCTGGATGTATCGTCCTTCAGAATTATTTACTATAAAGAAAGTCCTTCTGTGATAAAAATTTAATAAATGCCGGACTTTTATTCCATTTTGTTGTAGTCCATCTTGTTTCTATACTATTCATCATAGACATTCTTTATTGATAACAATTTCATTACAAGTCATTAATAAAATAGGAATTACTCACATGATTTAAAAGCTAAATGTGCTGAAACAAATTGAAATTAAACCCTAGGTTCATATAATTTCAGTAGTTCCATCAATTGGGCCACTTAAACCCTTCAGATAACACCATAACCTGCTCTGAGTGAGGAGTAACTTGGTCAGCAGTGACGAGTATGTAGTAGGAGGAGTGAAGAGTAGAAGTATGCTGTTATTTTTGTTGTTGTGGTTGTTGGTGTTGTTGCTGTGCCGGGCTCCAGGTAATTCCATTATCTGTAGGGTGGTCATTATACGACTGTAGAATCAATGTAACCTAGCTTTCACCTGCGCCTTTGTCCATGTAGAGCTCGTTCTCTTTTCTCTGTCATATGTCCTATCCCGGGGCTCAGCTAAGGTGTAACAAATAGTATTCCCGGCAAGGGTTCTATCTCTTGTGTTGAGCGTGAGTATTTACTCCTGACTCTTCAATGGTTTTAGGTACGTATCGATTTGATTGTTTTTCTATATATGTATTTATATCGTTGTCTATTATCTATTGTTATTAGAAATTCTTACTATCATAGATGGACAAATAGGCAGACGGCTCACCTGATGGGTAGTGGTCACCGCAGCCTACGGACATTTATTCCAAATTCGTATAGTACGTTCCAGAAACGTTCTAGAGATCCGGCGTGTAGTTGAGCGCAGTGACTCAAGAAAATAGGACATCCTGCCAATGACGAGGAGTGCATTTCCAGCATCAGCGAGGCATGCAGCCCTGAGGCACGCATCTAATTGCTGCTCGCCTGACGTCTGCTGACGAGGCAGTCTTAAGTCTAAAGTGTAAGTCGGCGGGAGACGAAACACCCACGCGACCAGGAGCTTAGGGAACACATCTTTAATAGCTTTGATGGCACATAGAAATATAAATGCGAAAAAACTCTCACTTGTGGGCAGAATCTGAACTTAAACGCTATGGTATTTAAGTTCAGATTCGGCCGGATTCTAGTGAGCGCGTTGATCAATACAACTCCCACATACCTTGGTTTTTCTCTAATGATATTTCATTTCCAACACTCTAATAACCAGACGCGTGCACATTCTAAGGATTTGATATCGATCAATAAGACGTCAATTTAAATTTGTAACACTTTTTAGTCTAGATTTCATAGATTTTGTTAATTTTTACTACGGAAAAAAAACTTACAGGAACTTCAGACGAGAATGTAACTTTCAAAGTCAATTCATTGCTTCCTTTTGGGCTGTAGTGCCGCAGTTGGAGAAGAAATACATGCCGTAACTTCAA
This sequence comes from Acleris literana, assembly GCA_946894065.1. Lineage (NCBI taxonomy): Eukaryota > Metazoa > Arthropoda > Insecta > Lepidoptera > Tortricidae > Acleris > Acleris literana. The sequence goes on from OX335687.1 coordinate 210,037, forward strand.
TAGAATCCTTTCTCGTCATTTTCACAACACGTTGGTACTTATTTACTCTTATTATTGCACAAATAAATTTCAACAACAAACAGAAATTGTTCTTAGTCAAAAATCTACTGTCAAAGGTAAACGTTTCGATACTTCATTGCTGGCCTTTCTGGATTTCATACGCGGCTGTCATATTTGACAGTCGTCCGTATATTTTTCTTACAATTAATCTCGTTTCAGCTTCCACATGAATCTATTCTAACCTGAGCATCACGTAGGATATATATTCACTAAATTCTAAAATACATAATTCCAAATACTTGCAATTTGGCTGATCATTATTGGTTTTCCGTGGCGAACAAAACGCAGTAGTAAACTGGCAACACGGGTAATTTTAGTTTCGTTTCAGGCAAGGTGCGTTCCATTATACAGATAACCGTCAGACTCACTCGCCTTTTATTTTAGTAATGCTTTACGGTAAAAGGAGGAAGAAGTCTGGAGTTTCCCTCTTTTCCCTATTCCTTAATTGTGTCAAGTTTTCAAAAGGAAGATCTTCGTTTTCGGTCGGTCATGCCAAATGAATCATTAATTGCAATGACAGAACGGAACGCATGACAAGTAGTTTTTCGAGATCTTTCTAGGGAATCGATCTCCCCAGCATTCGGATTATCCATTGCAATGTGAGCACATTACACTTTTATTTCCGGATCAATTTTCTCGCTTCGGGGTGAGTTTTGAGTCGAAGAGGTGTCGTCTAATGTCTATTATTGGGACGTTATAACAAATTTGTTCCATTCTTTTCAGCGTTCGGCCCAAATTTGCGTAACTTAGCTTCACGCCCAACATGAGGTCCTAAGGGAAATCAATACGTTATTTGTCCACGTTATGTCTATCCACTACTCAGGTGAGTGTTCTAAACCTATTTATCGTGTCTAGTTCGAAACGGCGACATCGTTTTATGTCGATGTTTCTCAAAACATTCTGTTTTAATTTCAGTTACTCTCAGATGAAAAATTATCAAGTTACTTTCCAACTTACTGCGCCGCTTCACTCTTATACGGTGACCCAGTATCTACTCGGATGCTAAGGGATAAACCTAATTAACGGGGTTCAACTGCGGGTACATCGGGTGCCGCGATCCTCAAGGCGGATACTGCTACAATTCGATGGTAACGGCGGGTGCTGTTTGACCTGTAGCCAAGCTGTGTCTGACCTCGTCGTGTTCGGGATCCTGCGGGTGATGTTCTCTGTAGAAAGCTCCACGGTTCACGTCGAACAACTCGTGTAACTCTTACTTCGGACATCTGGTAAATTCTATCCTTTTTATAAACAACCTTTAGTACCAAAGCAACCGAAATAAGCCTAAGATACTGATTATAACTTATTTAGTAACATTTATAAGGTGTGCATAGGACCACACAAGGTATACTTTATTCTATCTTTCTATTACGAGTGTAAACCTTATTACCACTTAACTTAAAATTACTTAAGGAGGATCAACCCCTTTATATGAAATAAATGTTTACCTATTAATGATCTTATGACTTTTATTTAGCGAATTCTTATTTTGTCGGTGAGTTCATCTGGCGCTCATAAGTATAAATTTGATGAGGCTTTACTGCTCTGGCCACACCCTCGAATCACACGGCCTGTTCTCATGCTCGGGACTTTACAGTGGCGCCCAACGTGGGGCCAGTTTGAGAGTTTGCTAAATGAAATTGTTTTTAATTAACAGGTTGCTTTGGAATAAGTACTGCTTTTATGTAACTGAGTAGTGTATAGGATATTCTTTTGTGTGTTAGTATTAAGTAAAATAACCTAAAAAATGGAAAACGTTTATGTTATCGGGATTTAAACTATAAATTTAAATCTTTAAATGTGTAAACTTAGACATTCAAAACCTTACTGAATTTAAATTGGTAAATTTACTTAAACTAATTTAAAACTTTACTTTTGTTGTACTGAGACACAATTTATTTTCTGGTTTAGTACCTGTGTGCTTTGCGGTTCTTATTGAGACTCTCTGATATTTAAAATTACTGTGATTTTATGCTACAGACATTTTGAAATAACTTGTCATATTTTAATAGTAGACCTGTAATATTTTTTTTCGGACGCTTTGGGTTGCTAATAATTATTAAACCATAAGTCTCTTAAATACCAGCGAAATAAGAGTTCCTGCAAGCTTTTACTGTTTTGGACTTCGGTTTTATTCTTAACCGACTTATTATTTAGTTTTTATTTGCACGACTATATATATATAAAAAAAAAAATGGACTTTATACTAGCCGGTTGCCGTATTGCACATATGAAAAAAGACGAAATCACTCATGAACTAGTCATTAGAGGTTGTAAAGTAAATCCAGTGTCTCGTCGTCATAGCTTACAACAGGTGCTTGCGCAGACTGCAGAGCTAGCTAATAAAGGTGGTGTAAAGTTCGATCTTTCTGGAAGTTCAGACGTGTCGTTGGAAGTATCGGTCATACAACATAAGGTGGAGGAAATTGAGAGTGCTTCGCGAGCGGATCTAAATTCTTCTTCTCGATCTCGACTATTATCGCGCTGCAAATACCTCCTTTGTCGCATTTCACGTTTGACACAAGACAACGAGGACGTACAGGTGCTCCATGCAACTTTGAACGCTATTGTGGATCGTCTACAGGTGGGTAGCGATTCCGAATCTGATGGTGTCGAGAGTGACTCTGGGTCTGACGTCGTCCCTTCTCAAGTTATTAAAAAAGTCGTCTATAAAACCGAAAAACACTTTAATATCAATTCTTTTAATCTAAAATATAGTGGCAACTCTTGCGCTCGGCTGTTTTTAGCACGGTTGGAGGAACTACGGCTCGCTAGGCAAATTTCTCAGCAACAGATCTTCCGCGGTTTTCCGGAAATTCTAGAAGGCCCGGCGTTATCGTGGTTCCGCTCGAAGCGTAACCAATTCTTCACATACTCTCAGGTAGTCACAGCTCTTCGCGAGGATTTCGATATTCCCGATTTAGACCACAAATTGTTTCAGGAAATCCGTCAGCGCACGCAAGCAAGAGAGGAAACTATAGTAGCGTTTGTGTCTGAGGTGCTGGGAATGTTTGAAAGACTAAATAGGAAGGTGCCTGAAGAGGAGAAATTAGATATTTTAACTCGCAACATCCGACCAGAATACAGTAAAGAACTAGCTTTGCATGATATAACTTCAATAACACAATTAACTACTTTATGTAAACGAATTGAATTGGCACAGATTAGAGCTAATCAGTTCCACGAACCGTTTTCTTCTAAACCAAATATATTTTCTTCCCGGAATAAAAATACAAAAATAGATAAATTCAATACACAAGGTGCTTCCCAGAGGACTTCTGGTTTTCAACCTATTCCTAGGTCTTTTGTCGCCTCGGTTGGAAAAGCGGCGAATGGGCAAGCATGTTTTCGCTGTGGTATGACAAACCATTTTACTGGTAGGTGTAGGAATTCCCGCGACATTGTATGCTTTAAATGTGGGGAAAAAGGCGTTCGTGCTCCGGAATGTCCGAAATGTGCTCTACCTTCAAAAAACTAAATAGCTTTGTCTTCTACAACCAAACACCTACAGTAAATTCTACTCCCTCTCATATAAAGAAGACAATTCATTTTGAACCTCCAAAGGGAGATACCAGATTATACGTACTTCTCGACATATTGGACTTAAAAGTTAAGGCTTTGCTTGATTGTGGTGCGAGTGGTAGTATTTTAGGGATGAACAGTCACTTAAAACTCTCTGCTATAGGCCTACCTATTCTCACTCATAAAATTCCTGTAAAACTGAGAGTCGCTAACGGACAGGAATTACTTTGCACTACATACATGTCTTTGCCAATTAATTATAATGGTCGTATTCAAATCATTCACTTTGACATCCAGCCTAATATAAATACTCCTCTGATACTTGGCCTTAACTTTTGGAAAGCCTTTAACTTAGCTCCGGAAATTATTTCTGGTTTGTCACCAGATAAAAATGTGGCTAGCATGTCATCAATGCCTGTTGAATCCGGCCTCACTGATTTAAATTCTTTGCCTTCAGCACAAAAGACTCAATTGGATGAAGTCAAAGCTCTTTATGACCAAATCGATACCGATAAAGTTGGTCTGGGTAAAACCCCTTTAATTCAACATGAGATTAACACCGGTGACTCACCTCCTATAAAACAAAAATATTACCGTCTCAGCCCTGATAAGCAGGTTGCTCTGGAGAAAGAGGTAGAACGCATGTTAGAAGCGGGTATTGTGGAACCATCTCACTCCCCGTGGAATTCTCCGGTCGTAATGGTTGAAAAGCCTAATGGTGATCTCAGACTCTGCCTCGATAGTAGAAAGGTCAACTCAGTTTCAAAATCCGATGCATATCCCTTACCATATGTAAACTATATCTTGGATAATCTTCGTGACGCGAAATATCTTACCTCTCTGGACTTAAGTGCTGCATATCATCAGATTCCGCTCAGTGATGACTCTAAGGAAAAAACTAGCTTCACTGTACCCGGAAGGGGTTTGTTTCACTATAACCGGATGTGCTTTGGATTGGTGGGAGCTTCTGCCACCATGCAACGCTTAATGGACACGCTTTTCACCGCGGAGTTTGACAATAAAGTCTTTTGTTATATAGACGATATTATAATATGTACTTCTGACTTCAATGAGCATTTGCGACTTCTTAAAGCCGTGTTTGAAAAACTTAAGGCGGCCAACTTAACTATTAATATGAGGAAATCACTCTTTTGTAGAACCGAACTTAAATATCTCGGATATATAGTCGACAGATTTGGTTTGCATACCGATCCTTCTAAAGTCGATGTCATATTAAACTTTCCTACGCCTGTAGATGCCAAGAGCATAAAAAGGTTCTTGGGCATGTGCGGTTGGTACCGACGCTTCATAGATAATTTTTCGAAAATCGCACGTCCACTTTCACGATTAACTAGTAAATATACAAAATTCGAGTGGTCGGACGAAGCTAACGAATCTTTTGATAAACTTAAGGCTGCTTTAGTCTCTGCCCCTATTTTAAAGTGTCCTAATTTTGATAAACCTTTTTATATTCACACCGACGCCTCATCTTTCGCTATAGGCGCTGTGCTAACACAAAAACATGACGATGTTGACCATCCGATAGCGTATTGCAGTCGCACACTTAACAAGGCTGAAACTAACTACTCTGCGACGGAGAGAGAATTACTCGCGGTTCTATACGCGTTAGAGCAATACCGTGCCTATGTCGAGGGTAGGAAGTGTTTCATTGTAACGGACCATGCATCTCTTAAATGGTTTTCTAACTTAAAAAATCCATCAGGTCGTCTAAACCGATGGGCGTGTCGACTAAGTCAATTCGAATTCGAACTAATACATAGGAAGGGTAAAGAACATATAATTCCTGATTGTTTATCCCGGATACAAGTTTCTCTCATTGATGTTCTCCAGACCCAAGATCCGTGGTACTTGGAGTTATATAAAAAGGTAACTGCTGAACCTTCACTGTTTCCAAATTATAAAATTGAAAATGATAAACTCTTTCGGTACTCAAAGAATAAATATCGCTTAACAGCTCAGTTTGACTGGAAGGTGGTAGTGCCTTATGAGGACCGTAAAGAAATTTTATCCCGGTGTCACGACGACGTCACTTCTGGTCATTTTGGAGTTGCTAAAACTCATTCCAGGATTTCAAATCTTTACTACTGGCCCACTCTATTCCAAGACGTCAAGGAATACGTCGACTTGTGCGAGACTTGCAAGACGTACAAGCCGGTCAATTTGGCTCGTCCTGGTTTAATGGGAAATCCGAAACGTATCACAGTACCTGGAGAGGCGATATCGTGTGACATCCTCGGTCCATTTCCACCATCTTACCTTAGGAACCAGTATCTTTTTGTTTGCACCGATTATTTCAGTAAATACGTAACCATCTTTCCTCTGCGTAATGTTACCGCTAAAGCTATTGTAAAATGCATGGAGAAGGGTATCTTTCTTGTACACGGAGTCCCTAAATTCGTATATGTGGATAACGGACCACAATTCATCTCTAAGGATTTTAGAGACCTTTTGAGTAAATATGGCGTGCCTCACTTATTCTACAACCCCCGATATCACCCACAAACCAATCAAACCGAGAGAACTAACCGCGAAATTGTTAGGACAATCGCCACTTACGTGCGAACGGATCATAGGAATTGGGATAAAAATGTGGCGGAGATTCAATGTGCTTTAAACACTGCCGTTCATGAAGCTACCAAATTTACTCCATACTTCCTTACTCATGGTCGGGGAATGATACTTGACGGTTCATTCTATAATTCAGAATCCCCCATTGACAAGGATACACTTACTATAGATGATGGTTGTTCGTTTTCTGACAAACTTGACGAGTTAAAGACTGTGTTTGAAAAGGTGCGAAATTCTCTACGGAGTGCCCATATCCGTAACGCTCACTATTACAACTTGCGCAAACGGCCTATGGTACTTCAGGAAGGACAAATAGTATACAAGAAATGTTATCACTTATCTAACGCGGCTAAGAACTTCTCAGCCAAATTGGCACCGCGTTATGAGAAATGTATTATTCACAAAAAACTCGGACCTTTGGTATATACTTTGAAATCCCTAACTGGTAAAAATCTAGGAAATTTTCACATTAAAGATCTAGTCCGACCTGGCGAAGCTGCGCCCACTTCTTAACGTTAGACCTATGCCTAAATATCAGTAAAATTGGTACTTCATTAGTGGCGTTTACTTGAGTAAAGTTTGGTGTTCGAAATTAACATCACCGGTCTTTGCTCAGTCCAATTCTTTGTTTTGACATCTCTACTGCAGACATTGTATCTGCCTTATCAATAAATAGTTTCTGTTTCTATACTTTAGAGGACTGAGTGTCTCGCCCTCATTTAATAAAATTCTTTTATATTCCACGGGACTACTCTCTCGTGCATAACTCATTGGCCGTGTGTCACGCCTGAGGTATGGAGCCTACGCTAAAGGCTCTAAACAAATTTCGCATTGGTGTCGCTCGACTAAGCGTCTCGCCTACTCTACTCACTCTTATAAATATTATAAATCTTACAGATGATGATACTTTTCGAAGTTAATTCTATATAAAATGCTGAAAAAAGTAATTTTTGCTAAACTGTTTTCCAGCTTAATTTTTGTTGGATTCTAGGTATTTGAGAAATCGTCAGCATAGTCTGCATTTCCGGTCCTATTCCAAGGTGCATTGTTAATAAAGTCAACGTCTAATGCAATTTAGTTTAATAATTCTGTAATGGGATAATTGGAGTCGACTCACCCATTCATTACTAGTAATTCATAAGTTAGCAAGTACCGTGTTATTTTATTAGGGTAGTGCGCGCACATAGTCATAAGCATATTTGTTAAATTAGTTAAGTTGTAGTGTAAAGTGGTTTAGGTTATCCGTGGAACGTTAGGATACCTACTCCACGACACATGATTTCATATGTCTGCCCACAATTGGCACAGACAAACCAGTTTATTTCTGGACTTCTCTGGTGTTATCCAGCACATAGTCATAAGCATATTTGTTAAATTAGTTAAGTTGTAGTGTGAAGTGGTTTAGGTTATCCGTGGAACGTTAGGATACCTACTCCACGACACATGATTTCACCTGTCTGCCCAAACTTGGCACAGACAAACCAGTTTTTTTTTTGGACTTTCGTTGCATTCTCCAGCACCTAGTCATAAGCGTATGTGTTAAATTAGTTAAGTTGTAGTGTGAAGAGGTTTAGGTTATCCGTGGAACGTTAGGAAGCCTACTCCACGACACATGATTTCACCTGTCTGCCCAAACTTGGCACAGACAAACCAGTTTTTTTTGGACTTCCCTTAAACTGTCCAAAACATATTCATAAAGCATGTTTCTTCTATATTTAAGTTCATAAAGTCTATATGACCACTAAATAGTCTTATGGTTCCATCGCTTACACAATGTGTGTAAACGGTCTGAAAATATTTCTTACTTTCCTCGACTTAATTATAAGCCACTCTGTCCTAGTTTGACAGACTGTGCCTTGTTTATTTGACTCAAAGTTCTCTAGCTACCTCTAGTTTCATGCTTCTTATCTTTGAGCATCTTATTTTCTTGAACGTCGTTTTCTTCCGTTCTTCTTTTTACCTTTTAAGCCATGATTCGTCTCTACTACTTCCCTTTTGATTATTACTCCTAGTGAGGAGGCTTACAATAATTTTATTTCAGAATTTGTTCAATTCTGAAATAAAATTATTTTACCCAACTAAAACGATACTGTAACACTTTTTAGTCTAGATTTCATAGATTTTGTTAATTTTTACTACGGAAAAAAAACTTACAGGAACTTCAGACGAGAATGTAACTTTCAAAGTCAATTCATTGCTTCCTTTTGGGCTGTAGTGCCGCAGTTGGAGAAGAAATATATGCCGTAACTTCAATAGAATCCTTTCTCGTCATTTTCACAACACGTTGGTACTTATTTACTCTTATTATTGCACAAATAAATTTCAACAACAAACAGAAATTGTTCTTAGTCAAAAATCTACTGTCAAAGGTAAACGTTTCGATACTTCATTGCTGGCCTTTCTGGATTTCATACGCGGCTGTCATATTTGACAGTCGTCCGTATATTTTTCTTACAATTAATCTCGTTTCAGCTTCCACATGAATCTATTCTAACCTGAGCATCACGTAGGATATATATTCACTAAATTCTAAAATACATAATTCCAAATACTTGCAATTTGGCTGATCATTATTGGTTTTCCGTGGCGAACAAAACGCAGTAGTAAACTGGCAACACGGGTAATTTTAGTTTCGTTTCAGGCAAGGTGCGTTCCATTATACAGATAACCGTCAGACTCACTCGCCTTTTATTTTAGTAATGCTTTACGGTAAAAGGAGGAAGAAGTCTGGAGTTTCCCTCTTTTCCCTATTCCTTAATTGTGTCAAGTTTTCAAAAGGAAGATCTTCGTTTTCGGTCGGTCATGCCAAATGAATCATTAATTGCAATGACAGAACGGAACGCATGACAAGTAGTTTTTCGAGATCTTTCTAGGGAATCGATCTCGCCAGCATTCGGATTATCCATTGCAATGTGAGCACATTACACTTTTATTTCCGGATCAATTTTCTCGCTTCGGGGTGAGTTTTGAGTCGAAGAGGTGTCGTCTAATGTCTATTATTGGGACGTTATAACAAATTTGTTCCATTCTTTTCAGCGTTCGGCCCAAATTTGCGTAACTTAGCTTCACGCCCAACATGAGGTCCTAAGGGAAATCAATACGTTATTTGTCCACGTTATGTCTATCCACTACTCAGGTGAGTGTTCTAAACCTATTTATCGTGTCTAGTTCGAAACGGCGACATCGTTTTATGTCGATGTTTCTCAAAACATTCTGTTTTAATTTCAGTTACTCTCAGATGAAAAATTATCAAGTTACTTTCCAACTTACTGCGCCGCTTCACTCTTATACGGTGACCCAGTATCTACTCGGATGCTAAGGGATAAACCTAATTAACGGGGTTCAACTGCGGGTACATCGGGTGCCGCGATCCTCAAGGCGGATACTGCTACAATTCGATGGTAACGGCGGGTGCTGTTTGACCTGTAGCCAAGCTGTGTCTGACCTCGTCGTGTTCGGGATCCTGCGGGTGATGTTCTCTGTAGAAAGCTCCACGGTTCACGTCGAACAACTCGTGTAACTCTTACTTCGGACATCTGGTAAATTCTATCCTTTTTATAAACAACCTTTAGTACCAAAGCAACCGAAATAAGCCTAAGATACTGATTATAACTTATTTAGTAACATTTATAAGGTGTGCTTAGGACCACACAAGGTATACTTTATTCTATCTTTCTATTACGAGTGTAAACCTTATTACCACTTAACTTAAAATTACTTAAGGAGGATCAACCCCTTTATATGAAATAAATGTTTACCTATTAATGATCTTATGACTTTTATTTAGCGAATTCTTATTTTGTCGGTGAGTTCATCTGGCGCTCATAAGTATAAATTTGATGAGGCTTTACTGCTCTGGCCACACCCTCGAATCACACGGCCTGTTCTCATGCTCGGGACTTTACAAATTTACTTATACAGTGCTAATTGTAAATCCCCTATAGTTAAGTAGCAAAATATCGTGTCTGATATCGAGCCTCTTTAGATAATAAAAGTACATGGATGTCATTTCAAACAAAATAAGGCAATTTACTGCCAGTGCCAGTCGTATATGCATTATGCTTTCAAAATACTTGAGGTAATATTCCGCCACAAGTCCATAATAATTTAAAGTGGATATTTTTATTTTCATCCAACGGCAATCTTTATTACGGCTAAATATGGAAAAAATATTGACTGTTCGCGATAAAAACTATTTAAAAATAGAAATATTGTCATTTGTATATAGTTTTTTTTTTCAAAGGCAGATCATTTTTTTTTTAAAAATCTTGATATTGACAATAATATCGGTTTATTTTCACGTAATTCCTCTAAAATGCAGATAGTCCAAGCAGAAATTTGACATTTATGCTCTCGGAATCTCGGGATTTCCGTCTCTCTGATATAAAATTCTTACTGAGGTACTCTTCAACATGACATTATTACATGAAACATATTTTATTTCGGTTACGAGGTGGAATGAAATCGTATCTGTTGCGTCCGTTAAATTAGGCTTTTGTTTTATTTCGAAGGTGAACCACAAATTTTCCACTAAATCAACCGCCAATATGAGGCTCCGTCGGGCCATACGATCACGATTGGCAACAAATATCGAGGAATCGGCGCGGGATCGAATTCGCACAAACAGCGATAACTCAGGGGTGAATGGGCATTCAGATGTAAATAGCCTCACGTGGTGTGCACACGTGCCGTGATACAGGACGTTCAAGGTGATATTCTTTAAAGAAACGTCTTCACTAGTAAACTATCTTAACTAGTCTAATTATGCATAACGTGATTACAGAATTATTATCAACAAACTTTTAGAGTTGTGGGTAATTCTGTAGCTCTGCCTACCCCACTCTGGGAATGAAGGCTTGAAGGTATGTATGTATGTAAACGTCTTCAGCAGGAGCAAATCGAATGTTCAAGTGGTGAAAAAGCAGGGCCAAGCAAGTCAGTGTCGTTTTTATAACAACTGCGCCATCCCAATCCGAGTTTTCGTTCCCAAATGTTGAGCTCGTTAACGAACAATCACTATTTATTGGAAATTGTTGGGTCGTGGGCGAATGTTCTTGATAAATTCGCAACATTACGTGGAAAATCGAGCTTTATTCTAAACTAGCCAACTTGACCACGTGTTAGACTTGCATAAGAAGTCGGCACGATTTGCCACACGAATTCGATTCGAGCTTACCTTTTCCGCGGAACAGATTACCACCCTAGCCCGCGACGGACTCACATCTGGACCTAGATGTAGGACTGCGTGTTTGCCTGAAAGCTATCCTACATTAGGTAAAGGCCTCCAGCGGCTTTGTACTTGGATAAAAAAAAACTCGATATTTAACAATAAATTTTAGCTTTAAATTAGTATGTTGTTAGAATCAACATTAAATGGAAAAGTTTTTACAATATGTGGTGAACTTTCGATAATTGTGATTGTTTACAAAATCAAGTAAAGATTTTGTTAGACAGAAGTCTTTGTAGGAAACCATTTATTTTTCGGATACAATGAACATTTTTACAGCTGAAATCGTATCGGTTAAAATGTTTGGAAATTACCGCCACAACCTCTACAACCCTGTTTGATTTGATCCACACTTCGATAATGTTTTTATTTTGCAAAACCATGCAATATGGCAGTACGAGTACGATTTTGTTAGAATTGATCAGATCTACTTAAGGTCCCAAATTTCTTATACTTACGTTTATCTATTTAACTTGATTTTTTTTTGTCAACTTCTACCCGTATGGTGGCTGATGTTCTCTGTATCTGTAAGTTCAAAGCGATTTCGCCATTAACCACAAGTTGTTGAGTCTCTCTCCATCGGCACACCACCCCTGCCACTTCAGAGAATTCTTTTGAAGGCGTTCTCAAGGGCAGCGTTAAGTAAATTGACATTAAAGCCGTTGTGACATTTGGTATCATAAAATATAAAGTTCATAATGGTCATAATTATAATACTGGTTATATTTCTGAAAAGGTAATTTCTTTTTTAAAGGCCATTGTGTAGAACCCATTAGGTTAGATTATTTTTGTTTTTTAACAATTCTAAAAAGTTTACGGTTTTAGAAAAAAAACCATTATGCATATGGCCAATATAATATCTACTATACCCATTATGTATTTTGAACTTTGTATATTATGATACTAGGCGTAATTTTTCGAATCAAATCGGAGAAATACTGGAACAGGGCCGGATCTTAAGTACCCGAAACCGACGTGCATGCATGACTCGATGTATGAATGTGGAAGAAGCGAAAAATATTTGTCAGGATCGTAGCAGGTGGAAAGAAGTGGTCTCTGCCTACTCCTCTGGGAAACAGGCGTGATTTAATGTATGTATATATATTATGATACGTTCCCGTGACACTTAGTATATAATCCTTACAACTTCAAAAGTCAATGTTAATGTTATACAGCGCTGTATTATATTTGACAACTTATCCAATTCACATTTCATTGATTTATCGTCGTCCCTTCATTTGGTCGGTACTCCAAGTTAAATAGTAATTCCGACATGAATATCGGCATAATGTAGCCCTGTCGTTATATTTACATTTATCCTTCCGACCCTAAAGCACTTAACTTCACCAGGTTCGTAAGAAACTTAAGCTGTTTTGGATTAGATGTCGAACTTTATAACTTCAAAGCCAAAAGGGCCTAACTAAGTTGGAGGTGTAGAGAACTTTAGCTGTTTTGTACTTCACGTGTTCGATAGATTTTGGAATAGTTCCAGAAAATAGCTACGAGGCAGCCATTGTCGAGAAGCGTAAATATGATTAAGTTCTGATCGGTATTGACTCTGGTTGTAATTGTGCAAGAGAACGGGATGGCTAATGATTCCTTAAATTATCTAAATCGTTTGTTGTTGTATTAAATTATAAAACATCCTCATATTATTCGCTGATCATAAGACTCTCATTGAAATAATAAGTAATAACCTAATTTTCACTATATTTATTTGAGGCAACGCGAGTCATATCTTAAGAATTAATAAAAATCTTAACCGCTTGCGCTTTCGAAGCTCGGGTAGTGTGAAAGAACATCTCATAGTAATAATAATCTATTTGAAATGTTATTATCTCAAAGATAGGATTTCCAATTACCACATAATACTGAGATGAGATGTTAAGCATTCATGAAGAAGTAGAAGCAATCGTTTGATTCCCAGGTTGGCTGTTTGCGGGGTTCAATACAATTTGTCACTTTTCGAAAACCGCTAACCTGAACGTTTATGCATCTCGCCTAGGCCCCCAGATTAAACAATAGACGTTAGTCCATCCAAACCATCGCTCCCTTACCTAAATCATAAAATAAAATGCTTACACGGACGAAACGCATGTGTATACACATCTTCAATAAATGTCGAAGTTACCAAACTCGGGTGCTCCCTCCCTCAATCTCCACTGTGAGGGCTCCTCAAACTTTAACCTTGAGGACATACAATTTGTCCGCATTTTCCCCATTTTTTTTTGCGATGATGTAATTAACGAAAAAAGTTTTTCCCCCCTCCAGTATTCAAGCACGCGTCGAAAACTTCTTTCATCCCGAGTTAGCAACTTGAAACTAATTTTTTTGCAAATCCAAGAATTTTTAATCTAAATTCTTTGTGTCTTTTTGACGCATATTCCGAAAATTTAGCAGTAACATTGTTTCAGAATTTCTGACGTCGTCTCGAGCTTGTGAAATGCGTCGGAAAGCTACCTACGCAGTTTTTAGATATTACTTATTTACGCAAAGGTATTTCTTACGAAAATTACTTTCTTCTCTCACGGCTCTTCCATCGCGATAAAAGTGATTGTTAAGGAAAAAAGAACAATATTTAGATATACTTTAATTTAACGTAATTTTAAATTTTAGTTTTATATGGCATCAAATTGACTTTATTAAACAACATTTTTATACAAAATCGAAACGGGACAAATCATATAGTAGCGTAAAATTATACTTTCAGTATAATCAGATGACCTGTAAATAAACTATTTCAAAACCCCTGCTCTAACTTACCCTACTACGGGAAAAATATGATCTTAACCAAAATAAAAACCCCGTGGGAAAATACTTATCCGACAAAACAAAACGCAATTACAAATATAAGGCCTCGAACCATCTTCTAAGTCAATAGTTTCACCTCTGATGTTATTTGCGGCACATTCGTACCGCCCGACTAATCTGCTCCCGCGGGACCTGATCCTTAATCATAATTGATTACCCAACCACCAATCTCCACTGGCATCTCACTTACATTCTTCCACTTTAAAAACACAGCTCACCTTACACTAGCTTATCTGTATCTCAACCAGTTTAAATCAGCCAGGTATCGTTTCAGCAGTACTTGATTGAGAGCTCAAGTTGCAGTGGCTCTATTTCTAAGAGTTCAGTGATCGATGCTTCTGGAAGGTCTCGGTGACGTTCGTTAGTGAGAGGATTTTATACTCATTAGAGTCACATTTGAGTGAGGTCGGGAGGGGGGAGGGGGGAGGGGGGAGGTGATTAGTGACCGGAAAGGGATCTTGTCTTCCCAGAAGCTTTTTATCATTAAACGTTTGATAGTTAATCACCTCAAGAATCGTGAAATATTTGGAAACGCTCGGCTCGCTGAATGTAAAGTTCGAAAGTAATTTAAATAATGTCTTTGTTGTCTTCAATAAGTTAATATTGGTGGCGAACAAGTTAGGGTTAGACAGCCGTTACACCAGACTCATGCGAGATAGCTAAAAAGTTCGGTGTGAAATGATATCAGTTGGATAAATAATTATGTGGTCTACAAACTACATCATCATCATCATCTTACCATTGTCCCAACATTTGGGGTCGGCGTAGCACGTCTTTTTCTTCCATAAAATCCTGTCTGCTGTCATTTCAGTATATACACTCCCATGGCCGACTGTACTCATTCCCACTAAATTGTACTAAATGTATGCTGAAGTTTTGCTCTGTGTTGAGAACAACAGCATAATCCTAAGCCGGTATTGCCGGCATTGAATCGGCGTCAGACTCCCATCTTGAAATATATAGTGGCTTAGGTTTGGCATCATGTTTTTCATCATCATCATTAAATTTAAGAGCCAGGCTCTTGTCGGTGGAGTAATTGCCACTTTTCTCTATCCTGTGCCAGCCTTTTCACCTCCTGATACGACACGACATTCGCCTTCCGTCTTATTTGGTTAAAGTATGTGAGCCTAGGTCTTCCTCTTCCTCTTTTTCCTTCGACTTTACCCTCCAAAATGTTCAAAAAGAAACTATCGTGCCGCATCAAGTGGCCCATCATCTTTCCTCTTCTACATTCTATAGTTTTTAAAATATGTCTTTTCTCGTTCACCATCTTCAAAACTTCTTCGTTGGTTTTCTTTTCCGTCCAGCTAATTTTTTCCATCCTTCGCCAACACCACATCTCAAACGCTTCCAACCTTTCTCTATCTCTCTGTGTTAGTGTCCAAGTCTCGCTACCGTACAACGCAATGCTCCAGATGTAGATTTTAATTAAGCGTTTTTTAGCCTTTTTTGATATTTTAGTTCTTAATAGGTGCTTCTTGTTATTGAAGGCTTTTTTAGCCATGGCTATCCTTTGAATGATGTCTGCGGTGCATCTGGAGTCATTGGTAATTAAACTTCCTAAATATTTAAATTTGTTTACTTGTTCTATTGTACTATTGTTAAGAATGATTGGGTTATGTTTTTTTGCATGTTTAGATGTTATAAGAGTTTTAGTTTTACTGCTATTAATTTTAAGTCCAAACTGATTGAAAATTTCCTCCATTTTTACAACTAGGTCTTGTAGTTGACTGTTGGTTTCAGCAAATGCTGCAATATCATCCGCAAACCTAATGAAGTGAATTTTTTGTCCATTAAATTTAATTCCCCCCAAATCTGAATCTATTACCTTTTTTATGGCATCTTCTATAAAAATGTTAAATATGAGCGGTGAGAGTGGACAACCCTGTCTGACACCTTGCCTTATCTTTGCTTTTGCTTTTTCCTCTCCAACTTCTATAATGGTCTCCTGGTTCTTATAAAGTTCGCAAATAATCTTTCGGTCCCTGTAGCAAACACCAACACCACGCAGGCTATACATCATCTTCTTCCAGTCTATTTTATCAAAAGCCTTCTCCAGGTCAACAAATGCTATGTGTGTATCCATATTTAAATCTAACCGCCTGTCAACTATTAATCTAAGAGCTAAAATAGCTTCTCTAGTTCCTTTATTCTGTCGAAAACCATACTGATCGGAACTTAAAACACAACACAATGCAAAAAGTACAACTATTCTAGATGAACAGGGTAATATACTTATAAATAATAGGGATATATTGGAAAGATGGAAGAGATACATAGAACAACTTTACAAAGGACAAGGATTGGATGATGATGATATAGAGGAAGAACAAATAGTGGAAGAGGACGAGAAAGGGCCAGACATCTTAAAAGAAGAGTTTTTGAAAGCCTTGATGAGTATTCACAATAACAAACAGCAGGGTGTGACCAAATATTTATTGAAATGATAAAATATGCAGTATGTGAACCCATGGTACAGGAAGTTTTTGAGTTAATGAGAGATATATACATAACAGGACAAATACCGGTAGATTTCCAAATAAGCAGAACAGTGGCATTGCCAAAAAAACTTAATTCTTTAAAATGTGAAGAACACCGAACCTTAAGCCTTATTTCGCAAGCATCTAAAATTTTATTAAAAATAATTCAAAACAGATTGAGACCAATTGCTGAAAACCATTTAAGTTCCGATGTTTTTCATGCTTCAGTAAAAATAAAATAAAACTTAGGCGGCTGCCTTAGCCCGCCGTGTGGGCAGGCAGCCTTACCCGCGCTATTTCCGAAGCTGCGGATCATTCCGGGAAGTTTTCTGGCGAACGCGTTCTGTTTCCTTCGGACGGCTTGTACAGTTTATTGTGGAGAGAAACAACGCTTTTCGTTCATGTATTCTTTTGTTAATCTGGTTACTTTACCAAAGAATTTTTACTTTTTTACTTTTTTCGTAGAATGGATGGCCAGTAGAAAATATTTAGTGTAATAGTTAGTAGTAAAAATGCAGGTGTTGGGTTGGAAGATTGGGCTTTTCGCAAGGTGGCATACTTATACGGGAATTATTTTAATTTCAAATTTGGAAATTGTTACTGAGTTTTATAATTCCGTTTTTTTACAACATCGAAAAATTTAAGGCCAAATTATAAAAATGTTTAATTTAATGTTTATAACACAGTATAAAAAACTAGTTTTCAAAATATTATATTGCCTCTTGTTGGGGCGATGGTCGGACGTAGGCGGGCAGAATTGGTGGCTTTTAATGTTCGGTGGGGCTGCGGTCATGAACCTTCGTCTAGGAGCTCTATTCCACTCGGTAAAACTATATTGCTTTTGACATGTTATCGTATTGTCAACGTTATGATAGCTCTTATTTACTTGACAGTAATGATAGCGGAGTAACAATACGATTACACGTCGAAATCAATGGTTTTACCAAGTAGAATAAAAATACTTTGTAAAGATACAAAAGTGTGATTATGAATTGATCCTTCCTTCACGTAGCAACGGCGGTGTCGATGTAATTTGCAGACAGTCTGAGAGCTAGAGAGTAACCTAGGCTACTTTTTATTTAAAAATGTACACAGTTCCTGCTGGGAGGAGTCGCCGGCAACTAGTTGATCATAAGAGCTCAAGTCATCGGCGGTGTTGATTGTACTTCTTGAACTAAAACAGCTCACGGAAGCGTTATTCTTTTTTCTAATTGTTGTTTTACTTTTTAAAAATCTAGTGAATTAGCTAACCTTTTAATAGAATAACTTTCGCCATTCAGATCACTACAATTTACTAATCCATTAAGTGAAACGGGAACCAAACCAACAACTAAAGCACTCTAGTAATATACGGATTGCAGTATGATTTAATTTGCGCAGTAAACAATGCAATCGTGGCCTAAACAAGCGTGGCAGCGAGCTAGCCCGCGCGCAGGCGCATGACGCGACCGCAGCGCGGCCGACCGGCGCTAATGAGACGGGCATCTGTTATAACCGTATTGATGGGAATGGATGGTATTTGATGCACGAAAACAAAAACCGTTAACGAAATATTTTGTTCAAGAACCAGTACAAATGGTTTTTAAACCTTTTTGTTCCCTAATGGAACATTTTTACAAAGTAATTTCCGTTAAATGTAAAATTATAAAAAATACAATAAGTAAAGGGCGCCAGTCTACATTCAAAGTACAATAAGTATCTACTTGTACCTATCGAAGTAGCCAATAATGGCGTCTGCCGGCTGGTTCGAACTAAAAGTAATCAGTCCTAATTTACCAGTCGCATTTCTAATGAAAACATCTGTAAACAGGTATATATTTTATACGTGGTAGTGTAGCCCCACTAACGTACGGAAAATAATAATTTACCAGGAATTTCTGAACTCGGTCTACAGACATTTCTTCAAAACATTTTGGTCCACATGAGGAATCGAGAATGAATGATAGCTTAATTTTTTCGTGTAATATTACCCCCCTGCCCCCCTCGTCCTTCAACCTCTAAAGGAATTTCGTATCAAAGCAATCGACGCACTTACGAGAGAATCCCTTTCGACGCCCAACGTCCTGTTCTCAATACAAATTGTGCTCGATATTTAGTTTTGGGCATTGAATGCTCTATAAGAGCCGCAGCCTCGTTTCTTCGTAATGAATTGTGGAAACCGTAATTACCTTAAATACATTATTTTCCTTCTTTAGTTTTTGCGGAGCTTTTAGCATTTTTTGCGGTATTTTATTTTCTTTACTTTCCTAGTAGGTACCTATTGTATCATACAAGTTGAAACGTAACCAGCCCAGCTTGAATAAACTCGAAGAATGTGTCGATTGCACGTTAGGCGAGGAAGGGCATCTTACTGGCTTAACTCCTGACAGCCGACTCGACCGCGGTGATAGGGAAGCCGGGTGCCTGCGGGTAATGAGAAATTAAATTATTGTTAATGGTGGAATGACTACTAATGAGCTATATTATTATATATCGAATTTATATGCCGCTGTTTTCTATTAATCTTATATAGGAATGGAGGAAAACGTCTAAACAAGCGCTATTCTAATAAGACTAAGACATAAATAATGTATATGTGGCCAGTGTTTTATGGGACACGCTTGAATTCCAGATGATAACTCCTTCCGCGAGGTTACACTTGTTCCATATTACCGTTAACATCCGCATTCATTATCCGAAGTAAGCCCCCCCCCCAAAAGCGGCGCGGCGCGAGGGACCCGACAACCGGGCCGCGCGCGGAATACACAACAAGCCGACACGGGGATGTTATTGCTAGCGGTGCGAACATGAACAGTGCATGGAAAGAGAATACGTGATCAGAAAACACCTTGTTTTAAGCACGTTAATGGTCATCAACGTCTAAAAAATTAACAGCTGTATAAATTAATATTATTTTAATAATCTGGGTTAATCATGGATAGGAATTTAAATAGAGTAACAGTAACCCGACTATCGCTACCACAGTTGCACTCGCATCTGACCTCGTATTATCACGTGTGTTTTATAAAAACACGAAATAAACATAGCTACGAAGGAAATTGTTATTTTTATTTATTTGTATAGAAATTAGGAGCGGTACACAAATCGACTGTTGAAAATAATCGCTTACCGGCATCAAATAAAGGCCCTTCCAGGTCGACCTGCCTCCCCGGCAGTGTAAGGAGCGCTGCCCGCCGCCGCCGCGAGGTGCTGCATCGCTTCCGCTACATAAATCCATCGCCGAGCTAGCGCCGCGGAAGGTTGGCCGTAAATCTCCGCCTATCTTAATATACCTATTGGAAGGCAGTTCTTAATGGATGTAAAACAATCATTTACTTTTCAATTTACTTTAAGCTTTTCCACTTTTTTTCGAGACGTGAGAGGAGGAATATCATGACAAGTAACGCCTTTTTGTGTAATAGACAAAATAGTCATACCTGTTGCATTTATTTACAAATAACGTACTCCATTTATACAACCTAAAGGTACTCGTATTATGTTGAATTTGTAGTATATTGTGGAGCGTCGGTATATCAGGCCACCCGGCCCAGGATTTCGAGTTGTGATCGTAAGATTCCCGTTTGAAGCCCTAACGGTTTTAACGTATCAATAAGTTCACCCGACAATCAAAGAGAACATCGTGAGGATTCCTGCACATTTGAACAGCTCATCAAATCAAAATCAAAGTATTTATTTAGTAAATTGTCCACATACGGACTCTTTTACACATCTTTATTATAGACTAAATCTACTAGTATGTATGTAAATTCCTTATTGCACAAAAATATAAATATTAAACTAATGTACAAAGGCGAATTTAGCCCGAAATGGGATCTCTTCCAGCTAAGCCTGAAGCAAATGAGTAAGGACAATGCATGGGGTTGGACACATACAAGTTTGCACAAAAAGAGTTGATAATACTTATCACTACATATTATAAAACAAAGTCGCTTGCCGCTGTCTGTCTGTACTTATGTATGCTTAGATCTTCAAAAGTACGCAACGGATTTTGATGCGGGTTTTTTGAATGGATAGAGTGATTCAAGGGGAAGGTTTATATGTATAATACATGCATAGTATAGTAGAGAAACATTGATAATTTTAGAGGTTTCTAAAGTGATGTCGAAAATAAACACATTTTTTTGCGCTTACATTGCAAACGCTGGCTAAACCTTAAGAGATATATCAAAATAATGTACTGAAGAATTGTAGTTCTTCAAAAAACCTAAAGAAAAGTCCGCGATAGCATATGTCTATCTCCTAAGGTTGACTCACACGTCAGTACATGCCACGAAGATATGGCAGATTTAAAATTACGCGCAACCTCAACCGGTATTATCGAAACGCTTGGCCAAGCAGCCGCGTTTCGCCCTTTAGTAGGTACAGTGGCCTTCATAAGTGCATGGACACCTTAACGTCTATAATGCTGTGAACACGTGAGCCCGCTTTCGTAAGAAACAACCTAGATGGCGTTGTTAACTGAGGCAGTTCGATTATTGTTTGCTACAACTATTTGACGTTTTAGTATTAGAATCGATAATTTCGCCAATTAACCCTGAAGGGCCGCTGGTGTAGTTAGTTGATATCCTGCCTTAATCGCAGGGTCAGACCTTGGGTCGGGAGGTCGATTCTGTCTGTTATATTTTTTTTAATTTATGAATATCTTTTTTTTTTAATCATTATCGTTTACAAAAAATGATACTTTTGTTATTCAAAATAAAAAAATCTTTATTTCTGATAAGGATAATATTTAATTCTTAAAAACTTTACTTACTTATATTTATATTAATAAAGAAGTACAAGCTTTTCAAATTATTAAATTGGGGAAATGGGTAGGTAGTTAGATTGAGTTTAGGTTTTGATTCAAAGTTCGTATTATGTTGTTTTTCATATTTTTGAATACAAAGTATATTATCTACATCTACGAGTACATCTTCACTAATATTATAAAGAGGAAAGATTTGATTTTTTGTTTGTTTGTTTGAATTGAATAGGCTCCAAAACTACTGGACCGATTTGGAAAATTCTTTCACCATTAGAATCCTACATTATCCCTGATGAACAAAGGCTATTGAATATTTTCAAAAAAGTTAGGAATCCGTATGAAAACTTCGATAATGTGACCAAAGGTGTGAAAAAAATACCAAAAAACGCGTACGCAAAAAGTCCGCGATACCTATATATGTCTAACTATTAAAGTAATGTCACGATAACTACTTTTTCATGTTAAAATATGCAATAGTAACGCCGGTACTAACTAGGCCCCATTATTCGTACCTTGGTATTAATCCTTATCCAAATAAATCACTTCGTTTTCAAGGCTATATCAGTACCTGTAAATTACTTTTTGAATTATTCAAATCGGACATCCCATTCAAAAGTTATCATGAGTGTAAGTAATAATTATCAAAATTTAAATTTAAAAAACAGCCCTCTAAGTTACTTAATTGGTTTTATTTACAACAGAGAATAGATAGACACGTAAAATTTGGCTAATGGTTCCTGTATATTGTTTAAATGCCTATAGCCTTCAGCAGAGCATCAAAGAAAAATCTGTTTGTGTGTCATCCTCTGCAACATATAATTAATATGTCATTTGTCGAGGGAGTTTTTCCGCAACAATTGAAAATAAGTATTGTCAAACCACTTTTCAAAAGCGGGGAGAGAGATGACCCAGGCAATTACAGGCCAATATCCTTAGTTCCGATACTCTCAAAAGTGCTGGAAAAAGCTTTATATGTCAGATTGGATAGCTTTCTGTCCAAGCATGGTATACTTCGCCCGGAACAATACGGCTTCCGTAAAGGCAGATCGACGGCACAAGCATGTTTTGATCTAGTCAAATATATCACAGAAAGCCTTAACAACAAAACTCCAGTGGCGTCTATCTTCTTAGACATGACAAAGGCATTTGACTACGTTAATCATTCCATATTACTTAATAAGCTTCAAGCCTACGGAATCAGAGGTAAAGCCCATGATTGGATCGAGGGTTACTTGAGGGACAGGTTGCAATGCACGGAAATAAGCAAAATAATTGAAGAGGACAATAAAATTATAAAAAAGACTTACAGGTCGCAAGTTAAGGCAACAAATACTGGTGTTCCTCAGGGAAGTATTTTGGGGCCTTTACTCTTTCTCCTCTACATTAATGATTTAGTAATGGCAACATCCCATAAAACAATCTTATTTGCCGATGACACAACATTAGTAGTAAAATGTAATAATAAAAATACTTTTGAACGTGACGTAAATAACTCCTTGCAGAATATAATTGATTGGCTTGTATTAAATAACCTCCAAATTAATATTATTAAAACCAAACTCATCCAGTTTTTATCATATAATTCAGAAAGCCTACCATTGAACTTAACTTACAACAATGAAATAGTTGATGAAGTGGAATCTTTCAAGTTCCTTGGTATTACGGTCGACAAACACCTTAATTGGAAGGAACATATTGATAGTGTCTGCACTAAAATCAGTCGATTCGTCTTTGCCTTAAAACGATTAAGAGACACGATTTCCGCTGAAGCTGCTTTAACTGCATACCATGGTTATGTATCATCGATACTTTTATATGGTCTGATTTTATGGGGTAATGCAGTGGATGTGGAGAGGGTGTTCAAAATTCAGAAGAAATGTATCAGGGTCCTTTGTAATGCATGGTGGGACGATAGCTGCGTTCCTCTTTTCAAACGCCTTAATATTCTCCCATTGCCATGTTTATATATAAGAGAAATCTGTATTTTTGTCGTCTCTCACCCATCATATTTTAGGAAGCGATATGAAGCCTTGCATAGACAGACCAGGGAAATGATTATGAATCTTTTATATAAACCTCCAGCTCGCAAGTACATATATAAAAGAAATGTTTTTAATATGTGCATTGTTATATATAACAAACTACCCATTAACCTTAAAACATTAGAAGGTAACGATTTTAAGCGCTCGCTCACAAAATGGCTTCTGGACAATTGTTTTTATAGTGTTAAGATGTACCTCGAGCATGATAGGAATTAAGTTGACATTTTATTTTAATTTTACAATTACATTTTATAAGTATAATTTTTGACATTATAAATTCATGTTATTATTAATATTTTGCACGCCTGCATGCAGGCTGGATACACTGTACCCTTCTAAACATAACACCTTTGTAACTGTACTCCAGCAAATAAACGCATTTTGATTTTGATTTTGATTTTTTGAAGAGTGTATGTACATATATACATAGGTACCTACATTAAATCACGCCTGTTTCACAGATGGGTAGGCAGAGGCCACTTCTATCTTTTCACTTTCAAGAGTGTATGTGAGCACCAGTGATCGGAATTAGGTGAGCCAAAATACGTACTCTTCGCAAGATGACATAATATAGAGTAGGTAGTAACAACCGGGTAGTTCGTTTTTCGGGCCCTTACATAGTTAATGCTGGCCTTAACCTAAAACCTTAAGAGAAGTGTCAAAATAATGTACTGAAGAATTGTAGTTCTATAAAAAAACCTAGAGAAAAGTCCGCGATGGCATAATGTCTATCTCCTAAGATTGACTCACAGTAACCATTTTTATGTTTAGGATTTTATTTTAAAATTAGGGTATTATAGCGAATCTATTCTGTCCGATTCAGTATTTAATAACCTTATCCAGGTAAATACTTGGTTACCTTGGGCATTTAATGTAGATTAATATTGTCCCGTACAATATATTATTTAAATTAATACTTTAGAAGATATGGTAGATTCAAAATTACGCGTAGCAAAGATTAGAAATCAAAACAAATATGACAGTTTCGTTGTCTATAAGTATGAAAACCGGCTCTTTGCAGAGTTGTTGCTCAAAATAGGAAATGGACAGATGACCTAACATAATAGGAGCATTAATCTTCAAAATGAAAACCTTTGCGTTTTAGTAAAAGAGAGAGTTATTTTATCACCAACTAATGGTCAAGTAGGTATAGAAAATGGCTTAATTATATCGAAGATCAATGCACCGACACACACATACTACTCTGTAGACACTGTGCTCGACCTGGAAGTGGCTGTCCATTTCCCAACGGAATTGCTCAATTCTTTGCAACCTTCTGGATCGCCCCACATAAATTGGTTTTGAAAGAAGGGTGTCCTATTATTTTACTACGGAACCTTAATCCACCCAAATAACATCTTTAAAAACGTTCATTATAGAGTGCACAATACTGACGTCCGGATGTGCGGCTGGAAAAGTCGTTTTAATTCCCGGGATTCCATAAATACCAGCGGATTTACCTTTCCAGTTAAACGACTGCAATGTCCCGTACAATTATCGTTTTCAATGACAAATTACAAGTCTATATAGTATATTACTAGACTTGATCGTTGAGAGTTTTCCCATTGACTTATGTAGCCCTTTCGCGCGTCACTTCCAGGCAACGTTTGTTTGTATTGTGCAATGAAAAGTCCGCTGTAAACATTGATATAGAGAAATTCTATGATAACTGGCAGTCACGATTTCTAAAAAAGTCATTAAATAAAACCTCTATACATATGCACCTATCTATAATTTGAAAAGTATGTTATTCCAGATGAACTGGGATTATTTTAACTTATATTAACCGAAGCGAAGCGAGGGCGGGTCGCTAGTAAATAAATAAATATTAAACAAATAAACAAGTACACAAACTAATATAAACGTACATTTACATATATTATATACCTATATATAATAATAATGGACGGCGATGTCAAGCAGTCAGTGAAGGAGCGCTTCTTCTGCCGCTTGACAAAAGTTCTTAATAGTCTTTTGTCGGGTGGCAATAAGGCCTTCAATGGCTGGGTGATGCCGCTGCTCACATACTCCTTTGGCATACTAAGGTGGACTCAAACTGAGCTGGACGCCCTGGATAGGAGGGTCCGTCTACTGCTTAAATCACATCGCATGTTGCACCCACGCTCATCTGTTATGAGATTGTACATCCCGAGGAAATGTGGAGGACGAGGCATGTTAAATGCTAAGAATCTCCACAACCACGAGGTGTGCAATCTCAGGGATTATTTCCTTAGCAATTAGTGTGGGATGCATCGTGATGTGATTGCAGTAGATAAGAGCCTCACGCCTCTTTCCTTGGCAAACGAGAACTGGCGCAAACCAACGGTGTTGAGCACTGAAGACCGCAAGAACGTATGGAAGAGCAAGGAGCTACACGGATGCTTCTACCGGGCCCTAACAAGGCCCGACGTAGACTTTTTAGCGTCTGTGAACTAGCTACGATTTGGTGACCTCTTTGGGGAAACCGAAGGTTTTGTCTGTGCAATTGCTGACGAGGTCATAATGACGAACAATTACCGGAAATATATTCTGAGGGATGGCACGGTTGACATTTGTCGAGCATGCCGTTGCCCCGGCGAGTCCCTCAGACATATAATTTCTGGTTGTTCGCATTTGGCCAACGGCGAGTACTTGCACAGACATAACCTCGTAGCCAGGATCATCCATCAGCAACTTGCTCTTCAATATGGTCTTGTAGAGTCTGAAGTGCCGTACTATAAGTACGCACCGGCGCCAGTTCTCGAAAATGGTCGTGCTACGCTCTATTGGGATCGATCTGTCATCACGGACAGGACTATTGTTGCCAATAAGCCTGATATCGTGATGACAGATCGATCTCAACGCCGGGCAGTGCTCGTCGACATCACCATCCCGCACGTCGAGAACCTTGTGAATGCCGAGAAGGACAAATTCAGCAAGTACCTTGACTTGGCTCACGAGGTGACCGCCATGTGGGATGTTGACTCAACGATCATTGTCCCGATAGTTGTTTCGGCAAACGGTCTTATAGCGAAGAGTCTCGACCAACACCTCAAGAGACTCTCGCTAGATGGCTGGATCAAGGGCCAGATACAGAAGGCAGTACTCCTCGACACGGCACGTATTGTGAGGAGGTTCCTCTCTCTGCAGCCCTAACCACCGGTAGCTTGAGCCTTGCCCCGCTGCCGGCGGCACTCGTAGGTTAGGTTTTTTATAATGTCTATTTTTTTGTATTAGTATTGTTATTTCACTTTTATATTTGAATATTTGTTATAAAAAACCTAATGTACAGAAAATTAAATAAATATCTAGAATAATAATAATAAATAGGTAAGTATGACTATTTATATATTTTATATAAATAATAACTCCAATCATTATAGGAACCTGACTTCACGACTCATTCAGCCACAAAGTTTTTAAATTCCTCTTTAGAGGTACTACAGAAGCGGATTGTCTTAAGGACAACGGAAGCCTAGTGATGTATGTAAAGAGGATAATTGCACAAAAAAGTCTACAGTTTCTCATTAATCGTTATATTATAACCGTCTTCATGTTCAGAACTGAAGGAACAAATGCATGTCTAATTAAGTAAGGATGAACGTAGGCTGTATAATATGTCCTACATATTATGTCAAAATTCTACAGACACTAGCATTTGATCAAGCGCCTGGTCTAGCTCGACCGGTGACAAAGCACAAAGGAAGCCGGGGAAGCATCGATGTAAGCAGACCAACGCCCGCGTTTCCTCTGGAATTAGTAGATTCAAGCCTCATAAGTCCCACACGGTGAGTTGTGTCGCATTAAGGGAGGATTCTACACCTTATGTAGCTAGAACAGAGTCCATGTTCCATGTCACAAAACAAAGTAAATTAGACTCTATTACATTTCCAACCGTTTCGTGATTCAATGTCCGTATTATTAAGACGCTAAAAAAAAATTGAATTTCCTACAAAATTATAATCGTTATCATTATTTTATACACACAATAAGTATACACACCTAAGAGTAGTTTCACAAAGACGTGTTTAGAATCATTTTGATAGCGGATAAAAATGTACACACACTGTTAATTTAACCCGGCCCGAAAGCTCTTCAATGACATCTTGATGGCCCACTTGATATTTTTTACACCTCTGAGTCGCGTTTCTACACATCAAGACAATTGTCACCTTAAGCTCAGTCCAAGTTAAGATAATGCTTAGATAGGTACTTTTTAAGTTCTTCTGTATGTTGATTTCGCATTAATAATTAATGCGTGTAGAATCAATGTTACTTGTAAGTAAGATATTTTTTATAAATAAATAAATTTCTTTTTATGTATATGCCTGTTCGCTGACGCACACACGCGGTCGCGTGGATCCGCGGAAGACCAGCGTCGTGGCGCTCGCAAGCGACTCGACTTCATGCTGGTCTGGTTGATATACATTTTGCAAGCAATTGTAGCTAATTATTTTATTGTGTATTCTTAAGTACACTTAAGTTTTCAAATTGTAAAATTGTTAGCAAAATAAATGCTCGTCCTTATTTATTTCTTCTTTCTTTCTATATTACGAGCTTTATTGCATCCCAGCAGAGGATTATGTAAATGTGGGATACGGGAAATAATGGTAATAGATAGAAGGTATACGTATACAAATATGAACTCTTCCTTCTTTTGAAAAATCTCATGATTAACCTATCTCATCATTTTGAGAGGTAAGGTATTCCTCGGCTCATCAGCTCGGCGGATCACCGCAATCTGTACCCGAACGGCCGCAATCACTCAGCATCTCATCCTATGAGTTATTTCCCGTTTTATTCCCGCGCGTAAATTTTACAGCTCATTACGCGTTTCGGGCAACTTCGGGCGCCCTCGGGCGGACTCGGGCGGGTCCGGAAACCCGCCATAACCCGAGCCCGAACCTTCGTTACACAATCTTTACCGAGGGACGGCTATAAGGCCTTTAGGCGGAATTGACAGACCGCCCGAAAAGCTATTCGTCTCGTATCAGCGGCCGTTAAGGTCCAACATGGCGGTAGTGACGCAGATGCGGTCGAGATTCAGTAATTACAAATATATTTGTACAATTGGTAATATGACATTATTTTACAATATAAACTATGAAGTCATTCACAAATACTTGATAAATCTCTTTTTAAGATTCCGTACCAAATTCTGAACAAAAATCCCTTATACGAAGACTTTCTTGCCTGTCCGTCCGCCTATACCTATTTGGTGAGAAAAACTGACACATTGAAAGCTCTTAAATTCTTTATTTAGCTCTGTTATTAAATGAAAAAAAACATTATTTTTGGTTATAAAATCAGGTCTAAGGTGTATGTGAAAAAAAAACATTCATATAAACAAATACAATAATAGTCACTCTGGGCGCTGAGCTAGGTGTCCCTGTGTTTTAAAGTCAAGTAGAGTAAAAAACAGAGTTAAGAATAGACAATTAATAGTCGAACAGAGCGCACAGTATAACTACTGATTTATGTACAAAACAGATTATTATATACCTACATTTGTCATTCCATTTATAAGAACACTCTTTTTGGGTTTTATTTCGTTGTTCTTGCAAAAATATTTCAAAATGAATAGGTTAAATCGTTGAGCAAGTCTTTTGTTGCATTTAAGAGTTTTCCATCGTTTTCGTCGTCTCGTTCGCGTCATAGATTCTGTCGAGACTTTTGCAGTGGCTCAACATTATCTTCTTCAGGAAGAGTTGACGCACCGTGAGCACATTTGCTTCTTTGAACAGTTTAACACTCTTGTAGCCGGCGAGACGCATATTCAGCGCCATACATCCATTACAATACGGGGGCTGGAATTAATGAACATGCTGCGAAAGACACAGTGTTGCAGTGTAACAATGTAGTTGTTACGCTGCTTACCTGTGTACCTGTTTTGCAATTTATAATCAAACAACTGTAATATTAACTTAATATCACTTCACTTTCACTTAAATTCACTATAATAAAACAGATCTTATGTTGTTGTTTACTAATGACTGATAACTGTCAAACAGACAGCACATCGCCATAGATTATTGGAGATGTGATTGTCATAGATCGACTTTGTCAAGTGTTAGCGACGCTTCCCTGATAGATGGCGTTACTAGCAATCTTTGTTATTTTATTACTAATCTTCAAATCTTTATTTATTTAACAGTTGACTTAAATCTAAATAATCTTATAATAGCTTATTCATATTAATTGAAATTAAATATTTTATTAAATTCTTTTTCATACAGCGCATGAGAAAATAATGTAGGGTATGTTGGTGTCGTACTTACATGACCCGTTACTTTAGCTCATGACGCGACTAGGCTTGCTAAAATTCCTTTGTTCGTTATTAAATATTCAAAATTAACCGAAAAGGGCCAAAGTTGATAAAAAGGCCGCGCTCATTCGACTCGCCCTCTTTACCGCCTCAACAACTACGCAAACACCTTGCATCTACGCTGTTTAATAACTAAGCATTTTAATATCAGTGCTATTCCCCAAATCGGGTAAGTTCAGTGCAACGAATTAACTAGCTATCCTATCCTTAATCTATTTTGCTGTGTAGTGTTATTGTGTTTTACCTATAGTTGCCTTTGTGTGTTCTTCTAGATTATTCCAAATTGTTCTTCTAACCTTTTTATTTCTAATAACCGACCGTTACTTCATAACGGTCGGTAGTAACTTTTAAATTGTTCTTTTTGTTCTTTTGGCTTAGCTTCTTTTCTTTATAAATTGTAACTCTGTTCAGGTAGTTCTTGCCACCGCCAATAATTAAATTAGCTATTCCCTCGGGGCTTCACCCCACAACGGCGGCTGGCAAGGGCTATCCCAATGCTGGACACCAGGCTCATACAGCCAATGCTTGGGATTTTCCAGGGTCCACGGTTTGGGGTACCTACGTCCAAGGCTTGGGATATCTACGTCCACGGCTTTTGGTACCTACATCCACGGTTGCCTACTGCTCCTGCTGCTGAATACTTCACTACTTGGCCGGTGCGGCCTCTACATACGCGACCAGGATCGTCGAGAGGGATCTGGTGCTACACACCGGGTGCTACCCCCGACGCCAGGGTCCTGTCGTCGCACACCGTCGGGATATCGTCGGTTTCCTCACCGCCGCTCCGCGCCACTAAACTGCGAGGGAAGTGCTAGCTCGCTTCGCAGAACCAGACCACCCCCTACGAACCTACTACCGTCTTCTGTTCACACTACCGGCGTACTCTCAATAAATTCTTTAAACTTCTCCTGAGTTTTTACTTGCCACCCGGTAGGACGTGACAGCAGTTTATACCTTAAAAAAATAAACACAAAGTTTTTCCTCTTTCAAAACAAGAAAGTTACAAAACTATTTTTACCCTCGCTACACCTGGCTTACCCTTTACCCTTGTTTTTTTTATTCCACAGAACGTATCAATTAGTAACCTGACCGACGTAATCAATGTTAGGACTTTCCCGAAAACAGCTGAAAATATACGTAGTTTTCGGTATTTCAAGCGCTCTCCTTTGAAAATGCTTCCAATCCGACGCTCCATGTATTCAGAAAATCTTTTGTTCTAGTTCTATTCAGCTGACAAACTACAACTACTCGTGCTTTTATTTAATTTTAATGTCAATATGCTTAATTATGGTTAACTTACGTTAGTTTAAACTTCTTCTCGACGTGATCAGTCGAGCGAATTCACACGAGTGAGTTTTAAGCTAATAGAGAATTTCACGTTTTTAACTCACTGGTTAATAATACGTCCGTCGAGCTGTAAACCGAGCTGGTTAAGGTAATAACCGACCAGGAAGGCAGGGTAGCGTTGACTTAATTAACAGCTGACAGCAAGACGAACTGGTAATGGGCAGGTGGCACAGGGCACATACCCACCGGGCCGCGGGGCAAGGTACACCCTGCCCCTCCCCCAGGGGCAAGTTATGGCCCTGATTAAAACCTTATCAAGGCAAATTTGTTCCGGGGTTACGCCAAAAGGCGTGTATCGTCGAAATGGAATCCCGTTAATGAATTTTTGATCGTTTGTGTTGTGTAGGAAACCTCCGGACTCACGTTTTAGTTGAATAGAAAGACTTGTTGGTAAGGAAGGGTCGGCCGTGACCATGTTAATAACGTTAGGGACAGTATTGCCACACAATAGGTGTTTAATTAGTAATTAAACTGTGTAAAATGACTCGCAAAGTCTGCTGTGCTATAAGCGTTGAACTTGAAAGTTGTATATTGTAATGGCTGACGCGACGAACCCAAAGCGTGGTGTTTTGTCTCTGCCAGTTTTTGGTTTACGGCAAAGGGGAAGTATTTCAGGGACATTTTGTTAACCTTTCACGATATTTTTTCATTTGATTTTTTGTTTTGTTTGTGCAATAAAGAGTTTACATACATACATACTTATTTAAAGGTTCCCGAGGGAATAACGACAATATCATTGGTGTTTTTAAAAAAAGTCATCATGGGTGTCGTTTTCTTAGGTTGCGTTGACGCAAATTTCGAAAATGATATCAAATTTGGGATTCAAAATGGCCGCCATGATGTTTATTGAAAAAGTCGTCATTGGTATAATTTTCTTACATTTTGGGGACGCAGATTATGAAAATTATGTCAAATTTAGAATCCAAGCTGGCGGCAATGATGTTTTTTGAAAAAGTTGTCACGGGTAACATTTTCTTAGTTTTTGGGGACGCAAATAATTACTAATATAGAATAAGATTAGTAATTATTTGACAAAATTGCGCAATTTTATGATTTATTTCTCCTATGGCTTTTGCCATCCAGTGTGACAACATGAGACAGGCTTTGTACCTACATTCAGTTTTGTTAGTCTATATCAAAAGGAGCGGTGTCAGATTGAAGTTGTCAGAGTTGACATATCCAGATTTTAACATTTTTTCCGCTATTTTCAATACTATTCACTATTCACGGCGTATTAATTCTACGGCTGTTATTTAATATTACGGCGGTTATTATGATCACTTGAAAATAATTACGGACAGGCATTTAATTTTTCGGCGAATTGGTCGGTTATTTAGTTCTAAAATGTCATTTCAAACAATACTCAAGGGGTAAAAAACTATACATCGATAGGTATACATAATATTGATGTAGAAAGAAAATCCATACTAATATTATAAACGTGAAATTAATTATGTCTGTCGTCTGTCTGTTTGTTATGCATTCAAAAATAAACCGCGGAACTGAATTAGATTAAATTTGTATCTCGAAAATCACCCCTAAGGGGGTGAAATTTGGGATGGTAGTTTGTATGACAATTTGGTCATTTATGTTAATTTTTTTAGTTGGAAACGTGGTAATTGGTGTTTAAGCTACTGTTTAATACTGTTTAACATTAAAAAATCTTTCAGTGATTTCGGTAAAACTCCCTCTAAGGCGATAAATGGGGAGTAGAAATTTGTATGGGAGATATCGAAATGGCTACATTAGGAAATTGATATTTAGGCTACTGTTTATAAATAAAATATACTGCTTTCAGCGATTTAGAAAAAACTACCCCTAAGGGGGTAAAAGGGGGTTTTAGTTAGTTACTCCTTAACGCTGCAACGGCTAGATGGATTAGGATGAAATTTAAAATGGAGGTAGCACCCTGGATTAACACATAGAAAAATCCCATCCCGGAAAATTTAAAAGTTCCCGAGGGAATAACGACAATGTTTGGTGTTTTTTGAAAAAGTCATCATGGGTGTCATTTTCTTAGGTTGCGTTGACGCAGATTTCGAAAATGATATCAAATTTGGAATTCAAAATGGCCGTCATGATGTTTATTGAAAAAGTCGTCATTGGCGTCAATTATGGCAAAGTTAAAATTCAAGATGGAGGCCATGATCTTTTTTAAAAAGTGGACATAATTGTCATTTTCTTAGATTTTGAGGACGCAGATTTCGAAAATGATGTGAAAGTATAAGTAGAAATTCAAAATGGCAATTCAATTATATCTGTCGTCTGTCTGTTTGTTACGCTTTCACGGATTAACCGCGCAACCGAATTAGATTAAAGGGCATTGGGTAAATTTGTTTGAAGAATATTGACTTTTTTTTCCAGCGACCACGGATGATGTTTGGGAGTTCCACCATTTATAATGATAGATACCTACATTATATTTAGTATTAAGACTCATAATATAATATATGTAATATTGAACTATGATGGATATTTTAAGAGTAACCAAACTATCATGGGAGGGATGGTGCTTTGAGACGGCGAATTTAGACAGATTCTCATCTACCGGTGATAACTAGGGGCACACCAGCGGATAAAATAAATGCATTTCGGCATCTACGATATGAGTATATAAATATAAAAAATATACCTCACTACAAATATGCCGGGAACTACGAGTACACCATGATACACAGTCGGGGCAATATATGCGGCAGCTCTACTAAAAATTGGTGAAGATCGTATGGCGAGAGATAGTAACGATTTGAATACATTAAACCGCGAATTCTATAATATTGTATAAAACACAGATGATCTAAAAAATTACGTGTACCCCGATCTAAAAAACAATATAAAGAAAAGGGAATGTTTGTGCGAGAGGGCGATATTAGCACCCACAAACGAAATTGTCGGGAGGATAAATATAAAAATATGTCTCATGTAGAAGGCGATGTTGTGGAGTATCTCTTGGTAGACAATGTCATAGACACAGAGCAAGTCACGTCCTACCCTTAGAAGATAGAAAGAAGAAAGAAAATAATTTTATTTAGAGTTCCTGAACTCTTTCTAGGTATCGGGAGTGCCCTCCCGTAAGAGTTAATGGTTAAAGTTGGTGTCCCGGTAAATTTCGAGCTCAATATTACATGTGTTTGAAAGATCATTCTTGCCAGGGAGGACGTCAAACTATAGAATTACTTAAACCTATTAATTTACTTAACTGCGATAAACGAGTTCTACGCGGACGAAGTCGCGGGCAAAAGCTAGTATACATATAAAAGGCAATGTCCCGGGTGACTCATCATTGCACAGCCAAAACTACTAATGCTAGACATATGAAAATTGGACAGTACTTTCTTTTTGTGACGCAGAGATCCACTAAGAAGGGATTTTTCGAAATTCAACCCCTAAAGGGATGAAAGGGAGTTGCAAAGTTTGTATGGGAAAAAATATTTTTATGGTCCAATTTACTTGAAACTTAGTAGAAATGTTTTTCAATGCAAATAATGAAATACGTATTTCAGCGATTATTAAAATTCAACCCCTAGAGGGATGAAAAGGGGTTGCAAAGTTTGTATGGGAAAAAGTATTTTCATAGTCAAATTTACTTGAAACTTAGTAAAAGTGCTCTTCAATAAAAATAATGAGACACGTATTTCAGCGATAACTAAAATTCAACCCCTATAGGGATGAAAGAGTGTTGCAAAGTTTGTATAGAAAAAATATTTTTACGATCAAATTTACTTGAAACTTGGTAAAAATGCTCTTTAATAAAAATAATGAAACACGTATTTCAGTGATTACTAAAATTCAACCACTTGGGGGATGGAAAGGGGTTGCAAAGTTTGAGTGAGGATTTTTTTATGGTCTATTTTACTTGAAACTTGGAAGAAGCTCTGCAATTCAAATAATGAGACACGTATTTCAGCGATAACTAAAATCAAACCCTAGAGGGATGAAAAGGGGTTGCAAAGTTTGTGCGGGGATTTTTCATGGTCAATTTTACTTGAAATTTGTTAGAAATGCTCTTCAATGCAAATAACCTACCTATGTAACACAAAAGGAAATATACATATAAAAATAAAATGTAAAATGGGGTTAGAAAATTGTATGGTAGGTATAGTGAGAAACGTAGAAAATGTTGTGTGGGCTAATGTATATATTAACTAAAAATATTGCTGGGCAAGTTAGATACATGACACACGTTACCAAAACCACTACAAATATAAAAAAAAACAGCTTTTAAAATAAGCCCTTAACAGTGTGAAAAGCGGGGTGAAAGTTTGTATTTGAGTTGTTTTTTTGTCCAGGTACATGAATAATTAGCATCTAAAAAAGTGCAACCTTCAGTTTTTTTTAAAGACTTGCCCCTTAAAGAAACAAATAGACAAGAACAAACCCATCATCAATAAAAAAAACTAAAGGGAAAAACTTGGGATCTTAGACTACTGATTGATACTGACTGTAAAGTTTGTATGGAAATAAAGTTACTTGCAAACTTATATACCTACAAGATATGAGAAAGGATATTGCGACTACTATAACATAAAGAAAATAACCAGCTTTGGTGTTTTTCGAAAATCTTCTGCTAAGTGGGTTAATAATTGTTTGAATATAAATATAGAACATAGATGAGATGACTAAAATTATCAATCTATTTAAGTTGATTAAAAAAAAGAGTTCTTAAAAGAGGGGCAGTGAATTTATTTTGTATGGCAATTTTGTTATTTTAGAGTCATAAAATGAACGGTGTTTGTGGACCGCTTACTTTGAATTCACGTTCTGGACGTTTTTCATAAAATAAACTCTTTGAAGGTGATCTAAACTATGTCTGAACTTTTAACAGAAGTTCTGACTCTCCGCAGACGAAGTCGCGGGCGGAAAGCTAGTATACATAAAGAGGCTTGTCCTGACTGATTCATCATCGCCCAGCCAAAACTACAAATGCTAGAAATATGAAACTTGGACAGTACTTTTTTTTTGTTACGTAAAGATCCACTAAGAAGGAATTTTTCGAAATTTAACCCTTAAAGGGATGAAAAGGGGTTGCAAAGTTTGTATAGGAAAAAATATTTTTATGGTCCAATTTACTTGAAACTTGGTAGAAATGCTCTTCAGTGCAAATAATGAGACACGTATTTAGGCGATAACTAAAATTCAACCCTAAGAGGGATGAAAGGGGGTTGCAAAGTATGTATAGAAAAAATATTTTTATGATCAAATTTACTTAAAACTTGGTAGAAATGCTCTTCAATAAAAATAATGATCCACGTATTTTAGCGATTCCTAAAATTCAACCACTTGGGGGATGGAAAAGGGTTGCAAAGTTTGTGTGGGGATTCTTTTTATGGTAAATTTTACTTGAAACTTCAAAAAAAATGATCTGCAATACAAATAATGAGACACGTATTTCAGCAAATACTAAAATTTAACTGCTAGAGGGTGAACGGGGGTTTGTGTGAGTATTTTTTTATGGTCAATTTTACTTGAAACTTGAAAGAAATGCTTTGCAATACAAATAATGGGACACGTATTTTAGCAAATATTAAAATTCAACTCTTATAGGGATGAAAGGGGGTTGTAAAACTTGTATGGGAAAAATATTTGTATGGTCAAATTTACTTGAAACTTGGTAGAAATGCTTTTCAATGAAAATAATGAGACACGTATTTCAGCGATTACTAAAATTCAACCCCTTGGGGGATGGAAAGGGGTTGCAAAATTTGTGTGGGTATTTTTTATGGACAATTTTACTTGAAACTTGAAAAAAATGCTCTGCAATGAAAATAATAAGAATCTTATTTTCGCGATAACTAGAATTCAAGCCGTAGAGGGATGAAAGGGGGTTGCAAAATTTGTATAGAAAAATAATAATCAATTGCAAAGTTTGTGTGGGTATTTTTTTTGGTCAATTTTACTTGAAACTTGGAAGAAATGCTCTGCAATATAAATAATGAGACAAGTGTTTTAGCAAATATTAAAATACAACCCCTAGAGGGATGAAAGGGGGTTGCAAAATTTGTATGGGAAAAAATATTTTTATGGCCAAATTTACTTGAAACTTGGTAGACATGCTTTTCAATGAAAATAATGAGACGGGTGCGCCAAAGTTCATATAAAATTGCAACTCCGATTATTGGAACTACGAAATTTGTTTCTCATACCATTTTACATAATAATGATACTCTTCATAATATTTTTTAATACGAATGATCGGAACTTATACTCATCTGAACTTATAACGCCAATATTCATGGTACCCTTACACTTTTCAGAATTTCTTAAATATCTTACGTGTAGATAAAATTAGGTTAGGTTGGGTTAGATTTATAACAATCCTCAAAAAGTTAGTTCCTTAAAAAATTGCATTATGTGTTGCGATGATTATGTTATGACTTAAAAAGGTATGAACAAAAAAGTATAAGCAAAATAGAATAGAATAGAATAGAATAGAAAACATTTATTCACAACAATAACACATAAATATAACACAAAAAATAAGGAAAAGAAACGACAGATAAGTGCAATTGTTGCGAAACGGGCCCAACTCAGCATGGCTGGCCGTAAAGCCAACGCTGGTCTTCCGTCGGGCCCGCTCGGGGAAAAATGAGAAAATGAGTATAGACACAAATCGTTATTTGTATAAAAATCTAAAGACCAATTTTATATGAGCCAATATAGACCCTAATTCGATTCAGAAAAAACTACCTCTGAGGTGGTAAAATGGGGGGGGTTAGAAAATAGTGTGGTAGGTATATAATAATAATATGTTTGAAGTGAGAAACGTGGAAATTTTGTGTGGAAAATGTATACGTATAAAGTAAATTTATTTATTTATTTATTTATTTATTTATTTATTTCCCACACTTACAACTATTTTTACAGGGCTTACCCTAAGACAATAGTGTAACTACTTTTTGGTACAGTATAATCTAATATCTAGCCTTACACCTATAACATAACATAAACAATGCAGCCTTTGTGAATTCATTCAGAGAACACGAAAACAAATCAATGTTCTCCGCAATTTGGTTGAGGGTTCGCACTGCTCGCGTCAGCGGAGCCATACCGAGCAGGTTGGTGCGCCCGCGCGGCTCGACTAGCAGCCGCGGCCGCCGACGGCACCGTACGTACCCATCGGGAACACATACCCCCAAGTAACTCAACACCTGACTGTAATATATGGCTTTAAGCGATTTTGGAAAAACTTAGGGATAAATTGGCGGTAGAAGTTTGTATCAGATTTTTGAAGGGAGAAACGTGAAAGGGGGAAGAAAAAAAATTTACTTTCGGCGATTTAGAAAAAAACTACCCCAAAAGTTGGTAAAATGGGGGGTAGAAGTTTCAGACTTTGGTCATTTTTGAAGTAAGAAATGTGAAAATTTGTATTAGGCTACTGTTTATTAACAGAAAATAAAACTGCTTGCGATTTTAGCATCTAACGAATTTAATAAATAAGCCAGTATGATTATTTTTTAAGTAAGAAACGTGTAAATATGTGTAAGGGCTACTAAATTGCTTTCGGAGATTATGGAAAAACTATCCCTGTAAATGGCGGTGGTAATTTGGCGGTAGAAGAGATATTTTTTTTATCGAACTGTCGAAATATGTTGTGCACGGTGATTAATGGCGATTTTTTTTTTCATCTACTTTCACATGTTGTAAGGAGTGCCCAAACTAGAAATATTTATTTTTGTTATCTCACTACCAAACTAAGTAGCGGCTTCTACAAGACACCTTTTCCTAATCCAAATTTCATCAATGCACCTCTAGTTTTCGAGTAAATTGCGTATGACATACGGACGGACGGACGGACATGACGAAACTATAAGAGAGTTTTTGCCATTTTTGCTACGGAGCCCTAAAAAGGCGTTGGGCGGTTTTGAAAAACTACCCTAAAGGTGGTAAAATTACAGAGAGTCTGGTCATTTTTAAAATGAGAATAGTGAACATCGTAGTTTACGATATAAATGAAAAAAAAGACAATTTCGGAAAAGGAGGTAAAATGGGGGTAGAAGTTTGTGTGAGAATTTGGTCATTTTTGATGTGAGAAATGTGGACATTATTGGTATTAAGGTTATTGGCTATCAGCCCATATAAGTCCACTGCTGGACAAAGGCCTCTCGCAAAGCACGCCCGTGCTCCCGATCTTCGGCTTCTCTCATCCAACCTACACCGGCCCATCTGCGCATATCATCGCTCCATCTTGAACTAGGGCGTCCTACACGACGTTTGCCAAGACGCGTCTCCACTGAAGAATACGACGCCCCCAGTCGTCAGTTCTGCGGCAAACATGACCGGCCCACTGACACATCAGCTTGCTAATTCGTACAGCATCTAAATCAAGAAAATCCATTTTATTTTTTCTTTATAAAATTCCAATTATGGGCTCATAGTAAGGTACAAAAAGCGCTCGTATATTTGACATTGTCTGTTTACACTGCCAATTTGACTTTCCCGGACATAATCGTAATCGAAATCTTTGTACCTGGCGGGACAAGTCGCGGCGCGGGCCGGCACAAAGCGCAGAGTAATTAACGCACCGGTGGCTCCTCATCGAGACCAATCTGCAACGTCAATAGCGAGCTCGGCACGGAACGTGCCCGGGAGGAAATTAAAAAAATCATGAATCAGCGACCGACGGGTTAACAGTGAAAATACTAGCTTATATTTGCGCGTGGTTTCAGAGTTTTCATAATTTTATAAAAGTGGAAATAAAAACAAAGGAACTTTATTAATAAGTTAATCTATATAAATCACAATCTAATTTCAAAAGTAAGGATTCTCCAATCCTACTAATAAATATTTATAGAAAAACGCCAAGTTTAGTAAAGTAAAACAAGTTTTTGTATTATGCCTAACTTTCTGCGTACAAAAACGTGAAACTTTTTCGAATCAATCAGAGCATTTAATTGTAGGTACAGGCTGACAGGGAGGACGGACGACCACCTTGAATTATATAACAACACCTCGAGCACAAAATGTATTCCTTCCATCGAGTACAGTCAACAGCATAAATACGTGATCATTTATGTACCTTGTCGCTTTCAATCGTTTCACAATTTTGTATGACATTTCAAACACGACGTTAAAGTGACAAGGTACCTACATAAATGATCACTTATTTATGCTGTTGACTGTACCTAAGTACCTAACGTTAACGTTAGCGTAACGTCGTTACGTCATTGAGATTTTTTTTATGATGATTGGAATAGTGCCCAGTGACCGTATTTAGTACTCCAAGCACGCTGGAGTTGACTTTTGTTTCATCATCGATCGGTAAAGATAAAGTTTACGTAAAATAATACATGGAATTTGCTACGGATGGATTTCATAAAAGTATAGTTCACTTTTACGAATAGTAAAAGAGATTCAAAAACGTGACGTACGATTAAAATGTTAGTTACAAACCACTTAAAATCCAACTGTGTCGAGATTTATTGTAGTATATTTATTTTAAAATCTGATATCATTTAACTCGATTCTTACCAGTCGATAAATAATTACTTCTTCACGATCTTTGCGTTATCATCTCATCTCCGTAATCCGCAACAGTGATCGCTTGAAACGAGCTCATAAAATTGCGTCCGAACGGCTAGATCAATTAATAGCTGGCCCTAACGCGCGACACGACGTTCAAATCGCCATTAACCTTTCACAAGCCCCCCTAATCTATTCAGTTGCCCCCCACTCCTGGTGCAGGGTCAAAGGGACCTTTGAAGCGATTCGATTAGTGTCCCGGCCGAAGGGCGAGGGAACCGGCGCCAGCAGACAGGAATTAACATGATTGGAATATCAACCTGCCCTAAAACCTGGCTTATAATTTTACAACGGGTTTTATTTTTGCAATTTAAAAAAAAAAAATCGCCATTCGGAAGAGTTTGTGGTTGTAACTATTAGTGGGGAAGTAGAAGTTACAAACTACAGGAATATATCCGAACAATTTGTAAATCACTGTAGGGAATGAAGTAAATTAGACCATTTTCTGTCTAGGCTTGATTATTCAAGCAGTATTTCTCACCAGTTGGGAAGTGACAACATTTCCCTATGTATATTATAGGTACGTTCTACACATATGGGACAAGACTGGCCAGGCTGTGGTCTTTTTCTCGCGTGACTGAAAATCCGAAAAGTTATTTAGTTAGTATTTATTTGCAAAAATATAGTTTCTCTACTTATTTTTTATTAAATTTAGCTTTAGAAACTCCTCAAAATTCGCATTAGAATACTAACTAGTTCGTCTAAACTAATACTAGTTTTCAGTTTCCTACAGTCATGTTCCAGAAATACAAATGACAAATATACTGTCGAATGCGAGAGCGTGTTTGGAATCGATAATTTTAGACATAATGTTTTTTATACGTTCTGCAATTTACAAGACAAACTGACAAAATTCCTTTGTGATATTTTACTTCGCACAGCCACAGGTCGGAGTGAAAATATAATTTTTTATTTGTATGTCCTGTCAGACGCGCTGCTGTAAGCGTCTTCGATCAGTGTTATAGCTCGCAGCTTAAAGTACTCTTTCGCTGCTCCTTATATAATGTAGGTCGCGGAGCACGGGACCCGTTTTAATTAGGGGTTTATCAAGGAGCATCCTTCTTACCAGCACTTTATTTACGTTGGCAAAATGTAAACAGCTTACTCGGGAGTTTCGGTTGCAATAAATATGCGGACGTGATTCAGAACACGCCGTGAACTAATTTGAATACGCTTTTTGTTTATTACCGCACATCGGAATGAGAAACAGTTCGACGGGATTTCTCGCGGATATTACAGCCAAAAGGTTCAAAGAAATGAAGATAACGAAAGGTAGGTAGGTAGATGACGAAACATGAAATAAGAATTGTTAACTGGAATTTATCTATGGGTTCCTACGACGAGGTTCCGTATAGTTTCTTGGCGATTCAAGTTAGCACCTTAATCGATAAATCGTGGTACATCACTTATGGCAGTTACGTAGTTGGGTCAAAGTATTCAGAATTGAATGGGAATTCACAAGCAAAAGGACAAAAGTCAGAATGTTCCAGTAGATTAATCAAGTCAAAACAACAATTAAATTATTTCCTATTCCCCAATTCAAGTGGCTATCCTAGTAGTTCCACCGGCTATCTCCCCTACAGCGAAATAACACTTTATCTCGTCATTACGTTAACACTAAGCTACGTATCAGGTAAGTTGCTAAAGTACGTGTGTATGCGAAAACCGTTTTTATTCATTAGATAATTATCGCGAAGGAAACATCGCGCGGACGAGAGGCTCGGGGTAACGACGTGGGCGGCCGAACCCTTGTAATCAAATCATTCCCATCGACTCGGCTGGCGGCCGCGCCCTCAGCCGCCTCAGCCACCTCGGCCACCTCGGCCACCTCGGCCACCTCAGCCTTCACACGTGAGCCGCGGTTACCTTGTGTAATTGGAATGACATGAATAAGTAACGCGAATGAAATATTACTTCCGCTGTTTTTTTTATTGTTGTGATGAATTATTAATACCGTGTTATTTGAATTATTATTAAAATTACAATATTTGTTTATGTATTAAATTAAAAATGGCTGTGTGGTTGCCGTCTTAGAATAGTACCACTCCATGCCTTCCCGTGGATGTCGTAAGAGTCGACTAAGGGAATAAAGGCTTGTAGTACTGTTAGGCGAGGGGCTTGCAACCTGTCTCTAATACACTGATAAACATCTTAGCCTGATTATGCAAAATGTGGTTACAGAATTAACAACAAGCTTTTAGAGTTGTTGGCAATTCCGTAGCTCTGCCTACCCCAAACTGGGAATAAAGGCGTGAGTTTATGTATGTATGTCAAATTAAAAAAAAACATAGATTAAAGTTAGTAAAAACAGGTTTTTACCGCGGTTAGAATATTTGGCGAATTCACGTTATTTTGACGATGCTGCAGTCGTCATGATGTCGGGATTACATCAACGTCATCGTCGAAATATCGGAAACTCGCCAAAAATTGTAATTGCGTTACGAATCTGTTTTATCACTTTAGTATCATGAATAATAACAGCATTGGTATAAAGACGTGCACTACGCATACATAT
The DNA here is from genome assembly GCA_946894065.1 of Acleris literana. Taxonomy (NCBI): domain Eukaryota; kingdom Metazoa; phylum Arthropoda; class Insecta; order Lepidoptera; family Tortricidae; genus Acleris; species Acleris literana. The sequence continues at coordinate 253,194 of OX335687.1, forward strand.
TCACAATTTTCGATTTGCATTATCTTCATTCGATAGCTCTACTCCAAGGTATACTGAATAAGATCCCACGTAAAGTTAGTTCGCCCATGTTCCTACATTAACTCAATCTATGCAAAAAATGTGTTGTTTATGTGCAATAACGAGTTTACATACATAGTTACATGTCATACAATTCGGTGATAAACACATCTTATAAATGATTCTTGAAATAGATCATCACTTTATGAATACAAAGGAAAACATACCCTCTTTTTCATCTTTATTTAAAAACGGTAGGCTAATGTTTCACCAAATCATCACTTCTTTATGACATTGAGAAGGCAAACGAGCACGCAGGCCACCTGATGGTTAGTGGGATCTGTGACTAATAGACATTTGCATTCTATATAACCATCGAAACTTTTTATGTGGTTGTTTTGCACCTTCATAGGTAAGTATATTATATATATATATATATTACTATTTATGAGTTCTTCTCAACATTTTCCTGCTCAACTACTCATGATAAAATATATATTTTAATGTTAGATTCATCGTTTTATATAATGCTAGGTTAAGTTTTATAATTGTATAAGTAATATTTAAAAAACGACTGACAGTTGAGTTACTTGCGGCGTTTCTTCTCAGCAGTGGGCTCTTGCGAAGCGATGGTAGATTTTTGACGTGTAAAAGTGCCCGTGCGACCTACTTACTGAATAAACATCTTTTATCTTTTTTAAATCTTTTTTTATATCATTTTACATTTTCACTTTACTTTCAAGCCGCAAAGATGTAATTCCGGTCGCAAACAATGAACATAATTAAATAATGAGAAACTTATGCGTAAAATCAACCGCTAATTTGAAAATGCGCCTTACCAGGTCACGCTTCTCTTCATGCGTCAGAAATATTTTGGCAGCTTATTTTTTTCCGTAACGACTCTCTAGTTAACACTCCCTGTACACGTTTCGAGAGATTTCCGGATTTCCACTCTAAAAAATATTGTTTCCAAAACGTAACGACCTATTATTTTGTAGAACATTTCCAGGTGGAATAAAATGTTTCTTCAATGTATTTCAGGCTTTATTTTAAGAGGCTGTAAAAGACGAAGTTTAGTGATGTGCTCGATATCAAACTGATATCGGGTCATTAGTACACGCCCGATGAGGGTGATAGGAAAAAAGGTTGCGCCAGCGACGAGGGATGCGGGCTCACAGATCAGCTGATAGTGAAATGAGTCTACTCGTTCGAATGATTCAGGGTGTTATTTCTTTAAAGAACTCACTTTTGAAGTCGCCGACGAAGTTTTAACTGGCAAACAAAAGATACACGCAAATGCTCTGACTGGCCAGCTTAGGCTTATAATTCATTAACTTTAACGACCTAGTACTGGAAATATATATTATAGTTAACCTCTCTCCTTCTCTCTGTAACTTTTGGACTACAGAACAGAAAAAGCAGTGAAGTGTAACGTGTGGCATAGTTATGTGTAAGGGCCTGGACACATGTCCACGGCACGGCGTCATTAACGTGAAACGGCGCGGCGCCGTAGAAAGGCATGTTGCCGCGTCGTACAAATACACGGTGCCTGTGACAACGGCTTCAACTATTTTAAACTCTACGCGCAGGACATTGGGCTTAATATTGCACTTTATAATGAATGACGTCACCGTGTATCTGCACGTCGCGGCAACGTGCCTTTCTACGGCGCCGCGCCGTTTCACGTTAACGACGCCGCGCCATTTCACGTTAACGACGCCGCGCCATTTCACTTTAACGACGCCGTGCCGTGGACATGAGTCCAGGCCCTTATGCGGAGTTCTGCGCAACCTACCATACTTTTGCCGCGATCGCTTATTTCGATATTTCTAAAAAAGGAAATAAATCCAGAAGCATGCCTTATTGTGCTATTTTGGAATGTAAAAACGATAGTCGCACCAAAAACATTTTCCACGTTGGCGTGTTGTTTTTATGATAGTTTGAGTATTGGCGACAACAGGTCTGATGCTAAGCGAAGTTCGTGCCACTTCCACTGTTTTTTATATTCCGTGGTTAGGACGCAACGCGTCGTTCTCTAATCGTCTCCCGGACGTGTGCCAGTATTGACATTTCAATATACTTACTTATTTACTAAGTAAATTACTCGTCAACGAACCGAAAAAATGGTAGTTGAAAAGAGCCACCTAGCTGGTGCCAAGCTAAGCTTTACGCCGACCACATACAGGTGTACTGACCGTTACAGCCGAAAGGTTCTCACGCACGTGCGTCTTGATCTCACCGAGACGGATCTTATTCTGTATGGCCAGGCGTTCGTCCCGCGGGGGATTAACACGTTCCTGGCCAGCAAATAGCTATTATAATGTAATTTGACCACGCCAGGCTGTCGCTGGAGACGAATGTGTTAAGACTGGTAAATGAGTAGGTAGAGAAGAAAAATAAAAACGCTATATAGCTTTTTAAAGGAAAATGAGCACACAAGCTACTTGATGGTAAGTGGTATCTGAGATATAAATGCTTTTGCATTTTCAAGACTACAATCTCAACAATCTGAAGAGTGAAACCCTACGACTGTAAATGCGTTATCAATTCTGAGGACTTAGATAGAATAGTAAACATTTTAGCGGTGTTCTTATCTCTACACCGGAACATAACAATGCAAACATTGCTGCTTGGAGTTATGGTAAAGGACAAGACGGTGTTAGCCAATGAGATGGACCTTGCACGTCAAGGACCTACAAAGGGTGGAAGTGATTACATAACGCAAAGCGGTTTTAATTTAATAAGTAATCAAAGTCCAAAATTCAAATTGTGTTCTCTCATTTTAAATATCGGTAAACCTAAATTTATAAACGTCAAACTCAATTGTAGTCTAACAAGAATAGAGTTTGACGGCCAGATAATTTAAATTAGAGAACACAATCCGAATCAGCCACAAAGCCTTGTTATTGATAGGTTTAAGCGCTCAAACCCACGCAAAGCCGCTAGCTAAATTTAACCTACTCAAATCATAAGCTGCGTCCAACTTGGATGTTCGCGACTCGCTCAGCCCCGTTAAAGAAATCCCGGACAAATATAATAGAACTGGAGCGAGCGGTATTGCGACGAGAGCAGGGATGGCTCGCTCGCTGCTCTCGTCCATCTACAGTAAAGTTAGGGTACCTATTTCTTTAAAACATTCCGACATGAGGCGAAAAGAAACCAGATATCGTAGTTTTATTTTTATTAGCACAGTTCAAAAGCTAAATCAAATATTAGAAAAAGACGTCAGAATACGATAAGTAAAATTATTGAAAATTGTAAATAAATGCGACGCATGAGCTAACTATTTTTTTTGTCGCATTTTCATTATTTTAACCTGAAGCTAAAAGAAGCGTTTAAAAATTTAAAATTAAGTGTCCGTGTGTCTGTGTATCTGTGCCATCGTAGCTTGGTTGGTCTTTCAGTAACTATTGGGGAGGGAAGATGGCCGATTGAAAAATGTCCGACTTCTACTTTTGATTCACTGTCACACTAAACTTGACATTGGCGAAATCACTGCGGTATACCGCGGTGGACCGCCATTAATAGCAAGAAGAATAACTTTAATAAAAAGCAAGCTTTCAAAACCCGACTGTTGCTAATCAACTTTAAATCGTTATAAATCCTTAATCATCATTCAAAATGAAAAATTATGAAAAAAACCTAAAGATGATTTTTAAATCTCTATTCAATTATACCCCACTTGTCATACTCGGTCGAGATATTTTATTTTATTTGGACAATATGGCGTCTGGTTACTGCCATATTGAATTTTGATTACTGTCATATCTTCAGTAACACTCACCAGATTAAGACAAATCGATTGACATAAGAATCATCAAAATCGGACAACGGGTTTAGTTTTTATAGTGCCACAAAGGAACAAACATACATATATAGGTTGTGAAACACATTACCCGCCTCCTTCGGCAGTCGGGTAATAAATAGACATCGTAGCTTCCAAATAGACGCCTTTTTATTAAAGAAATGTAGCTTAAGCTGTGGTTTTTATCTAAGTTTAATGAAAATCGGTGAAGTCGTTTAAGTATTATCGTAGGGGTATAATATCGGCAGTTTTTATCTAAATACTATTAAAAATGTCCACGAATCCAAATAATATATTTATTTTGACGAGTGTACTAAAAATATTTTTATCCCAACGTGCAAAATATGGCTAATTGACCGCTGCAGTGTAAAATGTGGACGTTTTTTAAGATCTCCGTCCAGACGGCCCTCGGACTTCTGCCAATCTTGGAAAATCCGCAAAAGCCCGGACGACTAGCACCCCTGTACACCAAGAAGGCATTTCAGGCTCGGAGGAGCGGAGGCAGCGCCCGCTCGCAGAATGTAATACATTCTTCCAGAGCCGAGAGAGCTTTATGACTCCGCGCTCGGCGGCAAACATCATCCTAACGTACTGCAGTAGATGTGCACTTTACATATTTTACTCGTCTATCTTTAAACATCCGAGTTTACTTTAAGAAATCGAAATACTTTTCAATGGGTAGATGTATAGGGATTTACCCGTACCGGAAAACCGAAAAACGTCTCCACCACGCTTTGGAAACGCTTTATAGTTATGAGAGCGCGCCGGACCGCGTCGCCCTCGAACTGAGTGCGTTTGTGGCTTAAAACAAACTTCTTATTTATATTTGATCAAATTGCTCGCATTTTGGTAAAAAAACCTCTTGTTTGCTTCGTTGGCAATGAGCAAAAGGATTACAAGAATGAGAAAGAGAATGGTACTGATCGTACGATATCTTTGCTATTTCCCTATTTGAACTGAAGCTAATGCAACAATGAACATGAACTAACTTCGTATATAGTTCGTCAACCAATAGAAACAGAACAATGATACGTCGAAACTCAACAAAAATTTTGATTGGCTGGTTAACAAAGCCATTTGAATTTAGTTAAGTAAATACCTACCTAAAGAAATGAAGTATAACTTAACAATACTTTTTTTGATGCGTTTCTTTTCCGGCCCCCATTCGTCCCTCTCTAATATTAGCTTTAATGGGAAAGCAAGCCTCAACAAACGTGGCACGTTTAGAAAACGATTGGATACAATATCGCTTACGTAACATCGAACAACAGCGTTGATCGCCGCTCGGCGCTGTCAGAGTCTACCTAAATTCGTCGGGTATCTATTTTTCCGAGCTTCATTTAAAAAACCTAAGCGTTCCGCCTGTTTTGTTTCAATCGCGGGATAGCTAACTTCTTTATTTTCCAATTTCGCTGTAATAATAAACTCGTAATTAAAAAGCATATTTTTCCAAGGATGCCAATATTGTTCCTCCGGCGCTCGGCGTGACTTCTTTATCTGCAGAGTTTGTTAACAAAGTTAAGGTTGTCAGAGCACTAATTTAATTTTAACTGGGTTTCATCCGTTGATAAATATGGAGTCAATGAAAATTGATCGATTAAAAGTCAATCTCTATCGAATATGACACAGCAAGACATTGCTTGACTCGATTAATTTGTCATCGAGCATTGACGGATCAACTCGTGCGCTCTTCTCTATCTACAAGATCCCGCCCGCTACTTGGTTCTTATATTTTTTATTAGTATTGTTATTTTACTTTTGTATTTGAATATTAATTGTAAAAAAACAAATTTACGGAAAGTTAAATGAATATCTAAATAATAATAATGAATCATACTAACCCTATTTGTCGCAAATAAAGTATCAGAATCCGAATCTGAATGTCACCCGTGCTACTCTGGCAGGCGCGCCCAGCTGCGTGTCGCGGATTGGAAATATCATGTTACAGTTTTTTTACTCTGTAGCTAGTTTAAGGAAGGGATTTCGTGACTCTTAAGTAGGTCATGGTGACATTATTGGCATCAGCCCAGATAGCTAGAAGTTCGAGTCCTACTGATGACATGAAGAATTTTCAGTAGTGTGGTGTTATTGATCTAATATTTAAACCTAAGTAGGAGTACTTTATAAATTATAGCGGATTTTTCCTACATTTCCTGGTAGAGAACTGTATTTAAATTCCCTAGTTTTACCTAACTAGCTTGATGTTGCGAATTGTGCCAATGCGGCATAGTTTTAATTGGCAATCCCAGCGGCGCGGGCGCTCGCCTTCAAAAACGTCGAACAAGTTAGTGGGTCGTTCTGTCCGCACAAACAAAAGTCAGTCTGTCATGTTTTGCTTGAATTTTTCATCTAGCTACTACTGGCGGCAATGCGCTAACAGCCGCTGGCTTAGTTTATGAAAACAAATTGAATTGTAAGGGCGTGTTCGCATTGGCCTTATTATGAGCTATCAGTAACAATCAATTATTTTTCATCTCACTAGCTCGGAAAGCCCTTTTTGTTTGTTTGATATCTATTGAGAAAATCGCTTTTTATCCACATGTGAAGAAAGAGTTTTGTCATTTGAAGGCAGCTTAAGTGATATTTGACAGCTAACAAAACGTAAAACGTTAAAAGTGCTGAATTGTTAACATCACAATTAATGAATCGCATCGAGTAAAAAACACTAAATACAGTCTTACAACTTCATTTAATTCATAAATATCAGCATTCAACATTGACCTTGATTCTTGTTGTAAAAACGGATAAAATGTTCCGACAGTCCAAGTAAGTCGATGTGCGAACAAACCGCATCCGAAATAATAAAAAAAAACTTAAGTCAAAACTTTTCAATTAAGCCGTCAACGTTAAATATTCGCATGTTTTTCTAGTTTGTTTTGTTATTAAAAATGAGTGATTCAAGTGACGAAGACGTATTAACGCCTGTGAAATTACGGGAAACCGTGCAAAATGCGGAATTGAGCTTATTGCCTGAAAAATTCCGTTTAAGATACATGAAAGCATTTGATAGTACAAACCCTTTTTCTTATTTTCCTTGCTGTAGTGAGGTGAAAAGTTTTGTGTTATACACGGGTGAAAAGTTATTTTACGTCTCGTCTGTTGAAACACTCGCTACGCTCAGGATTCTATTTTTGACCCACTCGCTTCGCTCGTGGTCAATCATAGAATCCTTTCGCTGTTTCAAATGAACACTCGCAGGTGAAATACAACTTTCCCCCCTTGTATAACAAATAACTATTTTATATGGTTGATCGACAGCGATTGGCCTCTATCTCGTTGCTAGCTAGCTTGAAGAAAATAGAATCCTGAGCGTAGCGTGTTTCAACACACGAGACGTAAAATAACTTTTCACCCGTGTATAACACAAACTTTTTCACCTCACTACAGCGAGGAAAATAAGAAAAAGGGTTTGTACTATCAATTATAATTTTGCACGGTTTCCCGTAATTCCACAGGTGTTATAATACGTCTTCGTCACTCGAATCACTCATATTTAATAACAAAACAAACTAGAAAAACATGCGAATATTTAACGTTGACGGCTTAATTGAAAAGTTTTGACTTAAATTGTGTTTTATATTTTCGGATGTGTTTTGTTCGCACATCGACTTACTTGGACTGTCAGAACATTTTATCCGTTTTTACAACAAGAATCAAGGTTAATGTTGAATGCTGATATTTATGAATTAAATAAAGTTGTAAGACTGTATTTAGTGTTTTTTACTCGAACCAATTCATTAATTGTGATGATAAAAATTCAGCAGTTTTAACGTTTTACGTTTTGTTAGCTGTCAAATAATACTTAAGCTGCCTTCAAATGTCAAAACTCTTTCTTCACTAGACATTCACATAGATTTTCTCAATAGATATCAAACCAACAAAAAGGGCTTTCCGAGCTAGTGAGATGAAAAAGTTCTTGCTTTTTTTTGCCTATATTAATTAATTACTTTAGAAAAAGGAAAAGGGGCAGAGTTGAAAATCCCTTCCGGAGACCTGGGAATGGAGGGCCCAGGTACTGCCGGGCTCGCACCGGCTAAAAACACCAATGCCCCTATTACCAACTAGAATTTAGAGTAACTATAGCGTAACTATAGCGTAACTATAGCTATATTCAGCGTAACTATAGATACGCATTCACTCGATTGGTCACCGCGACCATTAGTTAATGATTTGCTCAGCGTACCGAGGCAGTCGACGGGTAGTGTAGAGGTGTCTTTGCTAATGACACTTTCCCGGTTTATTTAGAGAAAAGGCATATCTAATCAAACGGCACGGCAATTATCTTTATATAATGTAAGACAAAGTCGCTTCCCGTCGTCTGTCCCTCTGTATGTACCCTTAGATCCTTCAAACTACGCAACGGATTTTAATGCGGTTTTTATTCTACTAATATTATAAATGCGAAAGCTTGTGTGGGTGTGTGTGTTAGTTTGTTACTCCTTCACGCTGCAACGACTGGACGGATTTGGATGAAATTTAGAATAGAGATAGATTATACCTTGGATTAACACATAAGTTTACTTTTTAAACCGGAAAATTTAAAAGTTCCCGAGGGAATAACGATGATTGAAATCTACGCGGACGAAGTCGCGGGCAGAAGCTAGTGTATAATAAATTATGGACTATGTACGGATGTCACAGAAAACGAAGCGGGGACGGGTCGCTAGAGTACACTAGTTCGACTACAAACAGCACGATACATTACACGGCTGATTATAACATTCATTACTCGACTACCTTTCCATTTCCGTTTGTCCCCGAATCATTTAGTTCATTTAGGCAAATACGACGGTAAAAACACGCTCCTCGCTGTACTTTGATAGCCTCGGTTCTGGTACGCAGCCGAGCCAGTTTGGATCCTGTCCAGGGGGGGTAGAGTCGGGTTTGCACCGGTGCTCGAGGCGGGACTTGTTGCCGCGCTTAATCAAAGCGACCGCAAACGACAAACGGCGCCGCGGCGGGCGCAGATGAGTTTAAGCATGAAGACATCTATACAACACGACGCAACATGGGTTGTTTATAATTTGTCATATTGCTGGAGTTTGTAACAGTAATAGTCGTACTTTTGTTTTGTGTGAGTTTTTTTATTGAAGCTGTAAATGGGGGTGTTTTGTGTTTTATGTCTTTGTCTGACTATGTAAACATTGCCTTGTCTATCATCGCCTAGGGTGTAAACTGGGCCTCTGCTCCAAATTGTTGAGCGAGTGAAGTTAGGTCCTACTTGAGTTAGCCAAGCTGGCATTCATATTTGTATTTTTTGGTCGATAGTATTGTTATAATTATTAATGTGTTAGAAGTGTAGTGTGTGTACTAGAAGCGTTGTGGGCTAATTACAATACGTTTTTTCAATTACTTTTATTTTGGTGGTGCAGTGGGTTCTTGGCTTCATTTCATACAAATCGTATAAGCCAATTAATCAATGGGAATCTAGGCGAAATTAAAAAAAAAACTAAACACCACCGACTTTTCAGAGTGCAGTTTAGGAAGACCTAGATACTTAAAATTTGAAAAGTATATTAATTTACCCTCTAAGCGTGACGTGTGGCCTTAGCCTTAGACAGTGTCGGTTACAGGCATTTGTAGTTCTATATCCTACACGCGACACACGTGTTCGGAATGTCTGTCACCTCGGCCGTGGACGAGTCGCGCGACAAACGACAGAGTTGTCGCGTTGATTGATCGCCATAGTGACACGATATCCGTCCTCCTTACATAACGACATACCTGCCGCATACCTTACAATAAACTTGTTATCTTATGTACAAATGTAAAAGGTTGAATATGTTGTGGCTTTTGGGTTGTAGATGTGTCGTTTAGAGTTGAAGGTGGACGTTATGGCGCGCGATAAGTTATGCGCGTGACGGATGGCGGCGGCGCGTGGCTAATACAATAATGGTGTTCAGTCGTCTGCGACGGCGAATGTATCTAGTGCTGATAGTGCCAGGAATGCTCCCGGTAATATCCCGCCGGGAAACTATTCAGCAGTTTATATAACGTTTGCGTCGTGGAGAGATAGGGTCATTCTGACGACGAGTGAGTTCGACTGTCGGCAAAGTCAGGGTCGGTAAGGTTGGGGAGTAGTTTCATTATTTTATTATGTTTGGTTAGTGATAGCGTACTAAGAGTATATATCTGTTTCTTTCCTATGCCTTTCTAATATCCTGTCCATTGTTTCATCGCTCTCTTGCTATTATTTATTTTGGGATTGCATGTCGCCTACCGTTATTATGAGGTGTGGGCTGCTTTGCTTGCTCTGTAGATAAACACCAAATTTTTATTTAAAAGTAAACAAATGTTGAATTGTAAGTACCTACCTACAACCAATGTAGTGAGTCCAGTTAGTTCTCGATTTAAGGTCCTGCCACACCGCTTGCGTTGCGCGTTCGCTTTTCACTGCGTTGTACAGTATGAATTATCATTACGACATGTCACTATACAACCCAGTGGAAAGCGAACGCGCACGTGCACGTGCACGTCACGCAACCGTTGTGGCTCGGCCTTTACCCAAAGGGTATTGGGTAAATTTGTTTGAAGAATATTGTCATTTTATTTAGACGACCTCTAAATACACATAGATATAAATTAATAGCGTTAAATAATATCGGAGCGGAGATATTAAAGATTTAAGTATTCAGTTTTTAGTACAAAAGTACGCCCAAGAATGAATATTTAAATATCTCGGCTCCGATGCACTTAAGATTATTACATTACATGGCAAAATATGTTTATTTTTAATAATTCTATCATAATTTAGCACTTTTACGAATGGCCTCTCACCTTGATAATGTATGACTTTTACAAATGACAGCACGTTTACCCAAACCCCTTTGTCAAAAGTATTGAAGTAAAGAATTCATTCGATCACCCCGCGAGTAACACTGATTCTCGCGGCCCGTCCAATCCTGTTCGCCTTGAACTTTGCTCCCCGAACGCGGGTCGTGCGGAGAACTTACACTTACGGCATTATCAGTCCGCTTTGTAGATAAATATTTAAGGTAGGGTAGGTATGTAAGGTAGGTATGTAAGGTAGCCATCCAGCTGTGATTATTACTTCAAAACGTGCAAAGGTTTCAAATATACTCGTAAATTTGGTTCGTCATGTTTCAGTTAATTTGTGATTGCAGTCATCCCGTTGACTATAAGTGTGTTCAGTTAAAAATGTATTTAGAAATTTATACGTCAGCAATCTCAAGACCGGAATCTCTGCATTGCTAACCCTACTGGAATGTAATGCCTCCATACTAGTCATTTCACCGGTCGTATGATCCCCACACCGGAACCCGGAACACCGGAGGGATTATGGTTTTTCTAAATATGCTATATAATATATTTATTAGTTAAAAACGTCATTATACAATTAAAAGTAGCGAGTCATTATAATTACGAATAAAATAAACACTGCTACGACTACCTTGCTATTAAAAACGTCATTGACTAAATTGGTTAAGTTTGTAATCTAATTCACAATAGAGGCCGCCCGCGGCGCGTTGAATTAGTTTCCCGCTACTCCCCTATTTATTCCCATGGGGGGTCGATTTTCCAAAAATCCTTTCTTAATGCACCCGCACCCCTAGGAAACCTAAGGAATATTTCCTCTGAAATTCCCCGTTAGGTCGAGTGGTTTAGGCTGTGCGTTTTCAGTCAGTCAAGTAACATTAACTATATTATATGTATAGATTACATTACAATATTATTTTCTATTCCATTCTATTTTCTATTTATTTTCTTTGTATTCAATCAAGTAAATGATTTCAAAACAAACAGTGAACTAACTCTAGCTCAGCAACATTTCGTAGAACAATAACATTCTCTAACCGCCTTGCTTCCGTGAACATTATAACGTCACACAAAAGGAGACCTTAAACATTATTAATGACAGGCGTACAATTACTTCCTAAGGCGGTACACTATGCCGTCGCGGGCCTAACATTTGTCCTAATTTACTTAGCACGCTCTCGACTTACAAAGAAAGGCTTAGCAAAGATTAACAAACACTACCGTCGGGGAATAGGGTTTGACGTGTCCCTTTGTCCCGCCGCGTCACGTCGCGTCAGGTCGCGTCGCGCCGCGCCGTCGCGCATTATTCGCGACGTCGGCGTCGCTCCGGCGTAATCCCCGCCCGGCAGCTCAGCCGGTCTATTTACTCATTTACTCTCGTTATTGTTTTTGAGCAGGCGCTTTAAAACGTTTTAAAATAAAAATACATTCCTATTCATTTTAAGTTTTTATTTTTAATTCTGGACACAATTCCGGTAGTTGCTACTACCTATAACAAACAAAGTCATTAATAAATATTCGTTTTATTGCAAAAAAAATAGTTTCATAAGTTTATAATGGTGGTTCGAATTATTATTGTTACATCATTTAACATACTTGACATTGACCTAAATGAAAATGTGCAACGAAAATATTTGACAAATAGCAGCCAAGTGAGGCGCCATAACCGTTCCCTCTAACCACACCATAAACACATAACAGTCATCGACGTCAAAAGTAGATGATTTGTACACCTTGTGGCTTGCTGTAACTCTGTCGGCAATAAAACTGTTGGGTCTATATTGACTCCCATAACATTAATCTTTCGATTTGTTTTATCCATACCGTTGTTTTTCATAATCGTTGCTCGTCATTTTGTCTTTGGTCATAATTTCAATAGTCATAATTTCCTTAACCCCCTTTTCATTAGTCATAACTATCGAATGCCATACCGTTATTCGGCATAACGATCAATGTGCTGATTGTATTGAATGTTAGAATTTCAAAAGGAATATTATTATTTTAAATAACGCTTACAAGATTGAAAATTATTTATACGAAAATTTTAGTGCACTACTAAGCCGCACTATTAGACCTGTATCCTACAGGGGCTGCCCCATTGCACTACTAAACCGCACTACTGACCAAAACTAGTATCATAAATATGAGGTAGGTTTAGTTTATGATAGTTATTCAGCAGGCCCGAAGGGCCAAACCACCCAGAAAAAGGAGCTCCTTTTAATTAGAAATAGTAATCATTGGTCAATAATTGTCTTGAATAACTAACATAAACTAAACCTACCTCATATTTATGATACTAGTTTTGGTCAGTAGTGCGGTTTAGTAGTGCCATGGGGCAGTCCTCCTATAGGTCTTTCCACCGATAAGATAAGCTATATTCCCCTCCCCCCCCCCCACGGCACTACTAAGCAGGGGTCACAGTTCTAATCTAACCTAACCTACTTTTCTCATAGGGGTATTTTTTTGTACTTAAGCCGGTGTTTTGTTTATGTATGACATGTATTATTTCTGAATTTTAAAATTAGTCCTTTAAAATATTAGATAATAAAATGATATGAATAAAAATAATAGTAAATATAAAAATATGACCTACGGTATTTATGAAAAATAAACGGTATGCCTTTTGATAGTATGCTGATAAATTTTATGACTTTTCTCTTGTATGATATGTAACATTATAGTACTTAATCATTATATATATTTCGCGTTATACCTAACAACGATTATGACTATTGATTATTATGACTAAAAATAATAATTATGGATAACAATTTCTGACTTTTGAAAATCGAAACAATAAAATTATGGGAGTCGAAGGGCTCCCAAAACGGTTACCTTCAAATCACGGTAGGAATCCTATAATCAATTATTTGGGGTTACTTCCGACTGTGGGCCATTATTTTTCAATAAAAAGTAGTCATATTTGACTTGTTAGTTTAAACACTGGGATAAAAAAATAAACTTTAAAAGATACATTTTGACTACATTGATGTATTCCATTTGGTTCTATAGGCTATTTGGACCACCACTAACCAGCATGACTATAATAAATAGTAATACATCGCACTATAATATGTCATAAATAAATCATTTTTATTTTACAACATAATACCTAATAAGAGTGCGCTCCTACCTTAACAGAACTCCGGGCTTGCTTTACACACGCACGACAAATATTCCATATATTTAAAGCTCCTCGACCAAGCAGGCATTTAACCGGTCCGCGCCGGACCGGCCGTAATCCGGTTTGCGCCGGTGATAAATCAGCCGGCCGCCACCCCCGGGACCAAAATGAAATTTAAAACGCTGTGTTAATTAGTGGTTTTTTTGCGGGGCTTGTCATATTGGGCTGGATTTATTTACCGCTAGTAGGTAATTCAAAATTAAAGGAGAAAATGATCTGATCTAGAAGATAGGTATCGACTTTTGAAAATTAACAAAACTTATAGAACTGACATAAGCGCTCGACACAACCATTACGTTTCTATAAATAAATAAATTAATAAATAAATGTCAGGGGGCAACTTCACCCAAATTGACCTAGCCCCATACTAAGGTCTAGGTTTGTAATATGCGTAGGTACTAGACAACGATAAACATAGGTACTCGTTCTTATACAAATAAACAAATACTTAAATGCATAGAAAATATCCAATACCGTAAACTCGGGTTACTTTAGCCCTAGGGGGTAACAATGCCCACCCCAAAAACCATCTTTAAAATTTAATTATTCTTTTAAATGATACATCAGACCTAAGCTACTTATGTAGTTCTAAAATTCTTGAACCAATTTAAGATGACTAGCACTAAAATAGTTATAGTTTTAAGGGTGGGCAATGTTACCCCCTAGGGCTAAAGTAACCCGAGTTTACGGTACTCAGAAACAAATTCTCGCGCTCATCACACATATTTGCCCACACTGGGAATTGAACCCAGGGTCGCTAGCTTCATAGGACAGGCCCGCAGGGACACTACCAACTAGGCTACGGCGTCGTCGTATACATTTTCGGTAGCGATAACTCTCGCAAAGTGTATTTTGTCTAAGCCCGCAGATCAAATTATTCAAAACCTCGAAATACAAAGGATTGTAAAAAAATGCTAATAAGGGTAAGTTATTTTCACTGGTCATCGACTACCTACTAAAACGACTTGAAAACATTATAGTGAACAAGCCCAAGAGTAATGCGCGGAAACTCTGCGAACAACGCGCGACGTTTACTCTAGTTTTGAACAAAGATTTCCTGGCTTCCGATCACTCTCCATTAATTATTTATTTATTCCACCCCAACCAATTATTGCTAATTGATAAAATCGGATACCTGAAGAATATTGCGATATTGTGGCGAGAAGATTAATTAAATTAAACCAATTTACCAATTCCGTAAATATAATATGGGGTTACGCGTAAACATTTTCATTTTGATAAGCTAATATTATCACAGTAAGGTATTAAGGTTGCTTACCGACTTCTGAAAAGGCGGTTCTGTATTTTAAGCCGATTCAAAACGTACGTACTCGTTTTTACCGCAACAGATACTCTCTGAAGCTGTTAAATTTCGCTTGCGTAAATAAAGTACCAGGAAACAAGGATGCGCTCTAATAAACCCCTAATTAAAATAAGTCCCGCGCTGGCTACATACGAGCAGCGGAAGATTTATTCTATCCTGGTACGTGTTCTCTTAAACAACTCGTTCTTGAATTCGACGGACCAAATAGTAACCGGCGAGTTGAAGTGGTCGTAACGGAGCTTAAAAACCACATTTAAGGGCGTGCTTTCTCAGCTTACCCGCTTTACCGGTTGAGTGAGCGAGTTCGTTTGACTTCGCTCACTCGAACATCCATTTGACAGAGAGCCGTTTTAAGAAAATAACACCTATGCGAGCTACGTGATACATATCTCCTTGTAAGACATATCTCGCGAAACAACGCTTAAAATTCTGTCACCTACTACCACAGGTAATGCTGCTCATTGCCTACGGGTTTTGAACGCATAATATAGACTTATGATATGTGTGTAGATAAAAAATATTACAATATGGCGTGACCAGATCGGTCGGCGTAAAACATGTGACGCATTAGACGCGACACGGCGTAAAAGTTGAGTCTGCGTATTTAAAGATACGGTTTGGTCGATCCTTATAGGAGCGTCCCCAGTGAGAGTATTCGCGTGTGTTGAGCATTCGGCGCGAACATCGAGTGGTGTGTAAGCTTTTTAATGCTGGGCTCAACGTTCACACCACTCAAATATTCACGCGAATGCTCTCAGTGGGCTCGCTCCATAAGTCGAGAGTGGATTTAAATTCGCACCATTCAGGTAAGTACGCTTGACCTCTGCGGTCATCAGATTTTTCCTTACTACACTGTTAGGTACTCTAACTTTATTTATTCGAAAGTCATGATATTTAATGTACTTTCTATGATTTCATGCAAAACAACAAGTGTACCAGAAAACTTAGGTAACTCCATCGGACGCTTTCCACGGAAGACCTTTAAAAAACATGCCCGCTGCAAAATGAAGTCACGAGCAAACGCTGCTTCATGAACATATTAGACGACAGAGAATACAACTACTTAACTCTACAGGGCCTCTATTCTGCTCGGTAAAACCATATTGCTTTTCACATTTAGCTATCGTATTTTCATCGTTACGATAGCTCTTATTTACTTCGCTGTAATATAGTTAGAGTTACAAAAATGCCGTAACAAAACATCCCATGTGGTTCCCGTCTTAGAATAGTGCCATTCCATGTCTTCCCATGGATATCGTAAGAGGCGACTAAGGAAATAAAAGCTTGTAGTACTGTTAGGCGATGGGTTTGCAATCTGCCACTAATACACTGGTAAACCATCTTAGCCTAATTGTGCAAAATGTGGTTACAAAATTATCAACAATTTTTTAGAGTTGTTGGTAATTCTGTAGCTCTGCCAACCCCACTCTGGGAATGAAGGCGTGAATATGTATGTATGTCATGGCATTTTGATTTTCCTAGGCCGAGCTAGGTTTAAATTCACAATATTTTTTGCCGGCAGGTTGATATTTCAATCATGTTAATTCCTGTCTGCTGGCGCCGGTTCCCTCGCCCTTCGAGCGGGACACTAATCAAATCGCTTCAGAGGTCCCTTTGATACTGCACCAGGAGTGGGGGGCAACTGAATAGATTAGCGTGAAAGGTTAATGGCGATTTGAACATCGTGTCGCGCGTTAGGGCCAGCTATTAATTGATTTAGCCGTTGAGACGCGGTTTTATGAGCTCGTTTTAGGCGATTACTGTTACAGATTACGGAAATGAGATGATAACGCAAAGTTTGTGAAGAGATTATCGCTTATCTTGTAGTAAGAGTCGAGGTAAAGCGGATCAACGCGTTCGGATTATCTTTTATCGGTGCCGTGGATCCGCGCCCTGTTTATTTCAATAAGGGATAAATGGTGTTGTACAGTATTTTTAAGGTAAATGTTAAAACTGTAAAGTGAGTAAATAAAATGTGAAAAAAATATATAAGATGTTTACAAAATGCTTTTGTTTTTCATATTATGAATTGTTTAAAAATCAGTTGGCTCGAAAAAATATGAAACACAATAGTAATACAGATATGTCTGATATGTTGGGTATCTAACATATTTGTGCTAAATAGTGACAGAAGATTTAAAAAATACAGTTTCGTGGTAAGATTTCATCACGACGGTTCTAAATATATACTATTAGTCCTAGGTAATCCATCATTTAATCGAATTTTACTTCATCGAATTTCATTTAATCGAACGCAATTTCCTGCTGAACGGAAACCATATTGTTTTCAGGATATCTGAATCATTAATTATATTGGTTAGGATAGGTTAGACTATAGGCTACAAAAAAAAACTCATGTGACAAGAAATACCGTTCGATGAAATGAAAATTCTGCGTAAAGTTCGTTGAAAGATTTTTCGATAAAATAATAGGTACAATATCGCTCATAAATACGTGTACACTTTAGTTCCTTGTTTATTTAATGTCATGTTTAAACTGCCATAATATGAATTGTTACAGCGATTAAAATGACAAGGTACTAAAGTGTACACATATTTATGAACTCGACTGTCCTCCTAGTCCTATTAAGGATTGAAGGTTTTTTTTTAATAAAATATATGTGTCCCTTTGCGTCGTTTCGGGCGTGTATTTGAGGCGTGAGCTAATATGTATTCATGTTGTTGACGAGCGGCGAGACGATCAGTCCAGTACGCCCCGACATTGTTGAACGCGGAGCGGGTCAGGCCACAGCACATGCAAAAGGAACTCTAACCTCCCGTATTCATAAACTCACTATAAACCTATTTTAGTTATAGTTTTCTTTGTCCCATTTCGTCAAACTCAAATGTCATAATAACAGACACAGACTGAGCATATTTCTAGCTTACTTTAGTTATTGCGCGTTTATTAACAAAAGGGTCAAAGTGGAAACCTGAAGGTTTTTTTATGTTCGTGCGACTAAGCGAGCCACCAACATTCACTAAGGGCTTGTTGTTTGACCAGTACTTAAACTAACTAATCGTTAAAAATCGTAACTAATGGTTAAATCTCAAGGAAATGTGTCAAATTTTCGATTCTTTTTTCGAATTTTAACAATTAGTTGTGTTCACTACTGATCAAACAACGGGCCCTAAGAATTAAACCCCAGTACCCCGAGCATGAAATCAGTAAGTAAAACTATGTATCAACATCGACAAAATATGTACGGTGATTATTTAGAACTAAAATTCGATTGTAAGTTATCAGTGAAGATGACTTTTGTATCGCCATCGAGTCGTAAAGCATACAGAATACGTTTTCGAATAGTAAAGGCGAATTGAAGACGCGATGTATGATTGATATATTTATGCTTGAGCTAAACTAGAGCTAGGATGCCGGAGATTTAAGTCTTGTCATAATATTTCCGTTGCCGCAGACTCTCGATGTGCTAAGAAACAATAATAGGCAATTATGCACGCCTCTTAGCAAGGAGTTAGTGCAAGACAATGTCTACAAACTGCTGTATGATAATCAGGATAGGCATTATTGATCCGTACTGAGCCACGTAGGCACAGATGCCTTGCTCCACTGATCAGGCTCGCTGCCCTCTGGGAGTCATCGCGGTTGTCGATGCTCTGCGATGTCAGCGTTGTCCCAATAGTGATGAAGCTTCCTGTCTTGCTGGCCACGCGTCCTGTAGCTTGGTTCACCAGTCAGCAGTGATAGTAAAGTTACGAGAAATATAAATTAGCGAAATAAATGCAGTCAACGTGAAAAGCTACTAATAAAAATAAAATAATAGCCCGCGTCGCTATTGTTTAACGTACTCGCAATGGTATTCCCTTGGTTGATATAACAACTTTTCAGCTATTTTCGGTTTGGTCAAATGATGATTAGGCAATAAGAGTATTATACAAACTGATATTAAGCACTTTATGGTTTATGAAAAATAATATTATATTAAACGATTATAAGGCGAAGTGAATGTTTATGACAAGTGATTTTAGACAAACTGAAATTATGCCAATGGCAAATAGATAAAACGTTGTTATACCAATCATTAGACAACCACTCGCAATCGCAATCGGTTTCAAAGCGGAACAATTCTTTTCATTTTGTATGCAGACAAGCCTTCGAATTTCAAAATGAAAACGATTGCGATTGCAAGAGCGTTAGGCAATAGCCCCTCTGATTTTAGTGGTGGTAGGACTTTGTGCGAGCAGGTCCGGAGCGCTACCACCATCTTATCCTTTAAACTACCACCAAGCAACAGCGTTCGCTGCGAACTCTTCAGATGTAGCTTTAAGCATTTCACCGCTACTCCCCCTATTTTAACCCCTTAGTGGATGAATTTTCAAAAATCCTTTCTTAGTGCCAAGGGCTGATAGAGCAGCTAAAAAGCCATCGATTTAACCCCTATGTATGTTCAGCGATTTTTACTAGTTTCGGAGATATTGATCATATTCATCTAAATTCTTGTAAGGCGGGTTGACGTCGGTTTCTGGGATACCCTGTATATAAGATGAGACACTTAAATTTTATAAATCACGGTAAATAACAGTGACAAATGAAAGTCAACCTAAACAATATGTAATTCTATTTGTAAGCCATTACTTGTATTTGAAAATTGCTTGTAAGCTGGCTAAATTATAGTGTAGAAGGCAATTAGGGTTATCATTATCGTCTATGCGTTGTGGCTACTAAGTTCAGACCGAAGTCGTCAAGTTCGTGGTTGAACGATGCCGCGTGAGTTGTGACCCCCGGGGGAGGTTTTTCAATGTCAATGACAAACGAAACACGTTTGGTGAGAAAATTATTACTGCTGATGTCGCATTAAGTTCGGATAAACTGTTTTCTTTGTGGTAAAATATTATTTTCATAATCGTTTACTGTTTTCTTTAAAATAGTCGCATTACGCAATTAGCCTAGTAGGTAGTGACTAGGTCCGTTCATTTGATCAAAAGTACGTTTGACAAATCTGTCATTTTATAAACTTTTATTTTGCAAAAATGTATTTATGCCTAAACCGGTGTTAGGTACAAGGGTGTAACCTCGTACTTAATAAAAAAGGTAGGTTAGGTTAAACTTTCGACCACAAAATATAAAAAAGTTTGTAAAGTGATAATATACTTTGGCCAATGATGATTAGGTAAAACATTAGTGAACCGACTGTCTACTAAATCAGCAGTCCCATACAAGCCTCATAGCAGTGCCTACTAAGCTAGCATGTTTTCTATATACTTAAGTATGTTTTTCTGTACTTGTTATTTATGTATTTATGTTTAACGTAGTACCCATGGTGGCAATGCATTTGCAGTATTAGTTGCTGTCTAGGGATTGTAGTCTTGGGAATGCAAATGTCTATGGGTCTCAGATCCCGGTTACTATCAAGTGGACTGTAAAGAAAGAAAGAAAGAAAGAAAAAATATTTATTCACAACAATAACACACATAAATATAACATGAAAAATAAGGAAAAGAAACGGCAGATAGTGTAATTGTTGCGAAACGGTCCCAACTCAGCATGTGCTGGCTGTGGCGCTCACGCTGGTCTTCCGTCGGGACCGCTCGATGAAAAACTGTATGCTCGATTGCCTTCTACTTGCCATAAAAAAGTAGAAGCATAGGGTTTAGTTTGGGACAAGGTAAATTTGTGTAAAATTTATATACATTTATTTATTCGGGTTTACCCTTGAATCACCGAACCAAATTTTCATTTCATCGAATTTTCATTTCATCGAACAGGCATTTACATTTTTTGGTGGTCACAGGTCTAAACTAACCTAACCTACGTAACCCATGCTTAAGATAACCTAAAAACAATAAGGTTTCAGCAGAAATTAGCTTTCGATGAAATGAAAATTCGATGAAACAACGCATTCCTGAAATGAGTGTCGGTGACTCAAGGAGCACCCATTGTAACGTCATAGCTTTACTTTACACTAATTTAATTTTCATTATTATAAATTACTCATACCTACTTTTACTTACTTCCGCAGTTTTGATTACTAAAGTAAAGCGATTCAGCAGTCAGTAACGAACGATGGATAGGATTCGAAGGTTCTTTGCGATCATTAGCGGGGTTTCTAAGCCAGCTACGCTTTCGTATTTTTTTGTATCCTCGCCCACGTTACACCTTAGGGACCACCCCCGGCTGTTTGGCAACGTCGCAGGTGTCGCGTTTACTTTCCAACTCGCATCCAACTTACCACTTAACTATTCGCAGTTAGCCGCCGGCTGGCTCACCCGAACTTCGAAAGGCCGAGGTTTGTTGATCAGATACCCTTTATAACAATTTATATTGACAATTTTGGGTAATTACGTGTACACTACATAATTCAGGAGATTCATAATTCCGAATTGGTCAATATCCCGAATTTTCATCATTGCAAATGCAATATTTTGATAGATTTAAATTTTGATATCGTTTATTAACCAAACTTAACGTAACAAATGTAATTACGGCAGTTAAAATTATGCATTTACTCGTAATCTAAAATAGCTCTTAGCATAACATAGCTTTCGGGAAAAAAACGGATATTTTGTAGAGTAATTATTATCCACCATTATAAGCCACCATGCATACATGATGGTTTTATAATGGTGGCTCGAATTATTATTCTTACATCTCTTACATTTTACATACTACCTAAATGAAAAAGATGCAACAAAAATATTTGACAAATAACAGACGAGTGAATTGATAAGTATAACAGTCAACAACGTCAAAAGTAGATGATTTTTTCACCTTGTTGCTAGCTGTAACTCTTTCGGTAAAAAACCTTAAAATCACGGTAGAAATACTGTACTACTATGACACCGAGGGACACGGGACAATGTTATTCATGACACAAGAAATACGAACGATAGTTATATCATTGATGCCTGGCCGATAAATAGTTAATCCTGACACCTGGGGCCCTTTTCACGAAAGCTTGTAAGTTGTATTATTATAATAAGTGAAAGTCTCTTTTCAACGCATATTGTTGAAAAGAGATTTCCGCTTGTAATACGATAGCAAAGGTGCTATCGCAGTACAACTTATAGCCAATTCTTCAGATAGACTTTTTACCGGCTGGGCATTATAAACGGTTTACAAATATAGGTTGTCACGGAAAATCAGTCGCTTATTATTTAGCAACCGCTATCGTTTGTTAAATATATTACAATGGAAAATAAAGTAACCTTTAAAGTTAAGCGTTTGGTTATTGCTTTGTATCTCAACGGTTATTTTTACTAATACAATATTTCAGTTTTAATAACGGAATACCCATGGGCCACGCAGGAAAAAACTTGTATATACGTACAGGATGTAGGTACATGTTTTTTTTAATTAAAGTATTTGATTATTTAACTTCTATTTAAACTTGATATTTCGAATTACCCGTTCCCCGATCCCCGATTACTGTTTATTTAGTAATTAAATTTCTGAGAAAGAGTCTTAGCAGACGGACAGACAAAAAACGGTTAATAAAAGCGAAGTCAAATTGATGTTGGCTTTTGGTTAAAAATATTGTGAGATGAATTTCAGTTTGGCTGACCTATTATCATTTGAAGATCCTATCGCTCTTAAGTAGCTGGAAGTACTGTCACAGTATAAACAGTTGTTCGTCTTTAAACAAAGGTACAGTCGAGTTCATATATATGTGTACACTTTTGTACTTTGTCACTTCAATCCCTATGACAATTCATGTAAGTCAGTTTAAACATGACATCAAACAGACAAGGTACTAAAGTATGAACTCGACTATATATCACGCGGCGTGCATGTGTGCGTGCCGCGACCGTACGCACCGCGAGCCACCACATGTGTACTCAACAGGACGGATTAAGCCGGTTTAGTCGTGGTTGCGTTTGGTTGCGTCCGTATTAAGTACTGAGCGACGCAATCGTAGCACCCGAGCGGCAATAGCTAATAGAAACTCCTCAAGGGCCGGAAACGATCAACTTGTACAGGTATGTGTTGCGTCTTTAAAGGCACGGTGGATGGAAGCGGGGGGGGGTTCGTGCCGGCATAAAGCTAATTAGAACACGTGGGTAACGACGCTCGTAAAACAGACTCCTGCCGATTGAAACTGATAAATAATGCTGTGTTATTCGGGCCCGGGGAGAAAATGAAGGTTTGTGTTCTCTAAAGTACTCAGCTTAAAATTAATACATGAAAAGTTCCTTAGGGCTACTGCCACTTTTGTAATTTTTGAACCGACTTTAATTAAAGGAGAAAGTGCTCAATTCGAATGTATGTACTTGATTTTTCTGTCAATAGTGTACCCATTTTGTATAATCCCTTTTTATTTGACATGGGTAAACGCTCGAGGTGGTCTCACTGTCACCAAGTCCGTATCTGATGAGGGTATCCATGAGCAATTTTTATATTTTTAATAACAAGTCTAGAATTTTCATTCAGAAACCATCATTTGGAGAAGTGTAACTAATGATTGACTGACATGACACTCCGCTGGTGCGGATGTCTTACTTCTGGGTGGTATAGTCCTTCAGGCCTGCTGCAAAACTAACATAACCTAAATCTTCCTACCTATTTTGGTCTAATAACAATGGGGAAAGTTGTGACTGGGCAAAATTCCCAATGGAAAATATTCGACTAAGAAACATTAAGAATGGGGAAAAATGCGATTGGGTAAAATCACGAATGGAAAAGTCGCGACTGGAAAAATTGCCATTTTACTTTGTAGTTAAACTTTTTCTGTTACAAATACTGATAGACCAAACTTAATTTATTTTAATATAAATCTCAGCTACGAGTATCACTTAAACGCCAAATAATGCTATTCGGCCTCTAGTTCAGCCGTTTGTCAGCGGACCCATTCACACATCCGGCACAATACTGTATCGCGGTCCCGAGACATCTGGGTCCTTGGCCGCCCATAAAGCGCCAAAGGCTGTATAACCCCGCCCGGCCGGGCCCGACGGGACGCTGTGGGCCAACGGCTGATTGTCACGACGGGAAATGTAAAGAAACGAAGACGAGTCACTTCACTAGATTAAAATAACGCCCGACATGAGAACTGGTGCTATTTGATTTGTAAGGTGTCAGGTCTGTGAAAGCGCAACGCCGAATGAAAAGGCGGACATTGAACTTTTTGTCATTATCTATATTTATTGTTATGTGGCGACCTAGCGACATCTAACGGCAACTTGTATCAACCAACTCGCTACCTCGCTAGCGCCACCAGCGTCAGACAGCGCAACTTAAGTGTTCTACAACGCGCTAACGAAGTTTCTCCAGTCAGATGACATATATACAACTTCCAACTTCATTCCAATGGACTTCGGTCCCCAGGCATAACACCCGCCTGGAGAGAGATCTCTCTATTAACATCTCTTCCTACATTGGTGACCCCGACGTGATCGTCTTCCCACATTGGTGACCCTCGACAATGAACAATTACGCAACCTGACGACCTTCAAGCAACTATGACGCAGTTTCACAGCAAGCCAGACAACCCGCACTGTACACCACTAGCATTCTGATATATCTCCATGCCTGGTGTCTACAGTGTGCACACTACTCTCACGCAACAACGCGACTCACTGCGTCCTACTACGAGTACTTCACGAGCAGGTACACGACTCACTGTGTACTCCACTCACTCCTCTTCTCCTGCTACGCTCGCCAACGCAGCTCTGAGCACTACTGGAGACATCCCTACTGGCACTTGCAAGCGGCAATTCAACGCACAGACTGCACGTCATCACCATCAACCTCCGGTCTCAAAGGGGGGCTGGTGTGGCGACCTAGCGACATCTAACGGCAACTTGTATCAACCAACTCGCTACCTCGCTAGCGCCACCAGCGTCAGACAGCGCAACTTAAGTGTTCTACAACGCGCTAACGAAGTTTCTCCAGTCAGATGACATATATACAACTTCCAACTTCATTCCAATGGACTTCGGTCCCCAGGCATAACACCCGCCTGGAGAGAGATCTCTCTATTAACATCTCTTCCTACATTGGTGACCCCGACGTGATCGTCTTCCCACAGTTAAATGCGTACAGATATAGTGAACAAACATTCGACATCGTTTTTGCTCCGAGAAGTTCGTACTTTTCTTGTTTGATAGTCAGCTTTAGTTTTCGTTGATAAACGAATTTTATTGAGAAAGCGAGACGTATAGAATCTTCCGAAAAACTACGTTGCCGTTTGATTTTGCACCACATTAAGAGGTTACGACATCTATAAACAGATAGGTACTTACTCTTAAGTATACGTGCATACAAAGTTGAACGTGAGATACAGTCCATTTAAAAGTCGTTTTATGTCATCGAGTACCAGTACATTGTAACGAACATTCAACAACTTGTTTTTGTGGCCTTGAAAAAATTATGTTGTATCCTGAGTTACCATTCTTAATCCTGGTAGTTTTTGTACCCGGCCGATGTTCACGTTTGTAAGTAGTATGTACCTAAACAGGGAGTTATTTGTTAGTGCACAGTCTGTTCGCCGGCCGTGCTCGAGCGCCGCCTTATTCGACATAAGCAAGGACTGCGGACACTGCGCGCTTTGTCAGCCGCCCCGACTTCCGCGATACACAACTCTTTATTTAAAACTATCTGAGACCATAAAGTTTTATTGAAATCTAGCTTTACCCCAGTGGTCGCATAATTTTACTTTTTTTTCAGCCCTTGTTAGTGTCCCACTGCGGGGCAAAGGCCTTCCCTCTTTTTTTACAATTCTTTCCTACTGATTGCATATTCCTGCCGATTTGGACGTGTTTCGTAAAATATTCAATTGTACACAGTGAAATGATTCCTACGACCTTTTCCAGAGTTCAAACTTTGTCTACATCAAACTACGAGTAGCTTTGCCCACGACTCTGTACACGTAAAAATCGTTTATCACTAAAGGAATAGGGCATGAATAAGCGATAAAATGTATCCTATGTCCAGACCTTTAAAACTTTATGAATAATATCGTTATCATAACGTTATATTTCGTTAGTGCTCAAAGTATCGTTTAAATATATCGATATTTTTCATAACGTTACGCTAAACCGTAACGAAATTGTAATAACGTTATACTTAAATAACTTTATAATAACGCTATGAAACTTATAAACTACGCGCTGTTGCCGCTCCTTAGGTAGGCATTTTGCGTGACTGGCCGAGACGTCCCAGAAGGGACGATTTTTGTCCGTTTAGACATCGCAACATTCGCAACCAACGTCCTTTCGATGTCCGTTCATATATTCAGTCCTTTTTCCGTCCCTTTTCAAATAGCGAGCTAAAATACTTTGCCTAATCACAAAAAAAATAATTTTAAAATGCAAATAACAAACGCAGATTTAAAAATTACGTTACCCGCAAATAACGGTTATTTACTTTATTATAGCGCTTACCAAAGTATCGTTATACGTATAGCGTTTTGTTTGATACCGTTATTTATTTATTTATTTTTAATACATTTTACAGGGCGTTACAGTATTCCATTGCGCCGAGAAAACCAGATCGATGCTATACATAATAGTCGCAAATGTAGAACAGAATAACAAACAAAAATAAACTTAGATCAGTACACTCGAATGCCTATCATCCATCTTCTCACAAAATCTCAAACATTCTCGGCACACAGCATTCCATCTCCAATCAAACAAGTCGCATTCGGGTGCCGATGCCAGGAGCGCGTTAAGGAGCGTCAGCGCGCGGAGTAGCGGCGCACTCTTACGCGCCACGGTGCGCGCCGTCGGGACCGCCAGCAGTGGCCGCGGCTTAGGGCGAAGACATATAGTGGGAACTTGCGGCACGTACAGCCTCACATCCCGACCCACTAGCTCGGGACAATCGGACTCACCGCGCAAAATGCCACAAATATTTTTCAGTAACTGGTTGTTACGCCTTACCTCAAGAGAATTAAACCCAAGAGTCCCGAGTAAAAACTTCGAAGGATATAAGTATGGGTAATACCCATATGCTTTTTTATACATAAACCTAAGAAAGGCTTTCTGTATCTTCTCGAGAAGTAAGGCGTAAGTAGACTCGTGTCGATTCCATATGATGGACGACGCTTCCAGTTTACTACGAACAAGAGCGTAAAATAAAACTTTAATAGCTCCAAGGTCATGAAAGTCTCTAACATTGCGAAGTACGAATCCTAACCGTTTAAAACAACTGCTAATGAGAGTTCTGATGTGATCATGGTTGGTAAGGCGTGTGTCGAACACGACTCCGAGATCCTTCACCGAAGAAACGCGGCTAATGACTTTCCCATCGAGAGAATATTGCGCCTTAATGGGCGCAAGAGCACGACTAAATGTACAAACAAAGCACTTATCTGTATTAAATAATAGTTTGTTTTGAATGCTCCAGTCAAAAACCGAATCAATATCCTCCTGCAATGTGTCACAGTCCGCCTGATGCTCAACACCATAAACCAGCTTGAGATCGTCAGCGTACAACAGACACCTTGCATGGTTGACAGCTGGTTCTAGGTCATTAACCAATAGTCCAAACAATAAGGGGCCCAATATGGATCCTTGGCTGACACCCGACCGAGTATGATATGGATTCGAAACGAAGTGTCCATGCCGTACATACTGCTGACGATCACGCAGATAACTTGCAAACAACTTAAGAAGCCTAGGAGAGAAACCTACGTCATTGAGCTTATCCAACAAGATGTCGTTGTCTACACGATCGAACGCTTTCTTGAAATCAAAGTAAATAACATCAACCTGGATACCCCTATCAAGATACCCGGAGACGATGTCAACCAAGACCAGGAGATTTGTATCGACAGAGCGATTTGCCCTGAAGCCATGCTGTGCATCGCATAACGAGGGTTTCACCTGTGTAGATATTTCACGGTGCAAAACGGACTCAAATAACTTAGCCAATGTTGAAAGAATAGCTATAGGCCTATGATTTTCAACATTAATACTATCACCGGATTTTGGAATGGGTCTCACCCTCGTGAGCTTCCATTGACGGGGATATGCTCCAGATGACAACGCCAAGTTCAACGAGAAGTGTATAGGGACTTTTAAGTGCTCCATACATCCCCTGACGATGTAAGCGGGAAGATTGTCAGGACCAACAGAGCTACGAGGTTTAAGTCGCCTTATACCCGCTTCAACTACCCGCATAGAGATGCAATAATGGAAGTTATAATGGATACCGCTACAGGTAAGGCGTCAAATAACGTTATAGTCCATAGAAACAAGAATAAACAATAACTACACGTAGAAGCGAAACTCCCGGCTCCCGACGCGCGCTGGGCGCGTTAGATACCTACCGCCTGGCGACTCCTGAGGTGTCTAGTCAGTCAGGGGCGTTACACACGGAATATATATTAACCAAGATATTGATATTGTGTCTTGAATTGGTTTTCGTATTTGTGTTGATTTTAGTGTTTATGGTTGAACTAAGATAGTGTTTTAAATACTGAACGACTATTTACGGCAAAATAATTAGAAATAATTGATTGAATGAAGGAGTTTTATGAGATATTCTTAATATCATCAAAAAGTATTATTACCTAATTTAACGTAAATTTAAAAAACTCATTTTGCAACAATGTTTCCATGTTGAAGTCAAACATTAATAATAATTCGTGACTGAACTTGTATACCACATCCATAAACCGATTAAAATATTTCGCAAGTGACAGCCCTAACTTTGGGCGCGGAAGATAGCGTAGCGGGGCGAAGGGGAAGTAGGTATTTAAAGCGCGGCATTTGGGGCCTGGTCAAAGGAGATTCGCTTCTACGTGTAGTTATTATTTATTCTTATGATAGAAACTTTGGCTAATATAATGTTGTGACGGACAATTATAAAATTGGGTTTAGGAAGCTAGGTATTTGCCGCCATAGTAAGAAATTATATTTTAACCAACTACATTTTAAATATAGGTTTCAATTCTGTTGGTGTCACACCTAATTTCCATACAAAAGTGCCCATGATCCTTGGCTATACATATTTTTCACCGTAAGCTGAGGGCAACGGCTTCTCAGTAAACTCCCGCGAGTGTAAAAAGTTCGTGTCGCACTTTAAACTTCGACGGCTCCAAATAAACCTCTATTTGCGATTATGGCTTCGGTAAGTTGGAAGTTTTTCCGTAGGAGCCGCCGAGGGAATCCCGGTCTGAGATTAAATGAACGTGAGTCAGTATTTTTGCAAATAAATTCGCCAATACACGCGATCAGGGTTTGTTCCACGCAGTCGCTGTTATATTAATTTGACTAAGTTAGCTTAGTTGGAAATGACTGCTTACGAAGCTAGCACTCTCGGGTTGGATTCCCGGTAATGGAAAATATTTTATGTGAAAATTGCGAGTATATGTTCCCGAGTCTTGAATGTTTTGTATATATTTCTCTTTATAAGTACAGAGGGCCCTGCCAAGATGCACTACGCTCACTAGCGTTTCTATTCGTTTCATTTTTATACCAAACGCGTCACTGGTAGATGACGTCATACGAAAAGTCACGTGATCTACCAGTGACATGATTGGATAAAAACGAAACGAATAGAAACGTTAGTTAGCGTAGTGCATCTTGGCATCGCCCTCAGGGTTGTGATTCTCTCAACAAGCAAAGGTGATCGTTCGCTCGAGTGAAGGTCCAAGCGGCGAGTTTAAGTAGTCCCGACAGAGCGAACAAAACACATTTTCGCCCGTGTATTCAATTTGGCAGCATGACTTTTCGAACGTATAAGGCTCCCTAATTGACAATGCACGCGCTAAAATGTGTTTTGTTCGGTCGGACGGGACTACTTAAACTCGCCGCTTTTATTCACTCGTCCGCCCGACCGGCCGCCGTTTTTTGAGAGAATAACACACCAGTACTGCCAGTTTCTTTATAACCTTCTGCTGGCTATAGCTTTCACACTATTTCATAGACAAACGAAAATTGTCGAATACTATTAAAAAAATGGTAGTAGATAAACAAATAGTATGTTTACATTGTTTAGTTTATAGTGCGTAGTGGTAGATTGTTCCTTGGTATAACAATTAGCAAACAACTTAAAGGTAATAATTTATTATTGTCACATCAGACAGTCAGCGTCCGCGGCTGGTATATAATTTATGTATGTATGTACGTTTATATTTACAGAATAGGAATCCACAAAGGTGAACTTATCCCGTGATTAAAATAGAAAAAGATAAAAAAAAAAGATAAAAGATGTTTATTCAGTAAGTAGGCCGCACGGGCACTTTTACACGTCAAAAATCTACCAGCGCTTCGCAAGAGACCGCACTGCTGAGAAGAAACGCCGCAAGAAACTCAACAGTCAGTCGTTTTTTTTTTAAATTACTTATACAATTATAGAACTTAACCTAGCATTATATAAAACAATGAATTTAACATTAAAATATATATATCATGCGTAGTTGAGCAGGAAAATGTGTCAAAACTCAGTATGTTCAGATGAACTCTTAAATAGTAATAATAATAATTATATATATATATATATACATATACTTACCCATGACGGTGCAAAACAACCACATAGTTTTGATACATTCTCCTATAGAAACCGTGTCCCCTAGACAATAATTATACCTACAATGTTTAGATATTTTCCTGACTAAGCTATTACTAAGTTATTTAGGTGTTTAATTTAGGCCAAGCATTTTTATCTGTTAGATAGTCCTCGACCCTATAATAAGCTTTCGACATCAAAGACTTTTTCAAGTAATTTTTAAATGCTGGAAATGATAACTTTAAAACTTCGTCAGGTAATTTATTATAGAAATTAATGCATTGACCAACAAATGATTTATATACCTTACGGACACGAAATTTTTTAATAGCAATTTTATTTTTATTTCTTGTATTCAAATTATGTATATCACAATTCTTAACAAAAGAGTCTTGATTTTTAATGACATAAATAATATTCTCATAAATAAATTGTGACGTTACTGTCAAAATACTAATTTCTTTAAATAGTAATCTTAAGGAATCACGGGAGTTTAGGTTATATATGGAACGAATGGCTCTTTTTTGTAACACGAATATAGTCTGTATGTCAGCAGCTTTTCCCCAAACCAGAATACCGTACGACATAACACTATGAAAATAACTATAATAAACTAAGCGAGCTGTCTCAACATTGGTAAGTTGCCTGATTTTCCTAACAGCATAAGCTGCCGAACTTAATTTACCTGCTAGTACTGCTATATGGGGACTCCATTGCAAGTTTTTGTCTATAGTTATCCCTAAGAAAAGCGCCTTGTCCACCATCTCCAAACACTCATCATTTAGAAATATACTAGATTCTACCGGTCTAACATTAGGCAAAACGAACCTTAATGAACCTAGAATGTGGCAACGAGTAGATATAAGTACATAAACAAAGTCATAAGCAATGCGTTTGAATTATCTGAATTACCCCTTAGTTCTAGCAATAGGGAATATGTTTGGATTTTTTAAATCGCATTGCTCAACGAAATATGAAAACCCGTAAAAGAGATCACCAAAAGTGTAATTAAAATTAAAATCGGTCAAAAAATACGGATGATACAAGCATTTTAAACTGCTAATTAGACAGAGAGATCCGATGTGCACCGGTGACGTCATCGTGCATTACGGCCATATAAACTCCACGTAAAATTCTGTTTTGCTAGAAAGAGATAGGAACAAATCTTTGTTGGCTTATATCTTGGTTATTTATATAGCTATTCAAAAAATGATTTTTCTCTCCTGTTTTTTACATGAATCAGCTTTTATTGAAGGTTTAAAAAAAACATGCATATTCCCTATTGTTTGGGCAATGCCGGTGACCCTGGGTATACTGCGGATCTCATTAATTCTGATTCGATCTCGTTGGAAAACTTCACGCATAGTCGTTTCTTTACATTGCTCTTGGAATGACTTTACCTTTTTCTAACAGGGACCTTCGTCATTACACCTACATAAACACATCCCGTCAAAAATGTGATATAAGTAATATCTCGTTGTTGTTCAATTCCCTAGAACTTATAATGTCAAATAAAACATGCTCTAGTATTGAGAGTATCTTTTATATACGATCAAAAGTTAGTTGGTATCTGTCCATGCCTCGCCAGGTGTAACGGAACAAACGATGTCTGTCCAGTTAATTCCAACAAAATCTAATTTTACATTTAAGAAATTTAAAAGTAATAGAAATAAATGGCTTTAGAACAAACAAAATCGTCAATTAGAATGTTTATAATTAAATTTATATTAATAGGAGATTTTTAGTTTAACTAAAGTACAAAGGAAATTAGAAATGTCTTATAATAAACAAAATAATATCATTTACATAGCTAAGAAGTAAGATATCTAGATAAGAGAATAAACTAACAACGTTTAATTAATTTTTAATGGCATAGTCAGTA
The DNA here is from genome assembly GCA_946894065.1 of Acleris literana. NCBI lineage: Eukaryota > Metazoa > Arthropoda > Insecta > Lepidoptera > Tortricidae > Acleris > Acleris literana. Next base: position 285,598 of record OX335687.1, read on the forward strand.
TAGCTGGTGGTCCAGGGTTCGATTCCAGGTGGACTTATATGTGAAAATGAAAAGTTAGACACATATCAATTATTTATGATAGCATATTTCTTTGTTTGGTAAACAATGTGTAAACATTAGTAGATTTGAGAATAAAGAGTCATTAATCTATTATCAGTTATGTTAAAAATTAATATGTAGTCGTTTAAAATAATCAAATAAAGTTAAAACTAAAATATAAGAACATTTGCATACAAAATTCAATTTTAAAAATGGCTGCCAAAAAGTGACACATGCCTGCTCTGTACAGGTGCCGTGAGGCAAGTGAGGCAAAAGAGGCTAAAGAAGCAAAAGAAGCCAATGAGGCTAACGAAGCAAATGAGGGAGGTATTTTATATATACAATGACGCGCCGAGGAAGGGGCTTTTTGACTTTTGTCGCTTGTCTCGTACGGACCAGTGGTGCACGTTGTATGGAGCCGCGGAATTAATTGTTTTTTTTAGGTTAATGGATAAAAAAACACATTTTAAATATATTTATAAGTGTAATAAAATCATTCCAACTAATATTTAAAATAAAACCTACATTGATTGAACTTAAAATAAAATATACAATTAGGTGTTGCTTTATTGAATTCACAAAAGTAAATGATGCACAATGTTGTAAATACCCTTTTTATACTATTTTATAATTTAATAGTCTTTGTAATTGCCCTCATTACCATCGATAACGCATTTAAGTATTTTTCTTAGAAAAATAAGCTCATTCACTTAATGAGGTAGTAATAAAAAGTTTGCAAATGATTGCAGCTACAACCAATTAAATAATGATCTAGATTAAATAATGTGTAAATATTGTTGTATTAGAGCTTGAGGGTCATTGTAGCTAAAAAGTTATAGCCAATGAAATGTAATATTTAGGCGAGAAATGCTATCAACTTCTTACAGCCCTAAAATTACTCATAATTTAAGAGAAACCATAAATGTTATTTCATTTACAATAGTAGGAATAATGTTTCTTGTATATAAATGAAACATGTTAAACAAAATCAATAACTTGAGAGGAATACACCGTTTACAAATGCAAGGTATTTTTAACGTTTATTTCATGCGAGTTCATTTGTACGAGTTTGGCGGCCTAATTTATTTATAAAAAAATATATATATGCAATATTTTATTAGATCATAGGTATTTGAAATGTTTTATATACATATCAGATAAAAAATGTGACTACTGATGACCATCCCAAAATTGAATTAATTCCGCCGTTGCCCCACTGTGGGACGTGTTGATCGCTGGGGTTGTTTTAAGAAGTAATATTTGTTTGAATTCGTGCAATAATTCTAGTTTATTGTTTTGCGTTTTAAATAATTAAATTACTAGTTGGAAAATTAAATTACATACATACATAATCTCACGCCTTCGTTCCCAGAGTGGGGTAGGCAGAGCTACAGAATTACAAACATCTCTAAAAACTTGTTGATAATTCTATAACCACAATTTGCACAATTAGGCTAAGATGTTTACCAGCGTATTAGTGACAGGTTGCAAGCCCATCGCCTAACAGTACTACAAGCCTTTATTCCCTTAGTCGTCTCTTACGACATCCACGGGAAGACATGGAGTGGCACTATTCTAACTCGGCAACCACACGAGGAATTAAATTAATTTAATAATTTTAAATTCTAAATATTGCAAGGGGGTTTTAAATAACAGTAATTCTTGCTTAGGAACCGGGAGCTTTAGGTCTAGGTACCGAATACCTAGTGTTTAGGATGTATCAATTTTATTTCTGTTACAGATCAAATAGAAGGAAGGAGGCAATAACAATCATTGAGGGTATCAGGTTTTGCCAATAACCTGGTGAGACTTGATCTTTGTTGGATTTATTTTCTCTCGTTGTTGATAATTCTGGTTCATATAGCCAGAGTTGCAATAATGAGGTTTCATTTGCTTATTTGTAATATTAATTGTTTGTTTAACTAATCATTATTTTCTGTGTACTTCCCTTTAGGAAATTTTGGGTTGGTTATCGCTTGCGTCTGATACATTGCATTAATTATTTGGGGCTTAAGTGGTAATTAATACTATGGTGGGGAAATGTGTTTTGAATTCAGCTAGATTAGCACTTGATTGTATCAGAGCGAGAGATCAGGCTACCACTAGTAAGTGTCTGACAAGTCCGAGGAAGCCTAACGGAGCCTCTGATTTGGAACTATTAGAGTCAAAAAGAAGCCTTGGGCAAGCCTAAATATCTTTTAAATCGGCACAGATATTTACAACAAAGCCTACTTATCCTCAATGTCAGCCTTAGAGGAACAAGTGGGGTCCACATAGTTGGCATGCCGGCGCGCACCCATGGAAGCCTCTTTGGAGTTGAGAATGGGTCCCGATAAATCTATTTTTATTTATATATACTAAACCACACAAAAGGGCGTCTTATTCTCACTGTCTCAGCTGCGGCCATTGTGAGGAGGGAGACAAGAACACGAGTGTTAGGTTGCTTTTATCAGCCGACTCAGCTGAACTTTACAGTTTACCTAGGGACTTAGCTAATTACTGGGAGAGGTAAGCCCATAGTTTAGATTTTTAGTTTAGGCCTTGAAAGTAGTGTTAGGTTAACTTCATTGGATAGGGAAAATAGGAAATAGGAATTAAATTAGAAAACTTATAAAATCATCTTAACTTCATAAATAAACTGAAGTATAAATTTAATTAATAAATAAACTAAAGTATAAATTTAACTAATAGTTAACTTATAAAAGTAAAAGTAATTTTTAGTATTTAACTGTTCTAAAGAAATTTAACTATAAATAAATACTAAGTAATAATGATTTTGATATAGTAATTCATGAGGAAAATATATATAAACTTGATATTTATAGGAAAATATATAATGCCAAACTATGACATCAATAGTTAACTGACAGAAATAAGTCCTTAATTAGAATGAATATTTAATAACATCTAAGTTAACTATACTATAAAATAACCTAAATACTATAGAGAGTATTATATGAGTATAAAGCAAATCTAGAATATCAATAGTTAGCTTAAAGAGATAAGTCCTTTTTTAGAGTGAATATTTTATAAGATATAAAGCAAATATACCAGTAAATATATTGGAGTGACAATAGTGAGAATTGTCTGATCACTTTCTTTACTATCCTTGACTAACATGAGGATTCAATCTAGCTAGAAGACAAAATGACTTCTGTGTCCCGCTGTTTACTATATAAGTTAAACATGGATACTTGGTGAAATTGAACATCTCATTTAGTTATATAAAACTCTAGTCATATAAAGACTTATAAGTGAATTAAGCAATATCTATCTTGAGTCACTTTAATAAATATAATATAAATATATTATTTTGAGAAAATCACTCTAATGAAGGATAAAATAATCTACTGAATATTTGAGTAAAGAATGCTCATATCCCAAATCTTCCCTTATTATACAACTGACTGACTAATAGGACTTATTTGGCAAGGAGACTGTCCTGTCTATGGTGGATGTCTATTGAGGAGGACTAAGGTCCTGGGATAGCAATCCTAAGGCGTATGGTGGAGCCTTCCTACCCTACGGGGGCCACAAAACATAAATTTTTAGATCTGCTTTATTTTAGACTTAGGTCACATAAGTTATACTATAGAAACATAATAATTATATCTTTAGGAATTATATTTTTAGTAGGATGGCTTTCAATTGGATAGGAAACATTAATTCAGTTAGGATATCAAAATTATAAATAATAGGTTGTTGTAATTATTTAGGTATATTTCTAGGGTATATTAGGTAGGTAAAGTTAGGAATTAAAACAAAGACTTAAAGAATTCTAGGATTACTTATGGTTACAACTAATGGGTTCTTTTAAATTACTTGATGATCACGTGCCAAAACTAATTTACATTATAATAGATTGGTAGGGATAGTAAGAGAGTTAGGTAAATTATACTGAACTAATTAGGTTTATAAATATAAGGCTAGTATAGGTAGGACATAGAAATTACATTTGGTTAGATGTAGGGAAGACAGATATTAAAAGTATTAAGAACTAAGAATGTTTAAGTACGAAATTTAATTTGAAGAGAAATATAGTTAGGTAGAGCAGAGTATTAGGGCTTTAGATACTATAAATATCATCATCATATAAATAAATATAAATCCAGCCAAAGGAAAGGTATTACTACTATTAGTGTCTCCGAGACTAGGATTGTAAAGTAGGCGTATTGGCCCGGGCCTTTACAATTAGTTCTGCGTAGATCAGGGTTTAGGAGCTTTATTCGTGAAAACATAGAAGGATAGGCAGGTAGGATAGTTACACAGGTTTCTTTCAAGCGAATGCTTCGTAAGCATTTGCTGGAAAAGATGTTGCGTAGAGTTTATGTGTGATAGGCTAGACCCATCAGTTTAGTCTCTGGTGTTATTTTTATAGGGATCTTGTATATTATTATATTTATCATTAAGTCGACACATTGTCCTTTTTCTTTTGTGCAATGAAGATTAAATGAATAACGAATAGTTAGGTACCTGGTCAAAATCCAATTATCCGTGATCAAGCCATTACCACAAGCAAACTGGGTTGACAATTATCTTTGCCGTCCAAAATAAAAAGGAATTATAAGTTATAAAGTCAATGTGCACATACTACCTTTTTAACTTAGAGAGCACATCACATGTCAGCCTGTAAAGTTGGCTTGTCAAACGACCCGAAACAAGAAGACATCCGAAGAATGTTCTCGTAAACCTAAACTATCGTTCCTGCGCGGAGTGACCCTTCCGGGGCCGCCTCACTCCAGCCCAATCAGCCGACCCACGCTCCACCTGCTACAGCCGCGCTCACACTAGGCCGAGCATTTTGGAGTTATAACCAGACAAACGTGTTTTCAATAATTGCAACAAAGTTAACTTAGATACGTTATAGATGCGTTGTTATAAACAAAGCATTGGCATCGAGCGTATTCTCACACATTTTATTATATACATACGTACATAAACTCACGCCTTCGTTCTCAGAGTGGGGTAGGCAGAGCTACAGAATAATCTAAAACTCTAAAAACTCGTTGCCAGTTCCACAACCACATTTCGCACAAGCAGGCTAAGATGTTTACCAGCGTATTAGTGACAGGTTGCGAGCCCATCGCCTAACAGAACTGCAAGCCTTTATTCCCTTAGTCGCCTCTTACGACATCTACGAGAAGACATGGAGTGGCACTATTCCAACCCGGCAACCACACGGGTATAATATGGGTGGCCCTCGGAATCCCTAACAACGTTTGTCCTAACACATCGTTTGTCTGAATTTTCATTCGCCCTACACTGGGTTTCAGCTGAGTCAGGCAACATTTTAAGTTTTCCAATTATCTCTGCGGTTCGGTTAGGTTAGGGTTGTATTATAACAACACTAAAAAGTTTTAAAATGCAAGCGGAAATGGCTTTAGGATAAACGAAAATTCGGACATACGATGCATGGACAAATGACGATTAGGAATTCCATAGGGGAACCGTATAATACAGGGCGTCCCAAGGCTATGCCACATGGAAGGAAAGTACCTTAAATATTGTAGATGGAACATTTTACTGAAAGAAGACATTATTTGAATTTAAAAAACAATTTAAACTGCATTCATAGATATTTAATAATTACATGGTTGAACCGGGAATCAAACCCGTTATACGAGAAAAATAATTACCCTGTAGCTTTATCATACCGATCCAAAGGCTTCATCATAAGGATTATTTTTTGCTAAATAACATAGTGTCAGAAATAAAAGGAAGACCATGAATTTGTACAAGTAACAAGTATAGTTACTTGTATTTTCATCAAATAAGACTGTGATACTTCGCTGCCTTTGTAGCTAAAACAATCAACGTCAATAAATTTATAGGAGAACTTACCAATCTCCCGGCAGGTAGCCTGAGGACTGAAGTCTGTTGGGGATAGTTAAAAGTTAGATATGATATATATATATATATATATATATATATATATACCACTAGTATTGCTACAAATGTTACAACTTTATTTATATTAAAGAGCTTTAACAGTTGTGACGCTCAAACATTAATGAGAACTAATGTTACATTAAGTCATCTCCTGTCGCTTTCATAAGCTAAGCCGCTGTGACAGCATGCGATAAGGTGAAATTAAATCCAATGAATGTTAGTGTCGCCAGGAAAAAACATAAGTCAATAAGCCAAGTTAATTTGTAATCCAGCGAGTCAGTAGCAGATCATACTTAATTGTACAGTGTTCGTGCGTGCCCCGGCCGCGCCGGTGTGTGCGCGCCCGGCGTGTTATCATTGATCGCTGTCCCTCGCCCTTCACGGCGGTAATACAATTACGCCGATGAATGTTGTACTTACTTACTGCGTCTGAACGCGTCTGACGTGAGGTTAAAGGTTAAAGGTAAAAAGGGCTTGACCAGAAAAATTGTAGGCGTTTGATAACTTACAATATTAATTGCTTTTACTTTGATGTGAATCAATGAAGTCTTCTTGGTAGTAAGCCTCTTGGCTCGGATAATAATTGTAAGAGCGGTTCCGCACCACGTCAGATCCGAATCCGGTCCGAACCCGTGAAAATACGGGTCTATAGAGAAATTGGATGACGGAAGGCATCTGTCATCCAATCCCTCTATGATCCGTATTTTCACGGGATCGGATCGGATTCGGATCGGACGTGGTGCGGAACCGCTCTAACAGGTCAGGTATTAAGTAAAGTATACTCGTATCTATAGATGAATAAACGTACAAAATCGTTTTTGGTCGGAACAGTTCGTATTTATCTTAGTTTTTCAGTCAGCTTGATAAGTTAATTGAGAAATCAAAACGGATACAAACTTTTCCGACCAAATATGATGTCGTATGGTTATACACTACATCTGTACTTAAGTACAGCTTAAGAATGTAGGGTATTTTTAATAAGAGGCGAGTAGTAATAGTTATACATTTGCCGGCCCGTTTCAGGGTTCCGTAGTCAAAGTAGGAATTATATTTTCGCTATATCCGTCCATCCGTCCGCAGTTTAGAAAGCTGTGTTATTTGGCATGAATATACATTACGTTTAGTCACACCGACAAAGTGGTAAAATAAAATCTTTAAAAACAACATGATTTAGGGGTTCCCCCGACACGTAACGTGGGGATGTTTTTTTGTGTCGTCTACCCCACCTGGTTTGGGGCGGAGTCACAGTTTCAGAACCCTACACTATGCATGGTTAGACTGTTAGACATGTTCTTGCCTGGTATTTATTGCTTATTTTAAAAGAAAACTAAAACATATTATGTCGCATAATACATTGCAACCCCTTTTTCACTGCCATTACATCGATATCCGTACGTACAAGAACACGTCGAACAAGTATCATTTTTACATAAAAAATATTACTCCTCCAGCCGTAACAAACTCCCGCGAAAGTAATTAAATGTACAATAAAGTGAACAAACGCATAATATTTCAATTGCGAGAGCGTATTCAGTACCGGGCTCTATTTTTTTCCGCGCTAAATGTACCAGATATTAACTCTTTGGCGTTGAAAAGGAATGGCACGTTGGGTACTATTCTCTCTGATTCTTGTACAAATTGGACCCGATATCGAGCTTTCGGGCGCGGAACGCTTCCCGCGACGCCCCTCGGCGACCATTCGGGACATGACGAAGTGCGACCATTGTCATAACTTACTGTCGCTGTAAATATTCTCGTCCCACGAGTGATGTAGTGTATAAGTACACTCAAAACTAATATCAATACAGCCATCGCGTCAAATATAATGTCTAAATAGACTATTTTGGGCAGCATAGGGGCGTGTAGATATTTTTTGTCGTCTTGGGAACGGTTATATATTTATGACTTTTACTGTACGTACACAGTTATAGGTGTATCACTAGATAAAATGAGATCTGGCCATAGCGGTAAATTCTAAAGACAAATCCATTTTTTATCGATTAACAGACATTCTTGATGGTTAGTATGACAACCCATGTTAACACTTAATATTAAATTTAATAGAAATAAAAAAGGTAAAATTACGGATTTAGGCGATCCTATCTGACTTGTTGCTGTCGATCAGAAATAGCACATCTTTAACTTCGAGGACAGTGAATCTATTGTACTAGCCCGACGTCCCAAGCAAAAGGTCTTTTAATTAACCTTGCTTGTGCATTTAAATCCACGTCGATATGAAAAACCAATTTTATTGTCATTAAAATAATTTTGTGCAAAAGTTAAACTGTTTCACAACCGAAAAATGAAATATAATAAACGACAGCATTTGTTCGTGAAAGTGGCCCAATATTTCACGATGGTTCCATCTCCCGGCCGCCGTAAATTGCGCGCGGCTCGATATCTCTGACGCGTTGTTCATTTGCTACAGTCGATTATTAAAATTATAATGATGATGTTTTAACACCGTTGTATGTATTTAATAAATAAGTGGTCAAGAGCGAATTAAAAGCGAGTATTGAGAGACTGATGTGCACTACGTAATTATTTTACGAAAAACATCAACATCAACACAAAAAGTAAACTTGTTAAATAGCGATACGTACCTAAAGTTAAGTTTAGTAACAAAACACATTTAATTTTATGTCAGGGAGAACGCGAACTGTGACACATAAACATTTGCATTCTCAAGACTACCATCTTAGGACTGAAATCCTAAGACCGCAAATGCGTTGTCAACCCTGAGGACTAAGATGGATTGCCTCTAAGGTAGTAATTTTATCGGTTGTCTTATACTCACACCGGAAGACAACAATGCAAACGCTGCTGCTTTGCGGTAAGTTAAAGGATGATATTATAGTGAAGGCGATCCGGAGGGATTTTGCAATCTTAAGATTTTTTTAACACGTTTTTATAATTCTAACTATTTTACTGAGGCTTGCGGCTCTGGTTTGGGTGCTGGGTTCATACTAAAAATGGAAGTTAAGATTTTAATTTGTAAATAAAAATAAAAATATTCTCACATTAAATACATGCCTCCTAGGTCATAATATCCTGGTAATGGCTTGCATGAAATCCGAGAACTAATTCTTAGTGTAAGTGTCATAGTTTTGTTGATATTATTTGGCTTATTGGACTATTTTAATGTTTAATGTTTAATGTATATTTGGGCGCAAACGGTACAAGTAAAGAAAAAATCTTCCCTTTTACTTTACTATTAGCCAGATCATGATTGTCATTTACAACTATAAAAAAATATATTTTTACTTGTTCCTCTGAAAAACTTACTTTATATTAACTGACTTAAGTATATCATTACTTCACTCGTTTAAACTTCGTTGTTTAATAGAACAATAGAACCATCCCTGAAATGCCGCCTTAGTTTCGAATTAAGTGAACAAAACGCCGGCAGAAGTGAGCACAAAGCGGTTCCTGGGAAACTACTCGAATCGATTTTCTCATCAAGTGGACAGTTTGTAACTAAACAGCTCGGGCACAGTACAGGTGTCTCGGCGACGGCTCATTGATAAACTGCAACTTTGAACTCCAAACTCAACTGAGTTGGAATACGATTTAAAATCAAATACCATGGCTTTCATTCTGTTGACGATGACATAGGACTTTAAACTTTTAAGTTTGAAAGGTACGGTTGAATTTAGTCTGTCGTTTTAGTAAGCATTGTCAGCTGGCTCTTCGTGGGCACCTCACGCAACTGCTGACGCGGCCGTTCCTCTCTAGGGAGTCATTTGTCCCTGCGACGGCCCGTGATTCTACCTGAGTATTTAAAATTACGCAAGACGATTACGTCCTGAACGAATTTTCGAGGTTTGTGTTTATCGACCTACAGTCGTTTACCTAAAGCAAGAGTCATATTGAATTAAACACAGCTTAATTCTTGCAGAAATATGTGTTAATCAGTCACAAATCAGTTTTCTTTGAGCATTTCTGTTTTTTATAGCATTGCTCGAAACTGTTTAGGCTTATGACATAAGCGAATTTGTATTTTTATCCTGTATTTTAATTTTTTAAGCAGTTTATTTTCCTATAAAATAGTCAATTCACATGATAAGCCACAGCAAGATTTCTTAATTGTTTTTAGCATCGAGAATCGGTTTTATTATGCTGAAATATTTAGTGACCTTATAAGTGTGTAATATTATAACATGAATACCATGAATAAGTGAATTATTCTGTCTGTTAAATTTCACGACAAACATTTTAACTGTCTAAACTTCACACAAAATAACTTGAGCCCCTGGAAAAGACGTGCAAGTTTTCGTCCCAAGAAATTCTCTGATAGCATGTTATAAATACTTTGTCAAAAATAACTTGCACAACCAGTGCAAAATATTCCGCAAAAAGACATTCATTTTAAGCAGTGCGGCATAACTGTCATACAACAGGTGTACCGCGGCTACCGGCTCGTTACCAATGAACGTATTCCGCCCGAGCCAAGCCCCGCGCAGCGGGGCGCACCGCGGGGATCTTCATAAAATCTTAAAATACACTGTTTACTTGATAAACAAAATTCAGACCAAAAATGTTTTATGACACTGAAACAGCTGTTTTCGTAAATGAAGCACCTTGAGAAAGAAAATTGGCAAGATGTCTTGGAAGTTTTCCTTCGTGTTGCTGCTCTTGGCGAAAATAATTATTATGTAGGTAATATTTATTTGGTTTATACGTTTTTGAGGTTATAAGTTTGAGAATCAAATGAGCCGCTCGTAAATATGCAATAGCGGATTTGTAAGACTTTATTGAGTTATTTTTATAAGTTACTATCTTACATGTTAATTTATTTAGATTGTTGGGTGTTTGTGTGGCCTACGATACGATACAAGTAATGCATACGATACTTGACCCAGATTAATTAGTTCACGAGGAAATGAGACCATATACGACGTTGCGGGAAAGTGATCCATAAAATTGAGTAAACATTTCCGACCATACTTCAGCCAAACGGCAAGCCATCACCGTATGTTCATTTCTGGTTAATGCCTCCATTTTGGTGATTCGTTTTATTTCTGCTGCGTCCATTTATTTAATAAAGAGCCATTACCGATGTTTTTACACGCGCAAGTAGCGCAAACCTTATTTATTATGCCCATCCATCCCCAATACGTACTCGTAACGGAAGGCTTTTATGTTTTAAGCATCCGCGCGTTCGAAACATTAAATGAACCCTTTGCAATGTTCCTAAAAATGTTACCATTACCGTAATGTGACGAGGGAACGCGAGCAGCCCTGATAAGGCCGCAGCACACTCTCCCGCCGATCCCGGGGTGTGATTCTGTCAAAAAAGCGGTCAGACGTACGAACGAGTGAATTTCGCAGCGGCGAGTTTAAGTAGTCCCGTCATAGCAAACAAAACACATTTTAGCGCGTGCATTTTCAATTTGGCAGCATGGCTTCTACCGATAAGATCGAACGTCTAATTGAGAACGGCTGACTAATTGAGAATGCACGCGCTAAAATCGCACCCCTGTTTGATGTCAAGATCGAGACGGAGTGGCTAGAGGTAGTCACCAAAGTTCATCAAAGTTGAAGCGAGGCGAGTTTTCTGTTCGCATTTATTTCAAACAGCAAATTTTCATTGAACTTTCTTTAATTTAGTTTCTAACTTGGCTTTCCTTTACTAGAACTAGCGAAAGATACGGAAACTTATAAGTACCTAATAGATAAAGATATAAGGTTATATAAAACATCATTATAGAAGTTGTAGCTTAATCAACAAGATGAGTCTGAGTTTAGATCTTTTGCTCTGTTGCAGTATTTAATTGCTGTTTACGTACGTTTTATTACAGCAGGTGTTTTATCTGTTTCTCTGTCTGGATGTATGTACTATTTGTTATTTTCTGTTAATTGATCTATCCTCTTTTATTGCTCCTTATTCCACTCCAAGGTTAACTAGAAGAGATCCCATATGGGATTAGTTCACCTACGTAAATTATCTATATATTAGGCAAACATGTTTTGTAATTGTTTATATGCAATAAAGAGTTTACACACAAACAAACATGATATTTATTGAGATAAAAAGAAAATATTCGCTTACCACTTAATGTTTGCCCTTAGCGGTTTTCAAACTGAATTACAAACTACTACTAAAACTTCCAGCCAGTCCTGCAATGGACGCAGGCAATATTGGATGTAACCGCCATTCTTCTCTATTCATCGCGGATACGACGTGACTTCAGCCTTCTTATTCACTCGCTCAAAGTAACTTCGTCTATGTTGCCCTCTGACTCTTTTACCTTCTATTTCCTCCAGGCCCCGTAGCCCAGAAGTTATTTTACTGCAATTCGATATACACTGTGGCGCGAGTGCGACGCCGGCGCCGGCCCATTTGCCATTAATGGACGCGCGCCCTAACGTCGTTAGCGCGGGGGGAGGGGGAGGGTATCGGCGGCCGCTGTATGTTTTATTGATGCGACGCGAAGCGAAGAAATGCATCTAGTGGAGCGTGAAAATACAGGTGAGGTTCAATAAAATTTGAGCTTCTCTTCTTTAAAAACATGCCACGGAACGTGGAACTGTTACAAATCGATCATAATAGAAAAAATACTTATTTTAATTATTTATTTCTGCAAAGTTACTTGCATAAATGAAACTGATGATTTTATTTGTGCAAGTTGTAAATCGTCATGAGGTTATATTATAGCCTTAGCCAATCTATTTGGTTTTACATTAAATGTTATAACATTAGTCATCTATCTATCTATCTATATATATAAAAGGCAAACCTGACTGACTGACTTAGATATCAACGCACAGCCGAAACTACTATACCTAGAAACTTGAAATTTGGTACAGGGGTTCCTTTCATGATGTAAGTGAGCACTAAGAAAGGTTTTGAAAATTCATCCCCTAAGGGGTTAAAATAGGGGGAGTAGCGGGAAACTAATTCTACGCGTACGAAGTCGCGGGCGTCCTCTAGTCTAATATAATTTTATCGTTCATTCATAAAAAATACTAAATAACATAAAGTCGTTAAGTAATTCTACTAAATTAAAAATTTAATTTTTCGTACATAATACTTATTGTAAATTGCTTGCGTAGCCGTGGGAATAGCGTCCCTGTTTCGTAATTTATGATTATGTTTGTACAACCACCGTTTACTGTCATACTATCTGGTGTCCGCGACTCCTTCCGCGAGGAAGTCATTTCACAGTCATGTTACGGAATAAAAAGTATTTTTATGTCCATAATTCAGTTAAGCAGTTTTGTCGTGAAAGCGTAACAAGTAGGCAGGCAAACAGGCAGAGCTACTTTCACATCTACGTAGAATATCAAGTATTGTTAGTAAAGCTGGATAATAATTATCTTTACCTCACAAATAAATCAATTCGGGTCACCCCTGTTCTAAACCAGCTCAGTGCCCTCCTCGATTACCTAACTTAGTCTCTTAACATTATAAGTTACGCAAAACCCAGCGAGCAGCGATCGAGGTCCGTAAGCATTTAATGGAAGAGTCGTGTCGCGACGTTAATTCTCATGATTTTCAATCATCGTTCTTATGTTCGGTTCATAATCTTCATAAGAACCAATTCTTCATTACTGAGGGTGACACTAATACAACAGGATTTTTTAACTAGACATCTAAAATGGATCTAGTCAAAATGTAGTCATTTATTGACTACAACTTGATCGAATGGCGATCAAATTAGTAGCCCCTCAAAACTTCAGCCCAGTGATTTCCATTTGTCGGTCGATAAACCCGCTAATGAATGTCAGTTCGTATTTCACGGGCTGCATAGGGGTGTGAAGCCGCAGGCCTTGGCGCTAGGCTTCCGCATTCACGATCAAATGAGATAGAGGTCAACCGCTAGTCAGTCATTTCACTTCTGTAAAAAAATGCGTGACGTCAAAACGCAGGAAAAATCTGGAGTCTTTATCGGTCCAATAGTTAGACAGAAGATTTGACACACACGATCAAATTTGGCTTGACGCCGCGGTAACTGATGCGATGGACTGATCGAGATTCAAGTTAGTCAATAATAATGTAATCACTCAAACGGCCAATTGCAGTCCAGTGCCTGGATTTAGGTCTTGCAGTTCTACTAAATCTATACGACTGTCCCGATATAACGTAACTGGAACGATATAGCCCGATGTATACTGTTATAAGTTTGACGCGCGTATCATAGTTACTCTTAAACTATAGTCCGTGCCTTTAGGACCTAAAGGAACGGACTGACACAAACGCGTTTTCTCAAAAACTTGTTTCATCGTGATGTATTCACGGGATTTATTCATCGTCTACTATTACCTAGCGGGTAAATGCTATTGATGTACATATCAAACGAAATAATCAAAAGTTGTCAATGCCCTTCCGAGTGACATCTTCATTCGAGCGACATCGAAAGGAAACAATACAGCATGTTAACAATTTGAACTTTGCCCTTCTTTGAAGGTATCTCGGAGTTCTCTACCAGCTTTTCAGATTGTTATTCGTAATGTCAGGCTTACAAAGCAAGACATGAAATTATTCGGTTCGGTAACTTGATAAATTTTTCGTTTCAGTCATGTTCACAAGAATCGTAATCTGCTCACGTCGAGTTGTCAACCTATATCAAGGGTTTAGTCAGCCATTGGGTCATTTTATATCGAGATGTTTAGGTTTTAATATTTGCTGTAACCGGGGGATTAAAACCTGCCGGCCTCTAGGAAGTCAACGTTAGTAATGTTAGAGATTGTTATAATTGTAGCTTAATGATCCTATAGAGAGATTTCTTAAAAAGGTATGCTCGCAGGCAGCGACGCATCTGTTCGTTTTTACGAAACACTGAAGTGTATTTATATGTGTGTTTGTAATATTTTGTAAAAGTAAAAGTTATCGACGAATAATTTGTTTATATTTTTATTATATTGCGTTAATAAACAATAAGTAAAGTAGTAAGCCACATTATGCCAACATGTTACACGACACACTTACAAATGGTCAGGTGTTCAGAGTGAATAGAATAGTTTTGAGAATTTTATCAGTAATGAAGAAAAAAACAGCCTTGGTGCTTAGCTTTTCTTAGAGTTTCCCCCAAGCTTTAATTATAATTATCTATGTGAAAGGGTAATAATGAATTAAATAATAAAGTTTAATACAGTGAGCGAGTGTACCGTATAATAAACTACCATACTTGGTTTAAGAATAGTTAAAAGTTTCCCAACCACAACATTCACTATCTTGACCAAGGTAGAAATGCCATATTATTCACAGTCAAATTTTACTCCGTCGTCCACATAATTTCGTCATAAATAGTACATTATTGCCTAGGCATGGAAGTAAGCAATTGCGGGCCGAGTATTGGTTTAAACGGACGAGCTTGCGAGTCCGTTTAAAAATACGAAGCCCGCAATTGCTGTTCCTGCCGAGGCAAATATAGTGCTTTTCTCAAAAATCGGAAGAAATAAATTGTGTTGGAGTAAAATCTTCATCGCTTGAACTCATTTTTCGAATTGCATACAAACAGAAACTTCATGTGAAAAAACCATCACTCTTTACCACCTTTTTGTTTATGACAAAGAGAAAGCAAGCTTTGTTTTTAAAAAAACATAAGCTATTCCAGACACAGATAAAAAAGTTATGTTTCGAATAAAATTTGGATGTATAAGACTTGTGCCCTCATTTTATTATGGCCTTTTTCACTTTTTAAAAAGTTACAAGCTAGATAGTAATGGAATTTGTATGCAACATTGCGGGCTTGTGTAGCGAGCACGCAATGTTTTTTTTTTTTTATTTGAGAACTGTCAGTAAACTATGTACTTCGCGTCTCAATATGTAGATAGGAATGTCCACATTTCCGGACATTTTTGAGAAAAGTACTTTTACTTTGCTAACAGAAGACCAATTTCTGCCAAGCACTCCGAAACAACTTGCTTTGAGCCTCCCCGCGGGGGGCTGACGCGGCGTTTCCCGAGTGTTAAGTTTTCAGGGTTACAGGCATTTTGAGCTGGAATTAAAAGTGGGGGGCACCAAAGGGGGTGCATTGTCGGGGCCACAATGCCGCGCGACAATGCGCCGCGCAGATATTTTTATTTTTTACGAGAATAAAGACATTATTGTATAAGAAAATGGTGGCGTGAGCGGTCGGAGGAAGACGGAATTTTTGATGAGTTGTTATTACTTCATAAATTACTTTTCAGAGGAAAATTTTGTTATTAATCAAGCAATTTATTTGTAGCTAACTTTTTTCAGCTACTTCACTTTTTAGCGCCAATTTTTTTTAATTACTAGTATTATTTTTGGAATTAGGTACTAATAAACTCTTCATGTCTATTCCTTATTATTATTGCTAATAGGTTTGGTTTTGACTAACTATTGCTCTTGGAGGACGATGATTTTGTCGTTGGTGAACCGAAATCATCCAGAAAATGTCTATTCACCCTAGCTCAGATAAAATAGGTTCAGATTGTATGAACTCGGAAACCTAAAACATTTATCAAGTCACAAAGTTACCTGTTCCTGTTTCCGTAATGCAGATTCGCGCACATATTCCTTTTTCTTACAATGTTTAAAAACAACTGAGTTGCAGTGTATTCTTCAACCATAAATATGATTTAGGATACGTTCTTTAAACGCGAGCATTTCGTAGCGAGAATATGCTTTTATTTCCAACAAATTCTTTCATCTCTCAGCCAGTTAAATTCAAGTGCACACTTTCCGTTTTCGCATTGGCCTTTTATATTCCCATAATGCAGTGGAAATCTCGAAAACGCACGAACAGACGGTGAAAGAAACATCTACGTAGCGAGCACATGCCAGCAAGCCGTCGGCTTTTAGTTGCGTCCTAAAGGCATTTACCACAAAACTTAAACAACTAACCAATCCACTTGTGATTCTCTACAATGCAGTGTAAATATGAAGACTGCAGGTTAAAAGAGCTTTTGCTGGAACTTTAGCAGCAATGGATGGGTGTTTTGAGCAAGTTTCCTAGTCAGGTGAGTGTCTCGGGGGGCGCTGCTCGTTACGGGGAAGCCGTGGGTAATAACGGATACAGTCAATAGCATTAAGTGAAACTTTGATCTTTTATTCTTGTGGCGCAATTGGCGATACATAAAGTTAAGTCCTTGCTTTAATACTTCGAAATGTTGAAACATAGCGGTTTACTATTTTAAACTTTTAAAAGCCAAAGCCCATTTTTTTATGATACTTATGACTTCATCGTCAGTGTCTGTAACGACTACATTTTCACCAGCTTATTACAGAAAATAATTATCAGAAAAACACGAAGTGATATTGATGTTGTTAACCCACCAAGTAATACTCGAAGCCAAAAATTGTTTGTCCTGATATTGTATAGGTATTTTTATAGAATGGAATTCCCTCCTGGTTCCACCTCAATTAATCTCAAAAGTAAAACTGTAAAGAAAGCAGCACAAAATAAACCGGATTACATTCGAGCTTTAAGGCAACCTCGGATAAGTCATCGCAATAGACTGAACCAAGGGAAGACGTCGTGTTAAATGAAAATGACAAATAGCAGTATAATTTATCATGACATCTGGTTTAAGAACGGTGTTTAGTATCACAAAGAATAACGTCAAATAAATTGCAATCATCTTTATTAATAACCAGAAAGAAAACAAAAAAGGGAAGTACACGAAAATCCGAACAACTCTTGATTCTCAAATAGAAGTCAATTCACAGTACTTTAAACAGTCGCGGTTATTATTCACGACGATAAAGATAATAAAAGAAAGTTCGTCGTCGGAATATCGGCAACTCGCAAAATAATAAAATTGTAACCGTGGCAAGAGCCCATCTCTTTATCTTTAGTGTCAGAAAATATTTTTTTAGCTCCAATAGAATGTTTTCTCATTTAAATCACGAAACACTTGAAAAAGGGATTAGGTATTCTAATTTCCGAATGTAGTACTTGTCTCCAGCACATGGAACACAGCCAGTAAGCATTCGTTCGGGAATAGTGTAACAATAATATTATTTAGCAAAGCTAACAAAGAACATAGCGTTTCCTCTTGTTTACCAAAGGTTGCATCTCGCATCTCTTCAGCAGCACATGCAACCTCATTGCTAACAGGAAAAGGTTTAACACGCTTTGGCTGTTGTATTTGAGATTTGTCTCTTCGTTTTCTGTTAGACAGTATTGTGATTGTAAGGAGCGCGGGAAGGACAATAGCGCTCGGTTTGGTCGCCGCAGCGCAGCGATAACACTCCTTGCCGTTCTTATCGGCTGCGATTGTTCTCTATTCTCTTTGCGGTACATTTGCATTTCTATAAGGGAGTTCATTAAATTTTTGTGTTAAACAAGGCAAAGCATCTTAATTTTTGTTAATGACAGTCTGAATTATGAAATTATAATTGTTTAAAGCTGTGCCGTTTTATTAAATATCTTATAAATGTGTATTTTTTCATCATGACTTTGTTAGATGCGGGCGGCCGGAAATCGACTATTTTGGTGATCTTTGGGATAGACCTAATGTTCAACAGTAGGCGTCCACAGGCTGAGACAATGTTGATAAATCCACATTATCACCACCACCACTACCACCAGACTGTTTCTTACATAGGTACCAAACACAACGGTGCCAATTCATTATGGAACTGTCGGGCAAAAGCGTCGATTTCAAATTGGAAAACATTCTCTCAGGAAGAAATAAAGGTACGACTAAGGTTGCGGGGAAACGCTGTAAAAACATGAAACGGTTTGGACAAAAATAACGTTCATTATAACAACTATCGTTAAAGCAGCCAAGGTATCTATCTTTTTTCCGCAGTAAGTTCTTAGCACGAGATCTTCACCTGCTCGCGCTGCCTGAGTTCTCCATTATCTCCTCCTGCTTAAGATAATAATACTACCCTCAACCTACAAACCAATATCACCCTAATACCCTGCCAAGACAACTCAAACTTCCCTGCTAATCTTATCACTACCTCCTCAAGTCTCCTCTCGCGATATCTTAATTTGAGTCTCAGCGTTCCGACTTAGGATTGCTTTCGTACTGAACTAGACCAAGCTGGCCTTAGGAAAATCTCGTTAAAATCCGAGACTTTTCTCTTGGCGATAGAGTTGTGTTTGGAGTGCGAGTGGTGGTCGGTATAATTAGTGTGAAGCTCTCAGATCGGAGTGTCGAGGACTCACCGAGTGCTGAGGGCGACAACGTTGTAACGGATAGTTTGCACTGCGCGTTTGGCTAGCTTGTGCATGAAATGCATGACTTGTAACGATGGTGGCCAGCATTTTGAAAAAGTTGGAAATAAATTTTATATTATAAATTTGACTAAGTTTTTTTAGGACTATTATACATTTCAGCTACATAGCTCCAGCCATTACGTAAGGAACCCTAAATAGTAACTTAAAAGTAGCGTCAAATAATGTCAAATAAAGCGACGAAATACCGTGGTACAGGCGTTTCGTTACGCCGGAAAGTCGTAGTTATGTTCAAATTCTACAAAACGAAAAGAGCATAAATTTTGTGTCTTTAAATAAAATAGGAAAGATAGTTATGTCAAAATAGTAATTGTGATAAAATCTAAATCCCAACTCCACTTCCCATGGGAAACAATCACACACAAATTGACCTAGTCCAAACCAAGTTTCAGGCACTTTCTCACTAGCCGTTAAACGTACATACTTACTTAAATACATAGCAAACATTCAAAACTTAGGAATAAATACTTGCGCCATTTTAAAGTCAATTGTTGTATTATTATTCTTAGAGTTATCACTTGCTCTGGGTATATAATGTCCTCGTATGATCAAGCAGCCTCTGTAAATTTGTTATGGTATTGTTGAACTAGTACTGCGGTAATCAAAGATAACTATTCAAACCCAGATCCAAACAATCAATCATTGATTAAATAGTTAGTTATTGTCTAATCGACTCAATTACTCGGTCGAAAGTGGCTGCCTAATGGATTGGCCAAACTGTAGCCTATCGAGAGTTCAAGCAAGAAGAGTTGATTGTGGTTTGTTGTTCAGCATTGTGGGCTCTTGTGTCTTGTGGGGAAGACCATTATTTATTATTTATTTAACCTTTATTGCATTAAAAAAAAACAATCGGCGGACTTAATGCCTATCCATGATGGGTCTAGCCTAATATTCTACGCTACATCTTGTTCCAGCAAATGCTTACGAAGCATTCGCTTGAAAGAAAGCCTGCCAGGGGCGCGTCTAATATGAAGTGGGAGCGCATTCCAGCAGCACAAGTTGTATTTTCTCGCTTGTCGCGCAGTGCGTCTCTATCGTTACTGATTAGATAGAAAGGGAGATCCGAGTGACAAGTGCTAGCCGCACAGAGAGCGGTTGAAGCGCCAAGCGTTTCCGTCCATTCTAAAAAGCAACCCGCGGGTTTTATAGAAAATGATCATTAGTCCACAAAATTGGTAATTAATTTGCAGCCTTTTGATAGCAAATGCCTCTGGGTGTCAGTGCCTATATACCAGATAGCCTAGTTGGTAGTGACCATGCCTACGAAGCTAGCGGTCCCGGGCTCGATTCCCGGTATAGGCAAATATTTACGTGATGAGCACGAGAATTTATTTCTGAGTCTTGGATTATTTCTATGTATTTAAGTATTGCTTTCTCTATATAAGTATTTATATCGTTGTCTAGTACCCATAGTACAAGCCTAGAGCTTAGTTTGGGACCAGGTCAATTTGAGTGAGATTGTCCCTTGATATTTATTTATTTTATACAAAAAGAAATACGGACCGTTTCGGTACCTGAATTATTTTGATATTTAATAATTACGAAGCACGACGCCGTCTGGATGGAAATCAAGAATTTTCCTGTTTCGCCAACGTTAATTGGAATTTTATTTAAAATTTCGGGCTTGCTGTTTATACGAATTTTAATTTAAATATTGCTGTCATCTTCAAGTACAGATGAGAAATTAAAATGTTGCAAGTTCTTTCTTTTGCAATTTAAAGAAAAGAAAATTAACACTTATTTTCTTTTGAATGAAATCCTTTTAACGTTTATTCTGAAAAAATGTTACGAATTACTAAATGTAACAATATATTCACCTGTAATCTCCAAAGAAACAAATGAATTTAAACCTGCACGACATTTACATGCAAACAGCGGCAGTGTGGAGCAATATTTGCAAAATTTTTCCTTCCGCGCTCCGACCCGGCTCTTATTACCGCCATTTGTGTTCATTTACATAAAATTCTCGAAAACTCGCCGAAATTAACGTTCTCTTACATCTGCTTATTATAATTAAATTAATATTGCGAGGAAATAATCACGTTGTAACGCATTTAATACGTTCGCTGCCAAATATTCTTCGGGTTCATTGCGTATGGTGTTTTTAAAACTTGAATAAAAAATGTGCTTAAGTACAAAGTATCTCTGGATATGATGATCCAGAGTCACTTGACACTAGTCAGACAAAATACACGAGTCGATACGCGGATATTCACTAGTTTAATGTCGGAGCCGACCCGTGTCTTCGGCATTGGCATCGTCTAGTGATGGTTTTGACATAGAGACCCCGTCGTGTTGCTCTCCTAGTCATTATTTTAAATTTAATGTTATTGACCATTTGTAATAATTTTATTTCGTGCTAGTTTGATTAATAATAAGTAATATTTATTACTTTATCAACTTGCGATGTAATTTACTTTTAAGTATTATTGTGTTTTATGATTGGATAAAATCCCGCCTGCTGGGGTTTCTTGCGGCGCTTCTTCTCCGCAATGATGGTCTTGTCCGAAGCGCTAGTAGATTCACTCCATGTTACCGACGTGTAAAAGAGACCTCAATATGGCCAATTCACTGAATAAAAATTACGAAATTTGGTTTGGTTAAATTGGTTGCTATTTCCTATTTTGTCAATAATATTTTAGTGGTGGAGAGATCTTGTGAAGCGTCCGGCCGGATCGCTACCACCATTTTATCTTTTAGCCTACCGCCAAGCAGTAGTATTAGCACTGTTGTGATCCAACGTGGGGATAAGACACCTGGTGAAATAACTAGTATAGAGGCATTCCATCTTAGTCCTCAGGGTTGGCGACGCATTTGCGGTCCTAGGATTGCACTTTTAAGATTTTAGTCTTGAGAATGCACATGGGTCCTGGATCCCACTTATACTCAATGCTATAAAAAAATGGATGGCTCGAAGCCAGATTTGATGGAAATCGGGTTGACTGTTCAAAAATAATGAGGTCTATAGAGATAATCCAGATACTTTTGACGACGCGTTAGCCTGGGTTCAAATCCCGGTAAGGGCAGATATTTGTGTGATGAGCGCGAGTATTTGTTTCTGAGTCTTGGATGTTTTCTATGTATCTAAGTATTTATTTCTCTATATAAGTATTTATATCGTTGTCTAGTACCCATAGTAAAAGCCTAGAGCTTAGTTTGGGACTAGGGCAATTTGTGTGAGATCGTCCCTTGATATTTATTTATTTATTTAGACTAAAATTATCTTTGTGTACACGGAGACGAACCTTAGAGCTATACGTACATATGAGCTATACTTCATTCCCAGAATGGGGTAGGCAGGGCTACAGAATTACTAACAACTCTACAAACTTGTTGTTACTTAATTCTCTAACACATTTTGCACAATAAGGCTAAGATGTTAACCAGTGTATTAGTGACAGGTTGCAAGCCCATCGCCTAAAACTACTACAAGCGTTTATGCCCTTAGTCACCTCTTACGACTTCCACGCGAAGACATGTCATGATGGCACTATTATAACCCGGCAACCACACGGGCATATACGTATAGAGCTATACTTATACGTACAGAGCTATGTACATATTGCTCGACAGTATTTCTAAAGAATGTTCTTGGAATGCTCTTCACGCTCAATGTATCCGCTTCAAAAGCACACGAACACTTTCTTAAAGCCATCGTATTCAGACATGCTTGCTCATTCCGCTCAAAGTGTTTAGGTGCTGACTTCATGTTTCATGTTGACTTAGATTATATATATATATATATATATATATTGCTGATATTATATTATAATACCTGGAACCGGGGCCCGGAGCACTTTCTACGATCCAATTTAGTTGAAATTTGGTAAACCAGTCACATAATAAAAAAATTAATGCATGCTTTATCGCAGTGTTTGTCATATAAATTATTATAATATTTCCTCCTTTATTTATGTGTATATTTTTACGTTTCGCGTATTAAATGTCAAACAATTCCGCATAGCGAATTAAATGTCAAATATTTCCTATAAATAAATGTTTGCCAAAAATATTTACTCAATTATTGTTATTTTAAAAGTAAAGTTGCCGCTGACTATTTGAGACCAATAAAATTAAAAGGCTAAATATTGTACATTGCCATACATTGCGGTCGTCAATGTATAACTAATTTTCGTCACAAAACTGACAAAGTTCCTTAATTTCAGTCCTTAATTGGGTACACTTTTTAGTGAAAACGCCCTTAAATCTCAAGGAAATGTGTCAAATTTTCGATTCTGTTTTCGAATTTTAACATTTAGTCGAGCTAACTACTGATCAAACAACAGGCCATAAGTAAGCGTTCGCTAAGTACTAACTCAACTAACTTTTTCATGTTCTTAAACAACAGAACGTCCTAAAACGTCGTAGAAAACTAGTAAATCATAGACTTATATCCCCAGACAAATGTACGTTATACTACACGTGTTGGCGAGGCGTGATTTATGGCGCAGCGGCCGGGCGGGAACGTCTAGAATCTAGATATTTCTGCCGCCGCGGCGTCGCCCAGCCTGCAAAGAGAGGACTCACTTAGTGCCCTAACTACGGCTATTGAAACGTTTGAAATGCCTGAAACACGTTTAGGACTGTAATTTTGCACCATATATCAACGAGATTTGATTTTTAATGGTACGGACCAGGCTAGCGAGCATATTGCTCCTATTGGTGGGCTTTGTGACTTCTGGACAGTGTATCTAGTATGGTTGCAAAGCATCTGGTCTAAGATCCGACTGTTTATTCGATAAAAAGTATTTTATATCAAATTATTTAATTATGATGCGTGATTTATCGTGTGGTTGCCGAGTTAGAATAGTGCCACTTCATGTCTTCCCGTGGATGTCGTAAGAGACGACTAAGGGAATAAAGGCTTGTAGTACTGTTAGGCGATGGGCTTGCAACCTGTCACTAATACGCTGGTAAACATCTTAGCCTAATTGTGCAAATTGTGGTTATAGAATTATCAACAAGTTTTTAGAGATGTTTGTAATTCTGTAGCTCTGCCTACCCCACTCTGGGAACGAAGGCGTGAGATCATGTATGTATGTATTTAATTATGATCGGAACAAAATAGTCAACCTAACGTTTGCATATTCTATTATAAGCTTTATACTTTCGATTGGTATGTAATTTGTCTATTTTTTTAAAAAGTATCTTATTTAATTTTAAATTAAGTAATGATCAAATTTTTCAGTCTACCTATTTTTCATCTACTACTTAGTATATTAAATTTGATATAAAATACTTTTATAACTGCCCGGTGAAGGTCGTCTCCTATTCGGGTCCTCTACCAATCCGTCACTCTCGTACTTATCCACATTTGGTCACGCGATAAACGCAGCCATAAATATTGCGCCCCCTGGAGTGCCTTGAACTATCTTTAAGGTCTCGTTTATAAAGCTCATAGCCCACGTGCTTGTAGCAATCCATTGACGAGTTGTTTTGACATTATCGAGCGGGAGCTATTGTAGCGACGCAATGTATCACGAAAAGCATGTGGGCTATCGACCAATAAAACTGAGCCATTATTAGGCTTTCTAGAAGAGAGCGCTATGTAGCGTCAAGCCTCCTGTTGTTTACAATGTCAAAATAAATTGTTATTATTGGTCTCGAAAATTAACTTTCTGCGTGTGTAATAAAGTATTGTATTGTATTTGTTATACATTTTTTACCTGAACGCAGTGAGAAATTTTACTAGGAATATTACTTTGTAACAATAAATTCTTAGATTTTTCATCGCGACTTATCTAAACATACGCATATCACAATACAAAAAATTGCATGAAAAATAGAAGGTAATAAATCTCGCATAGCGCATAAGCACTGCGATGGGATAATCGCCTCTCGGGGCAACATGAAAACATTATTTTTTCCTAAAATCCTTTTAAGGCCACTTTGGTGACTCATACGTTAAAAGGTTTGGGTCTTCGGCCTCCGGGCCCCGAGGTATGATAGCAGATTACTGACACGTAACAATATGGTCGTTAAAAGGATTTGAAATGAACTTATTCTTATAAAATGCTTTTCTGACAGATATTTTACCGTACCCTGCGTAAACTCAGGTTACTTTAGCCCTGGGGGGTAACAATGCTCACCCCAAAAACCATATTTAATGTTTAATTATATTGTATTCAATGCTACATCACCTGGACTAAGCTACTTATAAAGTTATACGATTATTTAATCAATTTAAATTGATTACCACTAAATTAGTCATAGTTTTAAGGGCAGGCTAGGATTCTCTTTGGGTTTTCGACAAGATGGCGCTTTCTTAAGATATCCTTGTGTGGTTGCCGAGTTAGAATAGTGCCACTCCATGTCTTCCCGTGGATGTCGTAAGAGTCGACTAAGGGAATAAAGGGTTGTAGTACTGTTAGGCGATGGGCTTGCAACCTGTCACTAATACACTGGTAAACATCTTAGCCTGATTATGCAAAATGTGGTTACAGAATTATCCACAAGCTTTTAGAGTTGTTGGCAATTCTGTAGCTCTGCCTACCCCACACTGGGAATAAAGGCGTGAGTTTATGTATGTATTGTAGCGCTCCATAAAAATAAAAGGTACGGAACACTACACGGGATGGTTGCGATAAAACCATCAGCACGTAAATTTGGACCTGTATAAGTAAAATAAAACCGAACGAAATTCAACAAGGTTATATAATAAGGAGAACACACAATGATAAAATTAAAACAAACTACATACAATGTAACTATAAAAACAAGGTCACTAGGCTGTTTCGGAACTTAGCTTACGTATCAAAACAATTTAACACAGAACGGTCTGCGGGTTGTCACAATAATAAAGTTTTTCTAGTTTAAAAACACATTGCCTAATAAAGGGTGAAAGACCACCTTGGAACACGGTCAGGCCAAAACTTGTATTCAATTTAAAGGTAATTCTGATTCGAACTCAAACAACAAGAATCTGTTAAAATGCAAGAAGCGCTTCATGATTAAAACTGATATGTTCGAAGTATTATAAAACTGGGATAACAAATTATGGTTTTGATCGGTAAAAAAGGTCTAGGGATTCTATAACATTTATAGCCAAAAATGAAACCGAATGATGATTAGAATTTAGAAAAGTAAAAATCAACGAAATAGTAACTGTCCTGCGAATATCCGCCGTTGCTTGTCGCCGTGTGAAGATGTAACCACCCTGCGTTCGTCGCAACTGTCGCAGCGGGTAAAACCTGCGGGCGCTGCCGCAGACGACGACCCGTTGCCAGCGAACTTGACGGCGAACCGCACGCTGAATCCAGTCGTCCAAATCTTCAGTCGGGGCGTTGAGTCGGAAGATATGGGGTAAGCGGAGGTGCCGCTATCCGGACACACAGAAGACAACAGCACTAAAACGTTCGGCCCACCATTGAGACTACGGCGTAATAGCTAAGGTCACGAAACTTAATGGCCGGACGCGGCCCTCGAAGCTGGCTTCAGTTATAGAGAAACTTGGGATGACTAGAAATTATCTAATTTTTCTATTGTATCAAGGCAAGAGTACGAGAATGAATGACATTCCCAAAACAAGGAACGGATCTAACAAAAACGAATTCAAAATTCAAAACTGTCAGTAGAAATTACAAACTCTAACCGGTCAATGAACAAGTCCGCAATACCAAAAAGGCTGAGAAACGAAAAAGGCGAAATAAATAAACAATAAATAACGCGAACCAACGCGATTTGTAGCGGTAATGCTACAATTATCCCCTCACTAGAACAAAAAAAACAAAAAATTGACAACCCTAAAATAATATTGAAGTAACATCCCTAAAATTTCCAAAAGTGACAACCCTAAAATAATATCGAAGTGACATCCCTAAAATTTCCAAAAGTGACAACCCTAAAATAATATCGAAGTGACAACCCTAAAATTTCCAAATGTGACAACCCTAAACATCGAACACGAAACACCAAAAACACACTTTAAAATATAAAGGTTAAACACAAACAGCATTTGTCAAAGTCGACCTTGATAAGGTTAACCTAAAATGAAAAACAAAACTACAGACGCGACGAAAATCACACCTGAACACCAAAGATCGCTCACCTAGTATAGTTGAACCGAAACGATCTTGATACTAGACTGACTAAACTAGGACTAATTCTGACTAACTGCAGCCACCTACCCTAAAACATCTAGCCTAACACATTAAAACTATTTTATTAATAATACAGCCTGCTGGAAAAAAGCACCTCTATAACTAACTTACACCTAGTACAGTCAGCCAACAAAAACTGCAGAAAATGTGTTTAACAGACCATTATTACAAATCTACGCAAAGACAAGAAATAACCTACTACAAATACCATCTAGAAACCCTAACAAATATCCGCGACGAAAATTGAATCAAACTATCCTAACACTAAAAACTAAGGATTATACAAATCAACCACCACAAAGTACATAAAGAAGCCTATCAGAACTATCAATCAAAAAATAAAGGCAAAACGAATAGTCATACCGGGGTATACCAAATGACAGAACAAGTAACACGATCGGGATAAGTACTCTAACCGAAAATTCCAAGACACTAGCTCTTAAACTAAGGCATACCAGTGCACGAAGTTTACATACCAACCAAACCGCTATGATACCAAAATCACTGATTAAACAGTTACCGGAAACTATATAATCGTTGACCCAGTAACATAGCCCAACAAAACAATTCCGTCTTGGAAATTCGCGCGAGAAAAACCCACAAGTATCAAGACCTGTTATTGCACTATAGTTGATACGATGGCAAACAAATGCCTAACGTGAACAAAGTGATAGGTGATTAACAAACTTCGAACTTTGAATAACAATATGTATAGTCAGACCGAAAAAAATGAACACGGCAAGGAAAATTACCTCAACAAAAGTCGACGCAGAAGAAATTGGAAAAAGATGTACGAACATCGTACGTCAAATATTATAAAAATAAATGTGAAATAGAACACCGAAACAAAAAAAACCAAAAGGGGGAAAACGTTGATCACAATGGAACCTTTAGAATTTTGGGAAAAATATAGAAAAGAAAGAACGGGGACACCTAAAAAAACGACATAAACAAAACGCGCAAAAAAAAAATAGGTCCAAAAATTAAAATTTTACAAATTACCTTATCGCCTAAACAAACAAATCTATAAATAACCACCGCAAAGTCAAAAAGGGGTGAGGAACACCACGACCCAAAATCCCGTAAAAAAAAATTTTAGACATAAGGCGCGTTCGTTCCGACTGTCTGCCATCTTGGGCACACAGTCTGAACATATTTAAAACAGCAAAAAAAATACGCCCGAGTCGAAAACTTAACACGTTTCATGGTGGCTAGTTCATCCAGACCATGTTCCATCATGGACCCACGGTCTGAATATATTCAAAACAACAGCAACGCCATACGCGCACACGAGACGAAATTGGTGTCCCTACACGCGAAAACGGCATGTCACAGAGCACATGGTATAAAAACATGCTGGGGACAAAAACTAAAAACCAATCATGCTAAAACACCAGATACCCTAGTAACAAGGAGAAGTACCTAGGGGCGAAAAGGTTACATGCAAAATAAAAACAAAACCACTCACCTTAACGGACCCTAACTAGGAAACACATGGTAGGAAAATAAAATACGGGGGTGAAAATTTTATTCGGTGGGATTGAAAGACTGTTTGTTTTGGACGATATACAAGTAATTATTGTTGAAAATAAACATTATCACAATAAATTAAATATGTCAAGTGGAAAGTAGGCGTCAGCTCCAGGTTGAAATACGCGACTCGAAGCCAGGGAAAGTAAAGCGCGGCGAAGTCATCGTACCACTGGAACCATAGATGTTATGAGCTCCGCTACAACATAAAAAGAAAAAAATTAGTAGCAAAGAGGAACGATTTATTGGTCGATTACGACCAATCTTTCCACCGACGACAAAAAATAAAAATAAAAAAAATATTTGACACATTAAAAAAAATATAATAAAAATCACTTACCTTCGGGCGCCATTTTGTAGCGCTCCATAAAAATAAAAGGTACGGAACACTACACGGGATGGTTGCGATAAAACCATCAGCACGTAAATTTGGACCTGTATAAGTAAAATAAAACCGAACGAAATTCAACAAGGTTATATAATAAGGAGAACACACAATGATAAAATTAAAACAAACTACATACAATGTAACTATAAAAACAAGGTCACTAGGCTGTTTCGGAACTTAGCTTACGTATCAAAACAATTTAACACAGAACGGTCTGCGGGTTGTCACAATAATAAAGTTTTTCTAGTTTAAAAACACATTGCCTAATAAAGGGTGAAAGACCACCTTGGAACACGGTCAGGCCAAAACTTGTATTCAATTTAAAGGTAATTCTGATTCGAACTCAAACAACAAGAATCTGTTAAAATGCAAGAAGCGCTTCATGATCAAAACTGATATGTTCGAAGTATTATAAAACTGGGATAACAAATTATGGTTTTGATCGGTAAAAAAGGTCTAGGGATTCTATAACATTTATAGCCAAAAATGAAACCGAATGATGATTAGAATTTAGAAAAGTAAAAATCAACGAAATAGTAACTGTCCTGCGAATATCCGCCGTTGCTTGTCGCCGTGTGAAGATGTAACCACCCTGCGTTCGTCGCAACTGTCGCAGCGGGTAAAACCTGCGGGCGCTGCCGCAGACGACGACCCGTTGCCAGCGAACTTGACGGCGAACCGCACGCTGAATCCAGTCGTCCAAATCTTCAGTCGGGGCGTTGAGTCGGAAGATATGGGGTAAGCGGAGGTGCCGCTATCCGGACACACAGAAGACAACAGCACTAAAACGTTCGGCCCACCATTGAGACTACGGCGTAATAGCTAAGGTCACGAAACTTAATGGCCGGACGCGGCCCTCGAAGCTGGCTTCAGTTATAGAGAAACTTGGGATGACTAGAAATTATCTAATTTTTCTATTGTAACAAGGCAAGAGTACGAGAATGAATGACATTCCCAAAACAAGGAACGGATCTAACAAAAACGAATTCAAAATTCAAAACTGTCAGTAGAAATTACAAACTCTAACCGGTCAATGAACAAGTCCGCAATACCAAAAAGGCTGAGAAACGAAAAAGGCGAAATAAATAAACAATAAATAACGCGAACCAACGCGATTTGTAGCGGTAATGCTACAGTATGTATGTATGGCGCTTTCTTAGTTGTCATTATTTTTTTACATATTTTGTTGTTTAATGGATAGTAATGATGTATTAATATGCAGAAAATTAACATTCAAATGTGCAGTATAGTGAAGAATTCAAGTTTGAACACGTTTCGCCTTTGGAAGGATTGCTCTAAGAAAATCCCATCCGCAGGCCTTTCGCGTAACTCACTCGCAATCGCGATCGGCTTCAAAACAAAACAATTGGTTTCATTTTGTATGCAGACAAGCCTTCGGTTTTCAAAATGAAAACGATTGTGATTGCGAGTGTTTACGCGAAAGGCCTGCTGGTCTTCGTAAAGTTACATCGCTTCACGGAGGCTAGAGGATCACCGTACAACGTCGACTTATGTTTTTTTTTGATATCATTTACACCGATCACGTGTAACTTCCAACCTTGACACTGGCAGAATTGTCCCACTGGACAGAAGCCATATATCAAAGAATTGATTGAAGGGTGGGCTAACTTCAAGATTACGAAATTATTTTTCCAAAATCTATCTTCGGTTGCTTTAATATAAGTTCAACATTATTGAATCAAACAAAATTTTATTTAAATTTGAGTAGAGACCCGAGAAATAATATAAGTAATAAAAGAAATTGTACAAATCTTAGAGGTCTCGTTTTTTTTTAAATGCTCGCTATTTTTGCACCAATAGAACGTGTTTATAGACGTGCTTTTGCACCAGTGCTTGTAATAATAATAATAATAATAAATATCAGGGGACAATATCACACCAATTAACCTAGTCCCAAACTAAGCTCTAGGCTTGTACTATGGGTACTAGACAACGATATAAATACTTACATAGAGAAATATACGCTAAAATACACAGAAAACATCCATGACGATTGTATAATTTAATATTTTCTCATGTACCATTTTTTTTGTATTTTATGCGTTGCGATGTCTACAAATTCTACAATAATATGTAATAACTCAAAAATCCAAACCTCGACACAAAAGGCATGTCACGGGTCCATTCGACCGGGATACCGAACACAATACGTGGAATTGTACAGATATAACTGGATCAAACCAATTTGCCTTTTCCGTCTCTATACCCAATAGCAAAAGTGATATTGTTGCTGTATTTTATCTCAATTCCAATAGTGGAATGTATTTGTTTCCTTTTGTTGATTACTTCGCCCGCATTTTCAGAATTTTAAAACGATAGGATCATGTTACGAGCTGTGATAGGCGGCTTGTTGTTTCAAAAGTACAACTTTCACTTAAATTTCTGCAATACTCTGAAAGTTCCAAAATCAAAAGTGAAACTTTCATCTAAAATTTCGTGCAATATTCTGAAAATGCCCAAAGTGAAATCGTTTAATTTCTGAAAATTAATATAGTTTTAACATGAAACTTTTCATGAAATTTAAATGAAATTTTACTTGTGTCAGAATATTTTCCAGATAATTATGTAACTTTCAGAAGCTGTAATTATTGCAGTTAAGGAAAGTTTTGCATTGTTTCAGAAATCGCCCATCACTAGTTGCGAGCAAAAACTTACTAGCTCTGTTCCATCGATGAATTTCAGTGTTTAGCAGTTTAACATCATACGTAAATTTGCAGGGTAATAACAGTAATAACATATCACACGCGTCAGTAGTCGTGTCACGTCGGAATAATGTACGTCGTGGTTAATTTACGTATTAGTATGCATATTGCTAAACTATTAAATTTCTTTATCTACACACATATCATAAGTCCTCTATTATGCGTTCAAAACCCGTAGGCAATGACCAACATTACCTGTGGTAGTAGTAGGTGACAGCGATAACGTAATTTCAAAATTACGTTACAGCTGTCATCGCTGTCACCTACTACCACGCACAGGTAAGGTAATGCTGGTCATTTGCCTTTCGGCTTCTGAAACCTTCTTAGAGTACTTATAATATGTGTGTAGATAAAGTATTGTACGAGACTCTGCGTAATTAGCATTACAACACTCGTGTGATCTATTATGAAACTCGCCTTGTGGCTCATTTTAAAAACTACACTCATGTTGTAATGCCTGTCATTACGCAAACCAATTGTAGCTATATCATAATTTTATTGTTTGTTCTGACCGTTTGTTAAAAGTAGGTCTGCTAGTGTTAATAGAAAATCAGAGTATTCGACGAGTCGCTTTCCTTTTAATCTCTTGTAAAACTAGGAACCCGTGTAGTTTCGCCATGACAGACAAACGTCTGTCTTTCTAATACATCAATAACTAGTTTTTTTTTTTTTTTATAAATTGATACGAAACTAATATGGGTATCAAAAGATTAAGAAAGAATATAACAGATTTTTACTTTATCGTTATTCGGGTCGCCACCTTCCCGAACACATGGTTGAGGGAGGCGATGCCTGAGATACCGCGTCATACTGAAAATGAAAATAAAAATGAAAATGAAAAAATGAAAATGAAAATGAAAATATTTAATCGATCTCACACACAGCACCATCACCAACTTAAACATATAATTTAATTACTACTTAATCTTAATATTTAGGGTGCGGTAGTGTGACATCAATATGGGTCTTCACATGGTCTTCACTCAGCATTGTGTTGCGACAGCAACCGATATGTAACGCCTATTCCTAGAAGATACAATTAGAAGATACAAATATCAATCTTACAACTATACTACAATCTAAATCTAAATTCCTCTATTTTTGCCCATTTAATATTGACATACAATACTGATATACATATATATTATATCCAAATAAAATACTTATCAATCAAATGTTATACTTATCAATAGACAATCAATTATATACAGGATGATAAATATTACTAATAGCATATTGCCGCTGTTCGGACTGTCAAGGTTTTTCCTTTTGAATTTGCAGTAAGTATTTTTTTAAATTAAATTGTTAATCGTGCGGGTGAACTCGTGAACGGGTGCTGTCTGTGGGGTCCGATCTGTTCACTTATTTTATTTATCCTTCCTGACGTAGAGACCTCGTCATGTTGTTCTCCTGGTCACTATTTTTAATTTAATGTTATTGAGCTTACATTTGTAATAATTTTATTTGTGTTAGTTTTAAAATAATTATTTATTACTTTAATACCTTGTAAAGTAACTTACTTTTAAGTATTGTTTTTTATGATTGGAAAACATGACCTTCTGCTGGAGTTTCTTGCGGAGCTTCTTCTGCGCAATGATGGTCTTGTCTGAAGTGCTAGTAGTTCACTCTATAATACTCTATATTACCGACGTATATAAGAGCCCTCATGTGGCCAATTTACTGAATAAATATTTTAAATATTGAATGTTGAATAAAATTTATTTAAAAGAAAACCACCAAGTCTTTTGTGCGGTCTGGTGTGACCGGTTTTTAGGTGCACACTTAATGTAATGACACGCCGCAGCCGCTACTGCAACTGCATCATGCACCTGAATTGAATCAGCTAGAGTGGATTGCACTAATGTGCACTGTGCAAGGCGCGTCTCGCGGCTGGTGTTTAAAGTTGCAGGCAGGAACTAACTCCGCTGGCTTTAATGCGCTGTAACGTTAACGGGTAATACGAGCATGCGGGAGACACGTTCTTGATTAAAATTTCAACGTGGATAAAAAATTAATTAGTCTAAGTGTGTCTCATTTAACATGACGCGAGCTGTGTTTTGGTGCAGGGATAAGACAGCCGGTCAAATTACTAAAGTAAGGCCAACAAGACGGATAAAGAATATAAACAAGCTTTCAAAAATCGTGTCACTACGAACGCAATTCAAACAGGAATGAACTTCACATAAAAGTTAAAAAAAACAAAAACCCGCCTTCAAAAAGCAAAAAATAACTTCTTTAAAATTGTAGGTAAATAGGTCAGTCCAAGTCTGCTTTTGGTTAAAATATTGTTGGACGCCGACTTCAGTTGGATTGACCTATTTACCTACCATTTTAAAGAAGTTATTTTTTGCTTTTTGAATTCGGGTTTTTGTTTTTTTAAATTTTTATTTTATTTTATACTTTTTAGTGATCATAATTAAGCTGTTTTTCTCCCACTTCTCAATTAATAAGAAACAATAGAATATTTCAATCTCGCCGCAAGCAATGCCGTGGGAAAGTCATAGTCATATATTTAAACCTAAATATGCTTCGTCATAGTCGCTCAACTATCTTAATCGAAATATCTTGTCGCCACTCTCGAAATATATACCGTTTAGGAGTTCCGGTGGCTATCTGTGGTCTTCATCATCAGTTCCACTTCACCAAATAGTGCTTTCCAAGACCAAATACACGAGTTACATTGAAAAATACCAAAATCGCTATAGGTGTGCCTATAAATTTTGAAGAGTTCCGTCGATTCCTCATGGATTCCACCATCAGATCTTCATTTTGATAAAAATGGGACCAATTAAAAAGCACCAGCTTTTAAATAAAAAAAGAATCATCAAAATCGGTTCACCCAGTCGAAAGTTCTGAGGTAACAAACATTAAAAAAAAATAAAAAAATACAGACGAATTGAGAACCTCCTCCTTTTTTTGAAGTCGGTTAAAAATAGCGGCTCTAATCTTGACAACTTCTGTACTAACAGCTTTTCTGTACCAAGAATTACGACAGTCGTCATCGACCAACTGAAGACATTATTGCGTACGTGAAATTGTCGCTAGTTTTCGCAATATAGCTCAGTAACGGTCAGCTTGTTTACATTATTTATCTCGTCTCATTGGCCGTACTTTAGTTTATAGGCCGCCCATCTTAATTCTCAGAAATATAAATGCATTAATTAAGGATTGCAGTCTGAAGATTGCTGTTCGAATAATATAAATGTCTATGGGTCTCACATCCCATTTACCATCAGGTAACCTTTATGCTCGTTTTCCTTTTCCTTGCCACGGGTTTTTTAGAAATTTTACTTGTCAGTGACAACGGAAACAAAACCAATAGCGTAAAAAACATTGAGCAGGCACTCTTCACAAACAAACAAGTCAAGACACACGTTCTGAGTGTGTTTAAATTGAGACTGGGATATCCGAAGGCTGCCGACGGCTGCCGAGTACAGGCAACTAGGATATACGTCTACTACATACATTAAATCACGCCTGTTTCCCAGAGGGGTTGACAGAGACCACTTTTTCGTTTACTAAATATTTGATTTTTTGCAACAAAATGGAGATTTAAATAAGAATTAGGCTTGTAAAATTTGGCATTTGAGACTCAAATAAGACTTGAAAGTTAGAATGAAGAAGTTTTATTTTAAAACTTAAGGGTTTAATACGATTGTTTAAAAAGACAGCAACTGTAATTGACTCTTTTGTTTAAGACGTGAGCGAAATAAAAAGCAAAACATCCGATCCCTTAAGAACCTCACGTCACGGCTTTAATTTGAAGCTGGAAATCGGAATTAACATTAGCTCTATCGCTTTTCTTCTAAACACTCACCAGTGACGAGTAAAAAGGATGGGGCATCCGAAGTTTCGAATGGAGTGAGTCATAATACCGGTCAGGATTGAGATGCGGCGCACACGAGCCGCGAACACGCTCGGACATGTCCTAACCCGTCCGGAATGTCCACGGATACGGATGTGGGGCGGCGGTAGAGTGGTGGTATTCCTTTACGCTCTACGGTAAGTTCGATCGGTCGACTTAGCTTGTTTTCCCACGCGGTAAAAAAACTGGGCTTTTTTAAGTACCACATCAAAAAATAATGGTGTTACCATGTTTTAAGTCTGACTTCAGTGACATTTTTTTATTTGACTACTTGTAAACTGGTCATGGTTCCTATCTTAGCTAAGTTTTATGAGTTTGGTCGACCCAGTGAAGATATTAACAGCTTTTTAACGCGTGAAATGTTGCCGAGGATTTTTTAATACTCAAATTAAGTTGAAATTTTACAGATAAAAATAATAATTAAATGCGCAAAAAATTCAAACTATTTTATAATGCCCCAAATTTGGTGCAAACTTTCAGACATATAAGTGCCCCGACGCTGATTTTTATAGCACAAAAGAAGTTCATGAGCATATTCGCCACTGGTAATACGTGACATCTGACGCCTACGTATATTTTCAAAATCAAGTAAAATCAGATTAAACACTACATATTATTGATAATAGCGATG
The DNA here is from genome assembly GCA_946894065.1 of Acleris literana. NCBI lineage: Eukaryota > Metazoa > Arthropoda > Insecta > Lepidoptera > Tortricidae > Acleris > Acleris literana. Next base: position 321,925 of record OX335687.1, read on the forward strand.
TCAGCCTCAACACCAAAACTTTGCATTGCAACACTTCGGCGTCGGCAGTTTCGACCACCAATGACGCCCGTTTGCCGCAGCCCAGGGTCAAGCCAGTCTGGTTCGAGTGAAAGCCGCGAACAGAATAACCACAGCGGTCAACATTATCATCCAATATTTATAGAGCTCCGGCTCCGGTTTCTATGGATGCTCGGATGCTTTTCTATGCAAATGAGGGATTGCCGTGCACGTCTTCTGGGTGGAGTCACATTTATAACGGTGTGCCAAGATTTAGGTTTGTTTTCAGCCGGTGGAACTCTTATGGGTGAGGCTGGGTGTATATTCATAGTTTTGTATAATGCTCGGTTAAGTATTATCATTGTTACCTATGTTAAAGAATGACTGATCGTTTCTTGCGACACTTCTTCTCAGCAGTGCAGTGGTCTCCTATTGGAAAGCGCTGGTAGATTTCTGATGTGTAAAAGTGCCCGTGTTTTTATTTAGTAAGCTGACTACAGAATTAACATCTTTGATACATTTTTTCTGACATTATAGTGAATAATGCAGATATAGTCGTATTTCATCGGAGAAGTTTATATTAATCTTGCTTTCTAGATTAACTTATCAATGGATATAATACTGTGGACGACAGAGAATGCAACATTAATACGATATTATTAGACGAATGTACCGATCAGTGCGTTAAATGTAATGTTTCAATAATGTATTTAAAGATCGAATAATGTTTGAACTAGTTTCCTTTACAAGCAAGTCGTTCGTGCCTTTCGGGCGAAAGGTCGTGACTTAGTTCTCAACTCCGAGCTTTTTGTGACTTAAACGTGTGTGACTGCCTTACCTTTGTAAGCTTAAACTGCCCTACTTGATCAATAGCTAAGGCAGACTGAACCCTCTCATGTTAGTAATAAGGTTGCAATTGCTATTATGAATGAGTTAGTTGTCTCTGAAACGTCTCTGAGTACGGGGTAAGAGTATTTTCTCCGGCCAAAACAAAGTTTGATTTACCGCATAAGCGTTTTTGCCTCTTCCACCGAAAACCAATTACATCAAAGAACAACCATCGACTTTCCAAAGGTGATCCCGCCCGGCTCGACTTTGATTTGCGTGCGTTCTCTTCGACAATAATAAAACTTGCAGGAACTATGAGAATAAATACTACCAGACGTGACTCTAGCGGGTCTTGCCTGATTGCTGGAAAAGAAGATACATTAGTATCTGATATGGGACTCTATTCTACTTAAACATAACCTTACCTTTGACATGGTATCATATTTTTGAATTAAATATTAGACACCTCGTTTGTCGAAACCAGGGTATAGAAACTTTCGGTCCACATCTCATTAAAACTAAGTAGCAAATACGACCAGATCGCTTTGCAACTAGATCTCGATCTGACTAAATCGCTTTGTACGGCCACGGAAGTTAATTTGCTACCCATTTCAAAAAAAAACTGCTTGAAGATGTCATTGTCAATAGAGATGTCAAGTCCTTTGTAATTGATAGGAAACTCAACCTTATTGCTGTAGAATATCAGATTGACTTTGGACCTAAGGTGGGTCACAAATTAAATTCCTTGACTGTACCTAGATCACAATACGACCAGATCGCTTTGCGACTACATCTCAAAAAGTGTGAGTTGCGAAATGACCGCTTCGTTTGCGTGACTAGTTAGGTTAGGTCCGTCAGGCGACTTCAAATGCCCGAAGGGTAAATTCCGTCAACATTGCTAAGAAAAGCGATGTCGTCAGATCGAGATGTAGTCACAAAGCAATCTGGCCGTATTAGCTACCTAGTCATATCGAGATGTAGACGGAAAGTTTCTATTACGAGATCGGGGCCATTCGTTCAGCCTCTATGAGGGAACAAAGAACCATACATACATACTGGGGCTCTATTCTACTCGGGCTAACCCTATTTGCTTTTCGCTTTTTTTTAACCCCCCTTTTAAAATCTAGGTAAAGCTGTGTTTACACCAACAGCGAAAGTCAAAAGCGAAAGCGGCCGAGTTGAAAATGATTCCGACATGATTGCTAATAATATGGGTATGTAACACATAGACGAAATATAAAAACACACAAGAGGGTTTTACCAGGGTTTTTAAATTTTTGCTCTTTGTTAGATTTGTTTTAAAAAGCGTTGCCAGAATACCGAACAGATTGAAACGGTGTCATGTTTTGAAAAAAATGACAACAGCCACGACTCGAACGTTCTGAATGGAAAAAAGGATAAATAATCGTGGTATAAAATGAAACTATCGAGTTTCACCAAAATAGAATGTTAGCAGACGACGAATGCATAATAAAGTGTCATATTTCACGGCCCGAAACTAGATTGGTTATTCTAGAATCGTCTATCACAATAAAATCCAGTAAGGCCTTTAGTGGATAATGTCATTTTTCGGCAGTCGAAAGAACTTGATGAACTTGATGACTTGACGGCAAAGATAACAAGTGAGCTAAAAGTGTAATTTGCCTACTCGTCATCCTGGCCAGCAAGTAGCAGTGTCCTCTCTATTCTGCTACAGTGTGGGGTCAAGGTTATGTTCTCTCTATTCTGTTTTAGCGTGGGGTCAAGGTAACCAAGGCGAGAAAAGGAGACCAGCAGGCCTTTCGCGTAACAACACTCGCAATCACAATCGTTTTCATTTGAAAATCGAAGGCTTGTCTGCATACAAAATGAAACCAATTGTTTTGTTTTGAAGCCAATCGCGATTGCGAGTGAGTTACGCGAAAGGCCTGCTGTTTGTGCTCGTCTCGTATGATTTATTCAAACCATTAAAAAAATGAAATTGGCCCATTAACACTAAGACGCGAAAACTCCTAGAGTCGGAGTGTATCCGAAAGAGTATCTGTTTTAGATTTAAAAAAATGTACAGTCTTTGAGAATTTAGAAGGGGCTTCGGTTTGTACTTCTCTCTCACTCACTATTAAGAATAAGAGCGTATGAGAGTAAATGGGAGACAAGTATAAAAGTATAAACCCGAAGCACCTTCTAAGAGCTATCGCAATGTAGTATTGTCAACGTTACGATAGCTCTTGTGTACTTGATAGTAATGCAGCTGAGTTAAAATCAATACAATAACATGTCAAACGCAATATGGTTTTACCCAGTGGAATGCTTCAGCAGCCCTGACCACAACCGCATGGTAATTTCATAGAAGTTCATCATCTAATGGTACTTACTCCGAAGCTGAACGTCCAATATCGGGCACGTCTCGAGCCGTCCCGCGGGGGCCTTTGACGACGCTCGGCGTTATTTTCATACGCGGCACAGTAGGGGGCAATAATTCAGTACGTCAACAGCTAATGAGGGCATAATTATTACATATTTAGTCATTATTATCATTTACTGATGGCATAAGAATAAACCATAACTACAAACCGCGAAACTCCCGGCTCCCGACGCGTTAAATACCTACCACCTGGCGACACCTGAGGTGTCTAGTCAGTCAGGGGCGTCACACACGGAATATACATAATTAATATGCCAAAATATACATTAGGTATAGCAATGCATCTTACGATATATTTTCCGTACTAGTTGACACACGCAGATATAATATACGGGTGTTCTTTTGGTCGACAACTTCCAAAACAGGAGAGATAGTTTAATTAATGCTGAATCCAAATATCACATTAAAAAATCAAAAAACCTTAGGAGGTCAGAGAAATAGCGTTTTCAATTTTTCCCATTATTTCACTTAATTGTGGTTACCATGCGCCGTGTTTACCGAAGACTAATGACGTAATCACCGTGCACAATGTTATGATTCATCTTTCCCTTCATACTTGTTACGGGCTTAGGAAAGTCAAAGATTACAAAACACGGTTTAGGTTTAAAAAATTGTAGATTATTGTTGTTTAAAATCGTTCTGAAACGGCATTTAACTACAGGATAACGGTATGGATTACAAAACCGCAAGAGTTGTCTTTGGCGTAGTTAAAAAGGTGAATCAGCTTTGTACAACGATTGTTAAAAATGTAAAAACCTGGAGAATGGCGCGGCGTTTCAAAAGTGCCCCACTCGTAAAGGTTGCTAGCGATAGACCTTACAGTGTAGCGCGTAATGGCCTGCCGATTAGGAAATCGTTCAGTCCAAATTCTATCAGCAATGTTTTGACCACTCACAAAGTAAATAAATGTTTACAACATCAAACATTTTCCAATTGTCCAGAAGTAAATTTACATTTAAATTTAACACTTTACTTAACAAGCACTCGCTTCGAAAAAAACACGGAACTGACATCGCTTGCGCATAGTTTTGTGAGCGTAGTATCAAACAATAACATAGACTAATCGTGACGATAAGCGGCCTACCCCCTTCGTAGCTGCAGAAAACAAAAGACCATGATTTATAAAATAGCGAGGATATTTTTTCGACTTTTCATGAAAAAAAAAACTTTTTTTAATTATATTTTTTTAAACCTCAGGATCATGAATATAGTAACCCCTATTGTGGAAGTTGCTGACCAAAAAACACCCTGTATGTATAAATATTATAGCAAGGTATCTTAAGATACCTTAATAGACCTTGCTCTAAGATATATTTATCTCTTTCCTTCGCCACTATATTTATTTATTTAAATATACTTTGTTGCACAAAATTAAAATAGTGAATGTTTAACAATATTAGGGAATTCAAATATAGGATAAAAACATTATGAATCCCAATATACTTAGACCCGTGGTATAACTGCTATAACTCTGTCCCTTTCTCTCAACCTAAACTGAACTGCTGTAGTATATCATGGTAACCCCGCTGAGTCGAAATAGACTTACATAATTTGACCCACACATACTACACTAGTAAGTAATTTAAATAAAATAATGTAAGAAAAGACTCCATACTGCCAATCCATTTATTTGATATCCATGGCTTTTGTTTTGATCCTCACATAATTATCGGCACGCGACGCGGCCATTTCGATTCATATTCGTTTTTAAAAACAAAGTCGAGGACAAACTTAATTCACGATAGGAGTGGACAGTTTCAACCGGAGGTACTCCCGTGCAAAAATGTAAAGTGTTTCAGTCTTGATCAGCAGTTGTTTCAAAGAATTTAATCATTTTGTGTAATTTCTATTCTATTGTCAGGAATTTCCCGCCCGCAGAAGTTAATATTTTTGGCTAGAGTTATGGAAGACTAAACTAATCTCAATAATCAATATCCAGGGCCTCAATAACACACATAATTTTAACCCATCGTAAGTATTAATATTATTGACAGGTCTTGAAAACAAAAAGACTCTAGCAGAAAATAACTTTGTAAAAAATTTGGTAAAAGGATCTTTGAAACGATTGTGTTGTTGTGATTGTTAAGTCAAGCAGTGCCATTATAAAGACGGTTAAAAGTTACTAACCTTTTGTTTTATTTTCTTTGTTTTGCGTATATGGCTTGTAGTGGCCAGTTCGATTTTCAAATAAGTTCTTTTTGCTGTAGGTTTCTATGGGACAATTTTTCATACGAATTCAAATCTCATTAAAACCCGCTGGTTAGCCGATGGCTATAATGACTTACTTTAGGTGAGGTTTGCATGATATATAATTGAGCAATTTCGAGCTTATGTGGTGTGAAAAATTATTTACGATCTCGTTAACAAGTTCAGACTAGTGGGGTTATGCAGGTTAGTTTACGCTGAGAGAAAAGGACAGAGCTATATAACTGCTTAAGCTCTTTCCTTTACGCTCGAAGCAAAATAAACTGCATAGCCATGTCATGATAGATAACCCCCCAGGGAGCTCTTAATTTGGGTCAACTTTGAACGGAAATCAATCAGCCAGGCACTAAGACTTGAGAATTGTTTTACGTTCTCGCCTGCACCTCCTACTGTTGTATTTCCAAAATTCCCTTCTCATTGCCTCCTAGGATAAACATAGAATACAAATCGTCAAATCGAGCTTATCGTTTTGGTATAACATGAAACTGGAAGCTGTCGTTCGCGTTATATACCTCAATTTTACCATCGATTGAAAGTATCAATCGTCGATCGATTAGCGTGGTACCCTATCAAGAAAATGTTACTTACATGGAGGATGCTACTGCTGGCATTTATTTGTGATATCTCTTGCTAGTTTAAGTTTTACTACGATTGCTGTTTGTCTTTTGCAAACTTTTCTAGATGACAACGTTGTTGACCCTCGGACTGAAGCTGAAGTGGTCGAGAGTCGAGATGACGGGCCTGGACGGGGGCAAGCAGGCGAAGCCGCTCCAACTCAACTCTTTCAGGGTCATCCGCAATACAGGTACCTGATCATACCAGCTCTGGTTAAAACCAAAACGGCTAGAAAATGCTCAGTCGAGCCCGTTTCGCAACAATTTCTCTCTGTCTTGTTCTTATTTGTATCTATGTAATGTAATTTTGTATTGTTGCAAATAAAAACATATTTATCATAAACACATTGCAGTCCGCAGCTACCATCTTGTCCTTCATTTAGCATAGAGGCATTCCGTCTTAGTCCTCAAGGTTGGCAACGCATTTGCTGTCTTGAGATTGTAGTCATGAGAATTTAAATGTCTGTGGGTCTCAGATCCCACTTACCACCAGGTGGCCTGTGTGCTCGTGAGTCCTCTCCGAGCCATACAAAGGTATTGCATTACGTTCAACCATCAATCTTATATTACAGTGGTATAACAAACAGAATCTCGAAGAATTCTGAGAGGGCCGAGATTCTAGACGGTAAATCATAATAGTTTGACCTGTTATCGTATTGTCAACGCTTTGATAGCTCTTATTTACTCGACAGTAATGGCGGCATAGTTAAAAACAATACCATAACAGGTCAAAGACGGTATCGATTTTACCACCTAGTACAGAGGCACAGTACTTGCTCGAGGCTTTTTAAGTTGCATTTCTTGCACTCCCCATAGATCTGTTCTATACCTTCTTTCTTCTGCTTCTTTAAATTCCTCTCCACTACTTGAAGCAGGCAGTCAGTTCCACATACAACTGCTTATCTCTTGCCAAATGGAATAGCTCTTCAACCGTGGCGACACCTGTCAAGTTCTTCATATTCCTGAGCCATGATATCTTGGCCAACGCCTCTCTCCATCTTTTTCCCCGAAATTTGCTGTGACAATTGTTCGAAGCTTCGCTTGTTTCTGAGAATGTGGCACAGGTAAAACACTTTCCTCTTTTTAATGGTTTCCAGTAGTTCTTCTTTTAAACAACTCGTGTTTATTTGAACCTCAGCATTAGAGACACGAGGTAATGAATTTTTAAATGAAGTTACAAGGTTATATCTACCTAACGTTGTTTTTATGATTTATTGTGATAGCCACAAGCTTTGTCTACCTGTGTTTATTTTTGAGTGACATGATAAACCAAAGACAACCCGATGTGTCCCTCGTCGGGTGACTTGTTTTTTCGAGGAAATACACCAAAGTAAATAAACCGGCTACTACCTGGATGAGGCAGCACGATTATATTTACGCGAAAATACATTTTTCAACTATATGGGCTCAGAATCTCTAAGTATAAAACGATATCGCTTCCTGAATCATGTACGCTTAAATCTTTCAAACTTTGCAACGGATTTTAATGTTGTTTTAATCAATAGATAGAGTCATTCATAAGGAAGGTTTTTATGTATAATAAATACTGGATTATGTACGGGTGTCATAATTTCCCTTAAAACAGGGATTACAGTAAACAAATACTATTTTATAGTTCGTTCTTCTTGATGGAAATAGGTTTTGACATTACATACATAAAATACACAACACAGCACCTGACAGGTTACAAATATTTGTGTGACGAGTCTTTAAAGATTTCTAAGCGTTTAATGTATGTTTTTCAGTAAATAAGCATGTTTTATCGTGGTCTAAATATAGCTTAAACCCCGTGGAAGGACTTTAGCCGCCATGAACGACTTTTATACAGACGCAGTCGCAGACAACTGCTAGCTATTAACGCTGCATTCGTCATGAATTTGTCTTCGTAATCTATTATTAAGCCAACATGGAATTTCAACAGATTTTAACATTTCTTCACCATCATCCTTCTTTCACAGATTTTTTGGGGTGCCTTTTTTATACTATCGATAATTCAACCGAGCGCTCAGGCCACCTGAGGGCTCAGACAAGATGCACTACGCTAACTAACGTTTCTATTCGATTCGTTTTCAAACTAATCGCGTCACTAGAAGATGACGTGATACGAAAAGTCACGTGGTCTACCAGTGACGCGATTGGTTTAAAAACGAATCGAATAGAAACGTTAGTCAGCGTAGTGCATCTTGTCTGAGCCCTCTGATGTAAGTGAGATCTGGGACCAATAGACATTTGATTTCTCAAGACTATACTCTTAAGACTGCAAACCTAAGGCTTCTACTGGCTCTGGCCTAAGGCTCTGAGGACCAAGATGGATTGCCAGCAATTCCACTAGTTCACTGACTATAATCCAGAATAAGGGACTCTTTTTATTTACATAATTTTTTCAATAAAAAACTTGCCAAAGATTTCAAATTATGTAAGTGGTAAGCCTCAACCTTCTTTCAGATGAAGTTAAAAAAACAATTGAATATTATAAAAGTTAAATATTAAAAATCCATTTGTATGTGGCCACTTCCAGTGCTTTTGTTTTAGAAAACCATTTACTTAGATCAAGATAAAGAGTTCATAACGTTACAGTTTGTGTCGAGTTGTCGACCGATGATAGGTCGAACTGCTAAAACCTTAGTCGTGCCACAGATATTATAAGCTTTAAAATAAATGTGAACCCACCGCACCTTACCGCAATCTACCTAATATTATATTCGATGAAATCGAAGCGAGGAAAAAACCAGGTATAATTTTTCATCACAAACACCTAAACTGTCGTGAATTATGAAGACCAGCGGGCCGATTATGGTCGTGTTTATCGACGTAGATAAGCGTAGATAAAACATCTGTCACTTTCTGACCAGTATGTAAGTGCGAGAGTGACGGAAGCTTTATCCACCGCGATAAAGGCGACCATAATACGGGCCCAGAAGCTAAAGTATCTCTGTAATTCTGTAGCCGCGAAGACGTAAGTAATACAGACTGACATACACAGAGAATAATTTTTCATTTATAATAATTTCAAGGATAATTTGATTTCGTCTATAAATATTGACATTAATGACATTTCTTTAACAGCAAGTTAAAGGTCTGAAAATAAATTTTATTATATTCTATTCTATTCTATTCTATGTTAAAGTTCTAGACACTTTCCAAAATATGTCAAAGTCGTGTAAAAAATATTCTGATATTTATTTCGATTTATGAAACAGAGTTGATAAATGGATTGTAGTCACTTAAAAGATGATAAAAAAGCAATCATGTTAACAGATCAGAAGGTCTTCAGTTCAACCGGCCATGAAACTTTCGAAGGGGAAAATAACGACTTATCAAGGACCCCGAGTGTACTGTCAGGGTAAGAGGGCTTCGGATAAAAATTGAATAGTGCATTTGTAAGATTTTTTTGTGTTTTAATTGCATTATTTTTTCTTTACCATAAGTGAGACCCAGAAAGGCTGGGTGCGGACAGTCATTGTTGTAATACATACAGTGATGAATTCATTGGTTCTGATCTACTCGGTGTAACAATGTTGCTTTGCTGCTATTGTCATGATAGCTCTTATCACTTGAGAGTAATGGCAGCCGATAAAAAAAAGATAAAATATATTTATTTAGTAATTAGGCCGCCCGGGCACTTTTACACGTCAATAATCTACCAGCGCTTCGCAAGAGGCCACTGCTGAGAAGAAACGCAGCAAGAAACTCAACATTCAGTCGTTTTTTTTAAATAATATTGCTTATGATATTATACAATTATAATACTTAACCTAGCATTATATAAAACTATGAATTTAACATAAAAAAAGAAATAATGAAATATTATGCGTAGTTGAGCAGGAAAACGTGTCAAAAGTCTGAATTTTCGCAAGAGCTAATAATTTATAGGAGAAATAATAATAATAAATTAACCATATGGTTAAAGAAACTTTATTCTCATTCAAATTACAATTCACTTACATGATAGCTTTAAAAACTAAGTTAATATTTTAAGGTTAAACGCAAAAAAATATTTTAAAATAATAGTAAATGTAGGTAAGCAAGAATCGTCATGCAACGTAGATCATTAGCGTACAAAGATGAGAAACTTAGTAACATTTATATACGAATAAAATTTCATTGGATGCGGCTTTAACGTAACATTAATATACATTATAACTAAGTAAATAATTTTATTACATGTATTTATTTTGTGTATTGTGTAGGTATATTATGTATAAATAATAGTGTTTATTTTGGGATCGAAGGTAGTTCGTGTATTAGGTTAGGGTACAAGCTGTCTGCATTCCAAATTTCATTCAAATGCGTCCAAAGTTTCAGCGTGAAAGAGTAACAAACATACACACAGACCTTCACAATTACAATATCAGTGTGATGTGATTAAAGATGTTAAAGAGATAGCAGATATCTTGGCCTTAGAACCCACTTTAATTCAAATTCATTTATTGCACATCACATTACAATGGGTGGAACTGTAAGTAGGTAGGTATCCATGTGACGCTCTGCAAAGCCATAGTAACTTGCTTGCTGCTTGACACTAAGTAATTTTCCTCAGGTACCATCAGGTGGCCTTTGGGCTCGTTTCCCTTGTCCATGCCATTTGTTTTGTGCAGTCGGGCCTGGCAGCGAGTGCACAGTGTCTGGCTCGCTGGCGGTGACGCTGCGGGTGTCGCGGCTGGCGGGCATAGCGCCCTTACGGCTGACGCGCGCGGGCGCACACTGGCGGGCCGAGATCTCGATGCCGGTGGCGAATGGGTCCTTCCTATTCATGATTGCTGTCAGTGAGTAAAATCTCAATCTCAATCATATGGATCTTAAAGGGTCCGTCCATAAGGCCTAGCCAATCGTGATCGTACGGTGCCGAGTTCGAACCCCCGCGGTTACCATGTATACCAATGAGTTCATACTTAAGTACATTACTCGATGCTGTTACGGAAGGAAACCTACACATTCGAACAGCTGAATGTGTAAGCGTGGTCAAAGTGTATTCGAGAGGACCCATTTGTAGAATAAGATAAGATGAGGTCTAGCCAAGAAGCAAACGCTCCTAACGCTGATGTTTTCTATCGACTTGAAATGTATGAAATTAACATAAACGGTCGACGCGATCTGTCATCAGAAGCAATCCTAAACATTTTGTGCGTCAAGCATCTTGACAGGCCCCCTTATCGCTATCACAATTATAATAGAGAATCGAGATTCGAGGTAAGTTAGTCAGCAGAGTTGGCAGCAAATTCTAAGAAAATCGCCTACCGGTATTTGGATCGAGACCTTCCAGTACTCGGGGTGGGTTGTTATGGACCTCGGATTCGAAGATGTTTGGGCTTAACCTTATTAAAATAAAACAGGGCTTTCAGAAAAATTCAACACCATTCGCATCTTCAAGCATCTCCATCATCAAAATACACCTGTTCTTACAGATGTGATCCTGTTGTTCGGGCTGGTACTGGATTTCTGTGAGGACTCGGCGAAGCGGGTGCGCGCTGGGGAGTCCACCATGCAGGCGGGGATCTGGGTCTTCGACCTGGTGACCGTGGTCATTATTGCCAACATCGCCGTGTTCATGGGGCCAGCCCGCATGAGGAGTCTTCTGGGAATACTTAAGGAACTGCATCAGGTACTGGTCTGGGACACCAAAATTGGCCGTTGATTTAAGTCCAAGGAAATTAAACATAACTACACTCTAAATATATATGACCCGCTTTCATTGCTGTTGACTTGGAATCCGTCTGAATATGTAACACAGGATCCTATAAGGAATGGAATTATGATTAGCGACTTTGATATGAAACATCATGTTTATAAAAGCTTTATTGTAGAGATGAAAGTCAGACTTAAAAATTATAAATTACTAGCTTATGCGCGCGACTCCGTCCGCGTTGAAGTCGTTTATTGCTATTTCCTCGAGAACTATCCAATTTTTCGCGATAAAGCGCGCTTCCGCATTAATAATATTAGAAAGATTTTACAGCCGATTTCAATCAATGAATATTATCATCATCAAGGTTGTAATTTACGGAGTACTATTCGGTTATTGTATCATTACGATAAAGGGAAGACCAAACAAATGATGGATGAACTGTGTGAAACATGATATGGCTAAAAAGGGAGTGACTAGCGAGATGACGACTAATAGAGAAGTATGGAAGAAAAAGACATGGTGCGCCGACCCCAAATAAGTTGGGATAAGGGCAGGAGGATGATGAAACAACTCATGCCTCCTTTTTATTTTCAGATAACCTCTGACCTCAAGTCAAGTCCTCCTCCGGAAAAAAATGAAAAGAAAAAAATCATCGCGCTCGTCTGCTTAGTGTTGTGGGTGTTGGCCATCCAAGCGGCAGACGCTTACCATATACTGTTAACTAGTTTAAAGGAAAACAAGTGGTGTAAGTTTGTACAATCTTCCAGGGCCTCTCCTGGGTAAAAGCGTGTTACCTTCGACCAGGGGCTGTATTCCACTTGTTCGATATTTCCCTTGATGTGTTATCGTATTGTCAACGTTACGATAGGTCTTATTTACATGACAGTAATTAGAGGCCGAGTTAAAAAAATCACGATACCATGTCAAAGGGAATATGGTTTTATCCAGTGGAATAGATGCCCTGAGAGCCTTGAACTTTAATTACATTTGCCTCCCTCTCTTATATAAAAAAAAGCTACTTCTTAGTTTTCCACCAGGGACGATCAATTGCTTGTACGTGCCGTACCACTACGCGGACATGCTGGGCCTGCTGGTCATAGTGCAGTGGGGGGGCACAGCGCTCGGCGCGCACGCAGCCGTCGTCGCGCTTAACGACCGCCTGCGGCTACTGCGAGACGGTAACTATGATGGCCGAGCCAATAAGCAGTATCCCAAATCCAATATATAAAGCAGATTGGATTCTCTTCTATTAGTAATACCTAAGGTTGATATTGCTGCAGTAGTATTATCTTAGTTACTGCCTATTGGCTTAGGACGGCAGTATTATACCTGATAAGTATCATTTATGTCGATTTTTGGAAGAAAAAGCAAGGCATGCGAGGCATCCAAACACAAACTTTATAAATCTAAAGGAAGGCTTTAGCAACGGAATATTTATAAACTGGCTAAATGATAATGACTTTTTGTTTCTTTTTTGATTTTTTGTTCTTGAACTCGACGCATCGAATATTAACCATTTTAGGGCGTGCGTTCTCAGATTACCCGCTTTACCTGTTAAGTACCGCCAAGCAGCAGTGTTCGCATTGATGTGTTCTGGTGTGGGGATAAGATAAGCTTTGAAATTACTAACATACGAGTATAGGCATATTAGGCATTTCATCATATTATTTAGTCCTCAGGGTTGGTGACGCATTTCCGGTCTTTGGATGCAGTTTTTAAATTGTACGAGTAGTCTTGATAATGCAAACGTGTATTGGTCATAAATCCCTCTTACCATCAGGTGGCCTGTATGCTTGAAGGCCAGCACCGTACCATATACCGTATACCGTTAAAAAAAAGAATAAATAATGTTTTTAAAGCCAAACTCGAGACCAAGTCCGTCGCCACGCTCGAGGACTTGATGGGCCCAAAACACGTCAACAGCTGGGTAGACTGCTTCACGACGCCGAGGATTGTTCGCTCTTCAGGTAATCCATTTCATTAATTTGTCAACCAACAGTATATTTTACTGTTACTGCTACAATAAAAGAACAGTGTCTAGTGTATCATACAGCGTTACTAACGGTCTATAGAAAATCGAAACGAATATTTCAGATTCTACTGAACTGGAATTCAGCGGTTTTTTCCCGGTTTACAGATTTTGAAGTCTTCTAATTCCTTTTACCGCGCAATGTATCTCGTGTACCGCAGCGGGGGGAGCTCCCCGCGAGGCATCGTGCCCACCTCAACGCACGGTATACATTGCTTGTTATTGGAAAAGCGCATTCTCTTTTCATTAACATATTATAATAAGCTCTAATTTTATTAATAACCATAAAATACATTATACATGAAGCTTGATAAATATAAAACCTGACCATGGTCATGATTTTCCGGGGAAAATTCTACTTTTTTTCTACCAGCTGTACTAGAGTTTATAGTTCACCTCTTAAGGCCTCTTGCAAAAAAAAAACATATTACTGTATGGAATATAGATCCACTTAATAAAGTGAAAGGGTGTAGCAGCATAGCCTTTAAAAGTACTCCCAAAGCCTGGAGACCAAACGATGATTTGTGTAGGGAAACACTATGTACAAAGTTTCATCTCTATTATCCCCTTTTTTTTTCCTACAAATCCATACGGCCAAAGCAATATGGTTTTACCGAGTAGAATAGAGCCCCTGTACCAAACCATCGACTTTGATACATAAAGACACATAAACCCTTTTGCATCTTATTCTTTTGAAATAAGGTGCAAAATTGTATACATATTTTTGTACTCGATTGTACTACTTCTTTACAATATTTCCTCTTTCTTTTAGATGTTCTGATGCACACGTCCCAAGTGCAGGTCACGATTCGCCGTCTCGCTCATTCTTACGAGCGGATAAGCGAGGTGGTGCGACAGATGAACGAGGCAAACGGAACCATGCTGATCGTGACTCTCCTCTCTGTCTTCCTTCGACTAGTCCTCACGCCGTACTACTTACTCCTGAGGCTGGGTATGGTATATTACAAGCTTTTTTTTTATTAATTTGCAATGTTTGTATGTATGCCAGTTTAGGGTAAATCTTGTAAGTAAATTTGGAACCAGTTCCCGTTAATGGAATGGGAAATTTAGACTGCAACCGCCTTGTGCCTTCCTGTTGAGTTTAGTTGTGGTGGCTCGCGGATCGTATGGTCGACGCACGCGCACATGCAAGCCGCGAGAACACCTTATTGTTTGCAGATGAACTACTGATATATGTATACTGTGCTCTGATCCACCATAAAACTCTGTGATAGAACTGAGTGACATTTTGTTTGACTATTCTATAAATCAAGTCACGTCGTTATAACGTCACTGTGACGTAACGTTCTACGGTGGATCAGGATAAGTGCATAAAAGTTTTCTATTTTACGAGCATTAGACACAAAAAGGCTAGATGTAAGATGTTGTAACGCGTTTTTAATTCCCGATGAATAATAAAGTGGTGTTACAAGTTTACCGGGTGTATTTGTGTATCTGTGCATCTATGTATCTGTATATCTCTGCCATCCAACGGCAAAACGCTGCAAGTCAAAAACCCTAGATTCGAGAAAAACGCGTTTAAAGGCTTGTAAGTTTCACGCTAGAAATCACCTATTATTTTGCACTCAGTTGCCGCGTGTTGAATTGATGGTGAGCAGAGTAGGCAAAACGCTGCAAGTGGTCCGTTCTAGTGGTCATTTAGTACTTACAGCGTTCTGTGGTGATCAGACGGCATTGACGGTTTTGGTATAAAACATCACAATTGCAGTCATGATGTTTTGGCAAGTCTTATGCAGAGTTACCGCGTTTTGACAGTTTTCTACCGCCTTAACTAGAACATATTTTGAAAATTTCTGTTGTAGGTATGATAGAAGCACCCATGAGGAATCGTTTGATGCAAATTAACACAAAACGCTCGAAAACGCGAGTTACATCGAGTTGCAGCGTTCTGCCGTTGGACGGCAGATCTGTGTATTTGTATATGGCGTCGTAGCTCCCAAACTCATGAAAGAATAGGACGAGTTTCTTTTTAAGCTAGTTTATTTGGTACGGTTCTTAGCTAGGTTTCGTGAAAGTTATGTTCAAGATGTTTGTTGTGGGCAGTCGAAGAAGGCGACGTGGTGGTGGCAGTGGTGGTGTTGCAGCTGAGCTGGAGCCTGCTGCACGTCTCCAAGCTGCTGCTGATGGTGGAGCCCTGCCACTGGACGCACAATGAGGTGAACAAATATAAAATAGATCATTATTTTAGGAGCCGGCAAGCAAGTGGTTGCTGGATGACTGTGAGTTAGGGCGGTTAAATTATCCAGGATATAAAGTAGCCTTTGTGTTAATCCAGTCTATAAGCTATCTGCATTTCCATTCACACACACACACACACACACACACACACATACACAAACTTTCACATTTATAATATTAGTACGATTAACCACCTAGTTTTCCTTCAAATCAGAGAGCACAAACGGAGGTCCTGCTGAGCCAGTTGATAGTGCACCTGTCACCAGCATGCGACCGGGTGTCCCACGAGGTGAACCGGATGGCCAAGCTGGTGAAGCTGAGTCACGCCAAGTTCATGCCGCTCGGGATCTACACCTTGGCCCGCCCGCTCATGGCTACGGTACATCCTACACATTCGCTAATTTAGTAAATGGAGTATGCGTTAGGATCTTTGAGTGTACCAGAAAATCGTTGACAACATATTCTCATGTTATCCTAGTAATTCAGCTAACCCAGTGCAATTCGAAATTAGAACTCCCCGTCTATTCCACTTAATCTAAATCGTTATCTACCATATTGTTAACTCTATTGTAGTTTTTACCCCAGGGCCGCATATACCACTTTCGTTTAGCCTATCTTGCTTCGACATTAAGATGGGCCTATACGAGTACAGTGTGGAATAGAGACCATGGTATTTTTTTCGTTTTGTCTTAATCCATATCTTCAACATGAGAAAAGTTAATACTACTCGGTTCCTGCATGTCTTAACTGTTTTTGCAAATATCTGTTGTCTTATTCTTTTTTGTATTGCAGATTCTCGGCGGCGTCACCACCTACTTGGTCATTATAATACAATTCCAGAAGATTTCAGTCCTTCTCTAACTATCTTATTCCATCCAAACCAGTGTAACAAAATGTCGTGAAACCACAATTATTTGTACCTTAAACACTAATTTTTTTACTGTAAATACTCAAAAGTTGCCATACAGAAACATTTGGGTAAGTACAAGTTCATTGTTTTACAATATTTTTATCGCAGGCACTTATGCCTTGACAGTTAAAAATCATTAAATTAAATTCAGAATAATAAGAAGCGACAACGACAGAAGTTCTTTAGTTTCATTTTTATCATCTTCTCGGCAACTGAATCTGCAGTTACTGTTGGATTCCTACGGTCATGACAGAATCTAGAAACCTGTAATAGTACATTTTGATGCAAGTGCGGAAAGTATGTCACTTTACACGATTCCCGAGTTGTCTTGGCCCGAGCTAAAAGAGGGACAAGACTCGGGACGAGTGAAAATTACAGTTCCGCATGTGTATCAAACGATGTTTTTAATACATTAGCGAAAAAATTTAATACAGCTATCCGTCTGTTTATGTTTGTATCTGTCCTCTTCCCCCGTACCTACCTCTGAAGTGAGCTAACGTGTGAAAACACTCTGTTCGAAATTACTTAAATTTTATAAACGATTTAAAAAAAAATTGTGACTTCAAATTTTGGTCAAGGTTGTCAAGGTTTGCATAAACATTAAAAGTAACATACAGTGCTTTGCATTGCTGTGACGTGTGTGAGTCATCCGCGCTGTGTCGTGCGCGCCCGCCAGTGCGCCGCACCGTGCTAAGTCACATCGCCTGCGATCTAAGTTGCGCTCCGCACCCCTAATTACCGCTGCGCTCTTGGTACTTTATTTAAACATGCAAACTCTGGTTGGACGCACAGTTTAGAACAAAGTTTTTTTTTTATGGAAACGTAAAACGCACTAGTGCGAAATATCTGACATTCCGCACGATATGCACATAGAAAACGTAAAAAGCACTAGTTCGAAAAATCCAACTTTCCGCACGATATCCAGCTACGAAAAGTACCAATTTTTGAGCAACTGTATTTAAAAAAATACTACCTTGCCTTAGGGAGACACCAATAATATCTTTTGTATAGTTTTTTGAGGTTAGGAATGCATTGGTGCCATCACCCTAAGCACAAATTTCCCAATCCTTACTAATATTAATTATACAAGAGTTTGTATAATTGTTCGATATTTACGGTACAGAGATTTATTATACCTAGCGACATAGGGTTCTTTTTATTTCAGAAAATGTGATAGTTCCTGGTTCTTGCAAAAAAAATGTGGTGGACAGAATCCCCGGCTAAGGCCATTCCTTACAATTTCAGATTTCAATAAATAAAAAATGAAATTGAATACTCTGTTTATCAAACTTTGCTTCGAAAGGTTATTTTTTTACGTGCAAGATAAAAGATAGATTATTGTGATACTTAGTAACTCATGTTAACCACGTTGCAATTGAAATCGTGTAAAATTAATATTTTGAATGTTTAATTTAGATTCTGAGCGATAGAGGCGTACTGTCCCAGGCCCGGGTACTGCGCTCAGCGGCGACCCACTTTGTTTTGCATTTTATATCGCGCAGGTCAACCGCGGCCCGCGGCCCGGGGCGACACGACTTTATTTATGTTTCACTACGTAGCATTTAGAGGCCGCGACGCTCGAGTTTTAGCACTAACTCCAAACATGGAGGAAATCACGTGAAATGTAGTCAATCTGGGCCTCTATTCTAGGCGGTAAAAACAATACCACCTGTTATGGTATTGTAACTCGGCCGCCATTACTGTCAAGTAAATAAGAGCTATCAAAACGTTGACAATACGATAACAGGGCAAAGACGATATGGTTATTACTTTGCTTTAAATTAACATGATTTTCACTCATACTAAAACAATAAAACGGGACTTAATCGCGTAATGAAATGAGCATTTACCTCAACGTTTCGACTGTGTTACAACAGCCGCGGTCGCGAGGAGACTGAAGGCTGTTGTAACACAGTCGAAACGTCGAGATAGATGTACGTTTTATTACGCGATTAAGTCCCGTTTTATAGTTTTAGTATGACCTCCATTGCAGGTATTCTCATGAGAACGCATGGTCGAAGAACTTACTGACAACCTAATCTGAGTACTGCTGTGGTCTCATGAACTTTCCGCTGTATAATGTCCACGGGCCTATGAGTCTAGTTTTACCTGCCAGCGATGTGTCCCTTAAAAGTAGCACCCAAGTTTATTGTAAAGCACAAAAACGGGTCACAGTTATGGTGTTGTTATAAAAAACAAATTCACAATTATAACGCTCTTATCCCTTGATGAAGAACTCCTAATGAGTCCAAAATATGTTGGACCCTTCCAGTTGATAATGTTGAGTTTTAAACCATTATTCCTTCATAGTAAATTAGGGCTCACGCTTTAAAATGTTACTATCTAACGTATTTATTGATACATTCGCTTCTTTATGTTGTTTGTTATATTAAAAATAATAAATTGTATCTGCAATACCGCCTGCATAGAATTTTCGTATCAACGTATTCCTTAAGAATGCTCCCATTTTCTCGCACAACCAGCAGCCTAATCGTTTCTCCGACTCTAAAAGCTGTGCAAACGCCAAAATATCGTAAATCTCCCAAGAATAACTTTCTCAATATTAGTTTACCGATAGGAATCAAAACTTTGTTTACCAGCTACTTACCCAAGAATTTACATTTTCTCTATAGAAACTATTCTTCAAACAAAGAGACTCTAAACTGGAACACCGCACCCTTTCACGGAGCGCTATAAACCGGTGGCGTCTCGAACTATCTCATAAAAACTTATATAACACACACGGTAATGGAGGTTTTAGAGCGGTGCTTATGGTCAATATACTGCACCAGAGAAGGAAAAATATCAGTGGATTCTACAGTAAAGAGTTAATAATAGATGCAAATGATTCTGTGATAAGGAGTATCATAGATAGTAGGCAAATCCGCCTGTGACCAATAACGATGAGCAATGTGTCTCCATATGTTATTTTAAGTTTTAAAACTTTTACTATAGCAAGAAGTACTTAATTTGTGATTAAAAGTTATCACTAAATAAATTAGTAAAATAAAGACAAGACAATTATTAGTAAAGACAAATATGATTACATGTTTTTTTTTTTGGTCGCAAACGATAGTGAAGTACTGGGGCAGTTACTGCCGGAAATAGATCTGTGAGTACCTGATCTTTCCGACTCCCAGGTTTGCCCAAGGATTGCGCAGTAAGTCAATACACACCCCATCCCACCAGGTGACTCGCCGGATTATCGCCACATTTCCGACCATCGGAATAGCGATACATTTTGTACCGGGGCACTTCGACGCATGTTTTACGCCCATCAAACCACCCCACCCCTTCCCTCAACCCCCGTGAAGACTCACCGAGCTCCAATCAACATCTGGAGCAAAGTCCCAGCCATCCAGGAGTAACCAGAGACTCCACAGGGCCAAATAGCTTAATTTTTGTAATTTTAAAGTGAACTAATATTTAGACGCTTAGGCCTGATTTTTCAATGTTCAGATAACAGTAACTGTTGGGTAAATTTTAGCTTGCTCCTTTTCTATGTCAAATAAAAGAAAAGGACCGAGCTAAAATTTACCCAACAGTTAATTTTATCTGGACATTGAAAAATCAGGCCTTAGTTAGTTTAGTAATAAAAAAGTAGTTGTAAGTTATAAATAACCTATCAATGAGATATCGCTCACTGCTAAAAAGTCCAAGGCTGCATACATTTCCTGCCCGTCCTTCTGATGATGCCAATCTCTGCGTAGTGTTCTCATTATCTCAGAAACTGAAAATATATTCTACCCTCTGACACGAGAAAACGCCTTTCTTACCTATACTTACCTATTTTTTACGACGGGTCTTTTTTTCTCTGTCGCTTCATTTATGAAAGCTGAAAAACATTACAACAGCTGAGTTCTGCATCTTTGGGTTCTTCTATTATTAAAATAAGGTTTTTCTCACGGACTTACACTCTGATGAAGAATAATGATTTATTTTTTATTATTTCTGATTGCCCTTGCCGAGAATATTCCTGTTTAATATCACTTCAATCACAAAAACTGCCTTTTTAAATTTTCTGATTACCACTTTGCAACCTGAAACTTCAAAATGCTAAATCAACATTTTGTACGTAATCGTCAATTAACGTCAATTCAAAATGGACATCCATGTGACAACGAATTAGTCGGCGAATCTAAGCGTGTCAATAACCTGGCAGGCGGCCGGGCGCGCAACGACCCCGAAAGGATATAACCGAGCGGAAAATTGGAACCACGTGGCCCGACCTGTATATATGAGTATTGGTCATTTGTATAGCAGAGAGCATATCTATGTTTGGCGATACAGAAGAAATAATAAAACAAAAAGCGGCCAAGTGCGAGTCGGACTCGCCCATGAAGGGTTCCGTGAAAGGTAAATTGCGGTTTACGATTTATGACGTATTAAAAAAAAACTAATTATTAGATCTCGTTCAAACCAATTTTCGGTGGAAGTTTGCATGGTAATGTACATCATATATTATTTTTACATTTATCATTCCCTTATTTTAGAAGTTACGGGGGGGGGGACACACATTTTTCCACTTTGGAAGCGTCTCTCGCGCAAACTATTCAGTTTAGAAAAAAATTATAATAGAAACCTCAATATCATTTTTGAATACCTATCCATAGATACCCCACACGTATGAGTTTGATGAAAAAAAAATTTTTGAGTTTCAGTTCTAAGTATGGGGAACCCCAAAAATTTATTGTTTTTTTTCTATTTTTGTATGAAAATCTTAATGCGGTTCACCGAATACATCTACTTACCAAGTTTCCACAGTATAGCTCTTATAGTTACGGAATAAAGTGGCTGTGACATACGGACGGACAGACGGACAGACATGACGAATCTATAAGGGTTCCGTTTTTTGCCATTTGGCTACGGAACCCTAAAAAGGAGTTTGTTGGTGTGTGTCGTCCTAATTTTAACAAGTCTCATTTATGGAACTCTTGACTTAAAGATAGATTCATATTTCAAGCGACAAATATAATGAAGTTATCAAATTTTACAGTTTTGGAAAAAATATCAAAAATCTTTTAACATCTGTATTAAAATTTTGTCTAGTTAAAATGGACCTATGTTCATAACAAAATTAGTATTTTCCTTTGCGTTTTCTAACCATATTATCTGAAATACAGAACCCTCGGTGCGCGAGGTCAACTCGCACCTGACCGGTTTCTTTTTACCATTAACCTACGGAACCCGAAAAACATAATATAGTTACAATGTACCTAATCGTAAGTAGAAAAAAATACACTGAGATTTGAGGCCACGAGTACACATCAAAGTTTGAAGAAACGTATTGGGTGCTACTAACTTTAAAAAAAACATGTCATGCAATCAAAGTCGGAAGGTATCTCTCTCATCCTTGCACTTGCGAGCAAGTGGAACAACGTAAGCCCGCCGGGTAATCCAACGAAGGAGCGAGCAGATTATTTAACAAAATCAACACGATACGGCAATGTAAAACATAGGCCGTTTAGTTCCCGAGTTCCCGGAACAAGTGCAGCGATGTAGACCTTTTCAAATGCTAATAAAGTGAATTTGAATAATGGTTTCGCATTGAACTAAATTTAAATGAATTTGTCGCTCCGGCGAGCGGCGCTGCGCCGCCATGCGGCCCCTGAACTTAGACTTGCACCACCATGCTATATCCTCTGATGTAACTACGAAGAGATCTGTGATAGGATTAAAATTTATGCGAGAACGTGTGTAGTAGCATTTCATCATGATTTGAACTAGTGGATAAGCTGCGATGCTTGGTGTGTGTTTGTTCATTTAAAAGTATTTATATTGGCTCTCATTTGTAGTCCGATAGTATTAGTATTCATAATCATCGCAAGTTATAAAGTGTTTTTTTACAGAAATTGTTTTTATTTCAGGGTTTTTAAAAACAAACCTAACCTATCCTAACCTCATTTACCAGCTAGATATTACAATAATCCTGAAATAAAAACCGTTTCAGTAAAAACACTTTATGACTTGCGATGATTATCAATAACAATACATTCGGAGTAAAAATAATTATATGAAACAAAGCGCTGCCTATATTTATTTTATTGAGTTGAATAATTAATTATCACCGAGTCCGATAACTGATGGAAGCGAATCATACACTCCCAGCGTAGATCGTCCATTGATGACCACTATCCTCAGTCATGAGGGAACGGCCAGAGAGAGAGAGAGACTTAAGTAGTAGTATTTTTTTTTATAAATAATTTTTGGCGTCCGATTTTAGACCTTTTGTTTTGTTGCAGAAAAGTTAATGTAGCCTCGTCTTGTGCTTTCACTTAGGCCCTGTTGTTTGATCAGTGGTTAAACTAACTAATTGTTAAAATTCGAAAAAGGAATGGAAAATTTGACACATTTCCTTGAGATTTTAACCATTAGTAAAAAAAATTGAATATTAGTTAGTTTAACGATCAATCAAACAACAGGCCATTAGACAGGTGTCCTAATAGGACATTAGTGCTTATACAATTGGGTGTAAGAAAAGAAGGTCCAACTAATTTGTATGTGGACGATAGCTAGAAATCTCGAATATAGGCGCACGCGCTCGTAAAAATTGTTCTAGGGCCAAACAAAATTATATACCTACTATACTCTCGTCGTCTCGTCGTTTAAAGTCGCATACATTTTTGTTATTTGTTAGTTCCGATGGCAAAAAAGCGAAGGTCTTTGCCCTGAAGTGGGACACTAATTACACTTCCCTCCTAATCAAAAATGCAATAACTAAATAGAATAGCCAAAGCAGATTCAACTCTTTTCTGTTTGTAACTAGGCTGCAATTTCTATAGATGTTTTGTCTGAAATATCGCCATTATGCTTAGAAGGGCAGCTAATTTGGTAACAAAAAGATAAATATAGTAAGAATTTGTACGAAAACAAATATTTACCCTATTAACATCATAAACATGCAAGTCGTTTACTCAACACTGAAAACAGTGATTAATGTTGACGACAAACAATTCGCGTTCATAAATTATCCGTTATTGAATTTAAACATTTTATCAATTGGAAATAACAATAGCAACAAAACAGTAATATTGTCAGTACCGTAATCAAACAAACCGCACCATTCATAATTAATGTTCACCCTGAAACGCCTCGTTTGAATCAGAACTCCTCTTTTGTAATTTTAAGCAAACCGGCTTGCTGCCACATCAAAGTGCCGAACGCTTTGAGCACTGTTTGTGTTCTGTCTCAAGGGCAGCGAATATTCTGGTTGTAAATTCGAAACTTCCCTCACCATGTCGAGTTGGAAGTCGACTGTGAGAATAACACTTAAATAACATGAAACTGTAATGAATTAATGTCATGTTATTCTGTGAAAGGTTAACGTTGAACAAAAGAGAATTCAACTTCGAGTCATTTTGATTAAATTTTGACCTCTGGACTCCTGTGAACGATTTGTTTGTTTAATACTCTATAAAAGGCACGTTATCTCGTTGTTTTTGTTCTTGAAATTGCAAGTCAGAAATATGAACAGATCTTAGGTTTAGAAAGACTTATTCCAATTTACCTGGAAAAAAACTTTTTGAGAGATTATGTAAAATATTCCTTAGAGTGCCAAGAGAAGTGCAAAGTGTTTGAGTTTGCTAACAGCAAACTTTGTACAATCGGCAAAGTGGAATCCTGACTCACAAAGAACTATGGCTCTGTGACATTGGTTTGACACTTCTTACGATTTGATTTATAACGTCACTGTGACATAGTTTGATGTTGGGTCAAGGTTCTTTCTCTTTCTTTCATCTTTCTACCAGTCATAAAAGTTTTATATTTATCTACATTAAAAGTCTTGAACGTTTATTCGCATTTTATACCCTTTCGCAGTTTTTATACTAATGAAAAATTTCAACTCCGGATCCAAGGACCCCTTAGTATCATAAATGTGAGGTAGGTTTAGGTCATGTTAGTTCTTCAGCTGGCCCGGAGGGCCAAA
Source organism: Acleris literana (assembly GCA_946894065.1). Lineage (NCBI taxonomy): Eukaryota > Metazoa > Arthropoda > Insecta > Lepidoptera > Tortricidae > Acleris > Acleris literana. The sequence continues at coordinate 346,664 of OX335687.1, forward strand.
CCACCCGGAAATAGGAGCTCCGCGGCAACGGAGCTCCGTCAACTTTATTCCAAAGTGTATAAAATGTGAAAAAATCGTCTTGAATCCTCAGCAAAGAATCCCAGTAATACTAGATCAATATGAATTGAGTGTCTGAAATATTGTTTAATGGTCTTGACGTCACGAAACAGAATACCATTATTAGTTTAAGCATTCTCTTTGTGTACTAATTGTTTTCTGGTCGAGGTCAAAGGCCTAAAAATAGATATAACTATGGAGGTATCTGGGTTTATAGATAGTCATGAAGATGCGCCGTTGTAAATGGAGCGTTCCGCGCGGCTGCCTATCAGCGTGATGTACGCGCGTGAAAGGAGGCAATGGCGCGTACGCGGACCGCGATCCAACCTGGCTGCTCTACTAAGGCAAATGGCGGTATCTCTGCCATAACTCCTGAAGCAATTGCAACCTTATTACTAACGGGAGAGGGTTGTATCTGCTTTGACTACTGAGTTTGAGATATCGCCTTTTGGCTTGTGTGCTTGTTAGATACCTCGTCGTTCATTTCGTCTCTAAAACATTCAGTACCAACGACCTTTTAGTCGGGTCCACTGTTCGTTGCAGATTTTTGCCGAAAAATGCAGTGTAGGACTCGAAGCATTGGCTGGCGGTGAATGTGTGCATGCAACATGCATGTGGCACTTTTTGAGATAAATGATTTTCTGAAACGGTTCCCAAAATCTAAAAAAATATAAAAAACATGTACATAATGATTTTTAAAAGTTATTTAACGATAACGCTTTACCTGTATCATTTTTTTACTTCGAGATTTTATTTTACAACCTTGTAAATGTAATTTAAATGTATAATTAGGCCTAATTAGTAGAAGAAGAAGAAGAAAATTGTTTATTTAATACAGTTTTATAGCACCAGAGTCCCTGAGATAAACCACGGACAGACGGACAGATCGACGGACATAGCGAAACTACAAGGGCGGAACCCTCAAAACGAAAAAATAGATAAAATATGACGGTACAGTTTGTTTCTTCGGACACCTCGTCGGTTCCAAAAGGTCGTGTACCTATGTTCCCCAACATGAAATCTTCACCTTTTTAGTGGCAAGAGCAAGGCTTGTTTCTACTACCGTAAACAATAACATTCGTGTAGGTACAGCTCGGTCTGTGGCATCTGACTCGTGCAAATGTATGCATTTTGAAATATATTCTAACCGTGCTAGCTTTACAGTTTTTGCTAGTGGAGGACTGATTTCATACATTTTAAGTCAATAAAACCCTTTTATCTGACTTAAAAAAATACAAGTATAATAGCAGAAAAATATTTTGCAAAAGAAAAACTATAAAGGTCTTCGCACATTATAACAACTCCACGCCAACGCGGCAACAACTCTACTAACACTCTCGATGAGTAGTCAACTAGTTGATCCACCCAATGGTCACTAGTGGACAACGCGGTGTCAACGAGTGGACAACGCGGTGCCAACGAGTGGACAACGCGGTGCCAACGAGTGGGTAATGCGTATTCAACAGACAACTCGTCTAACCTCAGTTTTCGGTTGAATTTTGTCCAAAGAAGTCGTGTTGCTTATGAAATGTCGAACTTTACATTCAGTGAACTGGCGATTATAGCTATTATACTTGATAATGAAAATGAACGAAACAGCAGGAAAAGAAGATATTGGGTACATGATATGTTGCGACAAAGGAAATCAGAAGGGGAATATTGGAATATCCGGAAACGTGTGCTAGATGACGAAGAAAAATTCTATATCTATTTCCGTATGCCGAGATACTTGTTTTATTATATACTTAATATTATTGAGGACGACATCTACAAAAGAAACACGCGATTTAGAGAAGCTGTATCACCGGAAGAAAAGCTGGCAGTGACATTAAGGTAAGCAATAAGAAACTTTTTTATAATTTATATGTATTTATTTATATATCAAGTTAAAGGATAAATCAAAGCAAAGCAATTTTACTTTAGTTGTGTTAAGAAGAACCATCAACCCTCGATTCTTCCATAGGCGTTGTATTTTGCTGTTGGGTGCTAGCGGTGCTACTACCGGTAGTACCTGCATTTAGGTTTTGAGTTGTGTAGCCAGAAGTTCCTGGTGCAAAAAAATCTTCATAGTAACAGTTTCGATTATTTTGCAGTTCTTGTATTTCAGCTTCCGAAACTAAATTAAAAATTCTTGACTTTAAAAGTGCTTGATTATAGGTAGATAATTTTTTTACTGTGCTAGAAATACTTAAAAAAAATTTATCCATTTCGTCATTCTGCTTTCCATCTTCATCGTTTTTGTTTTTTAATAAATATTCCATTAAGACCGCCGATGCACTTGTTTCTTGCAATTTCTTTCGTTTTGTCGTTTTTGGAATGTCAGGAAACACTGATCTAGATGATTCGTACATAGACACCGAAGATTCAGGACGCTCCGAGGTAATTGACGAGTCTTGAGATTCTTCATTATTAGTCACATTGGCAAGAATTTCCGCAGCAGATAAGCTATTTTCATCATCACCATCATCTGTGTTGTCCACTGACGTCACTGTAGACCGTTCTTTATAATGTGGTAATAAAAAAGACATTTCAGTTTCATATTGCCATTTTTTATTAGTATTAGCACTCTGACCACTTTTAGTTGCTTTCTTTTTAATGGCTCTTCTATGATATTCCCTTAAGTTTTGCCATATCTTCTTACATTCTGACGCTGTAACAAAATAATATAAATATAAAGAAAAATTGGTTGTTTCAGGTACTTGATTAGTGGCTGTTCATTTAGGACTATGAGTTCAAGCTTTCGGTTAGGCGAAAGTACCATCCGGTCGATATTAAAAGATGTGTGCAATGCGATTATAAATACAATGAAGGGGAAGTTCATGCCCACACCTACTACCGAAGACTGGAAAAGAATCGCAGATGGTTTCAATAAAAAATGGAATTTTCCAAACTGTATAGGTGCCATCGACGGCAAACATGTAAACATAATTGCCCCTCCTAGCAGCGGCTCGCTATTTTTTAATTATAAAAAACACTTCTCTATCGTCCTCATGGCTATCGTCGATGATAAATACAGATTTATAGCTGTCGATATAGGGGCCTATGGCAGGAATAGTGATGGCGGAATTTTGGCATCGTCAAGATTAGGAAGAGCGATTGAAATGAATACATTTAATATTCCAACTGACACACCATTACCTGGTACTGAAATAATAATGCCACATGTTTTTGTAGCCGACGAAGCGTTTCCTTTAAAAAAGAATTTATTGCGACCATATCCACGTTCAAGTGGCATTTCAGAAAAGGAAAGAATATACAATAATCGCTTATCGCGAGCTCGCAGAGTAGTTGAAAACGCGTTCGGCATCTTATATCAAAAATTTGGAATTTATAATAAGAATTTGCATTTACACCCAAAATATGTTGATATTGTGGTCTTTGCGACGTGTATTTTACACAATGTCATGCGGTGTTATAATATAACATCCGATGATGAAGTCAACACAAGGCAGAGTTCGGCCAATAATGATGATGAACAGAGATTACTAAGTACACTTCCAGAAGATATAAGTGAATCTTCGGCATCTGCTTTTGAAACGCGTGATATGTTTGCAACTTATTTTCAATCTCCCGAAGGACGAGTTCCGTGGCAGCATTTAATATAGATCATGGATAATTAATATGTAATAATCATAAGAAGTTGGTTATAATATTATTGGCTTATTAAGAATATTAAACAAGTTTCTATACTAAGGTGGGATTTTATTACTGATTACCTATATTAAATAAACGTAAGGCACTTTATTATAACATACAGAAACCCAAAATAAAAAATATATGACGTAGATTTAATATTTTATGTCAGTAAATTCTGGGATTTTATATTACTGTATGTGAAAAAACTAATTTTTACGATAAACCAAGATTTTTCGAGTGTCCAAGTAGAAAATCGTAGGTACTGTTAACTGTACAATAACATACCTACTTTTTGGATGTAACAGGTTGAATTAAATTTTCTCAAAATGTACTTTAATGAAATGACTTATAAGTTTTAACATTACTTTTAATATCTATTAGAATCACACATATTTATTGGTTCGATAGCTGAATTTCTGTAGATTATGGCAAAATCAATAACTCAATACCAACACTGAAAACGTCACAAATAGAAATTAATTATGTTAAAAATTCCTACCTGGTTGCGACAATACAATAGCGATTTCATTCCATGCCTTTTCCTTCTTATGTACGTCACTATATTTCGAATCACTAAGGTCGTATAGTAGCGGATATTTTCGCACTTCTTCTATCAACTTTTCTTTCTGCATGATTTTCGAAAAATATCACCGTATACCGCTTATCAACGTGCACTCCGTCCTTCGATTCCATAGTGAATGATGGCGGGCGGGGGGAAGGCACGGGGCGGACGGGTGGGCTGGCAAATGGTTGCCCGTCACGCGTCAGTCGCAAACGCATAGTCGTTGCGTGGACAACGTGTGGTCGTTGCGTGGACAACGTGTGGTCGTTGCGTGGACGACGTGTGGTCATTGCGTGACAAACGTGTCGGGGTTGACCTTTAGTGTACGATGCGTAGGCCACTCGTTGTACACTACTTATAATCATTTTTTGAAATTAAACCTTGAACATATGACACAGGGCTTAAATTTCAATGTCTAGCATAGAGTCGAGTCGCCGGTGAGTTGTTATAATGTGCGAAGACCTTAAACATGTGTAAAAAAATACAAGTCGACCGTGCCAAGTCAAGTTGGTGATGCAATGGTGGCGCGTAGCTCGTAGAATTCCACGGTGCTACGGGCTACGGCGTAGCGCGTAGCGCTCAAGGAGCTCACGTTATGAATGACAGAGAGTGTTGTTATGGGTGAAAAACTTAAGTAAATTACCTCTTGCATGTAGTTGTGTACAAAACTAATATGGACTTTACGTCAAATTTCACCGGCCATCAAACACCTTGATTAAAAATTTAGAACATTTTAAGTCTGTTATAAGTTTCTTCATTCCTAATACAACTATAAAAATATGTCTGCTTGTGGAGCTTTCACTGCAAAACTGCTGCGTCGGTTATGATAAAATTTGGTTAGTACCTTCACTTCTCTAAACCTTTTGCATCTTTGCTTAATATTTGCCATCACCGCCGAGCTAATGCTTACATAATATGCTATGATACTTACGCATGTACGAGTAAGCATTAGCTAGACGGAGATGGCGGATACTAATCCGTAGCACATTTAATTTTTATTTTGATTTAATATTGATACCCTAGTGGCATTTTTTTTATTTTGATTTTTGATTTAATTTTTATTTCTGTTTTTCTTTTTCTTTTTATTTTGAGGTTATTCTATTTTTATAATTATTTTTGTTATAATAATTAATGCTTAAGTTATCCTTGTACTACCTACTAACTTAATGGATGAAAATGTCTAAATAAATGAAATGAAATAGTTATAATCATGAATAATCATTTATAAAATGGGAACAGTATGTAGTTCACATTTTATAAAAACAGGGAATCATTTGCCGCTCACCCGTAATTTTCGAGATAAATCTCTCTCGGTTCGCGCGCGCGCCGCCCGCGTAGATCACCGGCGCAAATCACCTCGCAGACGTTTATGACCGCGCCGTTTACCGCCCGAGGCATTGCGACGATTGTCGAGTGATCGGTCGGGAGACGGCGTGGGGAGTTTATCAACCAGGCCGATTTTAGGCGGTAAAAACCGTTTCGTCTTTGACCTGTTATCGTATTGTCAACGTTTTGATAGAATAGAAAAGAATAGAAATAAATTTACTGACAAAATTTGACACTATACATAATAATACAACTAAACACAAAAAGAAAACAAATTTTACAGTATGGCAAAGTTTCGAGTATCAAATATTGTCTATTTAATAGGACCACTTAGCATGATGTCGTGGCGTACCGGACCACGACCCACGACGCTGTTTGTATTGGCCCCGATAAAGATAGCTCTTATTTACTTGACATTAATATCAAACGAGTTAGAAACAACACCATATAGTCTTTGACCTGTTATGGTATTGTTTTGAACTCAGACGCCATTGCTGTCACGTAAATAAGAGCATCTATTCTAGACGGTAAAAACCATATTGTCCTTGATGTGTTATGGTACTGTTTTTACTCAGCCACCATTACTGTCAAGTAAATAAGAGCTATCAAAACGTTGACAATACGATAACAGGGCAAGGATAATATTGTTTTTATCGCCTAGAATAGAGGCCAAGAGCTATCAAGTAGTCGACAATACGATAACAGGTCAAGGACAATATTGTTTTTATCGCCGAGAATAAAGGCCAAGAGCTATCAAATAGTCGACAATACGATAACAGGTCAAGGACAATATTGTTTTTATCGCCTAGAATAGAGGCCAAGAGCTATCAAATAGTCGACAATACGATAACAGGTCAAGGACAATATTGTTTTTATCGCCGAGAATAAAGGCCAAGAGCTATCAAATAGTCGACAATACGATAACAGGTCAATGACAATATTGTTTTTATCTCCTAGAATAGAGGCCAAGAGCGATCAAAATGATGAAAAAACGATAACAGGTCAAAGACAATATGGTTTTTATTCGCCTAGAATCTCGGCCTAAATTGTGCTCGTAGGTACTCAAAATTGACCGCCGGCCGGGTCCCGGTAACTTTATTAGCGGTAGAACCTTGCGCAGGGACTTTCCGCATCAGTACCACCGTCTTATCCTTTATCCTACCACCACGCAGTAAAGCAATTTACATGCATAGAGGCATTCTATCTAAGTCCTCAGGGTTGGCAACGCATTTGCTGCGTTTACTAGTTACATATTCATACATATATTGTCAACAGAACAATAACAACAGAGTATGCATGGAAAATAGCAATTGTAAATGTTCATCTTTGTTTCTCAGCGAATAGGGAATATTCATGTTTGTTGCTCACACCTTCGATAAAAGTTGATTCATGTAATTTTCATTAAATAAATGAATAAAAATAAATGTAACAAACAGTTGAGATAAATCATTTTTTGAATAGGTATAAAAATAGCCATGATATAAGCCAACAAATTCCTATCTCTTTCTATGAAAACAGAATTCAACATGGAGTTTATATGGCCGACCTGTTACAATGACGTCACAGTGCACTTCGGATCTCTCTGTCTAATTAGCAGCTTAAAATGCTTGTTTCATGCGTATTTCATGGCCGATTTAAATTATAATTTCACTTTTGGTGATCTCTTTTACGGTATTTTCATATTTTGTTAAGAAATGCGATTTAAAAAATACATGCATTATATGCATATTCTCTATTTTTGTCGGAATAAGCTCCCCAATATCTTCGATATTCTGATTTCAATCGACCGTTCATTGACTCTGAACATGTCTGAAACACAAATAAATACATCTTAATAAATAAATAATTTGTCGTAAGAAAGTAAAAAGCATTTCCCCTTGAAGAGTTTTTAGGTGTCTGTCGCAGTTCAACGAGGGTTGTAACGCTCGAAACGTCTAGACGAAGAACTACTGAAACATAATTAAGAGATAAAATAATTTTCTTTTCTTATTAACGAAAAGACCGTCAATTAATATATTAATTATTCGTTACAATACTTGTTGACATTGATAGCGTCACTGAACGTAATATATAAAATAATGGCGATACCATTGTACCATAGTACAAATAGAAGAGTATTCGTCTCCGGCTTTTTAGGATGGTCTAAGATCCGAATAGGAGACGACCTTCACCGGGCTGTTTGTTTGATAAAAACTATTTTATATCAAACGTTAGGTTTAGTGTAAATTATTAGTACCTACCCAATAGTCATGACGGGAAAAAATAGTTAACCTAACGTTTGCATATTCTATAGGCGTCATGCTTTCGAATAGTATGTAATTGGTCTATTTAACAAGCAATAGCAATTTAAAAAAAAGTTCCTTTTCAGTTTTTTTTTTTATCATCTAAGGTTGGGACAGAAAATTTTCAGTCAACCTATTCGCCATACATTACTTAGTATATTAAATTTGATATAATTATGTATAATACTTTTTATCGAATAAACAGCCCGGTGAAGGTTGTCTCCTATTCGGATGTTACCTATGGCCGCTCAAGTGCTAGGGTTGCTTTGATGCGCGTCGCTCGATACTTAATAGGCACGCAAGCAAATGCGGCGATGGGACGCGGCCCCGACTAAACCGGCTTGGTGCGTCCTGTGGAGTTTGATTGTGGCGGCTCGCGGCGCTTACGGTCGAGACACGCACATATGCAAGCCGCGTGATATACCTTTGTTTCCAGACGGACTCCAGTTTGTACTGTGACTGTAGTTACCAACTAGATCTGATAAACCCCGTCGTCAATAATTGGATTTTTTTAACTAAATACATTTTTTTTTTAATTGCTCTACTTTGGGTACTAGGCAACGATAAATACAATACAATACGATACAAATACTCTTTATGGAACACCAAAAAAACAAAACACGGAACAGTACATTTTATCTATAGATATACAACAGGCGGTCTTACCGCTAAATAGCGATCTCTTCCAGACAACCTACTTAACATACTTAGTAATAAATATCAGAGATCAATCTCACACAAATTGACCTAGTCCCAAACTAAGCTCTAGGCTTATACTATGGGTACCAGACAACGATATAAATACTTGTATAGAGTAATAAATACTTAAATACATTGAAAACGTCTAAGACTCAAAAAAAAATACCCGCACTCGTCACACAAATATTTTCCCAAACCGGGAACCGAACTCGGGACCGCTAGCTTCATAGGCAGGGTCACTACCAACTAGGGCAAAGCGTCGTCACGTAATGTAGACAAAGATATATTCAAATGGATAAAAAACATCCAAGACTCAAAAATAAATACATACATCAAACAAGTACCTAGCTGCTCTTACCAGAAATCGAACCCCGAACCACTAGCTACTTAGTCAGGGAATTTACACTATTTACATACATACGTTAAATCACGCCTGTTTCCCAGAGGGGTAGGCAGAGACCACTTCTTTCCTCCTGCTACGATCCTGACAAATCTCTTCCGCTTCTTCCACATTCATACATCGAGTCATGCATATTTACACTATTTATTTCATCGAAAAACCTCGGCATGTATCCCTCTAACCGGGCACCGGTCGTCCCCCCCCCCCCCGCATGCGAGCCCTTCGCGTGAGCCGCGCGGGGCAGGTATTTAATAAATCTCTCCGCGGGAAGTTTCCTCATGAACACCTTATTCGCCGCATTACGCTGCTTGTAGATGGGCACATAATACTACTTATAGGCGCTCCGCGTCCAGGATAATTCAGTTAGTTATAAGCCTGTTAGGGTTCCGTAGGTTTGATCAAAAATGAATAATTTTAGTATCACTTGTGCGTCAGTCTGTCCATTTCTCCCAACCTATAGATATTTTTGTGACCTAATTAGAAAAAAAAACACTATTTTCAAGTTTACCATGAACGTCTTCATCAAATAAAAAGGGGTTATTATAAGGAAAGCAAATAGTTTATTTTCATTTATGTAGATACTATACATGTTACGTTTTTAGAATCTTTATACAGTTAATCTTTTATTTCATAGCCAAATTTCCTTTTAAATCCAAAGCAATAATAATACCTAATACAAAAAGTAAAAAAATGAAAATAAGTTCGCCTTTGTAGGTACATACCTTGTGTGTTTCTGTCTATTTTGTTGTTTGTTATTTTCCCGTTTGTACAATAAAGTATTTACATACATACATAATTATATATTATTAAACGGATTTCCAATTAAATACAAGCACCCAATCAAAAAGAATCACTTTTATTTCACTGAACGTTCTATTAATAAAACCGCAAAACGATTCCAAATCTCATATCCCCGTCTTTTAGGTTTGAGTGCGATTTAACCTTTGGAAATGTATGAAAACCATTGACAAATCATTTCCTTCTCGTTACGTCATTCAGTGATGTACAGCAGAGCTAAGGTAAACTGTTCTTGAGAGCTCGAGCTTAAGTGCTTACTCATGCAATTTACATGAGTGCTAAGATTTAGGGCGGCGCGGATCAGGTTGCCTCACCTCGCGGCGAGCGTCGGAACGTATCATATTCTTGAACGGGCTCTACGTGCGAGTTTACGTTCATAAGGGTTTTAATCGCATTAGAATCGTTTGGTTTATTTACCAGTAATAATTAAACAACAGTAAACTCACAGTGTCTGTCTGTGATTTCTAAATAAAGCTGTACAGTCAACAACATAAATAAGTGATCACTTATGTACCTTGTCACTTTAACGTCGTATTTGAAATGTCATACAAAATTGTGAAACGATTGAAAGCGACAAGGTACATAAATGATCACTTATTTATGCTGTTGACTGTACAGCCGTTCGACATGACCGAGTAACAAACAAATACACAAACTTTTAATTATAATATTAGTAGGACTTATGATTTAGTACAGAGGGCAACCAGATATAGATATAGGAGTTTCCTTATAATTCATTAGAATTAAGATTTATCTAAAATAAGAGAAAGGTATCCCCGATACGCCATTAAACGTTATTTCCGTAAAACTGTCCTTGGCCACCCACCAGTGCCACGTCTAAGCACGCTTCTCAATGACAACCGCTGTACCTTATACCATTGTCACTCGTATTTCAGGATACGCCGCAGGATCATCCATGAATAAATATCACTCTTTGTAATTTTAGTAATTTTAGTAATGATATAGAGGTAAGTACCTAGTTTTAGTACCTTTTATTTCAATGTATTTTTAACTAGACGCTACGTGGCTTACCTAGTTTTAGCGCATGTGGTGTCAACCAGTAAGTAGCTGTGCCATTAGTTCATTATAACGAAGGCAAAAGGTATAAATTAAACTGCGATGATGCACATAAACAATTAAGTGGTTTTTTTTTAAGAATTCTATGTTCTTATGTACAACGTTTATAATGTAGATAGTAACACTATTATTCGTAGTATTTAATAAACATTCTCCGCAAGATGCACATCTTTGCACGAGTTTGCAAAGAATATTACATTTCGCTATGTTTAGATATTCACTTACGACATGTTACAATTTAATATCAAGAATATTTTATTCTGTAGCTTTTTTTTTTTTGTTAAGTATATTTGTGTTCTAGTGTTAGTGTAAAGGGCTACAGACTAGCCCTACAGCCGAGCCTGTGCGTGTATTGGCCTGTCAGTCTATCGTAAAAGAACGCAGAGCTTTCAGTTCCTTTTTAAGTACTAGTCTTGAAACTGCAGGTAAACTGTTAGTTAGTCTGCGGTAGCCTTTTTCGTTCGTATAATTTTGTATCTTCGCAATTAAATCAAAGACTACTTCATCTGCAAAATTATTTCGGGAATATAATCCTCATTTTCCTAAAATGATTTTTCTTTAAAACTTTCAAGCGGTGTTTAAGTTTGTTTTCATTTTAGATGTTTTACTATCTAAGTATAATAATAATCACTTAATACTAAAACTAGTAGTTCGTCTCAAACAGAGACCACACGGCGCTCCCCACCCAACTCCGTAGCCCCTCGACCGATCCAGATCTCAATCGAACTTAAAAATAGCATTTGCCTCAATACTCAATCAAATTTTGACCAACACATTATATTTTTGAAAAGTTTTTGTACAGCCGTTACACAAAACCAATTACCTATTTAATTCAAGAAAGGAACGTCTTACTTTCTCTATTCCTAAAGCCATTCAAATTCACAAGCGATCAGAAATCAAAGAGCAAAACTTGTCAGGTACCCGAGACCTCGATATCTTTATCATGCAGACTTACTAACGGTCTAGAGAGGCCTGGGGCTTCTCTTTGAGCCTTTAGACCTTTCCTCGGCCATTATTGGGCCTGTTGCTATACAGGTTCAACGCCTTTGTGGCGGAAAACGAGTGAATTTGACCGCGATTGAAGGATAAAGAGGTAAATATTAATCGTAACGCTGTAAAATAATGAATTTTGTATTATAAATTAATGAAATTGGCATCAGATTCTTGTGAAATAAGATACTTGTAATTCAACCGCTAAGAAGTTTCTCTTTACCGGAATATAATGAAAGTTCTCGAAAGAGTAGCGTTTAAGACTTCACTGTCAATATTTCAGTATTTTATTGTGTTAGTATACCCCACAGGTGTTTTATTTGTGTGAGTTGGATACCTAATATTTACTTATTTCTTTTTATTTATCAACGCTTCTCAACGGGAAATCGCTGTAAAATTAAAATTATAAGCCTCAAGAAACTCAACATTCAGTTTTTTATCCAATTTAAATGATGGTACTTCATCTAGCAATTCTTATAAAACTATATTCAAATGTCACGATGACAGATAAGGACAAAACATTGTATAGCTATACTACCGTTCCTCAATGTTTATTAGTAAGGGGGTAATAGTACATTCATTACTGCACAGACCGGAAAATAGGCCGTTGCGGGACGACTAGAGTTAGCGTGGCCGAGACGCAGTCGAGGCCGCGCTATATACGAGTCCAGCAACCGCCCTTCCCGGTCGAGGCTTGTATAGTGCTTTTCTTCAACAATGTGAGGAAATTGAACACAATTGTTAATAATATTAAACACAGTCCCAATATTTCCTTGAAAAAAAGAACAGAAACGTACGATTTAGTATAACACTTAAATAGAGCAATCACAAATTTAAACGTAATAAATTCAATTTGAACAAAATATAGTTTAAACTATAACATTTATTACGCGTTTATGTTATTTTGGCAATTTATTTTGTTTATGAACGCAATTTCTATTTAGAAAAGTCAAACTATTTGACACACTTTTAAATACGTTGTAAACGCTGTTTGAAAAGGCTTAACTTTTTAGTCTATGACATTTAAAAAGTAAAATATACAAGGAAGAATTTTGATTGCTCGAGTGTTTGGCTGTTTGGAGATAGTTATCCTAGTCCAATCATGGTTTTTAAAAGTAAAACACCAGGTACGAAATGAAATTTCATACATTTTTGCGGCCGCTGCTGTTGGTAAATAATAAATTTTTTTTTTTTAATTTTGCCTCGACCTGGAACTCAGAACTTCGCGGACTGATTTTACAACAGTACCTAAGTTTAACATTTCCGGGCATGTGGGAGAAAAATTATAAATATCATGTATAGTTCTTCAACTCTTCACGGTAAACTCTAGCATAAAATTTGCAATACCAAAATGTTTTTGGCAGAGATTCCCGTCTATGTAGAAGTAAATGTAGAAACTGTAGTTTCTGACGTGTTTATGGCTACGGCTTTTTATGATTTACGCAAAAAAAAGTATTTTTACTCTGCAGAGTGTATACATCAGAACGGCCTTAACATATATTATCGTGCACGACCTTTGCCAAATCTCTTTATATCAAATTAGTTTTTAATGGATATATGTATACCACGAGGTTGATGCAATACTCCGGCTCGGGAATGTAAGTGCATAGTGACAGTAATCCGAGAGCCCGAGGCAATCGCGGGCTTATACGACATTATCAGATTGGAGAACCAATGCGGGCCATGCAAAGAGCGGAGGAAAACCACTCAATTATCGTTTGTGGCTCATTAAATTTTCAGTTTCAGTCACAGCTGTGTTATAGTCGGCTGTATGTGCGTATACAATACATGGTGATACAAATCCACTTGCAAAAACATTTATTAAGACTATTCGTTGGTGATACTGTAATACCACTTAACTTACAAAGTCAATCAGTTGCAAAATTTACCTTAATGACTTACATGCTAAGGTAAAAGGACGGAATGTGACAACGAGACACAGACTTGTGCGGGGTCCGTCCGGATTGCTACCACCAACCCTTTATTCTGCCGCCAAATAGTATAGTTCATATTGTAGTGATCCAGCGCGGGGGTAAGACCACTGGTGAAATTACTAGCATAGAGCGTTGCATATTGCTTTTCAGATTTGACAACGCATTGAAATGAAATGAAATGAAATCAGTTATTTTGTATCTGTGTGTACTGCGTGATCTCTCTATAGTAAATATTTTAATTACTAATTAAGCTTCGTTTGCGGGCATAAGGCTCAGTTTCATTAGTCGGTATCCCGCATCGCTTATGCTATATGCTTTTCACAATACATTGCATCGCTGCAATAGCTCCCGGCTCAATAATGTCAAACCAACTCGTCAATGGAATTGCTACAAGCATGCGGACTATTGACTAACAAAAATGAACCTTTAGGATTGCAGTCTTGAGAATGCAATTGTCTATAAGCCACAGAACTCGCTTCGGATGGCCAGTGTGCTCGTTTGTGTTCTCCATGGCGAAAAAAAAGAAATTTAAGAGCATGAGTAGTGAAAACTACATTCTAATTCCGTTTTGCATGCCATACATCTTCCCCTCATGGCCCGCACCATCCATCACCTTCAAATCCTCATCAATCGGAGCCGGGCCGGGCCGCGGCCGCTAAGTCGCCCGAATGCTTTTAACTAAGTGATTCCAGCACTCCGGATGGGTTGATAACGGCTTAAGTATGTTCAACCATTTTATCGATTTGGGACTGACTTTACAAATCTCAGATAAAAATATCTCATGAATACATTTCAACTGCTTCCTAGCCATTTGCATCTCAAAAGATAGGCAAGGTTCAAATTATCAGAAAGATACTTCATCCGATGGAAAAGACAGGCCTTAATCTAAACATAAAAGAAGAAACTCACCGTGCGACTGACTGACATATCAACGTACGGCCCAAACCGCTGCTGGGTCTAGGGATTCCAAAGATACAATGCCAAGTCTCCATAGAAGCTTTGGCCTAAGAAAAAAATGTGATGTATAATTATAGAATTGGGTTTGTTTAATGAAGAAAAATATTTAAAATAATGCTGTGGAGTTAGTTTTTCGAGAAAAAAAGTATTGAAATAATCGTAAAAACACGTTACTCGCATGATGTCTTTTTAACAAAGTATCTTAATAGACGGCTCTATTTTTCGTATAAGTTCCCTAAATGTGTAAGTAATAATAGTACATTATTGCCTAGGCATGGAAGTAGGCAATTGCGGGCTGAGTATTGGATTAAACGGACGAGCTTGCGAGTCCGTTTAAAAATACGAAGCCCGCAATTGCTGTTCCTGCCGAGGCAAATATAGTGCTTTTCTCAAAAATCGCAAGAAAAAATTTGTGTTGGAATCAAATCTTCATCGCTTGAGCTCATTTTTTGAATTGCATACAAACAGAAACTTCATGTGAAAAAACCATCACTCCTTACCGCCTTTTTGATTATGACAAGGAGAAAGGCAATTCTTGTTTAAAAAAAAGAATAAGTTATTCCAGGCAAAAATAAAAAAGTTATGTTTCGAGTAAAATTTGGATGTATAAGACTTGTGCCCTCATTTTATTACGGACCTTTTCACTTTTTAAAAAGTTACAAGATAGATAGTAATGGAATTTGTATGCAACATTGCGGGCTTGTTTAGCGAGCACGCAATGTTTTTTTTTTAAATTGAGAATTGTCAGTAAACTATGTACTTCGCGTCTCAATATGTAGATAGGAATGTCAACATTTCCGGACATTTTTGAGAAAAATACTGAATTTAAATCTCATACAAAACAGGTCATATCAACATCCTTGATATCTTCGGGTTTTTATTTAAAAGTGTTTAAGCCAAGATCTGGCATTGTCCTTTGGCACGTAGGTTCCTTATGAGGTCTAGGGGTGCACAGAGAAGGGATTTTTTGAAATTCATCCCCTATGGTTTAAAAATAGGAGGAGTAGCGGGAAACTAATTCTACGCGTATATTACGTCAGTGGGAAAATTACGTCAAGTGGCTGGTGGAGTTAACTCCCGTTCTAAAGTTCATATCGAAGAGTGAAGTGAGTGAGTGAAGCAGAGAAAAAAACATCTACTTGTCAATAGATGTAACTTTTCGATACGAACTTTAAACCGGGAGATAAAGCCACTTGACGTAATAGCCCCGCTTGACCTTACACAATTTATTATTAAGTGTCAAGTAGTGGTTGATATCATCATCATTGAATTTGTAATTTGATGATGACGCAATTACACAGTTCTTGTTTTTTGTTATACTTTAAAAAAAGTTTTTTGTTATACTTTGACACTAGCATCTTTGGAATGAATTTGATGTTTTTAGGTATTGTTTTAAATTCTCTAAAAGCATCTTTAACAAGCCTTTATTTTAGAGGACAATAAACACTTCGTTTGAAGTCGTATAAAAACTAATTTTCTTAATTACGATTTAGTGAAACTTTACACTTTTATTAACATTACTTTACTTAAGTTCAAGTTAGGCCTCCACTGAGCATTAAGACGAGGCGGGTAAAATGCTGAATAAATTAATTAGGTGCCTAATTAATTTTATAGTGGGCATGCAAAAATTAAGCTTTAGATTACAAATTCATAGATTAGACAAAGCGTCTAAGGTCCAATGTGTTCATTAAAATGGAATTGTTTATCTTTTATGACCACTGTACACATTGGGCCAATGCGTTGAGCTAAGGTACTCGTATTATCAAATTACGTTTACATATTGGCGATTGATCGTTCTGCATTGGCACTTTGATAAAATATACTTTGATGTTGTCATGAAAACCGACACGAGCCCACCCAAGTAGGTACACGTTGGCCCAATAACTTTGCCCGACGTATTGGACCAATGTGTACAGCGGCCATTAGGAACCATGCAAATAAATACTAAGATCATAGAAAATCGACGAATGCGTAGCACAATACGGAGCGGCGTAGAGATCCTTCAGCAAGACCAACCTACAGCAGTGGACGTCTTTCGGCTGATAAGATAATGTGTAATCTAGGACATAGAATATTGATGGAAAGACAACCATCAAAATGTACTGACATTGACACAGCCTTTCACATTTATACTACAAGTTATAGTAGGATTAGTATGATCGTCTCAAGCGCTACTACAGCCAATGAACTACCTCCTTTCACACGTAACGTAACGTATGTTAATCCCACGTCTTAACGCAAAGGCCTTTGGAGCTGGAGCTTTAAGATGCCAATTAAAATTCCTTCCTCACTTGCTATCCTCGGCTAAGGAGCCCTCAACTCCTGATGGAGCCCGCTCAGCCTACATGTCAAGGATGCTTGGCATTCTGCCTCCTTTTAGCTATAAGGGCGTATGTACAATTCTACTGTCGAAGCAAACTTAATTTTCCTCAGTTATTATTAAGGTTGTAAATTCAATGAGGATACTATAGTAGAATAGCTGTTTTATCTAGGAAGGTAGCATTGTTCCGATGTAATCTGATGCAGGGAATGCCAGTATGTAAACAGAGGCACGCGCCTCGTTTCCATTAACTGAGGAATTTAGGGTGGCGACGTGCTGCAGAAAAACTATGCGACACCTCTACCACCGGGCTAGGGGCAGATTGGTGCAATGGCGAGGTGCAACCTCTAGTAAGTTTTTGTACGGGTATAAAAACGTTTTGAATCTAACGTTGTATAGTGTGTCTGCATTAAATAAATAGTGCCTATGAATGAGATTTAAAAAAATTAAACCAGTAGTAAGAAACATCAAGAAACCATTTTTTTATCGTTTAATTAGCAATCGTTTTATTAAAGAATTAGTTAAGCTTAAGTACCTAGTTTATATTTGTTTAATTAGGTAGAAAACCTTTTGCTGTAAATATTGCCCTATAGTAGGGGTCAGCCAGCCAGTCAGTAAACCAGCAGAGTTTAAGCGACAGCCATTAGCACTACCTTACCTCGCCTCTCGGAGCCAGTTCCAGACTCCATGTTCCTACACCAGGCTGCTTAATTATGTCTTAAAATTAGCTACGTTCTGAATTATTTAGAACCACTCTTACCCAAATAATATGTGATTCAACGCGAATGTCTGATTTAATAAGAGCTACTTTAACGCGAATACAGACGGAATGAGACTGCTTCAATCTGTGACTGTCGTGACCTAATAGATAGGTCACAACCTTGCAACGTCTTGTAACTAAATAGTTACATTACCATCCTAAGATAAAACCTATTAGTTGCATAAACACTCGTAGGAATCCGAAATATTTCAGTTATAATCACCGAACATGAAACACACATTGATGAAGATTGTATTGAAGACTTCGAAGGTTGTGACTTATCGATTAGGTCACGACAGTCACAGATTGAAGCAGTCTCAATCCCTCTGTATTCTCGTTAAAGTAGTTCTTAATCAATCAGACATTCGCGTTGAATCACATATTACAGATTAAATTACCTGATAAAATGGCGTTCTCGGCTTTGAGAACCTTCCTGACTAAACCACATTTTTTAACAAGTAACTGCGTCCGAAGTAGGTAGTTCCATCCGTTAACGTCCCTAGTTAACGCAGCCCAATACATGAACCCCCTTACTAATAAACGTTGAGTAACGCCGGTATAGTTATACAATGTTTTGTTCTTATCTGTCATTGTGACATTTGAATTTGACAGATAAGGATAAAACATTGTATAGCTATACCACCGTTACTCAATGTTTATTACTAAGGGGGTAAGGATTTTGATAGGTATTCGACTTTAGCCGAGTTGGTAGTGACCCTGCCTTCGAAACTAGCGGTCCCGGGTTCAAATCCCGGTAAGGACAGATAATTATGTTTTTTTTTTGTTGATAATGTGATTCAAGTGATGACCAACGTTTTCAACTCCTTATCAAAACCCTTCTTCTTTTATTTCCTTAATTTTAATTAAAACATTTCAATTTGCCCTCTGAATACGAAGGAAGATAATTATTTTGAACCCGAACTCACAAAGTTGCCAACTTTCTTGTTTCCTTTCGAGCTGTTCAAACAATACTAAATGTACCTAAACTTAAGTACAAAATGACAATCAGCAAATTTTCTAAACGAATACACGCAGAAGTTTCACATTAAAATGCCTGTTGAGAATGAAAATACAACCGCTGTTATAACGTTTATTTACCTGTTACATGACCTGATGTATTTATTTATGTTCGGTAAAAAGATTAATAATTTACATTTCTTCGCCTTCTACACACAGTATTGAATGTATAGTGCTTTGGGGAGCGATTTTTATCTTATTGTTACTGCCTTGGGGAGCCCGTTGTTGCAAAAGTGTTTTTTTTGTACTTACTGTATTTTTTCGGGGTCCTGTCGTTTGACCAAAAAACGTTTCACCAAATGATTTATTTCACAAACATATCCTTTGACAAACCGCTATTTAAGAAACTGTTACTTTATCAGAATTTGTATGCATTAATTAAACCTAATCTTACCTAGCCTTATTTACACGTTAGATATTTAAGAAATTCTGAACAGTTTTCGGTTCCAGCAATATAAAAAAATATATGTGAAAAAATGATTCACTAATGTTTGACCAAAAAACGTTTCACCAAATGATTCATTTCACAAACATCATTTGACAAACCGCTTTTTTTCCGAAACTGTATATATTTCAGGATTTTTAAAAAACAAACTTAAGCTAACCGGGGTTCTACACGATGGTCCTGAAATAAATCCTGAAATATTTACAGTATAGATATAGGCCTCTGCCTTGACCTCATAAGAAAAAGCCGAGCGATACCTGCACTGTACAGTCAAGGACTTTAATTGTTATGCCACTATGGAACCCTGTCATAATGACAGCGTCAAACCACATGACAGAAATTACGCTTAAATGAATGATTAACGGTATGCGACAGGGTTCCATAGTGGCATAACAGTTAAAGTCCTTGACTGTACACGAACCCATTCAGCCCATTTTCCAACCCTCGTAACTTTTATTCCCAGTACAGCCTGATTTTATGAAAATGAATTTTGTATCATTAATTAAATAGTTATTAATTTCTTAAAACGGCTTATTCTGACTGACTCACTCACTCACTCATCAAAGCCTAAAGCTACTACTTTCCGATGACCTAGAGCTTTCAAATTGGGCATGGAACAAAGATATATCTAAAAATGTAGCCTCGTGTGGTTGCCGAGTTAGAATAGTGCCACTCCATGTCTTCCCGTGGATATCGTAAGAGACGACTAAGGGAATAAAGGCTTGTAGTACTGTTAGGCGATAGGCTTGCAACCTGTCACTAATACGCTGGTAAACATCTTAGCCTAATTGTGCAAATTGTGGTTATAGAATTTAGTATCAACAAGTTTTTAGAGATGTTTGTAATTCTGTAGCTCTGCCTACCCCACTCTGGGAACGAAGGCGTGAGATTATGTTTGTATGTATGTGTATGTAAAAATAATAATATGTCCTTACAACATTATAAAATAAAACTACCCTTGGTTGCCTAAGAGAACTTGGCGTTTTTTTAATATTTATGTTGTAGTGGGATTAGAAAAAACACGCATAAATAGAAGTACTTACTACTGAGAATGCGCAAACGGGGATAAAATCCACTATCCTTTACTTAAGAGCCGTGCGCTAAAACCGCAAAGCCTCCATAATACTACACGAGGAACTTTAGTTGCACGAGACACAATGGTTAAATGTACACAAACAAAGAAAAAATATCTGGCGCATGCAGCAAAGGGTTTTCTTTTTTAATTTGTTTGAGTCAATCTTGCTTCGATATTATTATAGAATAGAATAGAATAGAATAGAAAAACCTAATTCTTATCTCCTAACAAGCGACACCATTAAATTAATAATAGTCACAAAAAGCAAGCTTTAAAAAACCCAAATGTTGCTAACCAATTTTATATCATTATAAATCCTAAATAATCATTCAAAATTAAAAATGATGAAAGAAACCTGAAAAGGATCTTTAAATACCTATTCAATGATACCCCACTTGTCATAGTTTGTCGACTTTTTTTTTTCTTTTTTACAATATGGCGTCTGGCTGCCGCCATATTAATTTTTTATTACAGTCATATCTTTTGTGACACTCACAAGATTAAGACGAATCGATTGACATAAGAATCATCAAAATCGGTCCACGCGTTTAGTTTCGAAAGCGCCACAAAGGAACAAACATACATATATAGACTGATAAACACATTACCCTCCTCCTTCGGCAGTCGGGTAGAAAAGTACAATGAGGATGATGTGTGCCGAAATGGTCTCCACTCAGCAAAATGGTTGGCATGGGAATGTCAACCGGGCTGATTTTCATAAAAGCCAGGCGGTTAATTTCCGATTGATCACTTGATCGACTACTAGAAAAAGCCAAATAGCCGCAATTCTGCTATTTGTACTTGTTTTTATGCAATAAAGAATAAAATATATATATATATAAAGAGAAAGACGAAATAAACGCCCCGGACGACATTTGGTTGTTTATGGGATTCATTAGAATATACGTACTGAACTGTGAATTCGCGTCCGATTCGTGTGACGGCACATAAGCTGACTCGGCGCAGTGCTGATTACAAACACGTTCTAGAAACTTGACGCAGAGTGTGCCAAAAACTCAATTTTATATCCAAACGGCAGGCCTTTCGCGTAACACACTCGCAATCACAATCGTTTTCATTTTGAAAACCGAAGGCTTGTCTGCATACAAAATGAAACCAATTGTTTTGTTTTGAAGCCGATCGCGATTGCGAGTGAGTTATCTACGCGAAAGGCCTGCTGTACAACAAGTCTAACAAAAAACAATCATTAAAAAAACAACTGCTGTTTGGATTATATCGTCAATATAATGCTAGTTATCACGAATATATATTTTAAACTGGCTAAATTCAAATTAAAAAAAAACAACTGACACCCCTGACGCTAAGACGGTTTAACGACACGTCGCATGTTGAAATTGAGCCATCCGTTCAGCTTTTACAAGGGAACAAAGAACCATTATATACACACATACATACTAGTCAAAAACGTTACCCTCCTCTTTCGGCAGTCGGATAAACGCCGAGAAGCGTGGCACTTAATGCATTAAAAAGAAAGTTGAGTAGAGATTGGGTCGGTGGCCTGGTGGCTTATGGGGTCGACTTGTGATCGTGAGGTACCGAGTTCGAACCCCCGCGGTCACCATGTACTAAAGAGTTTTTCTAACTTAAGTGCATTACCCGATGATCTTACGGTGAAGCAAAAACATCGTGTGGAAACCTGCGCATTCGAACAGCTGAGTGTGTAAGAGGGTAAATGCACAAAAGATCCTAAAGGGTCCAAGTGTATCCGAAGGGGCCCATCTGTAAGATAAGATAAGATAGGTTGGGTAGCAATCGTTTAAACAACGTTGGTTTACCTGTAGTTATTTTCAATGCTGTCTTTTATAAATTTAAAACGACGATTTAACTTACAGCTAATGTTCAATTAGTTATGAATATTGTACATGTTTTATTTTTGTGTTATTTCCTGTTTTAATTTATATAAATTACTACAGAGAAATGTCATAGGTACATTGTCTTTCAGTCATGTCTTTCAACGGAAAACATAATTATGATTCAATAATGCTAACCAACATTTTAAATAATAAAAATAAAAATAAAAAAGCCTTTTATTTCTTGCAAACTTTACAATGAAAGGTTAGTTAGTAAAATCTTAATTATTATTTAGATACTTATAATAAATTTTAGTAATCAATCCTAACGATTTTAAAAATTAGTTATTATAAATTAATTATGCAAGAACCCCGTCTTCACAGGTGAAGGCCTCCTCCAAAGCCGTCCATTTGTCCCAATCTCGGGCCGTATGTGTCCAGTTTGGACCAGCGAAGTATTTTAGGTCGTCCTCCCATCTTGTCGGGGGTCTTCCTTTACCTCTTTTCCCTAGTGGGCCTTTCCATGACGTCACTTTTCCGGTCCAACGCTGGTCTGAGAGTCTTGCTACATGACCGGCCCACTTTCATTTTAATTGTTTGGCGGAGCGGAGAGCATGTATACATTTTGTCGTAATTATTATTTTTGTATGCCTTATTTTGTGGATTTTCCTGATAGATAGCAAGCTTCGCTCCATTCCTCGTTGGCAAGTTCTAACCAACATTACCGACCTTTAAATGATTACTAAGAAACTTACAGAAAAAACAGCTTTTCATTTTATAAATATGTATCTAACGGTTTCATTTATTGCAAGAGCACTTAAAAATTTATAAACGAGCAGCTAACCTCTTGGGAGTAGATCGTAAAATATAAGAATGAATGCAATCTAGAAATAGAAAGCCTTAAGTAAAGGGATATTATAATGGAGCACGTCTCCAAGGACCCACTCGATCAGAGCTTACGAAGATGCTTTAAAGTTGTTGTTGAGTGTATTTTAAAATATAAAATATCTGCGTTACCAATATCAATATTTTTTAAACTACCATTGTTTTAAACTTTTGTTTTAAAATGTAAACGACCATTTGTTTGACCGTTGATGGTAAGTTGACCTCTAAGTCCAAGATCGCAAATGCATAGACAAAACTTAGAACTACGGTTATCTGGGAAAAATGCCTTACAGCATTAAGTTCGCCTTTTGTATATCTCTGTCTCTGGGGTCGGTCCCTCATATCCGAGGATCGTGGACAGCATCAGGGTTGCATCTGGAGCGGATGTTCTGCCTCCACCGACTTCGGTCCAGCGCGTCTCTTACAACCGTGTAGAATTTGGAGGATGACAACTCTTTCACTTTTTAATACTAACTGTATTATTTGATGCAATAAAAAATAATTACATAAACATAAGCAGAATACCTTTTTCCTAAACATTTCATTTGTTTCATATCACTGGACTACAACAGTAAGAATACTGCTGCTTTACAGGAAGAGGGTTAGACGGTACAAGCGATCTGATAGATAGATAGATAGATAGATAAAAATCTTTATTCACATATTACGCCATGACAAATAGAAACACGTTTACATAATTAAGATAAAGTAAAAAGAAAAAAAAAGAAAAACATTAAAAGCTTAAACTATAACTAGAACTACAACTAAAATTAAGATGCGTGATTCAGATGTCACAGCATAGTAATGAAAGGGCGCCGACTCAGCATGTGCTACGCACATTGCTGCGGCAGCGCTGATATTCTGCCGGGACCCGGCGAAGTGAGACGCACTCAGTCACTAACTAGCCAACTCCGTTCATCTCTAGCCGTGTTTAACAATCTGGTGATTAACCTTGATGAAACTTGTATACGAATCCAAAACTGAATACGAGTATCATCGAAAAGTACGATGCTAGCTCATAATACACTCATAAAACTCAAATAAATTCAAATACCAAAGTAAAACCGAGTAAAACGTCCCGATGGCAATTCCCTATGACCAGCTCGGATTCAAGTCTGGATATTCCCGAACGAAAGTTTTAAGCACGGGCATTTATTTCAGAGGTGGAGAGAAGTTGAGCAAGTTCGAAACTTTTAACTATTGTAATAACTTTGTTAACCAGCTATTTGAGTTCGTAAGCCAAGAGTATTCTTCAAACTGGAGAAGTAAAGGAACTAAACCAACGTTGTTCAAGAAGAATAGGGAATATTTTTAAATGCGATATAGGTGAAAAACTTAAGAAAGTGACCTCTTGCATGTAGTTCATTCTATATTTGAAATTTGACGTAAATTCCATATTAGTTTTGTACACAACTACATGCAAGAGGTCGTTTACTTACGTTTTTCACCTATAGTCACCTATAGGTCGATTCACAAGAGCTGGCATGAATGAATCGAATGATGAATGAAAATGTCTCTGAGTGCATCACAAATTGGCTACATACAGGTGGATTCAATAATAATAATCGTGTTTTTAGACAATCTGTTTTAACCGCCTACAATTTAATGTACAGCTTAATATTATTATGTCAGTAAAACAATATGCTTCGTAGCATAAAATCCGCAGTAAGTAATTAAACCCGTAATCGCAAGCCGCAGTAAAAATACTAACATATGTTTGACCTACTTAGTCCTAATGGGCAAATAATATGATTTTTTTATTTTTTTATTTTATAACTAAAAGTTCTAGTCGTTTACAAAATATTAGGAGGACCCTGTATACGGCACTCACACAGTGACAAGTGACATTACTTACCTTCAATCCAATCGTGCCAGCTCTTATGAATTGACCTATAGTTTGTTCAGGGCCTCTATTGCCCCTATTGAGTTAACTCGGTTGCCCTTACCGTCAAGTAAATAAGAGCAATTAATACGATAACCGGTCAGAGGCAATAATTATGGTTTTTACCGTATAAAATCTCGGTCTAGTGCAAGATTTAATAACGATTAAGGAAATAAACACCTCCGTTATAATGGCGACGCAGTGTTTCAGATTTGATGTCTCTTAATCGGCCTAATTGTCATGAAACTTAGCTAAGAACAATCTCGGTTAAGCTATCTCACACTATTTAAAAAAAAACGCGTCCAAATTTGGTTTCTCAATTTGGGAATTACGGTGCCACAGGGAGACACATAGACACACCGAAATTTACAGATACAAATACACAAAACACCAATACACACACTAAAATTTTAACTGTCTACCTGTTACGCTTTATGTGAGATACAGTCTGCTGACCGACAGATAAACGGGTGGATAGCAGTCGTATTGGCGTTTGGTACCTTTTGGATACTGAGCCCTTAAAACAAACAGATAAATCCCGATTGAAAACAAAAAGGGTTAAAAAGTAAAGACGTAACCAATAACAATCAAGTAGAATCACCTGTAAATTTTTAACTGTATTTTCTCTTTTAACGTGGCACGTACAATTTACTGAGTCATTATTTGCCCACTCATCCAACCATGGCTTGCAGATAATCGCCCTCATGCGAATATAAACTCTTTTGCCCCGTCACAAAGCTCAAACGTTGTTGTTTTTCATATTGACTTAAAAATACGTGCACATTTTAAGGGAATCAAATTACTTCGACGCGGCATCATTTGCATGTGGGATATTTGAAAGCAAAGAGAAATAACTCGGATAACAAATACAATGCAATCTAAACCTTGACTGAATATACATAAGGATTAAAATCCAAAAAAGTTAAATTGTGATTACTGCTTTTTATTTCTCAAAGTGCAATATGTGTAAATACAAAGTGTTGGTGTTAGTGTGCCGCCGAGTTAAAAGCCGCTTGCGAGTGCTGTAATGATGGAAATGTGGGATTATTCTTATTTTGTATTCATAAGTGAAATAATTTACCCCGGGCTTACTTGTCTGTTGCATGGGAATTTTGTAAATTACGTATACATACATCATTTGAACTGAGTAGTTAAAGGTCGCTTTAGCGTTGTATAAACCAAAACTAAACTGTAGGTAATATTACGCGAATGCTCAAAAAAAGAGTTATGTTTTGACCTGTGTGTGTTTGGTTATTTCTTCCCTCGTAGGGGCTTAACAAATAACCCGAGGCTGAAAAACGAAGTAACGTTGGATGTGTCCACACACACCAAAATAAAAAAAATAGATCTATGTCCCACAAGTAGCGTCGCAATTGTTACAGAAATTCTCTAAATGGCCGATTCAAAATTCAAAACGTGTTAGGTTCAAAACTCATCACACAAATATTTTTCAAACCCAGGATTGCTAGCTTGGTAGGCGGGGCCGCTTTTTATTTATTTATTTAACCTTTATTGTGCAAAAAAAAAGTACAACTGGCGGACTTAATGTTTAATGGCACTCTCTACCAGTCAACCAAATAATCATACAGAAACAAAAGAAAGAAAGACAGAAAACAAAGGAAATAACTTACAAAATAATAATACATTAGGCAAAAAGTTATAACATTTAAAAAAAAACATACATAAACTCTCGCCCTCATTCCAAGAGTGGGATAGGCAGAATTACAGACAGCTCTAAAAAACTTGTTGATAATTCAACAAGTTATAAAAGATAAAAGATAAAAAGATAAAAGAAATTTATTCAGTAAGTAGGCCGCACGGGCACTTTTACACGTCAAGAATCTACCAGCGCTTCCCAAGAGAAGACCACTGCCGAGAAGAAACGCCGCAAGAAACTCAGCAGTCAGTCATTTTTTAAACATATTTCTTATTACAATGGTACTACTTAGTCTAGCATTATATAAAGCTATAAATATTAAATTAAATATAGTATCAAATAACATGCGTAGTTCAGCAGGAAAACATGCCAATTAAGAATCTTACGGGAGAGATAGAGAAAAAAAAACACATACTTATGTGTATATAAGATGATGCGAGACGACCACATAAAAGTTTCGATATGTTTTCCTACATCAACGGTGTCCCCTAGACAAGATAAAGATTTTGCATTTGAATAAATTATTATTGACTAAGTTTCGGATTTAGGCCATGCATTTTTGTCTGTTAGATAGTCCTCGATCCTATAATACGCTTTAGACATTAACGACCTTTTCAAGTAATTTTTAAGTGCTGGAAAGGGTAACTAAAACTTCGTCAGGTAATTTATTATAGAAATGAATGCATTGACCAACAAATGATTTATATACTTTACGGACGCGGAATTTTCGGATAGCGATTTTATTTTTATTTTTGGTATTTAAATTATGTATATCAGAATTTTTGGTGAAAGAATCTAAATTTCTAATAACGTAAATAATATTCTCATAAATAAATTGAGACGCTACAGTCAAGATATTAATTTCTTTAAAAAGTTCTCTTAAAGAGTCACGGGAGTTTAAGTTGTAAATAGAACGAATGGCCCTTTTTTGTAACACAAATATAGTTTGTATGTCAGCTGCCTTACCCCAAATCAGAATACCGTACGACATGACACTATGGAAATAACTATAATAGACTAAGCGAGCTGTCTCAACATTGGTTAGTTGTCTAATTTTCCTAACGGCGTAAGCTGCCGAACTTAGTTTACCTGCCAGTACAGCTATATGGGGACTCCATTGCAAATATTTATCTAATGTTATGCCTAAGAAAATTGCCTTATCTACCATTTGCAAACATTCGTCATTTAGAAGAATACTAGAATGTACCGGTTTAACATTAGGCAAAGCGAACCTAACACATTTCGTTTTCTTAGCATTTAGTAGCAAATTGTTGCTAGTAAACCAATTAAGTACTTTAACTAGTGTGGTGTTAATCCTACTGTAGTCTACGGATTTTCTAACAAATATAATATATATACAGGGCGTCCCACGACTATGGGACATGAAGGGAAAGTACCTTAAATATCGTAGATAGGATATTTTACTGAAAGAAGACTTTATGTTAATTTTAAAAGTTAGTAATACTGCATTCAAAGATGTTCTAAAAATTATTTGCTTCGTCTGGGAATCGAACCGACTTAAATGTGAAAAAAAAATCACCCGTATTTTTATGATGCCAATCGAAAGAATGAACAAAAAATAATAATTCTTCTTAAGTAACATAGTATCTTAAAAGAAAGGAACAACGTGAAATTAATCATTATAATCAAATTAAAAACATACATGAAACTGACGAAGTCAGTTGAGTATTTTTTGTAAATTAATTAATTTCTTGTAAATTAATTAATTAAATGCTCAAAATGTGATCTCTCTTGTCAAATGCAAATTGCCAATCTTTTAATAAGTCCGCTGCACGTTGATTTTCTAAACATATTATGGTGAATACTCGATATGATATGGCTCAATTCTGTTTGTTATTTGCCCACGTTGTCGTATTGCTTTTTGTATAGCAAATCTTTCACCTATCCCCAAAAGAAGTAATGTAACGGTGAAGTAATGCACGTGCACCTATAATAAGAAAAACTATGTCAGTAAGTCGTTTATTAAGTGGGTACCTATTTGCGAATAATCAATGCTATCTATGGAATGATAATATCGCAATTTTTCGGACGTCGTCTTCGGTAATAAATAATTTTCTTGAAATTTGAATCAAACATTTTACGTTATTCCTTTGTTTTAAGATACTATGTTACTTAAGAAGAATTATTATTTTTTGTTCATTCTTTCGATTGGCATCATAAAAATACGGGTGATTTTTTTTTCACATTTAAGTCGGTTCGATTCCCAGACGAAGCAAATAATTTTTAGAATATCTTTGAATGCTGTATTACTAACTTCTAAAAATAACATAAAGTCTTCTTTCAGCAAAATATCCTATCTATGATATTTAAGGTACTTTCCCTTCATGTCCCATAGTCTTGGGACGCCCTGTATATATATATATACATAGATACATAAATATAAATACATAAATAAATACAATAATATATAAACCTATAAAAGTAAAACCAGGGACTAAAACCTATTCCATGATAGGTCCAGCCTAAAATTCTACGCAACATCTTGTTCCAGCAAATGCTTACGAAGCATTCGCTGGAAGGAAAGCCTGCTAGGGGCTCGTCTAATATGAAGTGGGAGCGCATTCCAGAGACGGGTTGCCTGAAGGGCGGAAGAGTTTATGTAATTTATTTATTTTTACCAGTTAATATGTTAACACCTGCTAAATGAGTGTACCCTGTGTTCAAAATTTCATTATTTTGACGTCATCGGCACCAACTGTCTGCCCCCTGAGGGCCCTGCCAAGATGCATTGCGCTAACTAGCGTTTCTATTCGATTCATTTTTAAACCAATCGCGTCACTGGTAGATGACGTGATACGAAAAGTCACGTGATCTATCAGTGACGCGATTGGTTTAAAAATGAAACGAATAGAAACGTTAGTTAGCGCAATGTATCTTGGCAGGGCCCTCAGGCCTCTCTACCAACTACGCTACCCGCGGCGTCATCGTATTTCAAATTTAGCGTCATTATCAATTTCCGAAAAACAGCGAGCTTCTCAAAACGATATCATAAACGAACTTGTTCACAGATTAACTGAGCACTCCAAACAGCTGCGTTCACAAATTAAGCCCGTTTAGTTAATCAGGCCTTTAATGACGTCCATTACCGTTCCACCGGCAGTTAGTGCTCGTTACAGTCCACTGACGCTTTTGGCAGCCGGTTATATTATTTTAATTAATTGTAGCGGAAAATGTTTTATGGAATCAGAAGTGTTGTCGTGTGAAATGGGATTTTGTTAACGCTTTTGAATAAATACTAATAAAATGACGTAAGTGTGAATTGAGTTTAAACAAAACAATTAGCTTATGTAAAAGGTTTTGAGTTGAAAAATAACTACTTATTGTAGCTCGGGTATGGACGTTTTACTTATTTCGAGTAAGTAATGGTAACGTATCGTGAAAACGTGTACGGCGATTGGAATCAGGCGACTGAATACCGTGATAAACGTCTGGTGAACGATGGGTCGGACGTATAAGGCTGCCTAATTGAGAATACACGCGCTAAAATGTGTTTTGTTCGCTCTGTCGGGACTACTTAAACTCGCCGCTTGGACCTTCACTCTTGCGTTCGCTCATCTTTGCTTGTTGAGAGAATTACACCCCTGGGTTGTGATTCTCTCAACAAGCAAAGGTGATCGTTCGCTCGAGTGAAGGTCCAAGCGGCGAGTTTAAGGAGTCCCAACAGAGCGAACAAAACACATTTTAGCGCGTATATTCAATTTGGCAGCATGACTTCTTCAACGTATAAGGCTCCCTAATTGACAATGCACGCGCTAAAATGTGTTTTGTTTGGTCGGACGGGACTACTTAAACTCGCCGCTTTTATTCGCTCGTCCGTTCGACCGGCCGCCGTTTTTTGAGAGAATAACACACCAGCGCACGTTGACATTGACGTTGATTATCATATTTCGACCAGACGTAGTAGTTTTTGTGGCAAAAACGTTAACTAGAGACTTCCTTCCGACATTAAATTTATCGATAACTGCTTCAAATAGTTATTCCAAACTGGCAATTCATAGTAGATAGGTATTAAGTTGACCGAATAAAATATTATTTAGCTAAAATGCTGATCACTACCCATCGATGTTACACAATGATAGGTAATATTTAATTTGAGTAATTCATAGGCGTACTTTTTAGTGATTTTAAAATTCAAATAAATATGAATTTTAATAAATAAAATTGTATTATTGACGTGCTTCTGGCACAAAAACTTCTTATAATGCTATTAAATCGAGTTCCATACAAAGTAAATTGAAACCAAGAGTGCCTTGCCACAAATTGTATGACATTGTGTACATAATAGTAGACTCTAATAGAATACCTACTCAGTTTTCGGAAAATATATGGAAAAGATTCAAATATAAAAAATTGATACCTACGTAGATAGTCATAGCTGTCATTAAAAAGTACAAATTTATCGATAAATTAATATCGTTCGGAAGTCCCTAGGACAATTATATTCGTGCCACAAAAACTTCTGTCTGGCACATCGATCTGATAGCTAGCAATATATACGATGTAGTGCCCAGTACTCATGATCTTTGTCTGTCTGACCACGATCAAGCACAAACAATTACATTTAACATTAAAAAACAAAAGACCGCTGTGACCTGGTATGAATTTAAAAGAGACTACAGTCAGGACAACATGTCTAAATTCTATGATTGCATTTCAGCCCTTTCCTTTCTTGATGTTTTTCAATCCAAAAATCTCAATGAAGCATTTGACGTTTTCTATGACACGTTACGACTATTCTATGATTTATGCTTTCCCAAAATAAAGGTTAGAGTGAGTAATCGTCAAGGTAGAGTAAAATGGTTGTCGAAAGGTATACGTAAGTCAAGTCAAATCAAGCGTAAACTGTTCCTACAAACTCGGACTCGTAAAGGTAACTTAACATCTAACAAATCATACTTAAAACAATATAATAGAATTCTAAAAAAATGTATACATAAATCGCAGCAAATTAGTTATAAAAATTTCGTTTTGAAAAGTCGTAATAAGTGTAAAGCTACATGGAAAATAATATCTTCTAAAACGTCGATTCTTAAAGATAAAACTGACATTAATTTAATCAACTTTAACAACGTGACTTATATTGAACCTCAACACATTTGTGACTTTTTTAATAAATTTTTTATAGACTTAAATAATAGACAGATTTTAAATACGCATAAAATAGTTAGTAATATTAATAAGATGATGGCATCTTCAATTTTTTTAATGCCTGTTGATGATAAAGAAGTTTTAAAGTTAATCATGACGTTAAATAACAGTAATACTTGTGGATATGACGACATATCTACAAAATTAATTAAGTCAAGTGCAATATTTTTGAGCTCTCCTCTTGCACATATTATTAATCTTTCTTTTGAACAGGGTATTTTTCCTGAAGAACTTAAATTATCCATAGTTAAGCCTTTGTTCAAAAAGGGTAAACATGATGACCCGCATAATTATCGCCCCATAACTATCGTACCTATTCTGGCTAAAATTATGGAAAAAGCCATGTTTGTGAGACTGAACAACTTTTTAACCAAGCATAACCTTCTGCACCCAGAACAGCATGGTTTTCGAAAAGGACATTCGACCGAGTTAGCGTGCTTCGAACTTGTGAAATATGTGACAGAGGCAATTAATAGCAAGGTACCGGTTACATCAATTTTCCTTGACCTTAGTAAGGCCTTTGATTTTGTGGATCATTCGATATTATTATCAAGGTTGGATGCGTACGGAATTAGGGGACAAGCCCAAGATTGGTTAAGAAGTTATCTTAGTGACAGAAAACAGTGTACAGAATTAACTAAAATTGTAACTGATAAGAGTAGTTTTGTTAAAAATATTTATAGATCTAAATGGCGCGAAAACCATTCTGGCGTTCCACAGGGAAGTAACTTGGGACCACTATTGTTTTTAATTTATATTAATGATTTGCCTAGAGCCACCTCATCCAAATGTATTCTCTTTGCCGATGATACGACGTTACTAATTAAAGGGAATGACAAAGACAATTATGAAATAAATATTAACAACGCTTTAAGAGACTTGAGTTCATGGTTTCGATCTAACAACCTACAGACAAATTTGTCCAAGACTAAATATGTTCAATTTCAGTCCCACAGAACCAATAAATTGCAATTAAATGTGTGTTGTGATAATGAGTTATTGGAAGAAACTGATAGTATAACATTTTTAGGCTTGACATTTGATAAAAATTTGAATTGGAAAAATCACATTGATTCCTTGTGCTCAAAATTGGATCGTTTTGTGTTCGCCTTAAGAAAGCTCAAGAAATCCGTCTCCACCGAAGCAGCAATCACGGCCTATCATGGTCACGTTTCTTCTTTATTGAATTATGGAATTATTTTGTGGGGAAACTCAGTTGACATGCATAAAGTCTTTAAAGTTCAGAAAAAATGTGTGCGGTCTATTAAAAATGCATGGTTCATGGACAGTTGTAAACCTTACTTTAAGGAATTGAAAATTCTACCATTGATGTGTATGTACATACTTAGAATTAGCCTATTTTATAAATCACACCCTGAGTTTTTTAAGCAGCGAAATGAAGTATTTGTTAGAGAACCAAGGACACAATATAAACTTCTTTTGCATCGTCCTCTCTGTCGCTCCGACATTTACAGAAGAAATTCTTATAATATGTGCATATTAGTATGTAATGCCCTTCCAATGGAGATTAAGGTGCTACAGGGATCAAAGTTTAAAAGCTACCTGACAGCTTGGCTTCTTCAGAATTGCTTTTATACATTAAAGGAATATTTAAATCGTGAGACTGGATCGAATTAAACTAATGAATTAATTAAATAAATGTATTATAATAAATAGTTTTCACGAGACATAATTGTTGTAAGAAATAATGACTACTTGGTTTTTGTACTCCACCTCATCTATAATTGTTGTGTGAAATACTTTTAATATTAATTAATTTTGTTTTATTCACATAATGATTAGTTAAGGTTAATTATTTAATAATTTGCATGTCGTATTGTCGACAGAATGCCTGATCTGTAATACTATTTTTTAAGACCAACCATATGTAACGCATTTTGGCAAATAAATTGATTGATTGATTGATTGATTGATTCGAGCAATGAAGGTGAATTATACGTTAAATAATGGGAACGCGAGTCTGTTTTGAGGATTCATGGTAGGGATAGATTCAGAACACGTTTTCGAATAGTAAAGGCGATTGGAAAACATTACCTATGATTGTGATTGAAATGATCGTGCTTTAACTCTGTAGTGATAGATAGATA
Organism: Acleris literana; assembly: GCA_946894065.1. Taxonomy (NCBI): domain Eukaryota; kingdom Metazoa; phylum Arthropoda; class Insecta; order Lepidoptera; family Tortricidae; genus Acleris; species Acleris literana. The sequence continues at coordinate 380,511 of OX335687.1, forward strand.
GAACCTCTTCTCCACAAACAAACACATGGCTGCTAAGGCCGAAACAAATTTACTAAAAAAAAAAACGTGCTAGTAATAGTCCTCTGATTGTTAGTGTTTCCGTAACACATGATTTTTAGGGTTCCGTAGCCAATGGCAAAAAACGGAACCTTTATGGATTCGTCATGTCTGTCTGTCTGTCTGCCCGTCCGTATGTCACAGCCACTTTTTTCCGAAACTATAAGAACTATTTTTCATCAAACCCACACGTGTGGGGTATCTATGAACAGGTCTTCAAAATTGATATTGAGGTTTCTTATATTTTTTTTTTTCTAAACTGAATAGTTTGCGCGAAAGACACTCCCAAAGTGGTAAAATGTCTGTAACTTCTAAAATAAGAGAATGATAAAACTAAAAATAAATATGATGTACATTACCATGCAAACTTCCACCGAAAATTGGTTTAAACGAGATCTAGTAAGTAGTTTTTTTTTAATACGTTATAAATAGTAAAGCGCAATTTACCTTTCACGGAACCCTTCATGGGCGAGACCGACTCCCAATTGGCCGCTTTTATTTTCTAGCCTGTATGAGTGTCCCACTGCTGGGCAAAGGCCTCTCCCCTTTATCTCCATGAGTCCCTATTTGATACCTCTTCCGTCGTCCCAGTCGCTCCACCATCTCCGTCTAGGCCTGCCTCGTCTACATCGCCCATTTTGCGGCACCCACTTGGTGGTCACGCTAGCCCACCGGTCCGGGTGCATGCGGCAGACGTGACCGGCCCACTCCCACGTGAGCACAAATACTGACAACACACAACACAACACTAGTTTAAATAAAAAACATGACTATATTACCTAATGTATTTTTTATTAATACATTAGCAAACATTTGGAGCTTAAAAATTAAAACCTGTGTCAGGTAAAAAATAAAACGCTTCACGCTCTTTGTGGTGACCAAATCACAGAGTTTACGGTTGCATTTCCCCCTTTACCCCTGGTATCGGTTTCAGAATCAGCCGCATACAGGAATCCAATTGCGACCGGACCGTTTCGGTACCAATGAGTGTTTGCCCAATCGAAGTCTAGTGGGCGACCCTAAATTTGCACTAAAACGATTTTTTAACGGTGGTCACCGTACATTGCTTAGTTTTTATCGGATGTTTTTAGTTAACTTCCAACATAAGCGTTAATGAACTTGAAACTGAGTTTGGCTACAAATGATTATGTTTCAGGGGTGTGGAATGGAAGTAATGTATTCGAAGAGAAACGTACGATGGTCAAATTCGAGCAACAATGTAGTAGAATGTATGACCACGTCATGAGTAGATAACAAACTACTTTATTTAACTTTCTTACTTACTTCTAACTTTTGTACGTTTTAGTTTTGATTCGTAAAACAAGTTTGTATGAAAGTTTATACTTTAAACATAACGTTAAAGTTACGAAATAAGTTATAAAATTTGATTGTGATGAAGCACACATACAAGTTATTAAAATTATATTAATTTGGGCTATAGTGGATTGTGGGCAAAGAACAAAGTAACAGCTGATTTTCTTCAAAGCGATATTACTATGCACGTGTTTGTATGTGTAACTTGAATGAGACCTCGTTAATGTTGCGCTCGAGTTTCGTTTGATCGTTAATACGTTCATTACTCGAGCAGAGAGTAAATAACAGTCGATAATAAAGGGTCTTGGACAATAAATTAACGTGATGAATGGCTCCGGGCTCGGCTCGGCCGGACCGATCATGGATTAAACGCATGCAATTATAGAATTTATAATCTGTAATATATGTTTTCTCAAAAATGTCCGGAAATGTTGACATTCCTATCTACATATTGAGACGCGAAGTACATAGTTTACTGACAGATCTCAAATTTAAAAAAAAAAACATTGCGTGCTCGCTACACAAGCCCGCAATGTTGCATACAAATTCCATTACTATCTACCTTGTAACTTTAAAAAAATTGAAAAGGGCCATAATAAAATGAGGGCACAAGTCTTATACATCCAAATTTTACTCGAAACATAACTTTTTTATTTGTGCCTGTAATAGCTTATGTTTTTTAAAAAACAAGAATTACGTTTCTCCTTGTCATAAACAAAAAGGCGGTAAGGAGTGATGGGTTTTTCACATGAAGTTTCTGTTTGTATGCAATTCAAAAAATGAGTTCAAGCGATGAAGATTTGACTCCAACACAATTTTTTTCTTGCGATTTTTGAGAAAAGCACTATATTTGCCTCGGCAGGAACAGCAATTGCGGGCTTCGTATTTTTAAATGGACTCGCAGGCTCGTCCGTTTAATCCAATACTCGGCCCGCAATTGCCTACTTCCATGCCTAGGCAATAATGTACTATTATATGTTAACTCTTTGTAATACTAAAACAGTTACATTACACAATATTAAAATTACATAAAGAAAAGTAGTACAAAGGTGAATTTATCCCTTTTAGGGATTACGTACAGTCAGCAGGAAAAGTAGTTAGACAGTCAAAGAGCTTAATTTTTTTATGTCATTGTAAGGCGTTTTTACACAGCCCACCTGATGTAGATGGGATTTGTGCCACATAGGGGATACCTTTGTTTCGGCGAAATATGTGTGCCAAATTGTATCGTTTCCCAACCGTTTCATTTGCCAACTCGTTTTTTTCCTGTAGCCGTAAATATTTCAGGATTTTATAAAAACTAACCATTACTAACCTAAAGGGTTCTACACGATGGTACTGAAATAAATCCTGAAATATTTACTGTTACAGGAAAATAAATGGATTGGCAAATGAAACGGTCGGGAAATGGCACCTTTTGGCAAACATTTCGGCCAAACGGCAGGCTCCCGACACATACGAGTAAACATTTGGATTTATAAGATTCCAACCTAAGACCACAAGTACGTTCCCAATCCTGAGGTCCTGAGGCCGCACGCGGCCCGCGGACGTCTTACTTGCGGCCTTCGTATGTTGTGTAAATAAGTTACAAATATACTAGGGTCAATATAACACAAGTGCGGCCCCCCGCCTTTAGTTATTTTGCCACCTTGTGGCCCTTGCGTGCCAAAAGGTTGCCGACCGCTGCTCTATTTTAATAATTCCACCGGTTGTCTTATCCCTACACGGGACCACAACAATGCGAACGCTGCTGTTTAGGCTATCTACAGTATACACGATTCTATTGTCAAGAGAATAAGGGCGTGTGTTGATAATGTTTTAGCTCTTCTTTATTCCACTTACTTCTGCTGCCGACTGTACGGTCAGGGATTTTGGTATGTTCGTTCAGCTGTGGTTCAGCTAGCTAATCCTACATACGTCGAACGCGCAAACGAATATCACGCTAGAGGTGGTCGACCGGGAATGTCCCTGACTGTACGTACAGTCAAGGACTTTTATTGTCATGCCACTATGGAACCCTTTCATAGTACCTGACATTTATGTAATATTTTATGGACTTGAAGTGTCTGAAATAAAGAATTATTATTATTATTATTATAATGACAGCGTCAAATCACATGACAGAAGTTACGCTTAAATGAATGATTAACGTTATGCGACAGGGTTCCAAAGTGGCATAACAAATTAACTTCTTAACTGTACGAGTCTGACAGCTTTTTAGTTTTCTATCGACATAAAATGCATACGCCAATACTATACATTTCATCGATTTTCGCAATTCGCTAACTTAGCTCTTATGAATCTTGACTTGGCCCTTGATCCCGGAAAATTTCACAGTTTCCGATTAAATGGTGTTAAACGACTTTTAACCTGACCGTTTGTGTGTGCTGAACAGGTTTGGATGAAATTTTAAATGAAGATAGGTTATACATAAACTACTACTTACTACTACTACTACTACTTACTTATTAAAAATATCCGAATTAATAGGGAAATATGATAATAGAAATCTACGCGGACGAAGTCGCGGGAAGAAGCAAGTAAGTTTATAAATGAAAAACAAACTCATACATCAAACCTGACTACCTAAATTCCTCAAACCTACTTCAAGTAAAACATTTCGTAACGATATTACAGCTGAAACAAAACGCGAACGTTAGCCTAATCCTTGAAGAGGGCTCTTCAGGAGGTTGTTATTGCGTAATTTCGGCAGCTGAGTACTCCACGAGCCCAACATTGGATCATCCATTATAAGAAAAACACTCAAAGGTCGTTGGTAGTGGTATAACCAAACAAGAATGACGTAGATCAAAGTTGACGCACGTCACGTCACGTTATTGATTGAACGTCAGTACTGAAGCGCTATTCTACTCGGTAAAATCATAATTGGCTAGTGTCCTTTGTCCGTCATTTACAGACATAGGAATCCAGGGGGCAAAATTTTATGACAGGTAGGGAGTTCCTATATTGATAAACTCAATTATCGATGCTTGTTTTATATACTAGTGATCACTCCAAGTTTTGCGTGTGAAAACATTCTTTTATTAAAAATGTAAATATTAAACAAAATAACAACGTAATTCCGTTCTTCATTTTTCAAAACGATTTTGAAACTTTACTCATCATTATTTTTCTCTTCGTTACTTACTTACTATTGTTAAAATAAACTATCAGAATTTGTTCCAAATTTTCGGGCGTTACACGTCTCCGTCTTGGCTGATAAATCTATTTAAGGTAGCTAAATGACTTTTCAATTTCTGTGGAGGTAATAGGGGCATAACTTTTTTTTTTAATATGCTGTGTGGCACTCGTCTTCAGAACAATACTTACAAAAAAATACCTACATACAATGCTGGGGGCGATCACTAGTATATGGAAAAAGCACCGATAATTGAGTTTATCGATATAGGAACTCCCTACCTGTCATAAAATTTTGCCCCCTAAATTCCTATGTAGGGTCATTTACATTATCAAAAAATATATTTTCTTTTGTCAATTAAACAAAAAATGACGACGATACACAGTTGCGTCGAAGTTTCGCGTGACGTCACGCCGTGGCACACTTTATACGACGTTGTGACGTCACGAGCCCCCACTCCCGAACTTTGATGTGCTTTATATTAGTAAATTTTAATTGATACGATAATGAAAAAAATACATTCGTGTTCAATATTTCTTGATAATCTTACTGACGGACTAATTAGAATTATTATTATTTTACCCAGTACACACCCCTATTGCTTTTGATAATGTTATCGTATTATTGTAAACTCAGCCGCCATCACTGTTGAGTAAATAAGAGTTATCATTACTTCAACAAAACGATATCATGTCAAAAACCATAGCGGATTACCCACGAGAATAGAGCCCTAGATCAAATTTAACGCACGCCCGTCACGTCACGTTATTAAACGTCAGTTTCGGTTGTCCATAAATTGAGTTCAACAAATATGACATATTTTCATTTCACTATGACACGCAATAGGCAGGAATTCCACAAGTTATACTCTTAACACACGTGCATCAATTCGTTTTAGGCGTGTGTCACTGACGTCACTTCGTGCGTGTGACGTTGTTGGAGATTTTAGGTAGGTACACACATTTTAATCCGAGGCGAATTTTATACACATTGCGTGCATAGCATCTGCCGCTGTACAGTCGAGTATATGCTTTAGTACCTCGTCACTTTAATCTCTGTTATTATTCGTATATGGCAGTTTGCGTTTTTTTTTAATGTTTTAGGATCAAACGAGCAGATGGATCGCCTGATGGTAAGCGATTACCGTCACCCATAGACACCTACAGCACCAGAGGAGTAGCAGGTGCGTTGGCGGCCTTTCAAATGAGAGTACGCTCTTTATTTGAAGGTTTGAAGGTCGTAACGATCCGGAAATACCGCAGGCGACAGACCATTCCACAGTGTAGTTGTGAGAGGCAGGAAATTCCGAGTGAAACGCACAGTCGTGGACTGCCAACCATCTAAATGATGGTGGTGGAAATTCTGTCGCGTAGGACGAAGGCGGAAGGATGCGGCGGGAATTAATCCGAACAGCTCCTTATGACATTATATACATTTTTATGAACTAGCCGGAATATTCCGGGAGTTCTTATGACCTCCTTCCGCCTCCATTGTTATACCAGCTCGATAGTATGAAAGTAAAGTCATAATTAAGTATCACATAAGTATGCAAAGTTTCAAATCAATCTATATGCAAAGTAGATTATATCGACTTTATTTCAGATTTAGTTACAAGTCAAGCTGACAAAACGTTGTTTGAGGCAGCTCACCAACCCACTCGCCCAAGGTTAAGAAGTCGGTGAACTCTACAGAAAGGGGAGAGAGTATTTGCTGAATTTCCTCTCGAATCTTAAACACTTAACGAAGATAGAAAATGTTTTATAGCTAAATGGGCCAATTGCAGAATTTAGAGACGGTGAAAGTAAGAGAAAATAAAGTTATGATAGTTTTTCACACAAGTGTGCGAATGCAAAGTTTAATAGATATAAACATGATTAGCTTAAAAGTATCTATGTCTATTTTATATTTTTTCTTCAGTTTTTTCATGAAATATTACTTTTTCTATAGTAATTTTATTATCTTTTTCTTTGCCTCCATGTTTTGCTCTGCCTTAATAAAGTTCTGCGCCCTATCTCGTCGACACCAAGTCCTCGCCGAGTTAAAAATAGTTGAAATTGTATTCAATTCACGTTTTAGGTTTTTCTCGCTGTTTAAAAAACATTCTTTGGGGATCTCGGCGTAATAGCGTCCGCTACAAGTCTACGGAAAGTTTTTTTTTAATTATCTCGTAGTACAAAGGCGTGCCGGCGGCGGCTTGTAATAAGAACCGCAGCGGTTAACAGCGCAGTCAGAAGAAAAAAAACGCCGCGTTAGATGGGCAAGCCAGTTGCTTCCTTTCACCTGCGCTATTCTACCTCTACATATAAATGACACGATATCTATGAAAAGGGACCTTATTGTCGATGGCGCTTCCGCCATTATTAACGATGCTCCGATATAAATACAACGTCACGTGATGCAGTGCGGGGTAAGCGCCATCGACTACAAGGTCCCTTTTCATAGATAATGCCACAAACTAGAACGACGTGCCACATGATGCGTTGAAACACTTGCGTCGCTCTATGTTGAAATAACAGCGTTGGCCGCAATCAATCAATCAATCAATATCATTTATTTGCAGAACTTACAGTACCTACATAAGATGTTACAGTCAATTTTAAATAACAATAATGTCCAGTTTATCCAGCTGAAGAGCTGGCAGTTTCCTCGCTCAACGCATAAGTTTAACTATCCAGCGAGGAAATGCTGCCAGCATCTTCGGTACAATGCCGCAGGGGCTTTTTTTAGATATAGCTTTTTAGTTTTAAAATAGAATCTGTAACTATTTATTTCATTTTATATTTCAAAATTACGTATTGGTATCTCGTAACACACACGCACGTTATTCTAAATGGCGTTATTTTTCTATGTAGATAAATATTTTCACTTCATCATTTTTCATTCAGTCTTATACGTGACACACACTGCTTCAGGCTTATATTATTTTTGATGTTTTGTTAGCAAACTAATAACTGAATCAATTTAAATTTATAATAATTCAATAATTTATTTATTAAGTAAGTATTCGATTTTGGAAACCTTTGGGTTACATTTAACAAAAAAAACAATACTTTTAATGAGCTAAAGATACATGACATTACGGACAGACACCAGAGTTACTATCAGCAATAGGGCTTTGTTTTGATCTTTGGCCGAGAGACCCTAAGCCTGGAATTGACCATAAACTTGTAATTTAATCGGCGTTTATAAGAACAAAGTGCACTTCTTGTATAGAAAGTGCGCTGTGTCGCATTTCCTTCCCGAAATATTTACCTTTGAAGAATCCAATTAGATTATGATCTGCAGAACCCCGCGCAGGAAATAGAACAATGAGCTTTTCAATAGGTTAAGGCCTGTAATACCGCGACCTATTAGGGGAGGAATTAGGAACAAATAAATAAGTTAACGTTACAGGAAAACCTCGTCGCAAACTGATTTGAAACGACTAATTTTAAATATTTACTGGTGACGATAAATTGTTTTTATTTAGTAAGTACCTATTTAGGCTGCACAAGGTACGTACTAAGAAGAACGCGAAGAAATTCGCAATTAGTAATTTGAAATACATACATACATAATCTCACGCCTTCGTTCCCAGAGTGGGGTAGGCAGAGCTACAGAATTACAAACATCTCTAAAAACTCTTTAACAATTCTATAACCACAATTTGCACAATTAGGCTAAGATGTTTACCAGCGTATTAGTGACAGGTTGCAAGCCTATCGCCTAACAGTACTACAAGCCTTTATTCCGTTAGTCGTCTCTTACGACATCCAAGGGAAGACATGGAGTGGCACTAAATATTCTAACTCGGCAACCACACGAGGAAGTAATTTGAAATACATTACTTAAAAAAAACATTTATTGAATAATTACATGATAAACATAAAATGGGTTGGGAGCTCTTCTTTTAAGTTATTAACCGACTTCAAAAAAAGGAGGAGGTTCTCAAAACGTCGGGATATTTTTTTTTTTTTTTTTTTGTATGTTCCCCGATTACTCGAAGACCACAGGACCGATTTGAAAAAAAATTTCGTTGTTCGAATGGGTATACTTTCTAGTTGGTCCCATTGTCACCACGTCAGGATCTGATGATGGGATCATGGAGAAATCAAGAGAACTCCTCAAATATTATAGGCACACCTATAGCGATTTTGGTATTTTTCACTGTAACTCATGCATTTGCTTTTGAAAAGTACTATATGGTGAAGTGGAACTGATGATGAAGACCACAGATGGCCACCGGAATTCCTTAACGGTACCTATTTCAAGGGTGGCGATAAGATATTTCGATAAAGGAAGTTGAGCGACTATGACGAAGCACATTTAGGTTTAAATATGACTATGACATTCCCGCGGCGTTGTCTGCGGCGAGCTTGAAATGTTCTATAGTTTCTTATTAATATTTAGAAGTGGAGCTACGTAACAGCATAAATAGGATCACTAAAAAGTATAAAATAAAATAAATGTTTAAAAAAACAAAAAACCGCCTTCAAAAAGCAAAAAATAACTTCTTTAAAATGATAGGTAAATAGGTCAGTCCAACTGAAGTCGGCGTCCAACAATATTTTAACCAAAAGCAGACTTCAGTTGGACTGACCTATTTACCTATCATTTTAAAGAAGTTATTTTTTGCTTTTTGAAGGCGGTTTTTTGTTTTTTTAAACATTTATTTTAGTATACACGGGTCATACACACGCGCAAAAACAAAAATTGCCTCTCCTGCGGTCAATAGTTAAGGGCTTGTGTGCATATAAATTATGTTTTTATTTGCTAGGACTAAAATAGACATGATGGCGCTTATGAGGATATGGGTTCAGCCGGCAAATTAGGCCTTGAAAACTTTAACTTCGGGTATGTCCACAGGAGAGACGGTAACCCTAATCTGTATATGACCCAAACCTGTGATAGAAGAGTCCCCTCTATACTGTGCTAGTTTCAGGCTTGTGCCCGCGTGTTCCGTCCACGTTGACCACCCCGCGGGAACATTGTCTTTAGTAGTACTAATAGTAGTAGTAGAGGATAAGCTATCTCTATTACCAATTTATCATATAAATCCGTTCAGCCGCTTCAGCCTGAGGAATAGACGATCAATATTATCACGACTGGAATGTCAATATTGGATCGCGGATTTCAAAACGTTTGGATATCCTTGTGATCCGCATCAATATTTCGTGATACAAACTTTTGTCTTTAATGCATTGAGAAGACTAACTAACACACAGGCCACCTGATGGTAAGTGGACTCTGAAGCAATTTGCAATCTTCCGATGACAATCTCAAGATTAAGCTAACTATTTATAATATTATTAGTGTAAATATTGGTTCACTAATGTTTTACCAAATCATCATTTGACAAACTATATCATTTTACAAACTTTCAATTCGCAAAGAAGTACTTGCGCAGCATTTTTTTTTATAGTCTCTAATCTGGTAGATTAGCGACTATAAAACTAATAACTAACCTAACCTAACTTAATTAATAAGCCCATGTTACTTATATATAATGATTTAAGCACTTTTTTTTGCGAAATGAAAGTTTGTAAAATGATAATTATAGTTTGTCAAATCGCACCTTTAGAATAGTAGTGACCTAATTCAACATTTCCGCTGTCGACTTTGAGACATATATTTATTAATATAGAGACCTCGAAAACCAACATTTGTGAATTAGGTCACTATACTTAATTCTAAAGATGCGAAATGATGGTTTGGTAAAAAGTCAGGTTACCGTAAATATTATATCTAACTAGGATAGGTACGTCTAAAATGTTGTCGGAAAACATGTTAAAATTATGACAAGAGAAACTACATAAATAATAAATACCTGTGATATTTCATGACAATAACCTCGTCCTGCCCAGTGTTCTTAATAAAGGACACATTCGATTTGGTAGTTTCTGCCCGGGAAATCAAATTTTATATGTAAAATTGTCCTTTATAGAGGACATTGGGCAGAAAGCGGAAGTATTCAAAAAATGCTTGGGCAGGATGAGGATAAAATACAAAGACTGTTATGCTTCCTTCTCAAACCGTATATTTTCTGCATTATCATTATTGAAATCGTCTCAATACGAAATTCTTGGGCTCTATTTTCTCGTCTCGGCAAGTGGTCGCGGCGTTGTGCACGCCGCATCTATAGAGCTAACTCCGATCGGTTTGTGGAGCAACTTCCACAAAGGACTGGGCTCGGCGTTTCTGAGGAGAACAGCGATTCTAATTTATTTACAAATATACTCGTACATGGATTGTTTTGGAACCAAAACATAAATAAAAATATTTTTAACATAATCTTTCTGTGTCAGGTAGGCATGTTACAAAGATACGCCTATATTCATGAAAATGCATGTCTGAAAAATACAAAATAAAATATAATGTCAAAAAAAATTAATTGTAAATTCATGGGTTCCTTAACTCAAAAATGATAATAGGTTAGTCAAACTGAAGTCGGCTATTGGTTAAAAATATTGTGGGAGGTCGACTTCAGTTTGACTGTTTAATTATCATTTGATAATAAAGAGGTATTTTTGAGGTGGTTCAGTTTTTTCTCAATCCCCTTTTACAAATGATTGCTTTTTCCGATGCACTGACGTTAATTTTTGAGGAGTTCTCCTGGTATTTCACCGCCAGAATCACTTTGCTTCATCATGTCAGCCGAAAGACGTCCACTGCTGGACATAGGCCTCCCCCAAGGCTCTCCACTCAGACCGGTCTTGTGCTTTTCGCATCAAAATTGTTGCAAAAGTAATTGTATCGCAACCCGTAAAATACTTAGTATTGATTAGTCCCGGTGGCAATCTGTGGTCTTCATCATCCGTTCCACTTCACGAAATGGTGCTTCCCGAGAGCAAATTTATGAGATACTACAAAAAATATACAAATCACTATAGGTGTACCAATAATATTTCAAGAGTTCATTCGATTACTCCAGAGTCTCACCATTAGATCCCTTAATGACAATGAGACTACCTCGGAAGTGTACCCCTTAAAACAAAAAAATATTTTTCCAAATTAATCCAACCATCTTCGAGTAATCGAGGAACATACACAAAAATAACGATCAAGGCATAATGCAGGAGTGCAATGCAAACTCTAAAAGCAGTAAAGAAAGCAATCCCACACATAAGCAAGTAACGAAAACAAACACGTTTTACCAAGAAGCATGCTCTTAAAATAAACCAGTTAAATATTCCAAGACGACGGAATAAATCTCTGATTCTATTCTGGTTCCCGAAATTATTGGAGTCGAAGCTTGTTTATTTATTTAAGTCCTTCTAACGTAAGGCTTCACGCCAATCGCTCGTATTTTCAAAAAATCCTTTTCTGAAAATAAAAGGAATCTAATGTCAAGGGTTAAGTCGCTGAATTATTTTGTAACGTAATAAGACGGTGGGTATTTTAAAGATACATTATGTTTATTCAGCAACGGGCACTTTTAGACGTCCGAGACCGACCACTACTTATTAAGAATGGAGCTATAAACGCGTTGAATTAGCACACATTTACAGCGAAACGACTTCAGAGTTCATGACCTGAATTAGAACATATGATTGTAAGTTTCCAGGAAAGTTGTAAAGTTCCCGAGGCTAAAACGATAAACAAGTCACAACCGAGCGAAGTCGCGACCAAGGGCCTTAAAATTGGAATAAATGAATACTTAAATACATTGAAAACATCAAAGACGTAGATATAGTAGGAGATCCGAATAGGAGACGATTTGGACCGGGCTGTTTATTCGATAAAAAATATTTTATACCAAATTTAATATGCTAAGTAATATATGGCGAATAGGTAGGCTGAAAAATTTCAGTCCAGTTTATAATTAATTAACAATTTAAATATTAACTTTGTTTGAAAAAATTACAATAGCTTGTTTAATGGACAAATTACATACCAATCGAAACTATGAAGCCTATAGAATATGCAAACGTTAGTTTGACTATTTTTTTCCCGTCAAACTATTGGGTAGGCAGGTATAAACAGGTAAGTCGGTACTAGTAATTTGCACCAAACCTGACGTTTACATATTCTATAGACTTCATACTTTCGATTATTATGTAATTTGTCTATTAAACAAACATATGCAATTTTTAAAAGAAAGTTCATTTTTAATTATTTTTTTAATGATATAAGTAATGGACTGAAATTTTTCAGCCTACCTATTCGCCACATATTATTTAGCGTATTAAATTTGATATAAAAAACTTTTCATCGAATAAACAGCCCGGTGCAAATCTTCTCCTATTCGGATCTTAGACTAATAAGAAGAATAGTCATGCTCATTCTAATAATATTATAAATGCGAAAGTTTGTGTGTGTGGGATTTGGATAACATTTAGAATGGAAATAGCTTATACCCTGGGTTAACACAATGGCTATTTTTCAGTTCAGTTCCAGAGGGAATTACGATAATCGAATTCTACGCGGACGAAGTGGCGGGCAGAAGCTAGTCATACGTAATTTTTTCCTCCGGAGTCAAAATCACTGTCAACTAACCTCCGTCCTTGCCGCCGCCACTTATGCCACTGAGGCCGCAGTCCTTACCGACAGCGCCTCGTTGGTGATAGCTCGTCGATAACTTGCGGAGCGCTTACATCTGTTCACGGCACCGTGCTCCTTTAGAACCTCATTCTAAACCGCTTGTTTCTATACCCAATGATTTTATTTGTACGGGGAATAGGCCTCACGCAAATTGCAGGATACATAAATGGAACATTATGTATATATTTATCTATTTATTTATTTTTTAAGTAGTAGGTGAGGTTTTCTTCGTTGTTTTATGTTGTAATTAGGGAATGCAAATAACCGGTTTTAACCGATTTTAACCGGTTATTTTCATACAAAAACGGTTAATAACCGGTTAATTTGCATTCCCTAGTTGAAATAGTGTTAAGGACTATTAATAATTCAGACAAACGTTATTAGGGATTCCGAGGGTCATCCCCTAACAAAGCCTTGTCCAAAACGGATGTTGTACTATCTCGCCATTTTAACAAACATCCAGAACACAAGTCGGTACGGCTGTCCGGCCGAAATGGGCCGTTCCGTCCCCTTCCGGACCGGACGCGGCTGCCGGCCGCGGCGGCGGACCGCGATATAAGCTTACGACGGCATTTATAGCACTATTTATGGCTCGGCTTCATCATAAACCCATCCTGGGTCTAGTTTAAAACCAGCGCTGAGACTTTAACCCACATCTTTGTATTAAGCAGCTCGCGCACGAAAATGTCAATCTTACCTCAAGTTTTCGAATCGCCTTTACAATTAATAAACGTGTTCTGAACCCTAATAACTCACTTTTTCATACAACGTTTCAATAGAACTTTTTTTTCTATATTTTCATTATAATGTCAGTGATAGTTAAAAAAAATACTGTTCGTACAACTTCAGATATAAAATATAGTATTATTGTTGTTGGCTGAATAAATAACAATACAAAAACAATACGTGTTAAAAAAATAGAATATAGCCTCTGCTCTTTTTGATTTTAGTATACACAGGGTAGAAAAACCACCTTAAATATAGAAATCTACGCAAAGGACTCTACTCTCGAAGCCTGTATTCGTCATAATTATGGTCGGCCTTAAAAGTAGCTGCACACTTTAGTACTTTGTCACTTTAAGGTTACGTTTGAACTGCTGCACTAATCTGGAAAAGGCGTTAAAGCGACAAGGTACAAAAGTGTGCAGCTAGTAATAAGGCTGACTACATTATTTTACTTCGATTTACTTAGTAGCTTATCTAGTGACAGCGACGGCGAACATGTTGTAAAAACGTTACAAAAGCTCACGAAGTTAGTTATAAACAAGTTTCGACTTTTTTATCTGTGGGCTAAATATAACCTAGACATATAAAATGAGAAGGAGTTAAACTCATTTAGACTGCCATTGACAACAGTGCATTTGACGTAAGTCTAAAATGGAACTCAGTTTAATTTACGTCGTCCCACCACTCGACACTGAGTAATTTATCAAACAATTCTCTAAATCAAGAGTCGAGAGCGTTGTTTGTTAATTGTTATACTTTCGCTAAAATTAAATATCCTTTGTACAATTAGGTACGAGTCGCTGGTTTTATTACATTCGTAAAGAGGATGTCGGAAATATGTTTTATGACAAGTCTTGTTGAATGTTAAAATAACATGACTGTGCTCAGGGGTGTTATTCTCTTAAAAACGGCGCTCGGTCGGTCGAGCGAGTGAATGAGTGAACGCGCCGCACCAGTTAGTTTAAGTAGTCCCGTCAGAGCACACAAAACACATTTTAGTGAGTGCATTCTCAATTAGGCAGGCTGATACGTTCGATCTTATCGACAGAAGCCCGACCGAGCGGCGTTTTTAAGAGAATAACACCCCAGATTAGTACATAACAAAACTGCAGGCCTAGTATGGTTGCGTATATCGCGTGACAACATGTGGATAAAGCATCCGTCACTCTCGTACGTACGTGTCAGAAAGTGACGGATGTTTTATCAACATTTTGTCACGCTATAAACGCAGCCATATTAGGCCATATTTGTTCAGGGGCTCCATTCTACTCGGTAATACTATATTGCTTTTGACATGTCATCGTATTGTCAACGTTACTATGGCTCTTATTTACTCGACAATGATGGCAGCCGACTTAAAACGGAAAATGTCAAATGGAAAATGGTTTTACGTAGTTCAATAGACTCTAATGGCCTGTTGTTTGATCGATAGTTAAACTAAATAATGGTCAAAAAACGTTACTAATGGTTAAAATCTCAAGGAAATGTGTCAAACTTTCCATTCCTTTTTCGAATTTTAACAATTAGTTAGTTTAACTACTGATCAAACAACAGGGCCTTAGTTTGTAGTATTGGTTATTTGAATAGCAAGGCAATTTCAGTGACTATAATAATAAGTTGTCGGAATCTGTAAGTTCCGGGCAATGAAAGGAACAGATATATAGAACTCTTATAGCTATATCCCTCTCACTAACTGAAAGTCTGCAAGTTTGAAGAATATAACAGTACCGTCATTGAAAGCTTTTAAAATCATTGAAGCATAGTTCAGTGATAGTTATTCTTTTGGTTTACAAGGGTCAAGGAGCAATCACGAGTCTTAAGAACTGTATTGTAAGACTCTGAGAAAAAAAAAGTGAAGTATTAGTTAAATAGATTGCCACAAATAAACTAAAAGACAGAAAGGAAAGCAAGCTAATAAAAACGTAAAATAAATGCGCTGGACCGTGCTTGGTTATATGCTATGGGAGATTATTATGTCCAATAGTGTACTGGTAGCGGATGCTAAAGATGAAAAAGTAGGTGAAACTAAATAACATTGGAAGGCAAATTAAATGGACAACAAACTCAAATAAATCTATCTAACCACTCTCACTTTCAATTAATCACGGGCGGTTCCTCAGCCCCTCGTACTTAGAGGATTGAGGGCCATTTGCATAAGATTCAGTGGCACTTCGATACAAGACGGGTTTATGGGCAAAGGGGCCATCAACGTGCCACGCACGTCGGTGCCGTGATGGTAATACTGAAGAGAGTTTACAACAAAATAACACATAACAATCATATCGCGGGAAAATCTTACACTATTGAACCTAAGGGCTTAGGTATTGCACAAAATGAAAACAAATATTCCAATTTGAAGCCGATTGCGACTGCAAGTGCGTTAAGCAATAGTGACGCTAGTCCTAAACAAAGCCTTAGACTTGTACCAGTGAGTACTAGATAAACAATAAACTCATTTATAGAGAGATACACATCATAAACAGGAGTAAAAGTGTAAACGATTCTTGCTTGTAATTAAATGTAATAATAAACAGTGATATAGGCTACTTACTTCGCGTAAGCGTCATTTGATCTGATTAAAGACGCCAGTTTAAACATTGCATGATGGTCCATAAAGAAATAAAGTACGTGAATGTTGTACGGTCACGGATTTTAATTGATGAACCACTATAGAACCTTTTCGCATAAAACCAACAATTTATTTCTATGTCATTACTATCGCGTCACTTGAAGCTGTCATTATGACATGGTTCCATGGTGGATCAACATTTAAAGTCCTTGGTGGTACCTACAATTAGGAACGTTCTGTTACCGATCTGAATAACTTGCCACTTAGTCTTTTTTTATGTCAATGGACAGAATTCCCTATAAGTAAAAAAAAATGGACTTTTTAATTAATCACCTTATTCATCATCATCATGATCAAATCAGCCGAAGAATGTGCACTGCTGGACATAGGGTTTCCCCAAGGATCTCCAGAACTAACGATAACGGTCAGTTTTGTGGTGCCTAATTAGCATTGTACCAACTAGGAACTTCTCCAACTATCAAAGTTCATCATTTGAAAATTAAATGTTCAGTAACTTCCAAGAATATTCTTAATTTCAATATGAACAGAGACCATTCTCAATCCTCTAATGTTACAAAGAAATTGTTAGTATAATTTCTTGAGAAGATTGCTAAACTTATAATAATTTTTCAACTTGCATTTGTTACGACGACGATACGACCAAATATTATACAGCAGAAACTACATTTTTCCCATTCATGAACCACAAAATCAACACTTTGGGTACTCTTATAAAAACAGACACCAAAGTCAGTTCTTTTTGTAAGTGCAAACCTAAGAGCCTCATCGCACGCATCTCGAGGAGCGGTCGTAAAGGAGCGGCGGTTTAGTGGCAGCTTTATGTCTATGCCAGTCGTTTATGGGATTCAATCTGTGTAAACGCTCGTACGGAGTTGACATAGCAAGATTGTGTGTTTATGGTTGGTGAACTCAGTATCTCACTTAGACTCACATTCGAGAAAAGATGTACTTGAGCCTAACTTTTTCTGTCAGAGTTATAAGAGACTAAAATTTTACTCCCCGGGTCTATCCTTTTTCAAGGAATAAAGTCATTCATTGCTCCATTTGCATATAAATAGCGACATTCAAACAACAAACATTGCTTTTTTTTCATCAATAACATCAATAAAGGATATTTATTAGGATGATGATAAAAAAAATTGATGGTAAATAAAAGATTCAAATGACATGACACAATACAAAAAATGTATAAATGATGAAAGGAAACGGAAACAAAAGTATGATTTAGTTGAGTGGAACAGGGCAAATATGTCGTTTACTTAATTATTGTTATTTACACTTTCTTTTATTTATTACTGATGATGTTTATGATGATGGTCCGAAAAAAAAATTTATGTGTTTAATTTCCGATGTCTGTTGATACATTGACTTATTGAAAAGCTTACAAATGTATCCCTTAATATTTCACCTGTACCCTAACTTTATCGAATGTACATTATTATAAAAAATCCTATTACCGTCTAACAGGTAAAACAATCTAAATAATGCCAAATAAATCTCCATAAAAAAGTTCAATCCTGAATTTAAAATCGTGGGTAATTGAGTTTAGGTTGCGATGTGCGCCGAACTCCGGTCGTAAATAAAAAACGGAGTTGGAACGGTGTTACATACAAGGGTTGTCTGATGTATGTACACTAAGACTTGTACAGTCAATGTCAGCCAGTTATCACTTTTTTATGTTGCCGCTTTGATCTTTAATATAAACACGGGCTAGCGAGTAAAAGCGACCTCTGGGTTGATTTTTGATAATCAACATGAAATACTCAAAAACTTAATTCAAAGATGAAAATGAAACGGTAAAATCGTAATGTTTAAAGGTCAGGGCTAGATGTGACGTACCTTCACAATTGATTTATTAACTGCTTTGCAGCACTCGGTTCTCAAAAATTTACCCGCAGGAAGGTTTAGTGATCACAATAATATAGACTAAATATTAAAAAAAACGTTTAAAAATAATATTTTAAACATTTATTAATTTGAATATAAGAGTACCTGTTCTGGCTGTAGGTACTAGACATACATACTTATAATTCCTTATAAACAACATCCATGAAACAGATTTAAACGTTCGTTATTAGTCATCACATAAAGCTTACCATAAATATTCCTTAGACTTTACTAGTTCTATAATAATTGAATATGGAAAGAGTTCCGCATGTTTTCTCCTGCGTATACTTTACCCAGTTGTGCAGGTCTACTCGATCAGGTGCTGTCGCCTCGAGTCCCCGCTGTCATTAATAACAAAGTTGTCGAGCGATGCGTCGAGATTGGGACTCGGACGCGTGGTTGGTCATGTAGCAGTTGTGATGATATTTTATTTATTAATTAATTTATTTATTTATTTATTATAACAAGTTTACACACTTAGTTGTTTTACAACGTCCCGCAGAACTGTTTTCACAGTTTCACTGTGGGATCCGCGAGTCTTACTTAACATAAGTACATATCACAGATCAGAATCTACATTAATAACGAATAAACAAACAGTTATTTAAAAATTTAAATAATGCTAAGGTAGTGCTTATATAAGGCTCTCATAAACCTATTTTTGTTAGGTTCCTGTCTCGGAGGCGCAGGTAAGCTGTTGAGGATGTAAGGCAATCGCTTCTCAATAAGCCTGTCCCCATAGTAATTGCTCACTCTGGGTATATTTACCAGCGGCTACTGACCTAGTGCCATATTTTTGGCTCAATTGTGATAAGTTAATCTCTTGATTGCCATGTTGATTAACTGCCAGTAAGTACTTGTGTCTAAGGGTTGCCGGTAGGATATTGAATATCTTTATAATAAATAAACAAGCAAAGAAAGAACAATTCAAGATACGACTACTAGGCTATGTACTGTTTGATAAAACAGAAGAAAATTTCCACTTAAGCAGATCTCAGCTGAGAGAAGTGAAAATTACTCGTACCAATCGTAATTGTCATAATGGATATCTCTTCAAACTGACTGGTCATTTTCACTGCTTTGCTCTGTTCCGTCGTTCATTCCCGCTTAACTGGAAACGCGCTCTAAGTATTCGTGGCTTAATTCATCTTAAGCTCCAAAATTTCTTAAGAACTAGGCCGATAGTAACAATCAATTAATTAGCGTATTAGGAGTCGAGTAAATATCCTTCGAGGATGTTCATTTGTCACGGAACTTCGGCAACGCTCGCGGGCGCTCGGGGACGCTCGGGTTTCTTCGGGACTTTGACGTTAACCGAATGATGATTAAGTGTTGTAATATTATAGGTTAAATAACATAGACTTCATTGGAAAATACTTAACCGTTTGATTTATGCAAATAATTGTGAGGTATCTTTTCTGTACGGTAGAAAAACATAACACGTTGGACGGAGATATACGCTCTCTCCGCACGGTCAGCTGTGCCGGCGCGGCGTCGAGTCGCCGGCATGATCATGATCAACATGATCTTACGTTTTAATTCAACTAGGGTCAAGAGCACAACTATTTAATATATAGAAGTCATTATTGTAAAGGGATATTTTGATAACGTTAAAATACAAAATGTATTACCTAGATCACTATCTATTCTAGACTTACCTTCCCCAAGAGAGCAATACCGCCGCTGAAGCGATTACCATCCAAGCAGTCCGTCTTGGTCCCTGGGGCTGGGAACGTATTTGCAAATACCCATAACGAAGCCCGTTCACCACGAAGTGGCCCGTGGGCTTGGTTGTCCCCTTTGTGCCATAAATACCTTGTATTGTGTTGGATTTTGGAGAATCAAACTATATTGTCAGAATACAAGTAGATATAAATTATACCCACAGCACATATTCGGTCGGTATGTTTACTGGTGCATAGTTGTATGTAAGGATTAATTAATTGTATGGCAAGAACAAATCGAGACAATGGAAGTTGGTCTTTACAAAAATATGTTTTGACCAACAATTCACACTCAAAAATGTACTATGCTAAACTATGCTAAAAATTGTTTTTGTAAAAAAGACCTAATGGTTTCTTAAACAATTTCCCTGTGTCTCCTATGGTTTCAGATTTCCCTATACCGTCCCAGTAAAAAAAACAGGTCAAGTGCGAATCGGACTCGCACACCGAGGGTTCCGTATTTGAGATAATTATGCGTTTTAAGTACATCACAGAAAATACAAAAAAATAGTTTTAAAATGTGCAGATTAAGCCCTTTCATATGAAATCTCATTTGCCATAATCAAACCACTTTCATTTTTCAACCCCCATTCTAGATCTCTTTTCAGTTATTTATAAAATTAATTTCATTTTTTTTACACAACAGATGCGGGCAAGCTAGTTGTACAACTATGCCAAATTTCAAGTTGATAGCATTTGTAGTTGCTGAGAAAACCTGCTGTGACGTACAGACAAACAGACAGACAGACAAGTCTCACCATAAGGGTTCCTTTTTTACCATTTTGAAACGGAACTCTAATAACACTGTAGGTATCATTAAATAAACCACAAAGCTTTCGTGAAAGCATAACAAAAGGAAAGACCTACAACAAGCTTAGTTATCACGAAAAAAAGATTTTAACCCACGGAGTCGCTGTTTAATATATTATGCCAAATGTGCCCCAAATACTTACAGCATTGCTTTGCTTTAAAACAAAATTCAAAATATTTGTTCAGTACTCTTTTACGCTTCGGACAAGACCATCATTTGCGGAGAAGAAGCGAACCAATAATATCATAAGAAATGTAAGGTCTTTAACATTAAACTAAAAAATAATGACTAGGAGAAAAACAAGACGAGGTTCCTAAGTCAAAAGCCATGACTAGAATAATTACCAACGAGACCAACGAGGTTTGCTGGATATTTTGTTGGCTTTGTACTCGCCGCTACATGGCGTCTAAAAGACATCTTTTTACCTCTTTGGTTCCAGGTAATGTCCGCCGTGGCGGTGCAGCGAGCTAATTCTCGGGGCGACTGTAACACTGCTTTCTACGTTTCTTTTAATTGAAATCGTTCCAAATCGGACGAGAAACAAAACCCAAACGGAGCGGTCCGAGAGAAGAGCGGTCGGGAGTTGGCTCCTTACTCTCTCATCTACACTAATATTCTAAAGAGGAAACATTTGTATATATTTTAGTATGTTTTTGTAACGAATAAACTCTAAAACGAATAGACCGATTTCAAAAGTTATTTCACCATTACAATGCTACATTATCCTTAAGTTACATTGTTTTATTTTTCTGCGCTGACAGAGTCGCTAGCTAAAAAAGATAACAGTTATTATTTATCAATATTATCATAGACGTAGTTAAGAGTTGTTTGATGTTACTCCCATAGATTTTTTTGTTCGGTTTCAGCATATTTTTAAATTTTCTGTGATATCTTTAAAGTTAAGATATAATTGAAACTAAAGTTGCATTAGACTAATATAGGTATATTGATTGTTTAAGCGCCAGGGAAGCCTAAACCTGCTACGATGCCTCCATTATGTGCCAAGAAAACAATTTTATCTATGATATTACTCCCCTTTTGTTTGAATAACCGAAATTATCTCTGGCAACACAAAGCAAATCATAGTTTGAACAGTCTTTAGCATATATTACAATTCAAAATATAGACTATCAAAGTGTGTGTGATTGGAAGAATAAACATCTAGCTATACATCCTTACGGCTAATATCACTTGAACAGCGGCTCTATTCAAGACGGTAAAAACAATATCATATTTGATCTGTTATCGAATTGTCAACGTTTTGATAGCTCTTATTTTCTTAACAGTAATGGCGGCTGACGTCATAACAATACCTTAATAGGAAAACTACGATATCGTTTATACCGCCTAGAATAGAGGCGCAGTAGCCATGACGCAAACGGTATACTAACGTTTTTCTTTATAAAAGTAAAAATAACGTATTTGTAAAAGAAGAAAAAATTAAATCATGTTTCTTTGAGGTAAGACTCCCGCCTGTAGGAAAAGCTCGCTAAGTAATCAACTAATTGATGTTCCTACAAGACTCTACCTCTCTTTTCTTGTACCACGTTCCTTTACATCTCCGTTTCCCGTCCGAGGCGAGTGAAATTTCACGTAATTAATCGCTTGAATTTGGCAAAAGTCCTAAAACACAAGTTTTTGCGAAATATGAAGGAAGACAAATGAATTAGCGCGGAAATGCTCAAAACGGAAATCGTGGAGTTAGTCTTAATGAAATGAGGAACGGAATCTCCGAGAAATTAGAAGCTCTCGGCACGCCGTGGTATGCAGATTTTATATCCAATAATACAGGTATTTTATGGAATTTTAATCCTCCGGCGTATCTTTTTAACTATTTAATTTGAAAAATCTGTACCGTGTTTAGCATTTTTTTTATTTCATTTAGTGAATACCACGGCCTATTACAAATTTTAAATTGTTATTTTAATCAAATGTTAATGACATAATTTGCCACGGCATTATGATTTTTTTGCTGTGCCGCTGATTGTTAACTACGTAAAAAAATTAAGGGTAGATGATGATAGTATTGTTGCTCAAGTAAAGGGTATTGAATACAAAGGGCATTGGGTAAATTTGTTTGAAGAATATTGTCTTTTTTTTTCAGCGGCCACGGATGGTTTTTACATAGTTATTTAGAGGACCTCTAAATACACATAGATATATATAATTTATGGCGGTAAATAATATCGGAGCGGAGATTTTAAAGATTTAAGTGTTCAGTTTTTAGTACAAAAGTACGCCCAAGTATGAATATTTAAATATCTCGGCTCCGATGCACTTTAGAGTATTACATTACATAACAAAATACGTTTATTTTTAATAATTCTATCATAATTTACCACTTTTATGAATGGCCGCTCACCTTGAAAATATATGAATTTTACAAATGACAACACTTTTACCCAAACCCCTTTGAAGTTAATTTTACAATAGTGATACAGTTATTCAATCGGGTGTGTTAAAATCATTGAAATGAATGAAAAATGAATGAATCGGGTGTGTTATTTGCATTAAAATGAATGTACTAAATTATTGCATAATACAAATTGCATAACTTTGATCATTCTGTGGGGAAATAGTACGGACGCGCCATCTCTATTTACCCTACAGAAAAAACTGATACGGATATTAGTCAACATAAAGCAAACTGACAGCTGCCGACCCTACTTCCTGGAATACAAACTGCTTACGCTTCCAAGCATCTACATCTTAGAAGCATGTAAGTTCGTACGTAAGCATGAACACTTCTATAAAAAACGCGAGGATATGCCTCCTACACGCCCAATACGCCATAAACATAAAATTATCTTGCCACCTTCCCGCCTTAAAATCATCTCATCCGGCCCTTACGTAATGACTATAACAATATACAACAATTTACCTGAAATATTAAGACAAGAAAAAAATGAACGTAATTTTTTAAATAAACTACACAATAAATGAATACTTAGACGACAAATTATAAATAAAGTAAATTAGTTAAATAAAACAATAAAGGTAAATTATACAAAAATACAATAAATTCAAATATTTATAATGAAGTATCTTCATATTATTAAAAGGATGAGTCTCCCTCTCTCTAAATATGTTCGCTGTGCCCGACAGGGCTCATAATTGAGACATTTATTATATTTCCATCTTTGTAAACATTATGATTGCAATAAAATATTGAGTATTGAGTATCTCTATAATAAAACGACGATATAATATTTAGTAAGCTTTACAACGAAATGCATAAGTTCTTAAATCATAATGATTATCTATAGGGCAATAGTAAACATTTCTAACATCTTCGATTACTACTAATACGGTCACGGTTCTTACCTAACCCACTACGAAGAAATTGACTTAAAATGCATAATAACAAGAAAAATGATAGTTTGCTTGATAAAGCACATAATTATATACAATTTTGCACATTCATTATGCTTTTCGTAGTTAGTTAAATTAAATTATTCAAAAAGTTTTTAGACTGATGAAAGCACACACTACTCAAACACCAAACCTTAAATTACTCGTTTAATTACTTTTTAGGGTTTTGTACTCCAAAGCTGCTAACGATACCCTATTACTAGGACTCCGTTGCCCGTCCGTCTGTCCGTCCGTCTTGTCGCAGGATTGTGTCTTTTGAACGGATTCACCAACAAACTGTTACCGCAGTTTATTGTATTAATGAAGAAATAAAATGAAAAAAAAGCTTGACACTTATAATTAATTTTAAACTGTTTAATGTTTAATCATAAAAAAAAACGCGTACATTTAAAATTCAACCTTCATAGCGGACAAGAGCGCCGCAAGAAACTTCAGCAAAAGGTTATTTTTTAGATCATAACATGAAATAATACTTAGAAGTAAGTAACATTACAAGTTACTAAAGTAATAAAATAATAATATTTAAAACTAGAACAAAAAAAACATTACAAATATAAGCTCAATAACATTATATTAAAAAGAATGATTAACTAGGAGAACAGACGACGAGGTAAGTACGTCAGGATAATAACAATACGCCCAGCTCACACAGACGAAACCATAACAAAAGCTAATTACGTGAATTTCATCGAATCCTCTATTTTGGCAAACCACTGATTAAATATGCATTTGAAACAAAGCCTGCACTCTGCACACAACTAATTGATCAACTAAGCCTCTGCTGCACACAAAAAGGTAATGCCGAATAGCACTATCCCTCTTCTCCTAATGCCGAGGCACTGTTGTGTAAAAGAGGTGGCTTCAGTATATTTCGCAGGCAGCCGCGACAAAGAGACCTAATTTAATATTTAAGGCCGCACGGGGTATTTCCGTCGGCGGGTGAGAGCTGAGAGCCGTCTGTCTGTGCACCGTAATACTATTGTCCCGGGGTTTTGCAGGGAATGCTCGTATGCCTAGGTAAGTCATTATACAGTTACATGATGTGCAGCTTATAACCATGAGATTTAAATCCTTAAAGAGCGCCACAGATAGGGAATGCAATTTAACCGGTTATTAACCGTTTTTGTATGAAAATAACCAGTTAAAACCGGTTATAACCGGTTATTTGCATTCCCTAGTCACAGACTGACAGTTGACAGTCTTACTTAACGTCTGTCAGGCCGCCTGACTCTCTATGTGTGAAGATATGGAAGAAATCTCAAGAGAAACTGCGGAATTTTGCCTGACGCCCTGTTAGTTGAAATCTGAAGCCCTTAATAAAATCTTAGCAATTATAAGTATCAAATCGATAGCATAAAGAAATGTGATAAGATTATGAAATCGTTTTTTTTCTTGATAATCTTTATGTTGCAATTATTTTTATTTACGTCGCGTGATACAAACCATCATTTATTTAATTCTTGATTAAATCGTACATATCTACTATCTATACTATATACGCACTAATGCGACGATAATGTGTGTATAATAGTATTTTTTTTCCCCATGTATTTATTTTTAGTAAATTAATAAAGAATTTCAAAGTTGATGCAATCACTAATGCTGTTTTGTATTAGTTAATTACAATAAAGATTCGTATTTCTTCTTAACTTTAAGGTTGCTTTAGTTTTGTAAACCTAAGATGTATTTAAATTTCTTTTTTGCACAAATAAAGCGTTATTAAATAAAATTTACAAAGGCAAGCTTATCCCTAACAAAAGACTTTTTCTTTACAAATAAATATAAGACTATAAAGTCTTGTTCAAGATTGGGTTAACTTCAAATTCGTTATTCGCTCTGTTCTTGAAAAGGAAAAACCAATAAGCGACAGCATGAGCTATGGAAGAGCTGTCAATATTTTTCCGACCTCCGACACTTCCTAAAGCCTGAGTGATTAATACTTTACGGTTTGTTTCTTTATAATTATTAGTAAGCAATTTAGCCGTAAATCAACTGCGAAATTTAAGGACAAACTTTGTTTGTTATAAAGAAGGTAAGGTAAGGTACGATAGAAGGATATTGTGGCGAATACCGCCGCCTAACCCTGGTCGGCGGGATCGCTGCTGATGACAGAGGTCGGAATAGGTAGTGCTTATTAACCTAAACTTGACTCATGTTCATTCATGCGCGAGTGAGATGGGAATACGTTATTGAATGAAGATGCAACAAGTTTAGGTTAATAAGCACTACCTATTCCGACCTCTGCTGATGATTAATTCCTGTTCCTGGAGCCGTCACGGCGGGTTCGAATCGCGAGCTATGGCTCCTGAACGTTGATGAATGATTGAAAATGAGACCACTGAAGTTATGTATAACTTAGTTTAATGCAAAAACTTAACTTCTATCATCATCATCATCATCATGTCAGCCGAAAGACGTCCACTGCTGGACATAGGCCTCCCCCAAGGCTCTCCACTCAGACCGATCTTGTGCTTAACTTCTATGCTAATACAAAATTGATTGTAATAAAGCCTGAGAAAGGCGCACGTTTCCAATGACAGGACAAAAGAGACGCGAGCCGTGAATGATAGATATTGATAGATATAACCTATAAGCAATAACAGCTCTAGTTCTACAAACTATGGTGATCTATCTCTATGGTATTTAAATTGGTTTCACACGACACAACCTAGTGATAGACACGATCATACAAAATAAATGAAAAACATTCCAGTTTCCATGAACAGATATAGTAAGAAGAGTTCTGAGTTGTAATTTTTGGTCATTCGTCAGTGGTGGATTTTTTTTAGGTAAGAGGCTGGAAAATGATAGGACTATTCATTGTAGGATAAAAATGTTTTAGTTTTTAGTTTTTATCTCTGTTTTCTTATTCTGGGCACCGACTGTGTAAATTTCTAATTTTTTTTTCAGAGTACAACATCGTTATATCAGCCAAAAGACGTCAACACACACATTTTATCCTCAAAGATGTCCACGACGGTCGGTTTTGTTAGGATACTTTTTGTTTACCTGATTCAAATGAAATAAGTTGCATAAATGTAAAGATAATATTTTACGCCGACTGTACCTTAAGGTACTTAATTAAAATATAACACGGGATCTTTACAAATTTTGATTGAGACAAAAAGAGGATAATCTACAAATTATTAAATAATTGAGGGTAGGTATGGAAATGAGAGTTCAGCGGCAATAAAGGACCTAATCCGGATAACGGAAATATTTAATTAGTGTCCGGACCTGCCAAACCCTGGAAGCCGATTACTTAAATCTAGTTTCATGCGAGTGTGTGGTTTGTACTTGAAAATGTGGCAGTTTCATAAATTAAATTCAATGGTGCCACAAATCAGTTAGTTTCAGTTTACTTTAAAGGCGTGTTTGTTCACAGCTCAAAGAAACGCCTCTTTTCTGCGGGGTCGGGTGGGTGAGTATTTTTGCCGGTGAGTGTATTTTTATTAACTCACGCACGCTATTATAGATTCTTCATCACGAAGTAGTTCTAGTGTCCTTCCATATTAAGTGACGTTCTGCCATTAATATGCCCTATAATTTTACCACCATATTTATTAATTAAAACTGTTGAGTGCATTGTATATTCGTCGGCAAACATAGTTCGAAGAGACAATGCGATGCAGAGAAACCGCGCTCACCGCCGGCGCGCGGCGGCGGGGCGTTGCATGGTGCTGTTCAGTTATTGTTCTACAAACAGTGATTCACATCTCGCGTTGTTCGTTTATCTGATGGCCGATGGGGTCAGAAGGTTCTTGAGTGGCGTCCGCGGACCGGGAGATGAGCTGTAGGTAGGCCTCCAACAAGATGGAGTGACGACCATGTAAAGATCGCGAGAACGCGGTGGATGCGAAAAACACAACACCGGTCTGAGTGGAGGGCCTCGGGGGAGTCCTATGTCCAGCAGTGGACGTCTGTGGACATGATGATGATGATGATGTTGTTTGTTTCAATATCATTAGAGGTATAAACTAAATGTCATAAGATAAGTCTCCTAAAAACTATGTGACAAATAACAAAAAAACATACTTATTTTATACTAAAGTAACGGCCGCACTGAGTTAGTTACTTAGTGGTGATTTTTTATAGACAAGTTTAAAAAAAGGACCGAGTTAAGGTGTCACTAAAATGTCTCTGCTAGTGGCTAATAGTGATCTTTGCACCTGCTTTAAACGTGACATTGTAGAAAAAGTCGCCACAAGAAAATAAACAGTCGTCCTCGTCAAGATTTAAATAAAATGACTTAAATAAACCACCAAAAATAAAAGGGTGTATTTTTTTAAAATTAATACAGATTAAAAACTCCGTGACTGGTTACCCACCCAATGTATTTGAAGGCATCATCTTGTAATAAAAATAGTTAAAACTCAAACATTTCTTTCATAATACCCAAATAATAAAAACTTAATAATCGTCTTTCCTCGCTGACTCTTTCGACCATTCAAAATTGAATAATCACCCTCATCCTATCAAAGTGGCCCCAAACAAACTTCGCCGTTTGATCGACTCACTAACTGTCAGTTTAGGCGATCGATGCCCTTCGTCCTTTTAAAACAAACACTGTCCCTTTGTACATATTTATGAGGCAACTTATTTAATTTTCGGTCAGGGTTGTTTTGTCTTTCGGACACTAGATAACACAGTAGTTAGTAGTCAGCGGCGGGCAAAGTCATAAGCTCATGAGATAATTGGCACGGGATGATAAAATGCCTAATGTGTATTTACAAATTAACATTTGGTACCTATTTGTATTCAATTTGTATTTTATAGCGGGTTGGTTTCCGCTACTCGTTCTGATGTGTTATTCCCTAAAAACGGCTTATTTACTGGGTAAACAGCTTAATAATTAAATCGACTAAGAATAATTTACCGCAAACAAATTAATGTTTAAATAATCAATTTAACAAGAGCAAAACAAGTTAAAATTGAATTTAAATAAACCTAGGTCAGTTGAACTCGGTTAGCTTTTATCTTATTTTATAGGACGCCGTCACCGTCGTGTCTCAAACAAGGTTAGGATCTCAAATACAATATTTATAATTCATTTTGTAAAAAGCTATTTCGTCAATCAAAAAAATAAAAGGAGTTGCCTTGGTTGTAACAGGTTTCTCTTTTGTCCCTTCGTCTTTTTCGAAATCAGCAGTTTTTTTTCATTTTCTCGTAACCAAGTTGCAGATTTCATACGTTTTCTTATATGAAAACGAGGCTTTCACAAATCCGAGTACATTTGATAAAAAAAATATTTTTTTAGTAATCGCTACCGCTTAACCCTGCCGCTGCCGCCGCGAGTCGCCCGGGGCGCGGACCACTTACCTGTTGTCCGGTTTTTCTCGAAACGATTTGTTTATCCGCTATCAGCCTACGGCTACGTCTGACAGTTTCTAAAATAGGTCAAAAAATTCGCTATTTGAATTATAAAATTAAATTATGTCGAATTATTTTTTGTACTCGTCGATTAAAAGCTGTGTATTAAGATTTCATAGAGATTACTGCGACGTCACTCTTTTCATCGTTGACTAGTCTATGTTACTTCCGAAACAACCGAAATAATAACCGTTTCGATGCGCTCTAGACAACTGAAAAACTAGTATTTAGCTAATCAATCACAGCACGTTACTGCAACATTACGGACGCCGGTGGTGTAAATTTTTTTATTTTCAAAGCTGAGCTTAAAAAGTTAAAATAAAAACTAAGAAAATGAGTAGTGACAGTGACGAGACATCTTTAACTCCTCAAGAAATAACTAATATGGCAGAGGAAGCCCCACTTACCTTGCTACCTGAAAAGTCAAAGAACCTTTACCATATTGTACATACGATATTTAGTTTTCTTATATACTCGTATTAATGACTTAAATTATTAATTTTAATGAAGTCGTACAAAAAATATTTTTTGTGGCAAGGTTTATTGCTGACTGTTTGTTTTCGTACACTCATCATTTGCTTATCCAGACTAAACTAACCTCACTTCGGTAGGTCTACGTTATGTATAATGGAGATCCGGTTACCACCTTTCCACTCCATCATCAGATCTTAGATATCATAATAATGCATTACCTTCGGGTTTACTTATGTATTCCAAATTTCAGGTCATTACTGAAACTGGGAGTTGTTACAAATTGACTGAGTATAGACAGAAATCCAGTGTTTAAAACTTTTAACTCACGATCAGAAATTCTAACCACATGAAAGAATAATGCCAATAAAGCAACGTAGATTCGATCGAAGGAACAATGTCTAGAATTAAAGCTTTGTAAGACGAAAGTTTTAGCCGGCGTTAGTTTTCGATTTAGAGCATTCTTAGGTCTTTAAAGAATTGTTTTATACTTACCTTGTTCTCCATATTCTTCTAGTATGTTTTTTACTTCTTTATGCTGAAGCGGAAGGATTAGATAAAATTTAGAATGGATATTGATGAGCAATGGGATGATTCATGTGGAAAAAGCTAGTTGAATATAATTCATACTAACATTATAAATGTGACAGTGTGTATGTTTGTCCGTCTTTCACGCTTCAACCACTGAACGGATCGAGATGAAACTTGCCACACATATTGGTTAGGTCCTGGAATAGGACATAGGATAGTTTTATCCCGGAAAATTGGACAGTTCTCGAGGGAGCAGCGATAAACGACTTCTACGCGGACGAAGTCGCCGGCGAAAGCTAGTAAGTAATATTCCCTTACTACAAAGTTACTCCGCAGAAGTTACTGCTAACTTATTATGTTACACATCAAGTTGTAGTTACCACGTTACAAGTTCGTTACTGAAAGTACGTTACGAGGGAACGTGCAGACGTAGAACAATTCTAACGGTTTATTAGTCTATGCCACAAAACAAGGAAGTTATTTAATTCAATAATTACTTAGAATCCTTAGTAAGATGCTACAATTAAGTTATAAGTTAGGAACAACAAATAAATATTAAGAGCAATCTCAAACAAATTGGCCCATTTAGTCCCAAACTAAGCACTTGAGTACTTTGGGAACTAGACAACGAGAAACATACTTAATGTATAGAAAATATACTTAAACTAGAGACCGCCCGCGACTTCGTACGCGTAGAATTAGTTTCTCGCTACTCCCCCTATTTCTTCCCGTTGGGGGTCGATTTTCATAAAATCCTTTCTTAGTGCTCACTTACATCATGAAAGGAACCCCTGTACCAAATTTCAAGTTTCTAGGTACAGTAGTTTTGGCTGTGCGTTGATATCTAAGTCAGTCAGTAAGGTTTGCCTTTTATATATATATATAGATACAGGATGTTAGGCAGAATGTTGGACAAACTTCAGGGACTAACTCTGTAGGTCATAATCATTAATTTTTATAATGGGACCAACACCCAAATCGCGAAAAAAAAACAGCTGTTTCATACAAACTTTGAGAGCTGAACAGCCGAAACGTATGGAACAGCTGTTTTCTTTCGCGATTTTGATGCTGGTCCCATAAAAAAATTGATGAGTATGACCTACAGAGTTAGTCCCTGAAGTTTGTCCAACCTTCTGCCTAACACCCTCTATATAGAACACATCCAAGACTTAGCAACATATTAGACTTTTCTTTGAAAAAACTTTGACCACTCCTTTAGCCTTAACCAAAAAAAAACATAACGCATTAAAACCGTAACTGGCTTAGCTCCAGCAAAAATTCAGGCAAATACCCAGCGCCCAATTTATTTTTAAATCCTTCGTTAGCACTACACAACTCTTCAAGCCTTCGTGCTTCCACGGGGTTTAAAGTCGTGTCAAAATAAATTCGACGGAACCCCGCCTTAAGGATTAGCGATCTGACAGGCGGGACAACTTTACGGCAAAAATGTAAAATACCGGGACCGATTTATGTCCCCCGCGGCGAACAGGTTGTGGAACATCCAATTTAAACTGCAGAGTGAGGGTTAAATTTATAACTGAAAAACGTGGCGTGGAAATTACGTGAAATTTTAAGATGCACCTACATGTAGGAAGTAGGTTAATGAAGGTTTTAATGCTAATGGTTTTTAGTTTTGTTATTTGATAAACAAAATAGAACTTCCGATCATGTCATAAAAAAAACTAATTCCATTTGACATGGATAAGTGTGCCCCAGGATAAAGTGTACATCGAAAGTCCAGAGGTAGAGCACCTTAAGGGGCATCCGAATCACCCCCATGTATGTTCAGCGATTTTTAGTATTTTCGGAGATATTGATCATTTTAATCAGAATTTTTGTTATTTTTCCTTATGTCCATGTTATGAAAAACCTTTAAGTTCATGTATTATTTTAATATTTTTTCAATGGTTTATTACATTGAAAGAATCATTATGAACGTAGGATGTTTTGAAAGCTACTTGCCAGTTTTTTTTCATGACAACTTTTTGTGTAATCACACAAAGTTAGTTTTTTCATACTAGATGAAAAACAAACATGGGGTACAATTAAAGACTGTCCACGATAAAATCGGGCCGTGCATGCTCTGGTGTATTTTTTAATGAATGCTAATTTTCAAGCAGCGCCTTTTTTGTAATAGTCAGTGATTATGAAACTACATACTAAAAATACAATCATGATAAAATGTTACAGCGTCTGTGACTAAGAGACTATAATAATCCACAGTACCAATATTTTTTTGTACACGGTCTACTGACAGTCTTTTCTGAATTTTCCTGTTTAAAACATTTTATTATTTTTAATTATGCAAGCCAAATTAAACCTTATTACATTATCTTTTCCCAATAGTGAAAACTTTTCTAATTGGATTTAGATTGAGATAGTTCTGAGGTTTTTTAATTTTGGCGAATTTGAATTTTTGACAAATAAATGCCTCCCATACAAAATCAGCTTTCAGTGCTTGGAGTAAAAAGTCTTCCTGACTACTACAAATAGAAATGAGTTTCAAAAAGTATTTCTTTGGGAAGACGACATTCTAATGTGTGTTAAACAGCTAGTAAAAATATAAATCCAATTGCGACATTGTAGCAGGAAGCGTGGGAAGATTGTCAAAAAACGCTGTTCAGGAGATGAATGGTATGATAGAATATACTCGGCGAAAACTCACTCATACCCATACATTATGATACGATTTTATTTTATTATAATGTTTTATAATTAAACAAGTAATTTAAAAAAAACTGTTTGAAAATATGCATTCATTGCAAAGATACACCAGAGCATGCATGGCCCGATTTTATCGTGGACAGTCTTTAGTATGGAGAAAGTAACTTTTGGTGATTACACAAAAAGTCTTCATGAAAAAAAAACTGGCATGTAGCTTTAAAAATATCCTAAGTTCATAATGATTCTATCAATGTAAGAAACCATTGAAAAAATATCCTGTGGCACACTATCAAACTTGTTATTTGTTTTCATGCCTGCATGAAATTTTTATGGGTATGAGACAAATGAACATACTTATTAGAGTTGTAATGACTTAATAAAAATACTATCGTCGGTATATGTTAAAAACATTAAAATACATAAAATCCGAGTGAAAAATTGTTTTTACTAATTGACACCGCGCTATCAAGACGAATCGAATGGCGTATCATTTATCAAAATCGGTTGACAGGAGTTGGAGAACCATATTAATCTAACAAAAATCACCACTTCAAAGCTTAATATTTCAAAAACAAATCCTTGAATCGAAAAATATTCTTGACATACCCCCACTATAAAAAAAAGGATTTAATAGCTTTTGTAGTACTAAGAGTCTCTGACCTAAACCACGGACAGACGCACATGGCAAAACTATAAGGGTTCCTTGTTGACAACGGAACCCTAAAAAGATTAAAAATAACTTCAAAGAAAAATACTTTTTATAAATGACGATCAAGTCTGTAATAAAGGAGCTTAATAAAGAGTGCATTATCCATGACCTTAGCTTTACAAACTTTCAGACTCAGAAATATTAACAAAACAATATCGCCCGTCGTAGCTTTTAACCGTTTATGAAAGAAACATAAAACGAAAGCTCTCGCAACGTTCGTAGTGCTTTTGTGTTGTCTAGTTTTTTTAATATTGTGTGATATTAAGCTTTCAATGTAAGCCTCGGTAGAGTGGTCGGAGTGCTCCAACTACATTATTGGGGCTTTCTGATTTAGTAATTTATACAAATGTGTATTCAGAAACAGAAATGTGTTTTGTTATTGTATCAATTGAAGTAGATATTATTACAATTTTCATATATCATATACATACGTTTCTTGCTACATCTTTTTATTTACAGCATATTTTATTTTATCTTTCTATGTAAATAAAAAAATATATGAAGGGACAAAATAACGAAATAATTATTGTACATAGAGTGCGAGCTTTAAACATTTTGGTCAATTCAATACTTAGTTATATTTAAGAAAACATTAGTTTTTACCAACTTCAGTCAGAACCTTTTTTATTTATGTAGTATCATCCCCGGTTGGTCGTCGACGGTTGGACCGATTTGAGAAAAAAAAAATTGGTAAGGGTATACTTACTTCCCAGTTCTAATCTGTGTATGAGGTCATGGAAAAATCGAGGGAACTCTTCAAATATTAAAGGCACAGCTCAGCTACAGCGAGTTGTGTATGTGTAGTCGGCTTATCAAAAACATTTTTAAGTATTTTTTCAGTACAGTCAAGGACTTTAATTGTTATGCCACTATGGAACGCTGTCGCATAACGTCAATCATTTATTTAAGCGTAATTTCTGTCATGTGGTTTGACGCTGTCATTATGACAGGGTTCCATAGTGGCACGACAGTCCTTGACTGTACATCCACTGAAACGCTAAAATTCATCGTAGCAGAAAAATCCAAGGAAACTTTGACAAGCACCTCCTCTTTTGTTTAAATTTTATACCTCAATTCAGAATAAATTGCGGTTATTAAGTAAATAAAGAAGTCAATTACAAGCACATTCCATAACCGCAACGATAACTTCTCGTGAAAGCTCCGCTGTCATTCCGAAAGTTCTGAAAGCTCGTTATTATTTACTGCGCGCAGCTTGGCGCTATGAGCTTTAAATTTAATGCAATTTATTATTTTCATTGTGACTAACGAGGGACCAAGATTGAACCAGCACCATGAACATGCTCAGTGATATCAGGTAAAATCAGATAAATCAAGGCAAGGGAAACCTTGCTTAGGTGCCGCAGTATTGCACGTTTATATGTAAACAGTTTATGGTATCTACACACAAAGGAGCTAACAGTGATAAAGTTTACATTTATAATTGCGAAAGTAACTCTCTGTGAAATGAAGTGAAATGTGCGATTTTGATGAGTATGGAGACTTTGGTCGCGGGGATGTTTTTTTAATTGTAGCCTGTTTGATGTTCAAAGACATATTGGATGTGGTAGTTACCTAACCGAAATCGTCGAAAATTGCGAACTCATTTTTAGGGTTCCGTATAACCCTAAAAAACGGAACCCTTATAGGATCACTGCGTCTGTCTGTCCGTCTGTCTGTCATAGCCAATTTGCTCCGAAACTACTGGACCGATTGAGTTGAAATTTGGTACACGACATATGTAAATTGATGACACTGCTGTGCAAAGTAAATAAATATATTTTTTAAATAAGGGTCATTTTTGGGGGACAATTAGTAAATTAAATTGAAAGTTTTGCAGACCTTGCCGTGTCATAATATATCAAATGTAAGGGCTCGTTATGAGGATCTCAAATATATTTTTGGTATTATTGTAAAATAAATAGTTTTGATTTTCTTCATGAAAGACGACGAAAATTGACCATTTCCCCCTAATCTCCGAAACTACTGAGCCTAAAATTTCGAAAAAAATACAAAATTAAGTTAATTGCTTGTAGATTACACGAAATCCTACAAGAATTCTATTTAAAAAAAACAAGAGTTCAACTAGGCTGTTTTTTTTTTACTTTAAATTGGTTTCAAATCAAACAGCATACGGATTAGGCCTTTGACCTGTTATCGTATTATTGTTAACTCGGCGGTGATTACTGTCAAGTAAATAAGAGTTATCGAAACGTTGACAGTACAGTAACCCGTCAAAAGCAGCCCTGTGCGGTGCCTGCTCTGGCGCATATCTCCGTCGGAATGTATTCGATCGTAATCAATATCGCTTGAAAAATGTCAAATTCTCTCAGCACCGAGAACCGCAATGCGGCTAGCGTTGAAAAGTAACCTAAAAATATATAACTCGCAAATAAAGACCTCCCCACCGTGTAAACCGACGCACAGGGTTCATCCTGCCGACAACGATCCAGGCTTAATATCCGGCGGAAGAATCAGGGTTAACCGTGGTTGCATAATTCCTAAATATTTAACCACCAATTTACTAAGAACCTTGAATACTTAGACATTGTATGAGATCAGAAATCAATATACGCTGGTTGCTTCGCTTGAAAAACCAGTGTTAATAGACCTTTAGTTTCAAACAATTGCTACAAGTTTAGGGATTTGATAAAAATGGTGTGCGTGGATTCGTTGTAGATCGAGACGGTTGCGATGGAGAATATTATCATTGATGGTGAGAAACTATCGAAAATGAGGCGAAGGAAATGTGGAAGGAAATAGCATGAGGATAGACTTGTTCTAATAGGGGTATCGAAGATTGCTATTTAAAAAAATGCTTGAAGATCTTATCATGCCAGTATACAGGGGGTCCCAGAAGTAACGAGTTTTGCTTTAAAGTGCGAGATGAGCTGATAAAATTAAATACTACAGACTGTATGATAGACTAAAGTTTAATGAAGATGTTTTCTTGTAATACCTACATGTGAACATCTTTGCATTACATAGCAATGACTGTCACGTCTATTCTGTTTACAAATCAAGAGCTCATTACACTTGCAAATAAGATAACAAATCATTGTAGATGCACAAACACGCCTATGAAATTATATAGTTATAATGTAATAAGATGATACTAGGTATTAAAATTAATACAAAGCATATTATAACTAAACCAAGGCCTATAAAAATATCGAGACGTCTCTTTCAGCTGATAAAAAAAGAAAAGTCATTAAAATAATTTACAGTAAGATAGGCCATTTTTTAAAAGCCCAAATAATCCAAAACTTTGAAAGGGTTACATCCCTTTCACTTTACAATTTTTATGCGATTGAGAAAAAGAGATAGGGCTCATGTGTCCTTGAGCTTGGACTGTTAAAATAGGACTAATTTGTTGACTGTAAGACTTGTAGCATCGTCACGGTTGACCGGAGACTGAAACTTTGATCTGCATCGTTCGTACAAACTCTATTTGGTTTATTTGCAATAACTAAGATTTAAGTCGTTAGTAGCAAAATTAAATACTGACGCATAGCACATACGTAAACTGACGCCTTCATTCCCAGAGTGGGGTAGGCAGAGCTACAGAATTACCAACAACTCTAAAAACTCGTTGATATTTCTGTAACCACATTTTGCACAATGAGCCTTAGAGCTGTACCAGTGTTTATTAGTGACAGGTTGCAAACCCATCGCCTAATATTACTGCAAGCCTTTATTCCCTTAGTCG
This sequence comes from Acleris literana, assembly GCA_946894065.1. Taxonomy (NCBI): domain Eukaryota; kingdom Metazoa; phylum Arthropoda; class Insecta; order Lepidoptera; family Tortricidae; genus Acleris; species Acleris literana. Next base: position 418,102 of record OX335687.1, read on the forward strand.
CCTCTTAGGACATCCAAGGGAAGACATGGAGTGGCACTATTCTAACCCGGCAACTACACGGACCAACGCATAGTGGTTTGGTTAATGTATGCGATTTATCAAAATTAAATTGAGCGTATTAAAGTGGGAAGATAATGAAATTCGCAACATGTTTGTCGATGCAATGATGATGTCTAAATTGGTTCGATACTGGCTTTTGTTCGTGTTATCGTTTGTGTAGGATATTTTTTGTGCTTAAAAGTAGTTTACGTGACGGTTGCGTAATGCTAATTACGCAGAGTTTTCGTACAATACTTTATCTACACACATATTATAAGTACTCTAAAATGGGTTCAGAAGCCGAAAGGCAAATGACCAGCATTACCTTACCTGTGGTAGTAGGTGACAGCGATAACAGCTGTAACGTGATTTTGAAATTACGTTATCGAATATTGTAAGGTAATGAGATCCAAATTTGGAACATCTTCCAAAATTAACAGCTGTCATCGCTGTCACCTACTACCACAGGTAATGCTGGTCATTGTCTACGCGGTTTGAACGCATAATAAAGGACTTATGATATGAGTGTACATAAAATATTTTTAACGACTTGAAAAATTAAACCCCGAATATATGTAATCTCTTTTATTTTCATTCACTTGCGATCCGATAACGTGTCTATTCAGATACAACAAAATATGTTAAGATTATCACTATATTTAAATAAATTACAAGACTATACTGGAAGAGATCCTTGTGTCTATTTTGTTGTTTGATATTTTCCCGTTTGTACTATAAAGTGTTTCCATACCATACATACACATACTATTTTAGACAAATACCCAGTTGTTTATAAAATGGCTGTCAAAGCCTATTTACAAACACCGTCATAGCCTGATCCACTGTGCGAATGAGCGAACGATCCCAAATATTCGCTAAAATAATTAAACGGCACCGGCGTCACTGGATGGGAGCTATTGGCCATTCATTAGCAGGTGATCCGTTTAGCTTTATTTTGTTCGAACAGATCGCTTTGATGATGATGGCTTCTGTTCAAATGACATACTTCGATATATTTCTCATGGAATAGTGAATGGGAAACCGTTTTGTGCATAATTATTAAGCATAAATTATAGTTATTCATGCAATGTTGTACGACTTCTCGCATTATTTATGTTTTGATGAAACTATGCTTCTCTTTTCAGAATCATTAAATTTAATCATACTGAAAACTATTATTGTGGAATAATATATTTTTTTGAGTAAATTTTCTTTATAAAAAAAAGTTTATTTTTTTAATAACCAGAAAATAGATATATAAAACAAAACGGGAGCCCTTTGTTTCCCATAATTTTATTGATCATAATGTAATTGTTGACATAATTTTGATACTCATAATTTTTTATATCGCTGAAACTGTAAACTTTTCAGAAGTTTTGAAATATCTAACGTGTAGACAAGGCTAGGTTAGGTTAGGTTTGACTTATAAAAATCCTGAAAAAGTAACAGTTTCTTTAAAAAAAACACGTTATGACTTGCGATGATTATGACCTAAAGCACATTATGACTAAAAATAATTATGTCAGTCAATATAGACCAAAACACATAAACACATACAAAAGTAAGCTATCCAGAGAGGAAATGCAGCCAGTGTCATAGGGACCACGCCGAGAGCGGACCTGCTAGAGGGGGTGTTCTTTTGATAGTGGTGATTTTTATTTATACCTTTAATATTGTAGAGTAGCCTAGTTTTATTTTAATTTAAAAATGTTAAGCTTTAATTTTTAATTGTATTATTGTTAAAAAGTAAGTGGTAACTATATTCCACAAAAAGAATTGTTTCTGAATTACAGATGTGCATTAAGCTCGGCAGTCAGGGTATTATTTACCACAACTAATAAATTAAATAAATAAATAAATATCACGGGACGATCTCACACAAATTGACCTAGTCCCAAACTAAGCTCTAGGCTTGTACTATGGGTACTAGACAACGATATAAATACTTATATAGAGAAATATATACTTAAATACATAGAAAACATCCAAGACTCGGCAACAAATACTCGTGCTCATCACACAAAAAAAATATTATTCCTTTTATATTTTAAACCGACTACAAAAAAGGAGGAGGTTCCCAATTCAACTGTTTTTTTAAATATTTCTTACTCAATTACTCCAACAACGGTAGATCGATCGATCGATGTATTAACACGTTACCGTGAATCTAGCTATCAGTAGAGTGGAGATAGATATGTTCTGAAATCACCTATCCCTAGCACGAACCATAAAGTTAACTCAGGTTTTCATTTACATTATTTAACATATACTTTACTACTCGATGGCAATACAAAGTCAACGTCAATGGCTACTATCTAGGTTAATACATACTCCGGTTTGCATTACTCTAGGCGAAGAAGCTCGCAGTATGTATGAGTTAAGACCGGAGTTACCCCTAGGGTCGAGTGGTTGGAGCCCCGCTACAAGGTTAATTTTAGGTCTTTTGTGGTTAGAGTACCGACTAAAGATCTGTCAACCTTTTTAAAGGAGGAATTCTGGCCGAGTGGTGTCATATTTCGGCGATTTCGTGGCCGCCGGCTGACACCGCGAAAGTGTATTAGTAATCTGTTTATTTATTATGGGCCTTGTCGCCTAAAATAAAGTTATTCTATTCTATTCTATTCTATCCTCGTAAGGCCCAGTGTGCAATAGAATGTCCATAATCAAGGCAATTTAATTTGAACTGTGTTGCAATGTGAATAAGGTTTATTTTCCTAACTTCATAAATTGAAAACGGCATTATCGAACAAACGAAATTGAACTTTATTGCCTTGATGGTAGGTTCAAAGTCCTACTTACAAAAAACTCCCTGTTTGTAGTATGGTGGGCTTTACGAGGCTATACTAGAAGGCGCTGATATCAATCCCCATACCTACACATCTTCTCAATGACGAAACAATAACATTACTTACCCTATAGAAGGTACAGTGCAACTATTTTCTTAATAGCCATCGGCTATCATCGTTTTTCTATGACGCACGAGTGACAAAATATACTGTCAGTTGCGAGTGCAAGCGTGACAGCGATAGCCAGCCGAGAGCTATTACGAAACTGGGAATACTGTAATAAAAGTTCTTATTGGTTCGGTCCGGTTCAATTTTGTATTATGGAATTCAAAGAGCCTTAAAGTATTATATTACATGAAGTTAAAGCATCGTTTGAACTGGCTGCCCCATATTTCAGTGTGATGGATTATTATACGAGAAAATATTTTATCTTTCAACCGGCAGCAAGTTGCCTTAGGTTTAATTTGATCCAAAAGAAGTAATAACTTTAAATAAATAGTTACTTGTTCATGATAAATAAATAAATAAATAAATGATATAAAAATGTTTTGAGAGAATAAAGTTCAAACTATTCAGCTGCTTTTTTATAGCAATTTATTTTATAATATAGTTCATGCCTTCATGTTCAATATTGTAAGCAGTAGTTATTTTAGAGTAGTAAATCAAACTTTCTTTTAAGATCTTCTTCAATTGGACACTTAAATTGAGCTCGAAATAAACCAACACAACCCAGATTTCAAACTACCATAAAAAAGTACAAAAAACATGTAATATTAATTTACCATTTCACTTTGGCCTCCACACCTTCACGCATCTTCCCCGCTATCACCCAAATTACCCAACATCACGAGAAGGGGCCGAGATCATCCTTTACTGGTTTCAAGGACATTACTCTTCATCAAGCACACGTCAGGACACGTCAAGTTATATCCTGCTAAATTCTAACGGACTTAAATCCATACGTATTCGTTAGTTAATACGACGTTTTTAAATGATAGGTTACACGGCACATTGGGTCCGATGGATCATTCGGTTGAGCGATGGGGACGTATTTTTGACACGCCGCTATGTCAAATAAATAGGATTTTGCATTAATATGGGCGCTTGTTCAATTGGGCGTTTTATTGAGGGCTTCATATTTTTGTAATGGATTGGATTTTTCTATTCTTTATAATACAGTAGTTAGTTATAGCAGCATTTATTCAAGTAGAGTACAACGTTAGTTTTGACGTAAAAGGACCACGGTTTGGCACCTAAATAGATAATTATGAGTCCTCAGGGTTGGCAACGCATTTGAAGTCTTAGGATTGCAGTTTTGAGATTATAGTCTTGTGATTTCAAATGTCTATGGGTCTCAGATCCCACTTATCATCCGGTGGCCTGAGTGCTCGCGTGCCTTCTCTTTGCCATAAAAAAAAGCTTGTAAGGGTATTTGTAAATAATGGGCTCGTTGCCCAAATAAAATGTTTCTATTCTCTTCTGTTATGTAAGTAAGTGATTGCTTTAATTCCTTCTTGTTTTTACGCAGACATAACATAAGTTTACCTCCAGCAGAATTAGCGTGATTAGCATCTACCTTGAGGTGCTATTTACTTAAAAACTCTTTGTCGAACGGTCCATTGACGCAATACATAGCATCAAATAGTCAAAAAAAGTACAATCGTTAATGACTGAAATATTTGCACTTACTGGAACTCGAACCGGTTAATCGTCGTTCATATATATCACAGATTTATTCGCATTTTATACACTTTCACAGAAAGTCGACGGAGCTCCTATTTCTGGGTGGTTTGGCCCACCGGGCCAGCTGGAGTACTAACATAACCTATACCTACCTAATATTTATGATACTAAGAGGTGCCTTGTGTCCGGAATTGAAATTTTTCATTAGTATAAAAACTGCGAAAGTGTATAAAATGCTAATAAATCATATTATACGACTTGTATCAGGGTAATATAAATCATAGGAATTGCACAATATACTATGATACTCGTATGAATGATAGCCGCGGCTGTGACGCATTTAAGGATAATGATAATGATTAATGGTGCATTTATGAATTGATATTCATGATTCCGCATAATGACAATTCATTTACAGAGCCGTATCTTCCGTACACAGATAATAATATTATAATGCCAGATACGTAATGACGTTGGTTTTGTAATACGCGAAGCATATTACCATAATGATATAACAAAGACGAATAAATAGGCATCGTATGAAGAAAAAATATTTAATAAATAATATGTAAGAGTAGGAGCAAACTCAATTTGATGGTTTCAGGAAAATTCGTAGAAAATTTATTAAATGGATAAAAATATTTGATATTATGAAGACTCTTCTTTCAGAGCTGATATCTTTAACACGGCTAAACAGATTTTCATGAAACCAAGCTAAGAACATCCCGATTAAATTAGCTTACAGGGGCCCTAACATGGTTGCGTTTATCGCGTGACAAAATTTAGATAAGGCATCCGTCTCCTTCTGACACGTAAGTACGACAGACATGGTGCTTTATCCACATTTGACGCGCGATATAGAGGCAACTATTACATACTAGGCCTACAGAGGCAGTAAATAATGTTTTGCCATCGTTTTTTGTCAGGAAAGTTCGTTTTTATCTTGCTGTGTCAGTCAATTTTAGTACCCACCGATAAGCTAATTGAGAAAGCAAGATTAATACGAATTTATCCGACAAAAAAATATGGCAAAACATTATTCACTACATCTGTACGAGTCTACTCTTTTCTCAAAAGCCGGCAGTGCGCCTGCGATTCCTTTATATTGGTGTTGCGGGTGTTTATGGGTCGCTATGATCACTTACCATCAGAGGGCTCAGACAAGATGCACTACGCTAACTAACGTTTCTATTCGATTCGTTTTTAAACCAATCCAATCGCGTCACTGGTAGACCACGTGACTTTTCGTATCTCGTCATCTTCCAGTGACGCGATTGGTTTAAAAACGAATCGAATAGAAACGTTAGGTAGCGTAGTGCATCTTGTCTGGGCCCTCTGATGACTCGCTTGCTCGTCTGCCTTCTTTTTTTAAAAAAAAGCTTTCTTTATGAAAACTGCATCAGATTCAGATTCAGATTTTATTACTTAATATAACACAGTATAAATTACATGACACGTCAAATTATATGCAGTTGCATTGAGGTCTATCGGTTTAAGAGCTAAGATGCTACGGACTGACAAACCGATACACAAACACACTGATAAAATATACACGTTTAACTTATAAGACCCCTATTTAATACTAAGTACAAGACGACCTGCATTTTGTTCTAAGTTTTTTTCCTACATTTTGTACTCAGTATTGGAACCCACGGGATCTACATTAAAAACAACATGAAATTCATTTCTTTCTCAATTACCCAAGATTTTTCCACGATTATCATTAAAATCTGTAAAAAATATGTTAATTTGTTCGCCATTATGTTGTTTTAATGCAAAAAAATGCGAAATTTCCAAGATGTAATGTTGAACAAGTCAGAACTGGTTATAATAATGTTGCTTGTTCCGATTTACCGGAGCAATGGTTTTCCTAAGGGTTCATTAAAATTAATAAGTTGAACATAAAATCATTCTACACGGTAAAGGATAAAATGTGAACCATAAATTATATTTAACCTACATTTGTAATGAACTTGAAGAAAAAAAGTGCGTTATTTTAACGGTCTGGTTTCAATCAAGTTAGCCAATTTTACTTTTAATTTAACTTAAAGTTGTGTCACTGTATTTTCTTTCTTTCTTTCTTTCTTTGTGACTGTTCATTTAGAAAAACTTTAAATGTCCATAGTTACATACACTCTAAAATTGCGATACATTGCAAAGTATCAAATTAATGGTGGGATATTTCTGATTCTTAGACATTTGTTGATTTATGTATTATAAGTGTGATACTAACATGTCTTTGTCGGCCTGTTTGTTACCCTTTCACAGCTTATCCACTAAACCGATTAAATATTGGTTTTATGATAGTTTGAGTCCCGGGAAAGGACATAAAATACTTACATCCCGATTTTTTTATAGTTCTAGTAGGAATAGCGATAACCGACTTCAACGCGGACGAAGTCGCTGGCAACAGCTAGTATTAAATAATTTATATTTTTTAACTCCACCCGTAAATTTAACCTTCCTAACCCCCTACTCCCGGGAACAAACAAACTCCGAACCCAATTAACAATTTTTCACATTAAAACATTAATTACGAACTCATCGCAACACAAAGTTGAATTCAGCAACTCGCGGTTTGGGCTTTAACTGGAGCAACCCAGTGCGGACCAGTTTCATCCGGTTTGAACAGCTTCAAACCAGTTTCAGGCAGGGATGTCAGATTTCTACTTACGAGCAAAATAAATGAGTCATTTTACTCTGAAATTCTTTAAAAATTGGCTACCCGTGCCGAGAATCAAAGCTTAAGTGAAAATTGAGAGCTCAAATTTGTAAAACGTGCAAATTGATGCAAGGGACTTAAAGTGATATTTAAAAAAATGGGACACGGTCAAAAAGGATTCATTACTGAAGGGATATTGTGAGGCTGACAGACTTAGCAAGTGTAAGGGTACCGTTGTACCTTTTGTGGTACAAAAACCTAGAAAAAGCTACTTAAGTACATTGCCAAAAGCTGTATACGAGTATTAGGAAAGTAATTTTTACTTGGTCGCTACTGCAATTGTTATCAAGCGACAGTATTTAGGATAATAAACTTTGTAAGTCCTAAAATATATTCGGTTTCTCTTTAATATTTATATATTTACATATTACGTTTACCAAAAATCCTACATCTTTACCCTATTTCTTATCCTTTCCTTGTGCTTTACTCTCCTTACCAATATAATAAATGTAAAAGTGTGTTTGTTTCGCTTTCATGGTCCAACGCCTCAACCGATTTACCTGAAATTTGGAAAGTGTTCAAGAGAATAGCACGCAGACGGAGTCGCGCGCAAAGTTTAGTAATATAAAAAAATTGTAATGCACTTCTGAGAAACGGGACCCGATACAGTTTAGGGCTTTCCGTGAATTCCCTTCCATTTGACAACCCTACCACCCATTTTGAACAGAGAGCATACTCTTTATTGCGGGTGCGGTGGCTGTTTGCGGTCTGCGATGGACATTTCAGAACTCGATGACTCTGCTTCAGCACCATTATTAAATGAACTGACTATGTATTGAGCTGTCAAGAACTGGTAATGGCACAGTAAAGTTTTGCCGCCTACGCATGTAATATTTGCTTTAAAATTAAAAAAAAACAGGTTCTCTTAATCCAGAAATAATAATAAAGAAAGCAAGAGGGAAGGGTTTAAAAATCTTTCTATAGGTATAGAATATCTCTTTATAAAGTTAGTAAATCAATCAAGAGTTGTAATTATTCTTGGTTAGATTCTAGTAAATATTCGAAATAAGAGTATGGCACTTCTGTGCTCGTTTGCCTTCTACATGCTCTAAAGAAAAGAAAGGACTGAATATTATATAATCAACACAGGGATTTTGGACAAAATAAGCGGAGGCCCTCGAAAAATTTGCATTCATACAAGCGTTAGCTAATATTGGACATACGCTTAACATGGCACACGAGCCCAAACCAATATCAACAGATTTTCAAAACGGATTTAAAAATGAAGCCCAAAGTTGTCAATTCTTGGGAAAATATTTGGCAGAACATTAGGCCCGATTTAGACCAAGCGAACGAACAAGAATTCTATGGCATTATCTCTTACGTTTTCTTTGTAAAAAAAAAAGACAAAACATGTTCTAGAGCATTCGCTTGTTTGGTCTAAACCCACCCTTATACAATGTAACGGGTTAGCGAAACTATAATAAGGCACTTTGGTAACTAAAATTAAAAAGTGATTAGTGATTGATTGTGCAGGGTTCATTTTACCGCCACGTAGGGTTGTTCGCATTATTGTGTTTCGGTGTAGAGATAAAACCACTAGTGAAATTATTAGCCGAATAAATGATTATATTTAATCCACTCTATTCTATTCTATTAGCATAAAGGTATTCCGTCTTGGTCCTCAAGATTGGCAACGCATCTGCAGTTGCATTGTATTTAATTGCATTCTTCAGATTGCCGATGTCACGAAATTATTTGGGAATTCCGGATCTTTGGAAGGCGCACAGACAGTGTCCCTCTAGACAGTTTTTTATCAAATAATGTTTTGTGTTTCTTCAAGTGTGTATCCGTTTAAGTATTTATTTAAATTTATGAGTGTGTATCAGAACTATTGTATAGTACTCATAAAACCTATAGTTGAATTTGGGTCTTTGTCAATTTTTGTGTAAGAACTTTTTTGTGTATAATACACTGGTAAACAGTTGCTGGTAATTCTGTAGCTCTGCCTACCCCACACTGGGAGTGAAGGCGTGAGTTTATGTATGTGTATGTAACATTTAATACATGTATTTAGGCAGCGAAAAAGTTCCAGTTTATCTTGCTTACCGTCACACATCCAAATGGCTTACATTTCCTAATGTATCACGACTCCGTCAACCAACATAACTTTTTCTAATATATCACCATGAAGTCGCCATGACGTGACAGATTGCCCTCATAACCAAACGGGACAGTGCATAAACAAGCGCACAATATGCTGGCGTCAGTTTTCTTTCTAGACTGTATCAACCACATAAAAACGATCTCCAATCTAACTCAGTCTGGCGAGGAACGAGATTCTAGTTAGAATGGCCATGTCGACAATTCCAACCACACACAAAGAACCTTCACTTTTGTATATTTAAGTGGATAGTCCGGTTCTGGTTTGAGTGGACGGTACGTATTCATAGAGGAAATGTTGCAAATATCCCGCTAATGTAAGAAAAGAGAAATTGCTGCTTTTTATAAGTCGTAGAATTACCGTGACGAGGGTAGCGTACACTGGTTTTACACGTTCAAGGCTCGGTAGCGTTATTTGTTTGCACTTTTGGCGCTCTGTGGCGCCATGGGCAGTTAATACGTCATGAGTAGCTATGCCAGGAATGCCAAAGCGGGTCCTCCGTGTAAAGAAATCTGAGAGCTCAGCACTCAATCTGTCTTTGCTGCAAATACACAATGAAAAATTTGGCTTGGGACAAACGAAGGTAATGTATCAGATAAGTAAAATTCTGTGTCTTAGTTAAGCAGATTTAACAAGGTAATGCTATGTTTAAATTAAAATGTCTTTGTGTAAATAGAGTTTTTAATTCACGCCGAACTATTTTTATCTACGAAACATCCTTACGAGAGGAGCGTTAAATGAGAGGTTGTTGCGAAACACCATTTGCAAGTTTGTCTTGTCATTTTATTTGATTGCTGTGACTAAAAAGCTTGAATTTTGTTCACGTCTCCTAGGGATTAGACCTTAGTTTGCTATTAATTCCTACGTGATACCTCTAGCTGTTTCTGAGAAAAGCGTCCCCGTTTTTGGAACAAAGCCTAAAAAAAACAATCGAAATTACAACATCAAAACCCGGAGCTTCTAATAAGACTCTTTAAGCGATTCTATAGTAATCAAGTACAATTCTAATACATACCTAATCTCACGCCTTCGTTGCCAGAGCAGGGTAGGCAGAGCTACAGAATTACAAACATCTCTAAAAACTTGTTGATTAGGCTAAGATGTTTACCAGCGTATTAGTGACAGGTTGCAAGCCCATCGCCTAACAGTACTACAAGCTTTTATTCCCTTAGTCGTCTCTTACGACATCCACGGGAAGACATGGAGTGGCACTATTCTAACTTGGCAACCACACGAGGGGTTCTAATACATCGAACAGAAAATCAATTAAGCGCGTACTTTGCAGGATGTGGCGGAGTCTTCCACGCAGTGTGAAGCCGTAAAACAAAGCCTTGCAAACACGATAAAACAGCACAGAATTAAAAGAAATACGATGATACACTCGTTCACGAACCGCTTAATCCCATTCTTTAACAAAGACCAAAAAATATATGAAACTCTTAAAGACTGGGCTATGAGGACTAAGGGTGCGTTTCCACCAGAGATGCGCATTAATGTGTTTTCATACATTTGACAATCAGAGCGAGGTGTTGCGAGATGAGAACGCGTGAACGGCCATTTCGAATAGAAGGTTATTTATGCTCTCTTGGGTACTATGGGAACTAGCTAGCGATTAACATATTGTGTAGAAAACTTATGGTATGTATTTAACATAAAAAAACATCGAAGAATAAGAAACCAATACTCACGCTGATTTGACAAATATTTCCGCCCTACTGAGAATTGAACCCATGACCGCTAGCTTCATAGGCAGGGTCACTATCAACTAAGCTAACAAATGAACGAGCGTTTTACCACTCAATTGACGCCGCTGTATCCTTAATAAGCTATGTTTTATCTGTAGTAACGCGATGCGGGCGACCTCGAGACAAATAATCGTAAATAATTTATGTTCCCGCTAAAATTAAAACAACAATGGCGATGTGCGATCTTGATCTTTTATGTGGCGGCATCTTGATTTTGCGGTTCTAGGGGATGTTTGCGATTAGGGGAAACAGTTTATTTTACCCGAAATAACCGAGACAGGGGAAATTAAAGGGTTGAACATGACAAGCCAGATCATTTGCATAATTGCTATCGATGGTAGCTCTTATTTGCTTACTTTATAGTAAATACAAATTAGGAACGAATTTGGCTTTGCCAGTGACTTTCGTTTACAGCTCAGGAATTAGCTAGGTTTGGATATGGATACATAAAGAAGGACAACCTAATCATCATCGTCATCAGTAAGTAAGGTCGGTGCATCGTAAAACGTAATATGCGTATTATGACTAGGTTGCAAAAATGTTCTTTACATGTCGATTTAAGTCGCGTGCTGTCACTTGATAATACAAAAAATATGGAAGGTATTCTGATGAGACATTTCAAATACAAACTGCTTAGATCATACTCTGAATTCACACATACTAATTAATACCACCATTCATTTTCTTTCGTTTATAACAGAGTTTATAAAAACCGAAGTAGTTATTTTTTATTCAATAGAGAAGAGACATTTTCAAAAGACTCGGATTCGTTTTTTTAAGCGTATGACGTCAATTCGACGGTAAAATTCCGGATTAAATTATGTTCTAGCCGCGCTTCTGTATTTTGTGTCTTGTAGTAGTTATGTAAATTTAAATGTATTAAAACCCATAAAAAACAGAAACTTACAAAATCACAGACCACTTGGTTGAAATAATGAACAATTAACACAATTAATGGCTTACACGACTATCCGTCAATTATATTTACAACTTGTACAAAATTAAACTATATCTATATGTATAGTCGCGTCGGTTGAAGTTCATTTGCACGTCATGATACAAAAAGTTCGATTATCCCTTGCAATAATATGAAGATAGTGACAAGTGTCAACCTTAGCGATAGTTACATCTCAAGGAAACTTTTGTCAAAACGGGTAGACCACTTTATTGGCTGACCGTACCTAATCAATCTAATCAGTCAATATTAAAACCTAATCAGAAAGCGAGCACTAGATGTAATTTTTTATAAACCTTAACACTGCGCAACAAGGTCAAATTAAGCTTGTATACGCCTAAGATATAATCACGACCCGTGACGAAGCAACTCATTAATCCTATCCGTCAAATTTTGACCAAAAAAGCGGACACCCGCTAATTTGCCAATAAAAGAACCCAAACGTAACTTTACCGTTTGCTAAGGCCTTATTTCAACTACTATAAGGTTAAAAACTGTCTACTTTTAACGAAAATTACTAGTTTGCAAGTAGAAAATTGCAAAAATAAGCTTACTGTCTTCGAAGCCTTGTATGTATCTGCATAAGGTTTGAAATCAAGCAAATTATTAACGCACGAGAGGAAAAATTAGGAACCCACAAAATTATTTTTTTATGTATCGTTTGTTTCTGGCCAGATACAATGGAGTATTCATTTTTATGCACAAAGGTTTTATTACTTTATGCGTTATTTTATTCTTTATAGTTGAAAAGAGTTTGAAAAAATATGATAATAATATTCATGCCTTCTGCGAGTGAAGTTAAATAAGTAGCAAATAAATTGCGCTCTGAACGTGGTTTTTATTTGCAGTTTCTTTGTAACTGAGAACGATATAACGAGGTAGTTATTTTGGTTTTAATGTTACTTTGTACGTAATATTTTTCTACCATTTCTGTTTAAGCTATAATTTCTGCAATGGAGACTTATGCCCTTACCTATAATTAAGGGCGTTAATATTGAACTTTAGAAAAAAAACGATAATTTTATTAAGGTATTCGTGGTAGGGTCTAGACCTAATCAATTACTAGGTCTTTATTTGACATTATGGTACGTCTAAGGCAAACGAACAGGGTCACTATTCTACTCGGAAAAACCACATTGTTAGGTATTAATACACGAGCGTAGCTTTATGAAACGAGCCGCAATGCAAGTTACATCAAAATCAAAATCAAAATCAAAATATTTTATTGCATGTCACATTAACATATTTATAGGTGGAACGTAATAGGAGGTTTGCATGTGACGCCCTGCAAGGGCACAGCAACATCAGACAGAGAGCAGCTATACAATACAATACAATATAATATCTAGTTACTAATTATTTTCTAAAACTACTTATACTAATTGCGGTCGTGTTGGATTATAATTATGTGTATGCGACATCAAAGAATTCTTTCAAATTATAAAAGCAATTATTTATTAGAAATAGTTTTAAGGTTTTATTAAAGATCTTGGTATCTTCTATGCATTTAATATAGTTTGGTAAGTGGTTGTAAATTTTAATTAACATGTGATGGGGGCTGGATGAGACTAATTTTAATTTGGAAAAGGGAAGTTTAAGTTTAAATAAATATCGGTCATTTCTTTTGATACTTAAATTCGGTGTGTATAATTTTTCATGTTTTCTGGCAAATTTGCTTGTTTCTAATATGTAAATAGAGGTAAGGGTGAGTAGTTGGAATTTTATGAAGTATGGCTTGCATGACTCCATATGGTCAATGTTGGCTAATATCCTAATGAACTTTTTCTGGAGGGTAAAGATTGCACCTACCTCGCAGCTGTTTCCCCACAGCACAATACCGTAGGACATTCGCGAGTAAGCGTACGCGTAGTATGCTGTAAGAGCCGATTGGAAGTCAGTTACGCGCTTTAGGTTATAGAGAGCATAGATAAATGACGATAGTTTTTTGGTTAACTTCTGTATATGAGGCTTCCAATTTATATTTGAATCTAGATCTATACCTAGTAAAGTCATAAGATCACATAATAAGATCACACGAGTGTTTTAATGCATAATTATGCGTACAGTCGCAAATATGACTTTATCTACATGCATATCATAAGTTTTCTACAACATGGGAGAATCCTGTATCTGTCGTTACCCTTTATCTTAATGTTGACATTAAAGTATAGGTCACCGATATTTTAAAGTGAACATTAAGATGTAACCACAGCGATAATCGATACTTTTTTTTATATTTTTTTATTATAACATGTTTACAAACTTAGTTGTATTACAACGTCCCGGAAAACTGTTTTCACAGTTTGACTGTGGGATCCGCGAGTCTTAGTTTACATAAGTATATATCACAGATCAGAATCTACATTAATAACGAATAAACAAACAGTAATATAAAAAAATTAAATAATATTAAGGTACTGATTAAACAAGGCTCTCCTAAACCTATTTTTGTTAGGCTCCAGTCTCAGAGGCGCAGGTAGGCTGTTGAGGATGTAAGGCAAGCGCTTCTCAATAAGCCTGTCCCCATAGTAATTGCACAATGACATGTTATACTTTAATGTTAATATTAAAGTACAACCACAGATACAGGTTACTTAATATAGGGCATCTGCTTATCGTTTTGGAACATTTTATATTGAAGTTATGATATGGATGTGGATCAAGTGTTAAAAGCAATATGTGTTAACCGAGATCAATAGAGCCCCGGCCGCGTGATGGTAAGTGAACTATGGGGACCGTGGAAATTCGCAATACTTAGACTGCGATTGCTTCTTCAGGGTTGGAGGACTATACAACACACCAGAACACTATGGTGTGTACAGTCAACAGCATAAATAAGTGATCATTTATGTACCTTGTCACTTTAACGTCGTGTTTGAAATGTCATACAAAATTGTGAAACAATTGAAAGCGACAAGGTACATAAATGATCACTTATTTATGCTGTTGACTGTACACTGCTGCGTAGCAGTAAGTTAAACAGTAAGATTGAATAAACTTAATTAAATAGAATAGTCTCCAACTGTTTACATTGATAAGTTTATTCTCTCTCTTTCTTTCAACTTCTACGAAACATTAAAGAGAGTATAGCGGTAACCTATTTCTACGCGGATAGAGTTGCCAGACTTATAAATCAAAGTGGCATACTTAGACACATAACAATTATAAAAAAATTTATTACGTTTATGGTCAATTAAATTTAGAAGTACAATAAAAATAAACAAAAACTCAAACGAAAACAAAACAAAATATTTTCCTGTCCCACAAATACATTATCAAAACGCATTCATTACGAACTTTCATCGACTTCTGTATCCAGCGGCAAAAAGCAACATTAATTATTCTGACATTGCCAGGTTTCAGAACGGAAGCTGTTTCTCATAAAGTAAAGTTAAACATGAATTTTTAATGCACCCGCGAAATAAATGCAACTCTGGCCGCAATATTTAGCCCCTGTGAGGTAAAATTTGGATAACATGGCGTCTGCAGGTTTTCAGTTTTAATTATACTTTGTCCACGTAAAAAGCTAAGCGTGGCTAAATTATTTGATTTTTATTAGAATTTATATGAAAACACATTAAAATTCCGTTTTATATCATACTTTACCATATTTTATATGTTCCAAAAGCTATGTTATGCTGGAGTTATATATTTTTCTTTTTTTTAATTTTTATAGGTACTTGACTTGAGTTAGAAGTAGCTAAACGTAGTTTTCAAAAAATTACATTCGGAATTATGGAAACTCTTTAGAATTTTGTTGTCCATACTAACATTATAAATGCGAAAGTAACTCTGTGTGTTTGTTACAGCTTCACAGCAAATTTCTGACCCGGTTTTAAAGAAATTGAATACGAAAATAGCTTGAACCCCGGGGACATACATTATTTTTTTCCCAGAAAAAAAGTTCCCAAAGAAATAGAAATAAACGAGTTCAACGCGAAAAAAGTCGAGAGCAAAACATAGTGAAGTATAAACATAGTGTAAGGAATATGTTATTGAGATATCAATATCAGAGGACATTTCAGACAAATTGGCCCTAGTCCCAAACTAAGCTCTAGGCTTGTACTGCGGGTCCCAGGCCAAGATAAACTTACTTATAATTATAGAGACAAACAAATATTCACACTTATTAGACAAATATCTGCCCTTACCGGGATTCAAACTAGTCTCGACCTTGGCCAACGTGTCGTCAAAATAAATTAGGTACAACATAACATTATTCTATAGATTAAGATTTCTATAGATTTATATATTGCTTAGAAACAACTTTGATTTGTATATTTTCACTGACATTTCTAAGCATCCATAAAAAAACACAAGACAGCTAGTCATAACCACATCGTAGCTAGTGGTTTGTTTCTAAACAAAGCTATATCGCGCGGCCTTCATGTGTGCGTGCGCCGTCCGTACGCGCCGTGATCTACCACAAGCAAACTCAACAAGTCACGTCAAGGCGGTTTGGTCGGGGCCGCGCCGTCGCCGTGCTTGGTTGCGCATCTCCTAAAACTCCTAAAGGCCCTGAGACAAACTACATACATACATAATGACATACATATATACATAAACTCACGCCTTTATTCCCAGAGTGGGTAGGTAGAGCTACAGAAGTACCACAACCACACAAAAAATTGTTGATAATTCTGTAACCACCAATATTTTACCATGTGTTTATTTATTAGTGACAGGTTGCAAGCCCATCGCCTAACAATACTACAAGCCTTTATACCCTTAGTCTCCTCTTACGACATCCACGGGAAGACATGGAGTATCACTATTCTAACCCGGCAACCACACGGGATATTTATACTATGCCATAACATAACCTAACATTATTTGTAAATATGATTACTAGTAAATTACTGGCCACAGTGGCCACAGACATTTAGCATTCAGCCACAGGGAAGGATTAAAGTTTGGACAACCCTGGCCTTTGTGTATTTTGAGTTAATTTCAACTTTGTTGTTAATAATTTAGACGGAAATTTAATTTGTTTGCTGCCGAGAGACTCCGGTTTGAAACTGTTTAGGAAAGTGGGTCGTTACTTGTTATTTAATGTGTCCAGGGCCCTGGAGGGTTGTTGCTGCGATACTAGCCTCATCTTGTGTCAAGTATTGTAAATGACCATCTACAAAAAAATACCGGGCAAGAGCATGTCGGACCATGCTCAGTGTAGGGTTCCGAAGCCGTTACTACAAAATAAATTAGACCTCGCGACGAACTTAACTTTGCCGTTGGAAAACTGTTATCCCCATACATCGACATCATAGGTCGCAGTCAGTTTACCAACACCGCAAATATATTTTTCAGATTTTTAGTATTTGTAGTTTTGGCTGAAGAGGGGGGACACTTAACTCTAACAAAAATTTGCGCTTTGAAGCTTAATATTTCATAAACGTATAACTTAATCGAAAAATTGCTGTCTCAAACCCGCAATATTTTTGAAAGAGCTATCTAACGACACCCCAGACAATGTGGTAGACGAGAAAAAAAATTACATCCCAACGTTACGAGTAAGAGAGGTACAACAAAAAAATAACAACATTTTATTTTACTGCTTTGTTGGCGTGACTAATATGTATATTCATGCCAAATTACAGCTTTCTAGTACTATGAGTATCTGAGCTAGGCTGTGGACGGACGGATGGACATGGCGAAACTATAAGGGTTCTTAGTTTCACTGCGGAACCTCAAAAAGAAATGGTGTACATTGTCATGACCACAACAACAAAACAATTTAAAAATGTGGAAAAATTACAATAAAATAATAAAACTAAAATGATTTTACAGACAAAACAACAATTAAACTGAGCGTGGCAAAAGGTCTTGGCCTTAGGTCTATGACATTTATTTCTTGTTTTTCGGTGATTGAAAGTGTTCTTTTTCCAAAAAACCTTTTCCTGAAAAATCGTTCTTCTTCCAGTGCCTCTTCAATCGTGAAAGTTGGCCGTCAGCTTCTTGTACTCTTCTCTATCCGCAGCCAGCCAAAACAGCTGTTTGTCGGAGGCAATGCCGCCGGTCCACTCACAAAATTAGTAAAGTTATTAATAATTACAAATATCGGACAACAACCCTACTTAAAATGTATCTAGTCCCAAACTAAGCTCTAGGCTGGTACTTTGGGTTGCTTGTACTACTAAACAATGATGAACAGACATAGAGTATAACTAAGTTTCAGGAACATAATTAAATACCTGCTCGCGTTCATCAAACATACATAACATTTACCTTTACTGGGAATCGACGCCGGGACCGCGACCCTTATAGGCAGGTTCAATACCGACTATAGTACATTACTACAGAGGCCGGGACAAAAGGGGTTGCCGGCCGAAGACATATAGACGGCCGAGCAAAGCGAGGCCGGATAGATCTGAGGCGGCCAAACCCATATTTCCCACCAAGGTATGTATGGTGCTTTTCTCAAACAATATAATAATAATTAATTAAAAAAATTCAAACAAAAATTACAAAGTCAGATTACTAAGTGTGCATAAACATTAAAAGTAACCTACAGTGCTCAGTGTACACTAAAGCTATTTAACTACTTCGTCAGTGGGTCTATTTATAGCTTTGTAGACGTATTTAAACAATTATCATTAGTTTTTTTTTATGTAAATGTAAAAATCAAGTGGATTAAATATTTTCTATTTCTATAAGTAGGTATTGGGCATAGTCGAGAATTCACCTGAATTGCAAAATATACTAAACCTTTAGTACCTAACTGCACTAGAAACCCCTTCTTTTACAAAACTCTTGATACTTTATTTTTTTCTAAAACACGTTTCGCTTTAGCGCGGGATAAATCTGCAAAGTCCGATATCTCCGAAACCCCAGGTTTTTAAAACTTGCGAATTTTCCGCTGAAACCCGCCCCGGGCCAGCGCGGAATTCCCGCTGGATTCCCGGAACTATCCCAACTTTCCTGCATTAAGGCTAGAATAAAGAACTTTTGTGAAATTGTAACAGTTTTATTATTACTGATTACTGAGGTTTTTGGGGATTAACAAAGATAATGAACAATAATAAACACCACGGGACAATTTCACACCAATTGACCTAGTCCCAAACTAAGCTCTACGCTTGTACTATGGGTACCTACTATCCAACGATATAAATACTTATATACACAAATACATAGAATACATCCATGACTTAAACTCAGGACCGCTAGCTTCGTAGGTAGGCCACGCAACGCGTCGTTAATAATTCGGATAACTCTATAGCTCAGTGTTATCTCAGTCTGAGTATAGTGCGTATAATGAAGTGAATCTGTAGGATTGGGAATTTGTAGAGGCGGGAAAAATAATTTTATCCTTCATTAGGTGACTCGATAGCTCGTTTGACCCCTCTGGCATAAAAAAACGAGCAGTTGAGTATTATAAGTGTACACATTCGTATATTTTAATATTATTTAGTGATGATAGGACCTTGTGGGTCTGTCCAGATCGCTACCACCATCTTATTATTTAACTTACCGTCAAACGGAAGTGTTCGCATTGTTGTGTCTCGGTGGGGGGATAAAACCGGCTACCCTTCAATCAGTCTAAAACTTTTTGCATAATTTCATTTAACTATCAACGAAATGGATAAAAAACGTCGAGCATGAAAACAAAATATATATTTTTTGAAGTATAATAGTCACTCAAGTAGCATTACAACCTTGTGTATATTTTTTATTTTAATATGCAATAATGCCATTTGTTATACTATTTATTAAGTATAATTATTCAAAATAATAAAAACATTTGCAATAATAATCTTTTTTTCCTTAAAAATAAATTGTACTTTAGGTTTATTATATTGCATGCTACAAGCTAGTAAAATATAGGAAATTACCGACCTTAGCGGCAGTGTGTACTTTAAAACACAAAAGTTTCCAAACAACGTATATCTAAGAGTTTACGTCAAACTTTAAAGTATCGTTTTGACAACCCTAATGTTTTCTTGTGAAAATGTTTACGGTTCCACTCAAAGGAAATAAAACTCTAAAGAGTTGAGGTAAGGTGCTGTTTTAGATGTTGGTTAGCTTTATAAGATAACTGAGAAATGGAAGAGTTATGGTTGGCAGCTGACTAATGTTCAGAAGTGGGTCAGAAATTTCAACAGTAGTTAAGCTTTGAAATTTTGTCCAGCTGTCAGTTTGGTCGTAACTCAGAAAAGCATACTAGGAAAAGGGAAAATACTTACTTGCAATGAATGTACATAATATTTTTGAACTCTTTTTAGTATTAATCAGCCTCAAACAAGGTCCAGAGCATTATAAACCTGTTAGGGTGTATATTCTTTATTCTGACTGCAGTTCTTGTCAACGAAGCCGCTCAGATATTATGGTATTACGTGCTCACATGCGCAGCATCTATAATTTACCGATTAATACTCCGTCAACAAGTTATTAAAGGCACTGATTTAAAGCGGCAGTCGTTGATTGTAACTTTGGCAGTTGTATAAATAATTGAGCGGTAAAATAACAAAATTGGGCAGTTGCGTGTGAGTGAGAATAACTAGGTACAGTTTTATAATAGGCTATTTGACAACATTGAAAATATACTACAAATTGGGGACAGGGTTTTTTTGAAACCTTGCCTGTGGCAGAAACGCTATGAATTGGTTTGCAGCTGTGGTTACTTGCTGGTGACGCCACATGCAAGTAACCATAGATCATAAGGGCATATCTCTTCAAATGATTGTTTATTGTTTACTTGCGTGTGACGTCACACTTGTCATATGGTCAGCGCCATGACAGAAACAGCGTTTTTAGCGCGGTTTTGAGAATTAAAACTTTAACATAGATTTTTATTGATAATACAGTCGAATCTCAAGGAAATATCGATGTAGTGTGCTTGTTATGTCATAAAGAATCATTTAAAATGGTTTTGTAAACTTAGTCAAATAGCCTATTTATGATGAATATGGTAAACATTTGTCACATTCAAATTGACTAAATTCAAGATGTTGAAGACCGGCTCTTTTCACCTTACAACGACGTTGCTACTAAGATGTAAATTCTCAATTAGACAGAGGAATTACAATTCCTGGATTTGCTCTACGGGCTTGTATTAATAACTAATGAACCTAAATTACCTTTTTTGGGTCTATTTTAACATTTTTTACATAACCATAACGCCCTCTCGTTTTTTTTTTATGGCATGGAAAAAGCAAACATCTGAAGCCCATATACCTAACATATTTATAAGATTGCAAGATTGCAATCTTACGATTACAATTTCCAGACTGAAAAGTTGTTAGCAATCCAAATTTACCGCGCTTTTCAATCAAAGTCACTTTCGATTTTTATCGCTAGCCTTCTGACTTCCTTTTTTTACCGCCCATGAATTTTTTGCACTCATAAATTTTATTTTTATAACTGTTCATATTTTACTGCCACACCAATTAACCAACCGCCAAAAAATTCATGACCACCCGTTTAATTTTTCAACTGAATAAACAACCGCATATATTTAGATAACTGTTATCAAAATTAAAAGACTACATGAGTTGTTTAAGCGAATAGCACCTCAGGTCAATAGCAGTTGTAAATTTAGCCGCAGTCTAGTCCTCGGGTCCCCGGGGGGTGCTTAAGATGAGGTCGCCCTCGGGAAAGGGCTCATAAGGCGAAGATTTATTTCCCCCCATAAAAATATAAATGGAGCAATTTTGGTTGCATCATTTCGACGATCTATCTTGCGTTTTTGGTTTGAAATGTGATGACGCGAATTCTTTGTTGTTTAAAGAGATAAAAAAAACTCGACAGGCAAACAGGCAGATGAGTCACCTGATGGGAAGTGGTCACCACCGCCTATAGACATTTGCAACGCCGGAGGCGTCACCATTGCGTCGCAGGTCCCGAAAACAAATTATGATACCCTTTTTAAAAAGATCCATCTTATAGCGCATTGGGAAATTCTCAGCAGGAAGCTCGTTCCAAATTCTTAATATAATTTGCCTTTTGCATGTCATTAAAAAATAGTAAAGGATAAAGGCTAATACCGGACAAACGATTCTTATTTTAACCTTTTCGCCGCCATTGACTTGATATAAAGTCAGTGCATTTAGTGCCCCACACGCCATGACTTCATATCAAAAAGAGGATTACAGTGCAAAATAGACCTGAGTGTTTCTGACGCAAGGTTGAAATTAGCTGTGGTTTTCAGCTGTCATGGGACGATGTTTGTATCATTCAATTGCGGCGAAAAGGTTAAAGAAGTTGAGAGTGATTCAAACTTTAAAACAGTTCATTTATAGCCCTATTATTTTGAAATTAGTTAAGAGTCCTTTATCGGTGCCGGTCAGCTGAAACTGTCCAACACTGATACCACTACAGAAGTTATTATTTTCAACTCTAAACTTTTCAAGTAATAATCTCTAATTAAAGTTCTTTCCTCACCTCAATTTACAAGTTTAACAACCTAGGGCGCAAAGCAGAGCATTCCCGCTCAAGTTAAACAACTCGGTAATCATAAAAGTGCAGGAGGAGAACGGAATCAGCAAGTTAAATTACTTTCTTGCGCCAAACTTGATTTATACATGGAATCGGAAAAGCAGAGAAATTCAGGATCATGTTTCTAATGAGAAATCTTCTGAGTCAGGTAGTTTGTTTACCTATGATTTATATAACCTAGAGTTCCGCTAACGAAGTTCATTTAATTTCAGCATCTCCCTCATTCTGTTCGTTTATTAATCCATGACTCAGCCAGATTAAATAGGATTTTTTTCATGACGTGGTTGTACGTTTACACTGCACTAATGCACTGCTGCGTATGCACTGTATTTGCGAGTCGCTTAGCGTTCATTCCAGATATGGCCTTTTTTTTTTAATGGCTCTGTGTTTGACTACAGTCTCACCTCATGTTTTTTTTTGTTGGTAATCGCCTGAAGGGCCAAAGACAAAAGTCCTTGCTTTTGTTTTCTGTTATTAATTAATTACTTTTAGAAAAAGAAAAAGGGGCAGAGGTGAAAATCCCTTCCGGAGACCTGGGAATTGAGGGCCCAGGTACTGCCGGGCTCGCACCGGCTAAAAACACCAATGCCCCTATTACCAACTAGAATTTTAGACTCCCGCGGATGCTACCCCAGCCAGTGCTGAAAGGCTGGAGGAGAAAGTCCTTCCTCCGTTTACTTATCCGCGGGGTTTTTCCAAAAAGGGTCGATAGGAGTGGGGGTTGGGATGGGGGGGAGACTCATAGCTATGAGTCGCGGAATGGGAATCCTGACGCATTCATTCTTACAGACTACGGGCTTCCTTTCTTTTGCCCTACAATGGAAGGGTTGGGTCGGAGATCTTTTTTGGACCGCTTGTGTGGCTGTAGAAACCATCTTTATATGGCTTGCTCTTTTGCCTGGGCGACTACATCTCAAAAAGTCTGAGTTGCAACATGACAACTTCGTCAGGTTAGGTTCGTTAGGTAACTTCAAATGCCCGAAGGGCAAATTGCCCAGGAAAAGGAGCCCCGCTATGCTGGGCTCCTTCGGAATTGCTAAGACAGACGTACGATGAAAAAACAATGTGTTGTGTCCCGTTTTAATTTACCATATAATATAACATGAAACTTAATCGTGACTGTTGCAATCGACGGACAAACAAACGAACAAACAATCAACAGCAATCAAACAGGCAGTGTTTGGTAAGAATACTTTATTACTCGTTAACAATAAAATTAAAGTTACTTAAAAGAAAACGTTAATAGGTAATTAAAAATTAAGCTAAACGAACAAGTAGGTACCTATGCTTGTCTAGGGTGACGGCACCAATGTTGGACACTTTTAGCTGAAGGCACCAATAATGGACACAACTCTTAATTCAAAGATCATAAGGTTATAAATTGATTGACTGAAAATAAATGAATAACCCTGATCTTCTGTACCACACCATAAGAATGTCCGTTATTGGTCCTTGTTCATTACTGGCTCCATCACCCTAAATACGTGCTCAAAAAACATTTACTTCTTAAGCGCCTCTTCTCCGCTAACCTAGATAAATTGAGTGTCTCAAATAAATGAATAACCCTTAAAATCTTCTGCACCATAAGAATCAAGTGTCCATTATTGGTACTTGTTCATTACTGGCTCCATCGCCCTCAATACGTGCTAAAAAAACATTTACTTCTTAAGCGTCTCTTCTCCGCTAACCTCAGCAGTTAGTCATTGATGGGTACCCTTCCGTTCAAGGGCGGATCCATACCACGGCTACAGTCAACTTTAGACTTAGGCTTATCTCAAATAATGAAGAATAATAATAATAAATGAAATGTCTGGGCTTAGAGGCTCATTAATATTCACCGTTCCCTAATTAAAACTATGGATCCACCTCTTGGAAGGTTCTTGCTCATATGACCACGTTAAAATTTCTTCACGACGTGTCCGAACTTCGGAAAAGTCGGTCTACCGAAGTGACTATCCTTCAGTCTCCACCCGTATTCCCACCCGCTAGATTCCGGAAAATAGTACTTATCTTCAGGAAGTATACGCACTCTCTTATTCAGGTAGACCTTCCTGCCGAAGAACGGTATTCCCTTGAACAGGATTGCCTTCTGCTCTGGGTCTACAGGACGCATTTTAGGATCTATTTGCAGATCGGTGTCAGGACGAACTAGGCGCGGGTCAGTATTGGGGTCGCCGAGGCCGATATCAGCAATTGAATTGCCCTTTCTTAATTGGGAGATGCCCAAGATGCTATCGGAGTCACAGAAGAAAACTTGTTTTCGGTTGATGGCATTGCTGGCATGATCCCTTTTAATAGTCGCAAGCCCCGCCTTAACAGATGCGATAACCACGTCTGACTCCCGGTACCCCTTCTCGCGCGTGAAGGTGGCTCCCGCTGCCAGCTTCTCCTTGTGCAGTTCGTTCCATTTAAAACGCAAATAAGCAGTTTTATTGTAGTTCTCGGTGAGGAACCTTATCATCTCTGGGTTAGAGATATCCACCAACGGCATGATGATCTATAGGTAATGCTAATGTTAATAAACTTAAAATTGTGTGCAAATTGAGTGTGTAAAAATGATCACGGAAAATAATGAAACATTGACTGTGACTTGACTTGTGTCTAAAATTCAAAATTGTTTGTTTTAGGATTTTTGTGTACCAACCTATTGACTCTATGAAGGTTTTTAAATAAGTATCTAGGTACTCTTCAGTACTTGCCTTTCGTGTTTCTATGAAACGAGTGACCAATATACTGACAGTTGCGGGTGTAAGTGTGATAGCGATAGCCGGCCAAACGCTATTATGACGATGGGAGTACAGGGTACAGGGGGGTTATTAAGACATTGCTATGCAGGTTCATTTTATGGTGACCGTAAAGGACAGAGCTATAGCAGTTCTATAACTCTGTCCTTTTCTCTTAGCTACTCGGCTGACTATTGCCTTAACTCACGCTCTTTCTGGCATAAAATTAATCTTTTTAATTCATGGTATCCGTCGCGGAGATAATTTTGCCAATGTCAAGTGAGTCAGGGCACGATGAAATACAGTATAGGTCTACCAGAATCTCATGAAAAAAAGGGAAATTTAAATTTAGGGCTTGCAACTCCGGGGTAATAGGATTTAAAGGTCTTGATACTAGATTTTCCGCGTTCATTAAAAGCATGGTGTGGCGAACTAAGTCCGCGTAGAAGTCTTTACTTCGTTGGGAATTATTAAGTTTTCTAGGATAACATTAAAATATCACGTTTGTGCAACTAAGATTTATAATATTAGTAACGATTAGTTACCTACGTAACCCTTTAAATCAACTTCGGACTTATATTTCCAAATAAATAATAAGTAGGTTAAATTGATGTTTATTAGGATTTAGTTCGAAAATTACTTCAAAAATTCGATGACGTATCGTCGCTTAGCTAACAATACCGTACAGGTCAAAATTGAAGTTTGTATTATATTAAATTAACTCTTAATTCGCGTTCAATCATTGACTTACGCGGTATTGTTAGGTAAGCGACTATGTTATGCAACTTTAACGTAAATCAATGTGGTATTCTGAGGAGGTGCGAGATATTTCTTTTTATTTATTCCTCATAAAAATATCATGAAAATCATGCCGCACAGCCACGATTCGCCATATGATGGCGATGGGTAATCTTGCAACTAAATGGCACCTAATTATTAAGGGTGCTAAATAAATAGACTTTTGCGTGTCAGATATAAAAGCCAAATGAGGTGATAAGTAAAGTTCCTGCAAATGTACAACGGACCTTAAAGTATCAATATTATTTGGCTTCATTTACAAGTCTTTTATAAACACGACACTAAATCAAAGATTGTGTTTGATTCACATCTTCTTCCTCACAAATTTTACAGTACACATTATTAATGATATTTTTCGCTTGAGATTGAAGGGCTTTTAGGACATTTTCCTGATAACTAACGTTATATTTGTGTAAAAATAACACACCATAACAAACCCTGATAAGCGGTGAAATTTGAATTGACAGGCGCAAGGCAATATAAAAATCGATTTATTTTTACTTTAAAAAAAATCATGAGATTCTGGTAGACCTATATGAAACCAAATATTTGTGACCTACAGATGATCGGTTAAATTCACAGAATAAGAAGTAGCATAGAAAGAGTTATAAAATAAAAACGATAAAACAATAGCGGTCAACTTTACTCTTAAAGGAAATTGAATATGCTAAAAAGAGAACACTATAAGTAAGTCTGAAAATGTAAGGTTGTACTCGGTTTTCTTTTGTTTTGGAGGAAAATTGACACATTTTTCAAAAGTTCACATAACGTAAACATGGTCTAGACGTGGGTCTAGTCAATAATACCGATATCGACACTACTCGATTGCGACTTGGTTAAAAATAAGTATGTTCCGTAGTTCTGCCGTCTTTTTTAAATATTTTTCAGTTATTTCATCGTACAAAATAAGAGTATGTACAGCAGTAGTTCTATTCCGTTGTGTTTTAACACATTGATATCGTCGGTGAAACTACAAAACCGCGTAAGTGACATTTTTAATAAAGAGCAAAATGAACCTTTTTAATATAACTGTAAGGTTTATTTTGCTCCATCATAAATTTGTTAGTTACGCGGTTTAGCAGTATCACCGACGATATTTAAATCGTAGTCGCATTGTTGACGCTATAGTAGCTTTTACTATCAAGTGAATAAGATTTATCATTAACAATGTGATTCCGAAATTTAAGCAATTTGGAATAGATGAACTGATTTAACTTTTTTAAAGTAAGTACCTACTTTAAAACCTTTGTTATTTTACTGAAGCTGAAAACTCGAAATAAACAAGTTAGATATAAATGAAGTTAGATCGTTTTACAATATTTACATATAACTTTATTGCTAATAAAGTAAATAGAAATCTGACACCACGCAAACCCTTCGGCCACAGGACCCGGACAGGATCCCACGCCGAAACAACCCCCAGACCTCCCCCATCCTTCCCCCCAAACCTTCATACTTGTACCCCCCCTTCAAACTCCCCCGCCGTATCCAGTTTCCCCAACCCAAACATTGTTCTCCCACATATCCTCAAACCCTCGTACCTGTATCCCCCCTTCCATCCCTCCAATTTTCTTCTCCCTCATCCCAAACAGAAAACAACAAATCCCCAACGCACCCGTAATCTTGTAGGATGATGCAATAAACAGTATAAAATCTTCCAACCCCCTTAATCCCATCTCTAATAACCTCTGTTAAAAAAAAATCTCTTTCTTTGTTCTAACGTCATTACGTCCTCTATATGTTAAACCCAGAGCTAGCTCTAACCTTCAGTGTTTAACATACACTTAGCAGCAGATGTATAGGCTAAGTTGCAATGGAAGAGGTCACAAAAGAGGGCAGCGCTAGGAGACACGCGCAAAAAATTGTATCTCCAGGCAAAAGAGAAAGCCTCAAAAAGGGTAGCCCCACCCATAAACATGGTATCCACAGCCACACAAGAGGTCCAAAAAGATCTCCGACCCAACCCTTCCATTGTCGGGCAAAAGAAAGGAAGCCCGTAGTCTGTAAGCATGCATGCGTCAGGATTCCCACTCCGCGACTCACATAGCTATAAGTCTCCCCCCCATCCCAACCCCCTATCCCCCCTTTTTGGAAAAACCCCGCGGATAAGTAAACGGAGGAAGAAATTTCTCCTCCGGCCTTTCAGCACTGGCTGGGGTAGTATCCGCGGGAGTCTAAATTGTAGTTGGTAATAGGGGCATTGGTGTTTTTAGCCGGTGCGAGCCCGGCAGTACCTGGGCCCTCCATTCCCAGGTCTCCGGAAGGGATTTTCACCTCTGCCCTTTTTCTTAAAGTAATTAAAGCAAAACGCAAACAAAAGCAAGGACTTTTGTCTTTGGCCCTTCAGGCGATTACCAAAAAAAAAAGATGCATAGCTAAATAAAATAAACTCATTTGTCGATATAACTTTTTCAGCACTATTATATCCAATGGTAAATTTATAAAACATTCAATATAATACATGTTACGTTGTAATTTATGGATATATTATGTACCAATATTCAACTAAATATGTATATTAATTCCATAAGTACTTTCTCTATCTTACATTACAAATACAAACAGCGAGTACGAACTGGCAACACTATGAAATCATTCTAATTTTGTTCCGGTTTCCATCCCTTGGCATGACGTCAGTTGTATCGTGTGGCGCTTAAGCTCTTTCGACTTAAGCAGAGCAAAAAACTTTAATTTAAATATGAAAACAGTACTACTTAAAAAAAAAAAGTATCTAATTTTTTATGTAGATTATATTTTAGGCTTCAAAAATAAATGTAAAAAAACTTTGTATTTGTCAATTCTACGCTTTTAAAGGCAAAACAAAATGCCGACTTGTCTGTGAAAGCTTTTGTGTCTTGCTTGTGTGTGTGTATTTGCATGCATTTTCTTTAAAAACCGAGCGCAATTTACTTCCGCAGCCGCGCAGGCCTTAAGAATAATATTTCACGATTACTATATTGTTTCAATGTTGAAATTTATAATTTGTTGTACCGCGTAGATATTATGTTTTAGAAAGCAATGTGACAGTTTTACACAACGAAAGAAATACACCGCAGCTTCTTTAGAGGTTGGTCTAATATTTCAAT
The DNA here is from genome assembly GCA_946894065.1 of Acleris literana. Classification (NCBI taxonomy): domain Eukaryota; kingdom Metazoa; phylum Arthropoda; class Insecta; order Lepidoptera; family Tortricidae; genus Acleris; species Acleris literana. The sequence goes on from OX335687.1 coordinate 447,177, forward strand.
AAGTTGATATACATATTTTAAATTAGTCGTCGGGTTTTGACACCGTTGTGGTTTAAAATATAACCCCGGTTTGATACGCCAATTTAACTCGAAATGCATTGCTCGTTTCAAGTCGGGTGTAAAGGGATATACCTACTTACCTCTTTGTCTAACTCATTATCAATCTGCGTTAAAATTTATGCGATAATATACTTTTCAAGTGTGCTTCTCATTAAGTTCCTTCTATGAGAATTCTTTTTCTGTGGTTGAATTATCTTTCTGGCATAATAAAATTAGTAATATTGACATATGCCAGAGAGTGTGGCAGTGATAGGTACGGTCAGCGTCATAAATATATATACGTTAACAAGGTTTCAGAAATAAATATACACCCTTATTCCCTCGCAGCAGAGTCGTGTTTACATATTATTGAAAGTTTTACTGTGTCTATATATTTGATGCTGACTGTACCTACTATTTTTAAGCTTCCGTGCCCAAAGAAGAAAGACTAAAGGCATAGAAACCGTACTAAATAAGCAGAAAATACATTATGGTTCACTTCTTTTTACTTATGGTTTTCATAATGAGTTGGAAAGAGATGAATCTATAGCTGATCGTCACAAGTAAGGCGTGATTTGGACCTATAATCACCTATAGTTTGGATCTATAGACAAGGAAAGACAAATCCAGGAAGGACAAAGAAGTCCCTGTGTCGATTGTGACAATGACAGTTAAAGAAGAAAACACAGCGTACCTTTTGTTTCGTTTTTTCTCATGTAATACGTAATCTTAAAAGTAGAGAAAGATAGCTCACGCAAAGTACGTCTTATAGTCCGGTTTCTATGCTATATGTTCTTAGTCTGTGTCCGTACCAAATACTGAATAACAACCCTTATAAGATGACTTTGTTGTTCGCCTATCTGTCTTTCCATCTGTCCGTTTGTACGTCTGCCTGTCAAGAACCCCTTTTTTAGGGTTCCATAACAAAATGATAAAAAAGGAACCCTTATGGTGTGACTTCGATGTCTGTCTGTACGCCACAGCAGTTTTTGTCTGAAACTATAGAAGCTTGAAATTTGGCATAGTTGTATAACTTGCTTGCCCGCATCTGTTTTTAGTAAAAAAACAATATAAAATTATGTTTCTGTATTTGTAAAGGGGTCTAGAATGAGGAATTGAAAAATGGAAGTTATTTGACTATAGCAAACGGGATTGAGGGAGGCGATGGCTGAGATATGCGTCATACTCGTGAACGGGTGCTGTTTGTGGGGTCCGGTCTGTTCACGTCTGCAAGGACTTGTTGCTCAGTTAATTATTCCAGTTATGGCTTTTGCCGTAGAGACCTCGTCGTGTTGTTCTCCTAGTCATTATTTTTAGTTTAATGTATTTGACATGTAATATTTTTAATTTTTACATTTATTGGTAATGTATTAAATTTTTGAATTTGTAATGTTTTTGCTTTATTACCTTGTAATGTAACTTAGTTTTATTTATTTTGTATTTTATGTTTGAGAAAATGACCTTCTGCTGGAGTTTCTTGCGGCGCTTCTTCTCCGCAATGATGGTCTTGTCCAAAGTGCTAGTAGATTCACTTTATATTACCGATGTGTAAAAGAGCCCGTATTTGGCCAATTTACTGAATAAATATTACGATTTTGATTTTTGAATTGGGTGTCATATGAAAGGGCTCAGAGGTACTTTTTGATTTATAGCCAAAAATTTACAAAAAAATATCGTGGCCCCCCTCATCTCTGAAATTTGTGGCCCAAAAAATCTGAAATAATCCTGATTTAAAGATAATGATTTATATTTAACGCGGAAAATAAAATGAAGTTGTCAAATTTTACAGTTTTAAAAATATCAAAAAAGTTAAAATCTATATAAATCTTTAGGATAGTCAAAATGGGCCTTATTAAATAGAAAATAAAGTTCATAACTAAATGAATTGGTATTTTCTTTTGCGTTTTACAACCATAATATTATTTTAAATACGAAACCCTCGGTGCGCGAGTTCGACTCGCACATGAACTTTTTTTTTTAAACTGTTAAAGCACCTGAAATATTTTTTTACATAGACTAGTGAAGTATCCTTATATTTCAGGGCTTTTTAGCGCTTGTTGTTTGATAAGTAGGTAGTTAACTCAACTAATGGTTAAAATTCGAAAAAGGAATCGAAAATTTGACACATTTCCTTGAGATTTGACCATTAGTTACGATTTTTAACAATTAGTTAGTTTAACTACTGATCAAACAACAGGCCCTTAGAAAAAAAGACGATAGGTGTGCCAGGACAAACTTAGTATCTACTAAGGTTGTTAAAATTACGTTACGTTTCTGTTTACTAGAGTCAGAGGGCTCAGACAAGATGCACTACGCTAACTAACGTTTCTATTCGATTCGTTTTTAAACCAATCGCGTCACTGGTAGACCACGTGACTTTTCGTATCACGTCATCTTCCAGTGACGCGATTGGTTTAAAAACGAATCGAATAGAAACGTTAGTTAGCGTAGTGCATCTTGTCTGAGCCCTCAGGTATAAAATACTAATTATATGTGATTTTAATTTGTCAAGCATCACATGACACATCGGTTCAATTGATCGTCGTAACATGACCTCAGCAAACGACCCGCAGTATTTGGCTTTAAGGGATTTCATGTCCATCTCTGGGCTCACGCAAGCTTGGATCTTAACGTCACTATAGACAAGACAAATCCTATGGCTGCGGCTCCACTGAGGCGGAGATGAGAGGAGTGGAGCGGAGCTGTGCCAATATTAGCCAATAGAATCTCAACTAACGTGCGCAAGGCGCGCTCGAGGTGACCGCATGCGCCTTCTATTGGTTAATATTGGCACAGCTCCGCTCCGCTCGTCTCCGCCTTAGTGGAGCCGCAGCCTATTAGCCGTATCGATTTGCATCACCCTACTTTTGAGATCGTAATTTAGACTACAAAATGTTAGTGCTAAGAGAGTTCGGAATTTTCACGGCAAAACATAACACTGGCGCAATCTTGCTAGTGTTAGAAACTTTTTTTTACCGATATCGAGTACTTATCGAGTACGTATATTTAAAAAAAAATGAGCCGATATTATTTACATTATTTTATAATCATTCGTGACAGTTAATTTGAAATATGCAAAAGAAGTGGTAAGTTACGGGAGTCTTTTATCATTGTTATTCAGTCTAAACCTTAACTTTATTTTATCATAATAACCATTTAGTATACATAAATGGCTTTATAGTGATAAATGAATCAGTCTACTCCCAGATAATGTTCAGAAATTGATGATTATCTACTCTTATTACTATGAGAAACCAAATAAAATGTCATGTGCTGCTGTGTGTACAGACGTGGACTTCGAAAAAGAAATTGCATCTGTCTCTATATAATTTATACAAACCTCACGTAAAATTAAAAAACCTCACGTGAAAGTAAATTTCGTATTATATATTTTTTTGCATTTGGTGGACCGGTTTTTTCTTCTATTACACAACTATCGATATCGATAAAAAAAGTGTCTAACACTAGCCAGATTGCGACAGTCTTACGTTATGCCGTGAAAATTCCGACCTCTGGTGCTAACATATCAATACCTCGATACCTGTTTCGAAAAGCAGACTTTGATCAATGCTCCGTTGATCTGGCAAATGTTGATTGGGATAGTCCGGAGAACAGAAGAAACAGTAGAAGTGTGATGTGGGCGTGTCACGTGTGGCATGGTTATGTGGAGTTCCGCGCAAACTCTTAGGCTCACCGTATCACTACCATCGTCGCGTGAAAAAATGCGTCCATACTAACCGTAGCGTAGCAGCGTATAGTATCATAACGCCGTATAATTAAGTGTGACGCTCGCAAACTTGTCAAGTGCGTGTTCGTATCCCCTTTGATGATCGGGGAAAAACCGCCTCGAGAACGATCACGGCGTATCGCGTATCAAATCATAACTTCGTATCATGATACAGTATCAAAACACGTCCACACTTACCGATCTTGATACGCGCATCCGATAGCGAGTGTGCGGGGTACAAAATAAACGCGTATCAACATCGATCCCGAGCGATCGGATACAGCGCGCTGCATGATCGCGCTGTTTTCGCGTCCACACTAGCGATCTTGATACGCGTCGGTGCAAAGTGACGGAGATACGATACGACGAAATGATACAAATGTGGACACAGCCTTAGTTTGCCGCGATCGCTTATGCGTGAAAGTTGTAAAAATAATATTTCTAAAATAGGAAATAAACCCAGAATCATGCCTTATTGTGCTATTTTGGAATGTAAAAACGATGGCCGCACCAAAACATTTTCAATGTGGCGTGTTGTTTTTATGATAGTGTGAGTATTGGCGACAGGTCTGATCCTAAGCGAAGCTGATGGATGGCACTTCCACTGTTTTTTTCTATTCCGTGGGATAGTCACTCGAACTTGTGCCGTGAAAGTTTTCTGCAACTAATTTATAACACTATTTCGACAATATTGATAAGAATGTTCAGTCGAGTTCCTAAATATGTGTACACTTTAGTACCTTGTCTATGTAATGTCATGTTTAAACTGCCAGAATGAATTGTCACAGCGAATAAAGTGACAAGGTATTAAAGTGTACACATATTTAAGAACTCGACTGTTCCTAAAGCTGAAATTCGAACTGCACGATATCCAAATTGGTTCTCCAGAGATCTAATTAGATTGTTGAAAGGGAAAGATAAGTTGCGCTGTAGGTAGCTATAAAAAGTTCAAGAATCCTAGGGACTACGATGTTTTTTTTCCATACTAAGATAGAGAGATAAAGAGCTAGTAACTGCTTGCTTCGATTACGACGTACTAGCCTAGTTGGTAGTGACCCTGCCTACGAAGCTAGCGGTCCTGGGTTCAAATCCCGGTAAGGGCAGATATTTGTGTGATGAGCACGAGTATTTGTTCCCGAGTCGTGGATGTTTTCTGTGTATTCAAGTATATATTTCTCTATATAAGTATTTATATCGTTGTCTAGTACCCATAGTACAAGCCTAGAGCTTAGTTTGGGACTAGGTCAATTTGTGTGAGATCGTCCCTTGATATTTATTTATTTATTTATTCTTACATATTCCGTATCAAAAATGATTTAAACACCAATATAAAAGCATTTATCTACATCCATATCATAACTTCCCTACAATATGTTCAGAAGCCATAAGCAAATCGCCTATATTAAGAAACCTGTATCTGTGGTTGCATCTTAATGTTTACATTAAAGTATAATGCATCGTAATGTTTACATTAAAGTATCGATAATACTGTACCACTAACTTAAAAATGCAAGCCATATCTGTACATTAAAAATAAGTTTGTTTTTTATTATTTGTTTTTTTTTTAAGCTTCGGTACTACAAACAAGTTAACAGTAACACTAACTTAATAAAAATACAGGCCATATCTGAACATATTATAGAAAACTTATTATATGCATGTAGATAAAGTAATTTATGCGGCTATGCATAATTAGGCATTAAAACACTCGTGTGATCTTATTATGCACCAGCCACATAAACTACTATTTGGCGTTATGCTATATCTAAGCGGGTAACTACAAATTCCTCATCGTCTTGCATGTGGCGAGGAGGTTGCGGAGAACAATCAAGACATCGCCGACTTGTTTGATAAGTACTTTACGTTTGTTTACGCTGCGCCTGATGATACCCAGCTACCTACCTGATTTCCTTAAGAGGCAATTGGGATACACCCATTTTTAACAATGTATAAAAAATTAAAAACCATTTCGAGGAATAGGCTTCTCGAACCGAAGTTATAACTTTCAAAACTAAACTTTTCAACTAATAATCTCAAACTCATCTCTTATTTAAAGTTCTTTCCTCAGCTCAATTTACAATTTTTACAACCTAGGGCGCAAAGCAGAGCATTCCCGCTCAAGTTAAATAACTCGGTAATCATAAAAGTGCAGGAAGAGAACGGAATCAGCAAGTTAATAGTACATTACTAAAGAGGCCGTGAAGTAAGGGGTTGCCGGCCAAGGTCATAATTATACCGCCGAGAGAAGCGAGGCCGGATAGTTACGAGGCTGGCAACCCCTTTTCACGGAGAGGTATGTATAGTGCTTTTCTCAAACATATGCAATGAAATAAAAAATACATCACTTTAAATAATAAAAGTACATTCATTACCTACTGTAATCTTACGATAGCAATCTCAAGACTGCAACCTTACGATGACATTCTCAAAACTGCTGTCTTACGATGGTAATCTCAAGACTGCAATCTTACGATGGCAATCTCAAGACTGCAATATTACGATGGCAATCTCAAGACTATGTAATCTTACGATGGCAATCTCAAGACAGTGCAATCTTACAATGGCAATCTCAAGATGGCAATCGTACGATGGCAATCTCAAGACTATGAAATCTTTGCGATGGAAATCTCAAGACTGCGATCTTACGATGGCAATCTCAAGACTGCAATATTACGATGGTAATCTCAAGACTGCAATCTAACGGTGTCAATCTCAAGACTGCAATATTACGATTTCAATCTCAAAACTGCAATCTTATGATGGCAATCTCAAGACTGTGCAATCTTACATTACAATTTAAAAATAAATTACTTCCCGGCATAGGCATTAAATTTTGTATGAAATTCCTTTACAGTTCTCTCCAGTTGTTCCGTCCGAAACGTGATACTTTGAAGCCTAAAATAACTAACATAAGGCCAACATTTCATTGCATGCTTGGGAATAGTACATTACTGCACAGACCGGGAAATAGGCCGTTGCGGGACGAGTAGAGTTAGCGTGGCCGAGACGCAGTCGAGGCCGCGCTATATACGAGTCCAGCAACCGCCTTTCCCGGCTGAGGCTTGTATAGTGCTGTTCTCCAACAATGTGAGGAAATTTAACACAATTGTTAATAATATAAACACATGACCAACATTTCCTTGAAAAAAAGAATAGAAACGTGCGATTTAGTATAACATGAAATAAAGCATTAAATAAAATCACAAATTTAATCGTAATAAATTCAATTTGAATAAAATATAGTTTAAACTATAACATTTATTACGCGTTTATGTTATTTCGGCAATTTAATTTTGTTTATGAACGCAATTTCTATTTAAAAAAGTCAAACTATTTGACACACTTTTAAATAAGTAGACAAAAAATCAACAACAATCAAACAGGCAGTGTTTGGTAATAATTTATTACTCGTAAACAATTAAAGTTACTTAAATTAAAATGTTAATAGGTAATTACAAATTAAACTAAGCGAACAAGTAGGTACCTATGCTTGTCTAGGGTGACGGCACCAATGTTGGACACTTTTAGATGAAGGCACCAAAAATGGACACTTAACTCTTAATTCAAAGATCATAACTTCATAAGGTTATAAATTGATTGTTTCAAAATAAATGAATAACCCTTATCTTCTGTACAATAAGAATCAAGTGTCCGTTAATGGTCCTTGTTCATTACTGGCTCCATCACCCTAAGGGTGCGGCTCCACTGAGGCGGAGACAAGCGGAGCGGAGCGGAGCTGTTCCAATATTAACCGCAACCGCCATCACCGACGTGACCGCATGCGCCTTCTATTGGTTAATATTGGCACAGCTCCGCTCCGCTCCTCTCGTCTCCGCCTCAGTGGAGCCGCACCCTAAATACGTGCTAAAAAAACAATTACTTCTTAAGCGGCTCTTCTCCGCTAATCTAGATAAATTGACTGTCTCAAATAAATGAATAACCCTTATCTTCTGTACCATAACAAGTGTCTATTATTGGTCCTTGTTCATTACAACTAACATCACCCTAAATACGTGCTAAAAAACATTTACTTCTTAAGCGCCTCTTCTCCGCTAACATAGATAAATTGTCTGTCTCAAAATAAATGAATAACCCTTAAAATCTTCTGTACCATAAGAATCAAGTGTCTATTATTGAACCTTGTTCATTACTGGCTCCATCACCCTAAATACGTGCTAAAAAAACATTTACGTCTTAAGCGTTTCTTCTCCGCTAACCTAGATAAATTGACTCTCTCAAAATAAATGAATAACCCTTATTTTCTGTACCATAAGAATCAAGTGTCTATTATTGGACCTTGTTCATTACTGGCTCCATCACCCTAAATACGTGCTAAAAAACATTTATGTCTTAAGCGCCTCTTCTCCGCTAACCTAGACAAATTGACTGTCTCAAATAAATGAATAACCCTTAAAATCTTCTGCACCATAAGAATCAAGTGTCCATTACTGGCTCCATCGGCATAAATACGTGTTAAAAAAACATTTACTTCCTAAGCGGTTCTTCTCCGCTAACCTTAGTCATCGATGGATACCCTTCTGTTCAAGGGCGGATCCATACGACGGCTACAGCCAACTTTAGACTTAGGCTTATCTTAAATAATAAAAAAAAAGCTGTGCTTAGAGGCTCATTAAAATTCACCGTTCCCTAATTAAAACTATGGACCCACCTCTTGGAAGGTTCTTGCTCATATAACCACGTTAAAATTTATTCATGACGCGTCCGAACTTCGGAAGGGCCGGTCTACCGAAGGGACTATCCTTCAGTCTCCACCCGTATTCCCACCCGCTAGATTCCGGAAAATAGAACTTATCTTCAGGAGGTATACGCACTCTCTTATTCAGGTAGACCTTCCTGCCGAAGGATGGTATTCCCTTGTACAGGATTGCCTTCTGCTCTGGCTCTACAGGACGCATTTTAGGATCTGTTTGCAGATCGGTGTCGGGACGAGCTAGGCGCGGGTCTTCCTTGGGGTCACCGAGGCCGATATCAGCGATTGAATGGCCTTTTCTCAAGGCGATGCTGGAGACGGTTTGGGAGTCGTTGAAAAAAACTTGTTTTCGGTGGACGGCATTGCTGGCATGGCACCTTTTAAGAGCCGCGAGCCCCGCCCTTACGGATGCGGCAACCACGTCTGACTCCCGGTACCCCTTCTCGTGCGTCAGGGTGGCGGCCGCTACCAGCTTCTCCTTGTGCAGTTCGTTCCATTTAAAACGCAAGAAAGCAGTTTTATCGTAGTTCTCGGCGAGGAAGTTCATAACCTCAGGGTTAGTGATATCCGGCACCGGCATGATTATCTATAGGTAATGCTAATGTTAATAAACTTAAAATGTGTGTAACTTGAGTGTGTACAACTGATCAAGGGAAATTGTGAAAAATTTACTGTGACTTGACTTGTGTCTAAATTGTTTTTGTTTTAAGGTTTTTGTGTACCCACCAACCTATTGACTCTATGAAGGTTTTTAAATAAGTATCTAGGTACTCTTAAATACTAGCACTACTAGCCTTTTTATGAAAAGAGAGACAAATAAACTGACAGTTGATCGGTTGAATTCACAGAATAAGAACTAGCATAGAAGGAGTTATAAAACAAAAAAACGATAAAAAATAGTGGTCATCTTTACTGTAAAAGGAAATTGAATATTCTAAAAAGGGAACACTATATGTCTGAAGAAGTAAGTTTGTATACGGTTTTCTTTTGTTGTTGTAGGAAAATTTACACATTTTTCAATATTTTACATTACGTAAACATGATCTAGACATGGGTATAGTCAATAATATCGATATCGACACTACTCGATTGCTACTTGGTTATAAATAAGTATGTTTCGTAGTTCTGCCATTTTTTTTTAAATATTTGTCCGTTGTTTCATCGTATAAAATAGGAGTACAGCAGTAGTTCTATTCCAATTTGTTTTAACACATATCATATCGTAGTCGCATTGTTGACGCTATAGTAGCTTTTATTGTCAAGTGAATAAGATTTATCATTAACAATATGATTACGAAATTGAAGCAATTTGGAATAGATGCCCTGATTTCAATTTTTTAAAGTAATTACCTACTAAAAAAACCTTCGTTGTTTTACTGAAGCTGAAAACTCGAAATAAAAAAGTTTGAAATCAATGAAGTTAGATTATTTTAAAATATGTACAGGTAACTTTATTTCTAATTAAATAAATAGAAAACTTAAACAAAATAAAATTAAATTAGGTACATCGTTTGGTATTGGTAATGTTAAGGAAGCAGTTAATTTCAAAATACTTCGAACACGTGTCGTGATGTTTTTTCCAGGACCAATTTTCCCTGGAGATGCAAATGGCTGCATCCCATTTTTCTCGTAAAAAGCTGTCCTCTGGAAATCTAAAACAAGAGGTAAATAATTTACCAGGGCGCAAAGTTACATTGGGGTCCATCTTTACTAAGATGGATAGCTAAATAAAATAAACATATTCGTCGATATAATATAATAGTACATTGTTGCAGAGGATAGAAAGTACGAAATTTTTGGACGAGTCATATAGAGGGCCGAAACGTAGTTGAGGCCCTCTAGTGTACGAGTCCATAAATTTCACTTTCTACCGAGGCAGACATAGTGCTTTTCACAACTACTGAGAGGAAATAAAATAAAAATTCATATACGAAACTCAAATTTTAATTCATGTTAATGTGACATCACCGCCAATTTTACCATAAATCACATTTTTTTTAATCTGGACCTCTATTCTCATGGCACTCGAGATTAATAAACTAACATGCGAGATGAAAATGTCAACTCCATATAAAATTGTATTTGTTTCGCCATATCTCCCATGTAATTTCATCTCTAGTGGTTCGAGACTAGGGGCCAAGTTAGAATTACATTTAAAAAAAAAGCAGTGACATAGTTTTTAGTCTGTGTATCTTTTAGCAAAAATACACCTAATATTTTACGACACAAAATGGTGTGTTCTGATTGGTCGATTTCAATTTTTCATTTTAAGGAGCTATGACACAAAAATTGATTGATTGATTTTCATTGGTTCTTAAAGTTGGACAACAATGTTCTCGACCAATCAGCAAACACGCCGACAAAAACATTCTTGGTCTGTCCCTTTAAGTGACGTTTTGTGACCCCAAACAAGACCATCTATGGCCATATTTCCGAGCAGTGTTGTGAAAAATATATTTTCAGAACTATTATATCCAATGGTAAATTTATAAAACATTCAAAATAATACATGTTACGTTGTAATTTATGGATATATTATATGTATACCAATATTCAACGAAATATTTGCTCTGACTACCCCACTCTGGGAACGAAGGCGTGAGATTATGTATGTATGTATTTATAGTTGTTCTGCAATTCTACGCTTTTAAAGGCACAAAATCACTCTAAGGAATAACTAAATAATAACAAAATGCCGACTTGTCTGTGAAAGATAATGTGTTTGGATGCATTTTCTTTAAAAACCGAGCGCGATTTACTTCCCAGTGAAGCGCAGGCCATATGAATAATATTTCACGATTACTATGTTGCTTCAATATTTAAATGATTTTTTTTTGTACCGCGAAGATATTATATTTTTGAAAGCAATGTGACTGTATTACCCAACGAAAGACAATACACCGCAGCTTCTTTGGAGGTTGATCTTATATATATGTCAATAAGTCGGTATATTTGGTTTTTGTAAAGATCGCGGGAACGCGGTGGATGCGAAAAGCACAAGATCGGTCTGAGTGGAGAGCCTGGGGGGAGGCCTATGTCCAGCAGTGGACGTCTTTCGGCTGACATGATCTAAGGTCTGTCCATTCTTACTTGTCTTATATAGTAAACAACTTTCTAACCTCAAAATCAACCTTTTTTGGCTAAAACAGCTATTTTAAACAAAATAAAGCAATCACGGACAATGCATTGGCCAATTGATGTCCAAAATGTTTACTCAGGTTACTTTATTTAAGACGAAAGAGCTGTTTTAGCCAAAAAAAGGTTCATTATGAGGTTAGAAAGTTGTTTACCATATAAGACAAGCAAGAATGAACAGACCTTACATTATTTCATTTCACTTAGATTGAAATGCTTCGGAGTGACTAATGTTCTTACATCAAAATACATTTAAGAAACTCCAAAATTGTAACGTATTCTGCAATTATAGTGTTATGGCTCGAAAGTGGTAAAAAAGTTATGTATGATACCATAAAAACGAAAAATTAAAAAAGTGGACTTGCAGTGTTTTGCTTCTCAGGCACGGTGTTTAACAGTGGTCCCCACACTAGGTTTTTTTTTTTTAATTTTATTGATTTTATATTTCTTCCACTGGTAATGATAAACTTTAAAATCTGACATATTCCGAGCCCCTATTGCTTGCAACACTGCGAGCCGCAGTCCCCCGCGTCTTCGGCAATCCCGCGCAAATTGAAACTCGCACAAGTGACGTCCCCTCCTAGGACCGCGCTCGTTTTTGTTCAGCTGTCAAAGATTTAGGGTTGGGGCTAAAAATAGTGTCGACATTGACTATCGATAAAGTATTTTTCGTATTTGCAATACAATACAATACAAGTACTCTTTATTGATCACCAAAAAAACAAAACACGGAACAGTACATTTTAACTACAGTTATACAACAGGCGGTCTTACCAATAAATATATCATGTTGAAGGTTAGCTGGAAAGATTTTTTTTAGTGATCATGTTTTCTTTGTACCTTTGTTTCTGTTATTTAAATATTGTTTAGAGTAACGGTTTAATTATAATACAGAGTATACATACTATATTATTCATTTTTTTGGCTTCTTCATAATTAAAATGTAGTTATTAATGTCTTTGTTGATTGTGTTAATCGTTTGTACTTTTAATAAAAAATACTTTACTTTACTTTAGTTTAATTTGTTTTTCTTTGAGCAACTCTGTTTTCTTTTCATTACTGGAAACTGTTTTGGCTCATGTATTAAGCAAATTTGTATTGTTATCTTATATTTTAATTTGAAGCCGTTTGTTTCCCAATAAATAAATAAATAAATATACATATGTTTTACTTTTTATTGCTTGAAGTTTGACCTTATCTGCACAGACTGTAACAATAACACAGTGAACAAGACGGTAACACTGACACTTTTTGACTACCTCGAAACAGGCAGATTTTTTAATACGTAATGAGAATTAATATTAAATGATAATACATAATGAACATTAATAATACATAATCATAATGAGTTCAAGGGCGTTTTTAAAAAGTTTGTACCTAGTTAAAGCCTAAAATAAAGAAACGTTAACTTTTCCGGTAAGTTACGAAAATTAGCTATACTTGTTATAAGACAAATGGTGGTATCTCAGACAAAACTCCTGTAGCAAGTGCAAGCATATTACTAACGGGTGAGGATTGAATCTACTTAATTTATTGCATGTGAGATACTGCTAATTGGCGTTGAGAGGTAGTATATAAATGTACGACTAATTTTCGTAACTCAGAGGAAAACGTTTAAAGAAACGCCCTCAAAATGCGTAAAATCTGTCGTAGTTAATAAGTCTTTTTAATAAGTTTGTTATCGATAACACTTTAAGACATCACTAGTTCTGTTTTCGTCAAACTATGTGTTCTCGTCTCACGTATCGCGTAGCACGTAGCGTTGCAGCTACGGCGTAGCATCGACGTAGCACGTGCCGAATCGGCGCTGATTTGATCCTTGTAAGGTGGTCACGTCGCCTTCCGTATGTGTTAGTAGTGTTATTAGATTGTATGCCAAGTTATTTTCAACCCCCAGGACAAAAAAGGGGTTTATAAGTTTAAAGTGTATCCGTGTGTCTGTGTGTCGGTCTGTAGCATCCAAACCCCCAAAATTTCCATTCATTAAATGGATGAACCGATTTTAGACCTCTTAAAAAATAAGGCTGAATCTTTGAAGGGGGTTTTATTTTGTGAAAAGTTATTACAGTTTACTAGCTTTTGTATCAAACCAAATATGTGGTGTCCGGATTAAGAGTTGGGGCTACATTTAGGGTTTGCAATGCGGATCAATTTTTTATGGAAGATCCGGATAATTTGGATCTAGATCCGGATCTTCCCATACAGATCCGGATTGCAAACCCTAGCTACATTATATTCGGTGAACTCATATTACTTTTAATAATTCTTATTAAGAGGTTAATCACAAATCAATCGACTCTTGTTATCTACTATCAAAAATTGTTGGCAAGTTATTTTGTTTGATTTATGTCCGTCACTAAGAGAAAATTTCTATTAGTAACCATTCATATTGTAAGCGTTCCAAAACGAGGTGTCACAAAAACACTTCTTAAAAATTAATACCCAAACTCTCTCACCCTTCATAACATAAAACCAAAAATCTTATGACTAAACATTTTCTATTTCTAATTAGGCTTCATGTAACATCTAACTAAAGGGAAATTCCCAGTTAAAAGTGACAAGGTTGTTTGGTTAATCAATATGGCATTGAGTAAGAACCGTGTCGAATAGGCCCTGATAAGTCAAAGCTAAATTACAGATTTCAAGCTCTTTTGAGAACTTTGAAGTGATTGAGGGCGTTAGATTTAGTATCGTCGTAAAAATTCTAGAATATTAGCTTTATCGCGTGGCTTGGTTCGGGTATATTTATACAGGGCGTCCCAAGACTATGGGACATGAAGGGGAAGTACCGTAAATATCGTAGATAGGATATTTTACTGAAAGAAGACTTTATGTTATTTTTAAAAGTTAGTAATACTGCATTCAAAGATATTCTAAAAACTATCTTGCTTTGAATGAGAATCAAACTGACTTAATGTGAAAAAAAATCACCCGTATTTTTATGATGCCAATTGAAAGAATGAACAAAATATTATAATTCTTCTTAAGTAACATAGTATCTTAAAAGAAAGAAACAACGTGAAATTAATCATTTTAATCAAATTAAAAACACATGAAACTGACTTCGGCAGTTTCATGTGAGTATTTTTTATAAATTAATTACATACATACATAAACTCACGCCTTTATTCCCAGTTTGGGGTAGGCAGAGCTACAGAATTGCCAACAACTCTAAAAGCTTGTTGATAATTCTGTAACCACATTTTGCATAATCAGGCTAAGATGTTTACCAGTGTATTAGAGACAGGTTGCAAGCCCATCGCCTACCAGTACTACAAGCCTTTATTCCCTTAGTCGACTCTTACGACATCCACGGGAAGACACGGAGTGGTACTATTCTAAGCCGGCAACCACACAGCTACTAAGCCGGCAACCACACAGCTATAAATAAATTAATATTTGTAAATTGTCCCATAGTCTTCGGACGCCCTGTATACTACGTGTTTCGAGTTTAATCAACTAGCGCGGCATTGCCGCTGGATTTTTTTCACTCATTATTCACTTATTGTTTAAAAAAAAGTGTATTTTGCAGGTAGTGTGGCCTTGTATAGGGCTTCTCTGCATCGCTACCACCATCTTTCTTTTCATAGTCCACCACGGGCCACCTGATGGTAAGGAGTCACCGTCGCCCATAAACATCAGCAATGCCGGGGTACAGCGACGTTGTTGCTTTTCAGTGAATACTCTTTTTAAGCCGCGTTTAAAGGAGGGCATGTCGCAGTGCTGAGGAAACAACGCGGAGGGAATTTCATTCCATGGTTTTAAGGTGCGAGGAAGACAGAGCTTTGAAAACGGGCTGTATTCGATTTGAACGTTGTAGTAGTACGGATGAATTTTACTCCGGTGGCGAGTGGTTCTATAATATAATGGTGCTGTACGTACTAAGCTTAACAATTCTTCAGAGCACTCCTCGTGATAGAGCCTATAGAAGACGCAAAGAGATCCACTCGTTAGAAATAATGTTTTTTTATAATGATCCTCTGATACGTATGGCTAGGTTATATAACCAACTGTTGAAAGAAAATAATAATTCAGATATACATTACCAGAAAATTGTTCCTTTTATGTTTATTGTTAAAATAATTATGATTAAAAAGTAATTCACCTACTCCATGATTTTTAATATAGGGTTTGAGTGTTCATTGTTTATTGTATTAACCTTGTAATTTTTATCACGTTCTAAATATGGTGTATAACATTGTTATTAAGTAAGTGAAGTAATGTACTAGTCGAATGCTGTGCACGGTTGTCATCGAGTTGCAAGCTTACGACTTTGTTGTGTTAAGTGATTCTATTGTTATTTTATCGCCTGTGATTTTTTACTGTGCCATAAATAAATAAATGAAATCTCTTCTTATCTTACCTGACAACGTTAGCAGCAGCTTGTTAGCAGCCTCTGCATATTGTGTTCCGATGTGGGATAACACACTGTAATTACTATCATAGCATAGCACCTGTATTAAGCTCGGCATTCACGACCGCTCCAACAAGCCAAATAGAGCAGCGCCGCGCCAAAATCGATCCGTGAATGTCAAAACTGTAGCCAACGCGCCATCCGAATGGAATTATCGTGAATGTCGAAATTCAACGTTTGAACACGCCACGCCACCGCGCCTAGCCAAATAGCATCGTCGTGAATGCGTTCTCTGGCTGCCATTTTCTAATCAGTCTGGCGCGCCCGTGAATGTGGTCGAAATATTACGCCCATCCAGTTGAATGCACTCGTTATGTCGCCGAGACAAACAGCGCATCCGTGAATGCCCATCTTTAAATATAAGTTCAAAATTGCCAATTAGCGCAATTTTTTTCTAAACCTGAATCTTATCAAATTTTCTCCATATTTGAAACATTGTGTTGATCAACGTGTAGCGTTTGTTCCTCTGTGAAATGAAAATCAGTATACAAATTAAACACGTCTATCTTTCCACATTGGACGTGTTAAGAACGTTGTCAGTTCAATCTTTAGCGGTGGCCACAAAGGGGCCGATTACGGAGGTCATCGAGATAGATAGGGGGGCTAATGAGCACTGCTCATCCTGCAAGATTGATGGTTCACCGGAGGCCACGCGAGAGATAAAAGTGGGCTGCGCACACGTTCGGGTTCCTTACGGGGAAAAATACAGATTATTTAGGGCCGTATTAATAAACTCATCTTGGTTGAGATGTCAATCACAAGACACGTCAAAATTGGCAGCTTTCTATGGGTTGACGTTTATTGGCGTCTCTCGAGATGGGCTTCTCAGTCAAGACGAGTTTATTAATACGGCTATAAGATGACTAGGAACTGACGCTTAAATCGCGTAGCTGTCAATATTTTTCCATATAAATTTGACAACGCGCTAGCCTAGTTGGTAGTGACCCTGCCTATGAAGCTAGCGGTCTTGGTTTCAAATCCCAGTAAGAGCAGATACTTGTGTGATGAGCGCGAGTATTTGTTCCTGAATCTTGGATGTTTTCTATGTATTTAAGTATTTATTTCTCTATATAAGTATTTATATCGTTGTCTAGTACCCACAGTACAAGCCTAGAGCTTAGTTTGAGACTAGGTCAATTTGTGTGAGATTGTCCCCTTTATATTTATTTAGCTCCCGGCGATAAAGTTTCTCACCCTCTAAATCAAGTTCGGATTCCATATCTTTTATTAATTTGTTTCTTTCCAAGAAATAATGGGTAGTCACCAGTGGTCCGCCAGAGAGCTGTAATCGGCCTCTACCTCTACTTTGTATGAGTGGGAAGAGTATGAAAGATATTATATTTCCCACTCTTCGCACTCATATAAGGTCGTCTACTGGTATCTGGCTGACTACTGGTGACTTTACTAGTACTGAAAATAAAAACGTACGGACCTAGTTTTTCATAATGTACCTAGGTACGACATATTCAAAAATCAGACTAGGTTTTAGGGGGGGGGACGCTATGGTATTTTCGGCAACCCACAATCCTCTTAACGCGACTCCTACTAATATTAGGATATTAGGATTTAGATGAAATTTGTAATGGAGATAGTTTATACACTGGATTAACACATATTAAATAAATAAATAAATAGACAAATTTTCATCCCAGAAGTTATTATGTTTGACCTAATGATGTATGAATGGTTAACTCAAATAAACTCAAACAGAAGAATAAATAATTCGCTCATTCATTAATCTGCGGCTAAACCCAAAATGCTTTATTGTAAATACCATAATTTGGCGAATTATAACAATACCATACCATAATAAATTATGGCGAATTATTGTTTAGGTACTGGGCAAATAGCATCCCAATAACGCTCCCCAAGCTAATAATTATAATTAAACAAACGCTTTACCTATTTCTATGATTCATTAAAATGTAAACCTATGTTTTAACCGCTACTCCGTCCGCGAGAAACTGCCATTGGAAAACCAAGATAAGAAAAGTGAACGTTTATTCGTACAAGTATAAATTATACATATAAAATGGAGTATGTTTCATTACCCTCATTTTTATAATGAATTAAAAAAATGTTATCTAGGCTTTTTGATGTGTATTTCGTTTACAAATCGAGAGGAGAGTTATCGTTTAAAATGTTAACTTAATACGTTGTTCCAAACAAACGAACAAATTATGTAAAAAAAAAGACTTAACCGACGACTGTGTAAAGGATACATACAGACAGAAGGACAGATATTTTTAACTTATCCGTACTAATATAATAAATTATAGCTAGACCCCGTTATCAATTGCTCAGCGGCTCTATTCAAGACGGTAAAAACAATATCGTATTTGATCTGTTATCGTATTGTCAACGTTTTGATAGCTCTTATTATCTTGACAGTAATGGCGGCTGACGTCATAACAATACCATAACAGGCAAACTACGATATCGTTTTAACCGCCTAGAATAGAGGCGCAGTTTGGGGGCAAACGTCACAATAGGGTAGTCTGGGGACTAAATGGAACGGTGTTCATTAACACTACAATCTAGTGTATTGGTGTTCACCGGTTTTTTTTTATAATCAGTCATTCACGATATGAATTACTTATAAGTCAATTGTCAATTGATTAATTTAGCGGCTATCAAAGCAGGATTTGTAACGGTTGCTTGGATTTATCTGTATTTCTAGACCTGCATTAAGATCGTTAACGTTACGCAACGTGGCAAATCCGTCCCTTTTTTTAATACAAATCTCAACATTTCATATATGTTTCGTCTTCTTTCTTGCAGAATTAATTTTCATAGCTCGCTCTGTATGTTATCCGCTATCAAAATAGATTGTGAAAACCACACGCGATTTTTTTTATGAAATTTAATTCTCTTTCAATGTTTGCTTTCAATATTACATTTTTTGCCTCTCTTATAATAGTTTGATTCATTAGAGCTTTCAGAATCTATTTTTAATGTGGTTTAGAACAACTTTATCATTACAACTGTTTACAGATACTCAGTTAACGAAAAAAAAAACGTTGATAAATCATTGATAAATTAATCAATTGACAATTGACTTGTAAGTAATTTATTATTATAGTTTAATTTATATCGTGTTAATGAACACCGTTCCATTTAGTCCCCAGACTACCCTATTGTGACATTTGCCCCCAAACTGAGCAATTGATAACGGGGTCTAATTATAGCCCCGAAGGACCTCTATTCCACTTTGAATTAACGCGTCAAGCTATTAAAACCATATTGTTTTCTTACAATAGAGCTGTCTTAATGACAAGTACATAAAAGCCAACATAACGTTAACAATTTAATAACGATATGGTTAAAGACAAAGTAATATTAATAGCACCATATTAATAGGCACGCACCGGGATGCCGCGTCGGCATCACAGCGCCGCTGAACTCAGCGTTAATGTTAATTCCTCATTCCTTGTTTCTAAGTTTGTTTGACGCCGTAATAACGGCGGAAACGGCAATTCCCTCAATTAGCCGCCCCCGTTAGCGGCGCGTTCCGCTCGACGCTCGACGCGGCGTCAGGCGCCATAAATCGCGGACGTTTGGTTTCCGCTCCGCTTGTTATAGTTTGTTAACTAGTATAAATACTTGGTTAATAATAGTACGAGTAGGTATCGTTTTGAGTTAGTATATTAGTATCGGGTAATTTTTAAGAAGTTTACACACACAGGTTTGTTGAAGTGTACACAAACTTCTTATAATGCTACAGTAAACTCAAAAAACAGTAAAAATATTCTTAATTAACAAATGCTTTTATAACCTAAACGACTTTTTTAATGGGACCCACCAATAATGACATAGTTACTTAGATGACCCTAGATTAAGAATACGTAGAATATTATGTAAAGATTATTGTAAGAAGTGGCTTCATAATTTGTATTCATTTGTGCCAAGACAGTGTGCAATATTAAATATGTATAATTTAAATATAAAATATAATTTAGAATAATGATAATTAAACGGGTAGTAGCCCTCTCATGTTGCTGTGCCCTCGCAGGGCGTCACATGTATACCTGTACTAGTTATAGTTCCGCCTGTTGTAACGTAATGTGACACGCAATAAATTATTTGAATTTGAATTTGAATTTGAACTCAGTTTTAAAAATAACGCACCTTCGCACGTTTCAACCGACATTATACCCTATTTTATTATGGGTAAAAATATTTCTACAATACATATTGTCTCGTTTAAAAAGTGAAGCATACTAAAATCATTAAAGTTCTAAAAGCATGATTTAGACATAGCCCCGATACATAATATTTTTTTACCAAAATGTTAGTTTTTCTTGTATATTTAGTACCAAACGTCATTAGACCAATTCTTGACTATTTTTAAAAATATTATAAACATTTTAATACTTAATACATTAGATTGTAGATAATACCTATACCAGAAAGACGTAGAAATAACAAAAATTTAAATTCACTTTTCAAGAGTATGACGGCTTTTTATTTTTTTAGCGGCGCTTCTTCTCAGCAGTGTGGTCTCCTCTTACTAATAGTAAGCGCTGGTAGATTTTGACGTTTAAAAGTACCCTTGCGTTAAAAGTACCCGTGCCTAAGTAACCTACTTACTGAACACCTTTTACGATCAGAATAAACGTTTTGAAATAATTTGATTTTTTTATCTCTTAAAAAATACTTGAATACGTCCCTTTTAACGAATACTTGACGTTCGAGTATTAACAACAGCCGTTCGCAACTAACACAAGTAATTACGAGGCTCGATTTAATAACAGCTACAGAATAAGCTGTAATAGGGTTAATGTAGACGTTAGCGCTCCGCCGGGAGCTCTGCGTTATGTACGACTCAAGGAAACGGTTTATTACGGCGAAACGTCAGGGCATGGATAATTTACCGTAAATATTAACCTACACCGCAGTAGAAAGGAATGATAAGAAACAAAATCAGCAAAGGCAACATGAAATGTTTTAGCCCTATCTTATAGTTACGCACAATTTGCCTAAGTTAGCAAAATCCCGGAAAAAGTTAAGCAAATATGGCGTCGGTTTCTTAAAAATATTATTTTAATAATTATTATTAACGGGATTCGTATGTTGTATAAAACGTTTAATTTATTACTTTACACTTAGGATTAAACTTTACGTCAATTAGCTCTTGAATCTTTGTTAGTTTAATGAGTTACAAGTAAGTTAAATAACATTGTTATATTTATAAATGGAAAATAACTTTAAATTGTTAATAGAAATACTTAAATATGAATTTATGTTGGCGTAATTTGTTTATTTTTAAATAAATCCCGGAAATTTTATAATATTAAACTTAAATTGAGTCGGCTTCCATACAACTGAACAACAACGCCACCGCCAAAGTTTAGGTAAATATCTATCCGAATATTCGATCCCTGAATAACTTAAGTAAACTTCAATTTGTCTAATCGACTAACGCCAGGACTAATGAAGCTGCTGTTACCATAATCTAAGATACAATAACTCAAAGTAATGCTAAACACAAAGTAGCAGATATTTTCTTCGATTTCAGCTGTACCTTTGATAGAATAGACAACATATTGCTTGGAATATTAGAATACTAAGTCGTTAGAGGTAATGATTTAAAACTATTTGAGCCATACTTATCCTATAAAAAATACATTTTAAAATTAAAAACGAAACTACGAGGGTGTGTACTGTTCATAACTACAATTACTCGTGATGTTCCCCAAGGTTCTTTTTTAGGTCCATTGAATAACAGTCAAGTCTTCACGTTAACTGATTTAATAAGGTTTACTGGAAGATATTCCTTCAAATCATAAGTTTACCTTTGTAGGTACGTATTTTCTGGTTTTTTTTATTATGTTGTATTCTGTGTGTGCAATAAAGATTTTACAATTATAGTAAATATATTTCGTGAAACAGAAAAAGAGTCCATTTACTGCCAGGTGGCTTAAAAAAATGCTTTTATTTGTCGTCGATACAAGTACAAGCAGGAAGCGTGACGCAGTGACAAAATAGCCAACATAATATGTATTACCCTGAATGCCATTAGTGAATGACTCTAGTGAATATTTTAAGAGTAAATACAACTAAATCTAAAAATTCAAAAGTTTTTCAGAACCGCCCACGCTACTCACGTTACATTAGCTTCCTATAAATCCTATCCCATGTTTCCTGCATTATGCGTTGCATCTCTTACGTGTTAGAACAGGCTTCAAGTTGTACAAAGTATCGAAGTAACGAGCTCTTGGAGCTTAAAGGAGACTAATACTTTGAGGTGAGGTTTACTTGTAGGCTTAAACGTGCCGTTAATCACGTGCCTGAGAAACAGGAGGCTGCTGATAATAGGGATGAGTGAGCAAGAGAGGAGGTCTTTTGATAAATATGCATCAAGGTTCCGCAGGATCACATAATTCGGGAGAAAGAATAAAACTCATCCCTACACATTGCTCTTTAATTGAGAGACGAGAATGTACCCTACGCACAACCATAAGATAAATGTAAAACTACCCTAATCTGCATATTCTCACAGTGACGGTTTAGATTTTGTCCAGCTGTGGGACAAAATGTAAACTAAAATAAATCAAAGGAAGTAACTAGCAGACACCAGTTGATATTATTGTGTTTTGATGTTTGTAGCACTATTTATTAAATTAAATATAATGGGATCGTGTCAGAAAAAAATACTAAAGTCAAAACACACATACATACAAAAACTCATGCCTTTTTTCCCAGAGTGGGGTACGGAGAGCTACAGAATTACCAATAACTCTAAAAACTTGTTGATAATTCTGTAACCGCATTTTGCACAATCAATCAATAAATCAAAATCTTTATTTTACATAGATCATGGTGTACAGTCTACAGCGTCAAACAAGTCTACAGCGCCTCTATTCTAGGCAGTAAAAACAATATCGTATTTCACCCGTTACGGAATCGTTTTTCTCTCGGCCGCCATTACTGTCAAGTAAATAAGAGCTATCAAAACGTTGACAATACGATAACAGATCAAACACGATATGGTTTTTACCGTGTTGAATAGAACCCCAGTTTACTTTACTAACAAATTCGTTCTGTAACGATACACATTAATATTTTTTTATACATGTATGAATTTATTTGTTGTTTACTTTTGGAGTAGTATAGTATCAACATCAAAATGTCAAGGTCAAGATATCGGCTGCGATACATCAAGTAACAAAATGAATATAATTAAATCTTCTTTTTTTTTACATTAACAGAAACAAAAATGAACCATACCCCCGTGATCAGAATCGTGCGAACTATTACCGCGCCAAATATCTCCAAAGGTTTTCCAGACACCCTGTATACTTACATATAAATAAATACACAAATATCCAAATAAAAAAATACCTACTGACTAGTTTGACTTAAAGAAATAAACTAGCAGACCATACTCATCCAACCACAACTTTACAACTGTATGTATGTATGTTATTTATTACGTTGCATTTACTGACGCTAATTTAATTTACCTCTATAACCCTTTTATTAAGTGCATCCTGCATTGCAGGTGCGTTTACTGCATCTAAGAACAAGTGTCGAGTGTTCAAAGTGAGGAAATAACGATCTTTTGACGCTCAAAGGGGATCTAATAGCGATGCTTGAGGCCGGGGCTTCAGTCTCGTTGTATAAGTAAACTCGGAGAATGAACAGGTAATGAATAATGTACTATGTAGTCGACGTCATAAGGAGGAGTGTAGCCCGTTAATTTCCGAAAATTAAATTTTATTGGATGCAGAATTTCCATTCCCATTTTTTCCAGACCTTATTTTTTTCCAATCGCATACTTTCCTATCCGAATTTCCCCCAATTGCAAATTTTTCCACTTATAATTAATGGTAAAAATTCGTCAGGGAAAAAAGAGCCAGCGAAAAAACACGAGAGTGAAAAATTGGGAATGGAAATTCTGCAACCAATACAATTTGTTTTTCGAAAATTATGGGACACTCAGATTAACAGGGTACTTTAGTGATTAAGTGAGAGACCGATTTCGTGAGAAATGTCTACTATACGCATTTTATTAAAGTGGTTACATGGTTTATATTTAAGTGATTATTTCGGAAATTTCACCTTTGAAAGCCGTTTTGCCAAATATCGTTGCAAGGGATTGAAATAATAAGCCGTTTTCAATAAAATATCATTCAAGTTCCTTTAATAACTTATTTATGGTTGTAGGCAAGCGAAGATGATGAAAAGTTATGTAATTTAGTGAACCGTAATTAATAGGTATTAAAGAAGTCATACCAAAAATCGATACTTACTTAATTATATCAATTGTTTTATCCTGGATTAAACGGAATTTATTAGCAAATAGTTCGTTAATGTAATTACTTTGTGAACGTTATAAAAGTGGTTAGGGCTATAAAATATTTATTTTACTCGAGCTGCCAATTTGAGCGGTGAAATATTTAGCCTTTCATTATGAAAAGCTGTTAATTAATCAGCGTTTCGTACATTTACATATTAAATAAAGTAAATTACAGGTCTGATATTTATTACGTCAAAAATACAGTGGACAATATTATACAAATTATTGATCCAACCCCAGAGAAATACATATGTACTTACTCGTAAGTAAAACAACTAACAATGTACAAGCTGCAGAGCATTATCAGAAGTTAAGAAATCATCTCATGAAATTACTAAGAATATTATCGGAAACATTTGAGAGCATTGAGAATGCTCTTTTTCCATCCTTAGAAATTTCCGAGAATTTCTTATAAGAAACTTTCACAATTTGAGAAGTTACTTGTCGGTACAATGCTAAACTCAGCTAATATTCAGGAACACTCGCGCTCTGATGACAATTTTCCTCGGAAATCAAACTCGGAACCGCTAACTTTGTAAGCTTTACAGCCTAATAATAATAACATAACCTCTGCAGCAGAGGTCACTACTAATAAGACCGACGCGAAATAAATGCCCGCAGATATTATTTATTATTATTCTTAAAATAATTGAAAATAATGATTCTCAAGCTAGCATGTTATATCGTAAACGAATTCTTATAAACGGAACATAACGCACAAAATAGTGAGTAACTAATAGTTTGATATCTAATTTTAAAATGTAGATGAATTCATGTAAATATTGACCTTCTGTTAGGTACTATTACTAAAGAAAAAATGACTAATTATAATTGATAAATTATTATCATGTTAACAATTAAATAAGAAATTAAAAATGACTACAAACATTAAATGTTAGAATAAATAATGCACCTGCAAAACTGACTTGTAATAATGTGTTTTTACCAATAAATATCTCAATCTGAATCTGAAGCTGCCTACTGTTCTTAAATAAGATCACGTTACATAGATTTAGTACGTTCTGCCCGATAGTTAAAATTATTATCCATATAAAATTAAAATTATCCATATAAAACTGTCCTTTATATCGATACCTTTAGACTCAATTGGCGTAAACGCCATTTTGGCCAAAATGGGGTTTTAATGCAGTTATACTCAATTTTTCATTCTCTATCGATCTGTGTAGTTAAAGTTGAGAAATTCCCAAAAAAAAGTCGAATACGACCCAGAATAATTGGCCCAAATAACATCATTTTTGTAATTGTTTGGGCGTATTTGCTGTATTTTTTTATTTTCTACATTTCAAGGTCGTAAATGATATTGTTTTTTTAGTGAAAGGATGTATGATGATATTTGTAAGTCTAACGTGGCTTATACGACCCTATTGTTTCTGCAAAAAATAATAGGTGGCTTTTACGACCCAACATAAAAGAGCCACACATAATTAAATTGAAGGTCGTACTTTATAATAGTCGTATAAAGTGGATACCTTTTGGCCTCTTATAACCTGATCAGAAATCAAAACCTTTAGACTCAATTGGCGTAAACGCCAAAACTCAACTTTTCAGGAGAGCTAACAATTAAAAAAAAATGTCGAAACATTTTTATTGTTTGGATATTAAGTTCAGTTTTGGACATAATAAATATGGTAAATCGGGATAAAAAATATGATTAAGTATTATTTAAAGTAAACCCAGTATTTAAGAAAACGGAAGGCTTATACGCCCTAGAAAAATACTAAAAATGTTACTTACGCCCCAAAAAAATACTATTTCTGTGATAGGTTTGGGGTGTAAAAGCCAGGAGGACTATTTTTTAACTGTAATAGGGTGTATAAGACTGACACTCATCTGTTACCTCTGTCGATATAAGCATAAGAATAAATAATAACTACACGTAGGTGCGAATCTCATTGGACCAGGCCCCAAATGTCGTGTTTTAAATACCTAGTTCTCCCTTCACCCCGCTACGCCCGTCTGTCTTCCGCGCCTAAAGTTAGGGCTGTCACTTGCGAAATATTTTAATCGGTTTATGAATGTTTACACATACAAGTTTAGTCACGAAATGTTATTTATGTTTTACTTCAACGTGGAAACATTGTTGCAAAATATGTTTTCTACATTTACGTTAAATTAGGTAATTATACTTTTTGATGATATTAAGATTATCTTCAGAAAATTACATGGCTTATGTGGCTATTAATCATCTATAAAACACGGAAACGAGTCTATAAACAACCTTTAAAATATTAACTAAACACCTCAGGTATCTAACGCGCCGAGTGCGCTTCCGGAGCCGCCAGGAGTTTCGCTTCTACGTCTAGGTATTATTTATTCTTATGATATAATGTTGAAGGTGCCAACAACTGTTGTAGCACTATCAAACACTGGGACCCTTATCAGAGGTATTGCACTGGGCGTGTCGCGCCACCTTAGTTTACCTTCCCGCTCGTCCATTCTGAGAATGGATATCAGTCCGGGGCCGGCACCGACCGAGCGAGCACGCGTGTGCCACGATCTGCCTGCCGCCGTCTTGAATGATCGATCTCGGGGCGTGCCGTAATGCGTAATGAACTTAGTTTTGTGAATAACCTTAAACTTTTTATTATTTACTTGTTATGTGGTGTTGATTGATAGTAAAACACACGATGAAATGAAACGCACTCCGAAAGCGGTTACATTTTATTGTTGTGTAGGTAAATGGTTGTTTGAATAAACAAAAGGACGTCAAATATTGTTTTTTTACGTTGTCTATGAAATTTTTGATTTTTGATGTCTCGCCCGATATTTCGACGATGTTACAATCGTATATACTATATTTATATATACGTACTGCTATTATATTAAACACGTTGTTAAGGGAACATACATATAGAAATAATCGAATCGAATGGAGAATCTCCTTTTTTTTGAAGTCTGTTAAAAACACGTCGATACGATCTTATTACGACCACCGCAAGCGAGCGAGCGATATCTGGTGAGCTAAAACATTTTAGCCCTCATTGATGTATTTCTAGCCGTGTGATAACCCTAGCAATACACGTGCCACGTGCGAATAAATACAAGTTATACGATAGTAAGAGAGGCATACATGTGATTATAAATACAAGTGCTTAACTAATTATTAAATAAATGAAGATTAGCTGACTACAATGTATTTGGAATAAAGATTTTTGGTACCTAACTCATATTTCGTGTGTTTATTTCACCATCCTATTCATTTAAATGAACAGTTATATTCCGAAAAGATTATAATATACGTATTTATAAAAACTTAAGTTAAATGTAAAGTATGTGTTACTTTGTACAAAATATTAGTATTATGGCCCGCTAGAAAGAAGATGGCCACCGTAGCCTATGAAAGTTTACATCATTGAACTATCATTTCTAGGTCGCCGACCCTGCAAAAACCTTTTACTTATTCCTTTTTGAAGAACCCCATATTGTAAACTCTTCGAAAAACAACCGCTGGGAGCTCATTCCACAACTGAGCGTTCACGGAATTACATAACATTTCTCTTATACACCCTATTACAGTTAAAAAATAGTCCTCCTGGCTTTTACACCCCAAACCTATCACAGAAACAGTATTTTTTTGGGGCGTAAGTAACATTTTTAGTATTTTTCTAGGGCGTATAAGCCTTCCATTTTCTGAAATACTGGGTTTACTTTAAATATTACTTAATCATATTCTTTATCTCGAAACTATATTTATTATATCCAAAACTGAGCTTTATAACTCAAAAAACAAAAATGTTATGTCAAAAATAATTTTGAAAAAAAAGTTCTTTTGCTCTCCTGAAAAGTAGAGTTTTGGCGTTTACGCCAAGTGAGACTAAAGGTATCGATATAGGACCAGATGAACGTAACTACAAAAAATTCAAAAATCGTTTTTTTGCATAAAGCGGTTTGGAATGTGCTCCTGCATGAAATGCCAAAACGACGTTACGGTACGGTCGATATTACACTAATTCCAAAAAAACTTTATCATAAGAACCACTTTTAATCGATCCAGATGAGCGTATTACGAATTTCGTTAAATTACTTTTAACCACTTTCGTATCAATTAGAGACACATGGACGTATATTTTACAGTAACATTAATCTTATCATTAAAATATCATTTAAGTCACCTAACACGTAAGAACCACAACAACTTAAAAGCTTATGCACAGGTCTGGCTGCCAATAATACTTAATTTTAAGTTAAATTTAAAGAGCAAAAACAACGCATGTCAACCAATTCGAGAAAAAAATAATATTCCGCCTATATAATTATGTACGTGAACATTCGCAAGTGTTGAACTTTTTCAAATCTTTAGCAATGTAAGAATGCATCAATAAATATATTGGTCTCGAAAATCATAGTATTAGCGCTAAAACGAATATTGGAAAGTTGAAGACGTGAATTCGCACCGTTTTTTTGCTCTCCTGTAAAATAATAAAAATGTAGATACGTTCATCTGATTTTTACACCGCGAATTGCCAGAAATCTTTAGTGATTTAATGCTTGAACAGGACGAGATTAAAACATTTTTAACATTGAGAATGTATTGAAACCTACAATTGAAATCTAAGTGCTAAGTACACACGCGTGCAAAATGTACAAATTAGATCCAATAAAGTGTACAAGCGACACTGCAGCTCCTTAGATGGTACGTGACTGCGCATCTAAGCAGCAGTTGTCAGCATTTAGCGACGCCAATAGAGCCGGAAACTGAATATTAAGGTAACCTCGAAGATTGTTCGCTCGGGTCTAGTTTGCGACACTAAGTTACAAGTCCAATTCAATATTCGCCATTTTGTCGGTAGAACTATGCTATACTCATTGTTATGTTAGTTACAGTCGAGTTCATAAAAATGTGTCCACTTTAATCGCTGTGACAATTCATATATGGCAGTTTAAACATGACATTAAATAGACAACGTACTAAAGTGTACACATATTTATGAACTCAACTGTACCAACTGCAATGACCATATTCTTGCGAATAAAATATTCTATTCTTTTCTATCCTTTAATGATCATATTAAGTAGAAGGAAAAAGGAAAAGAATGAGACCTGTGTGTGTCGGTGTGTCTGTGTGTCTGTGTGTCTCTGTGTCTCTGTGTCTCTGTGTCGGTGTGTCGGTGTGTCTGTGTGTCTGTGTGTCTGTGTGTCTGTGTCTCTGAGTCTCTGTGTCTCTGTGTCTCTGTGTCTCTGTGTCTCTGTGTCTCTGTGTCTCTGTGTCGGTGTGTCGGTGTGTCGGTGTGTCTGTGTGTCTGTGTGTCTGTGTGTCTCTGTGTATCTGTGTCTCTGTTTCTGTGTGTCGGTGTGTCGGTGTGTCTGTGTGTCTGTGTGTCTCTGTGTCTCTGTATCTCTGTGTCTCTGTGTCTGTGTGTCGGTGTGTCTGTGTGTATGTGTGTCTGTGTGTATGTGTGTCTGTGTGTATGTGTGTCTGTGTGTATGTGTGTCTGTGTGTCTGTGTGTCTGTGTGTCTGTGTGTCTGTGTGTCTCTGTGTCTCTGTTTCTGTGTGTCTGTGTGTCTCTGTGTCTCTGTGTCTCTGTGTCTGTGTGTCTGTGTGTCTGTGTGTCTGTGTGTCCGTGTGTCCGTGTGTCTGTGTGTCTGTGTGTCCGTGTGTCTGTGTGTCCGTGTGTCTGTGTGTCTGTGTGTCTGTGGATCTGCGTATCGGTGTGTCGGTGTGTCGGTGTGTCTGAGTGTCTCTGTGTCTGTGTGTCTGTGTGCCAGTGTGTCTGTGTGTCCGTGTGTCCGTGTGTCGGTGTGTCTGTGTGTCTGTGTGTCTGTGTGTCTGTGTGTCTGTGTGCCTGTGTGTCTCTGTGTCTCTGTGTCTCTGTGTCTCTGTGTCTGCGTGTCTGTGTGTCTGTGTGTCTGTGTGTCTGTGTGCCTGTGTGCCTGTGTGTCTGTGTGACTGTGTATAAACTTAGGTCAAACGTATGGTAAAGCTACAAGATTTATTAAGTAAATGAAGAGTGAATAGGTTTTTTACTAGGTAAGCGTGTACCACCCTCGACCTCGTCGTCACTTCACATCAGGTGAGACTGAGGCCAACGCAAACCCGTTTTGGATCAAAAAAGAACTAAGTTTAAAAAATTAATAACTTAAAAAAAAAAAACTAATCATGTATTTTGTAGCGCAAAAACTTTAAACTTCAAATTATACCCAAGTTAAAGTTCAAAAAAGCTTATCCCATTTCGCAACAATCGCAAAAGCTCCTTAGCAGCTTACAGTTGGTTTTAATTGAAAGCTCAGCAAACAAGATATTAATTAGTAATCGGAGTTAGCGTAATTTATCTTCACTAACGATATAATTATTATTGTTCAGAGAGCCCGTTAACAATCGTGGAGAAATAACATTTGATTCAGTTACGCAAATTAATTTATTTGTTGGAGGAGTTTTGGTCTACCCTGTACTGAAGTTATTTCGTTTGTGTTCGAGTCCACACTGTATGTAAGTACCTACAGTCAAGGACTTTAATTGTTATGCCACTATTGTTATAGAGGTATCTGTGGATTTGCGACTCTGTGCTCGGAAGTGGGTTGTGTGATTTATCTCTGTCAGTTGTGAACGATTTAGAATTAAAAACGTGGCATATAAATTTGGTTGTATTAATTAATTACACCCAATTAGCTCCAGATATAACATTGGCGACGAGGACATAAACCCGAAACCCGATTTGGTTGAGACAAATCGCATCAACAAATAAAACCAGAACATAACCTAAGAAAAATAAAAGTGCTGACGTATATCACGTATAAAAATTAATGGATTTGGTTGAACAACAAATTAAACAAAGAAAAAAAGCTTGGATACAAGAAAAATCCAAAGAGGAACTGATTGAAATTGCGAATAAACTCGCAAAAGAAACTTTATTTTCAGAAACAAATTCCATTAGTGAAATAAGGAACTACTTACGTCAACATATAGACGGATTAAAACAAAATTGTGCTCCGGGAATAGCCATGGCTTCAATCACCAGCTTGGAAGTATTTACGGGTGACAATTGGAATGCATATCAGCAACAATTTGAATGTTTTATCTTGTTAAATGACGTAAGTGATGAAAAAAGAGTGCCATTACTTATCACTAAGCTAAGCACGAAAGTATATGAATTATTAACGACATTATGTACACCGACATCACCGGTTAAAGAAACGTATGAAAACATTTGTGAGAAACTGAAAAAATATTACCATCCTGTAAAAAATTACGCATTACATCAAGCAGAATTCAGAAAGAGAAGTCAAAAATCAGATGAAACCATAGAACAATATATAGTGGAACTAAAAAGATTGTCAAAAAATTGCAACTTTAAGAGTTTGGATGAAGAAATAAAAGAAAGATTACTTAATGGAACATACTGTGATTCAGTGAAATTTGAATTGTTAAAGCAAGCTGATCAATCATTGGAAATGTTAACCAATATAGGAAAAACAGTAGAAACAGCCTATAAATTAGTGTACAACCAGGAAAAAGAGCAGGGTCAAACACAAATGTTTCAATTTCAAAAGAAGAAATTCAATAACAATAAAAATGGTAATACATCATGCTTTTGTTGCGGCAAAAATGGACATATTAAGGCACAATGTTCGCTCCGTGAAAAGTTTTGCAGTGAGTGCGGTGAAAAGGGACATATCTTTAGAGCGTGCAGCAGAAATAAGGCTTATAAAGTGAAGAATCTAAGTTTAGTGGAAACTACAAGTTTAGAAGACAAAGGGGCTGAAATAGAAAAAAGTGACAGTGTATCAGAAACTGAAGTATTTGACATTTTTTATTTTAGTGAAAAAAATAAAATTCCAGCAGCTACATTGCAGATAGCTATTAATGGTAAAGTTGTGGAGTTTGAGGTTGACACTGGAGCAGATGTGAGTACAATTACTTTAGCTGATAAACAACAATATTTCCCAGATTTAGAAATTAAACAGCGTAATGTGATATTTACTAACTTTGACCAGTCAACCTCAACACCATTAGGTGTTATTGAGGATTTAAATATAAGTTATCAATCTGTTAATGTGAACCACCAAAGATTGTTTGTGGTAAAAGATGGTTTCCCAAAAATTATAGGTAAAGATTGGCTCTCTTTGTTGCAATTATGGCCACCGAGGTTTGAGCAAAAGGTATGTGAAGGTATTACCAAAGATAAATTGATTGAAAATTTAAAAAGTGAATTTTCCATCTTATTTGAACCAGGTATGGGAGATTTTAAGGGGGAACCAATCCATTTATCCATCGAACCAGGTGTAAAGCCAATATTTATGCCAGTCAGAACTGTCCCATTTGCATTAAAAGATAAAGTTAAACAAGAAATTGAAAGATTGGTTACAAATAAGCGGATTGAGCCAGTGGAGTATTCAGAGTGGGGAACTCCAGTGGTACCGGTACTAAAGCCAGATGGAACAGTTCGGTTATGTGGCGATTTTCGGATCACAATTAATAAGTATTTGCAGATTGATCATTACCCATTACCAACAATAAATAATATATTAATGAAATTACAAGGCAACAATTACTTTTGTGAATTGGACTTACAAGAGGCCTATTTACAAGCTCCATTAGATGAAGAATCACAAAAACTTGTCACTATAGCCACTGAAGAGGGTATCTACAAATACTTGTATTTACCTTTTGGTGTAAGTACTGGTCCCGGCTCATTCCAAAGATTAATTTCACAAAAATTAAATGGTATAGATATTATTGTATATATAGATAACATATATGTATATGGAAAAACATTGTCAGAAACTAATGAAAAATTAAAGCAGGTACTACAAAGACTTAACGTTCAGATTCAGGACTGAAATTAAAAATAAATAAATGTAAATTTTTCGAGGAAAAACTGGATATTTTTGGATTTGAGGTAAATAAAACTGGAGTAAAAATTATTAAAAGTAAAATTGAACCCTTACTGTCATTGCCACGCCCAAATAATGTAAAAATGCTTAAATCATTTTTGGGAAAAGTGAATTACTATAACCGATTTTTGCAAAACATGGCAATAACATTAAAACCCATGTATGATTGTTTAAGAAAAGATAAATTTGAGTGGACTGTTGAATGTGATAACTCATTCCAGGAGATAAAAAAAACTCTGGCAAATACATCTTCATTATCACACTTTGATAAAAATTCAACAATTATTTTAACTTGTGATTCTGCAGATACTGGAGTAGCTGCTGTGCTATCTATAAAAGATGGTACTAATATCATAAAACCAGTAGCATTTGCAAGCAAAAAACTAAATGACACCCAAATGAAATACCCAATCCTGGAGAAAGAGGCGTATGCAATTATTTTTGGTGTAAGTAAATTTTATGAGTTTTTATTTGGACATAAATTCATTCTACAAACTGATAATGAAGCATTAACAAGAATATTAGGACCAAAATTTGGAATACCAAAAATGGCAGCGAGGCGTTTACAGTATTGGTCAATTTTCTTAAGTGGATTTGATTATGAAATCCAGCATATAAAATCGAAAAATAACCCAGCAGATTACCTATCACGTGTAGTCACAAAGTGTAATGAGAAAAAATGTAAAAATGACACAATGATTGAAAAAAGTTTTGAAGCTAACACAGTAAATTATATAAGTAAATCAAACTTGAACACATTAAATTGGCAAACCGTCCAACAAGAAACAAAAAAGGATAAAATTTTATGTGATATTTTAAGGTACTGTAGAGATGGCTGGCCAGAAAAAAATGATTTAGGAGAACAATATGAAGCATATTTTAGACGAAAAAATGAAATTAGCATGGAAAAAGAATGTTTGTTGTGGGGATACAGAGTAATTATACCTATAAATGCTAGGGATACATTGTTATGTGAGTTGCACGCTAGTCATTTAGGTATTACACGCATGAAAGAAATATCACGATCATATTTTTGGTGGCCAGACATGGATAAGGAAATTGAGAGTATAACAAAAAATTGTATTAACTGTTTGCAAAATCATAAAAACCCAGAAAAAATTAAACTAACAGTGTGGCCACAGCCTCCAACAGTGTGGCATAGGTTACATGCAGATTTCTTAGGCCCATTGTATTCAAAAATGTTCTTAGTAGTAGTGGATGCATATTCAAAATGGCCAGAGGCATTTGTCATGAGCAATATTACTGCGCAAAAAACAATAGAGATGTTTAAAAGAATTTTTGTATGTTATGGGTACCCGTTACATTTAGTGACTGATAATGGTCCCACATGGACCAGTGAGGAGTTTAAGAGTTATTGTAAAATTGTGGGGATAAAACAGACTTTTACCCCAACATACTACCCCGCCACAAACGGACTGGCAGAACGTTTTGTGGAATCATTCAAATCACATGTGATTAAAATAGTAGAGAGTGGGAAAAAACTAGAATATGCTTGTAATTTGTTCCTTTTTGATTATAGGTGTAGTGTCCACAAAACCACAGGCCAAAGTCCAGCAAAATTGATGTTGGGGAGAGAGTTGAGATGTCGTTTCTCATTACTGAGACCAAACCCAGTACATAATGAAATAGACGTAGAGCAAGTTAAATTAACATTAAATAGTAAGGATCATTATAAAGCATTTTCAGTGGGAGAAAAAGTGATGGTAAAAGATTTCAGAAAAAATAAAAAGAGTTGGTCATTAGGAAAAATTTGTAAAATTGTAGTACCAGGGGTAACTTATATGGCAGAAGTGGATGGTCTTCAGTGGAAACGACATGCCAACCAACTGCTGGAATGTGGGCAAGATTTATTATAGAATTAAGATTTACAAAATGTTATTTTAGAATAAGGTAAACTATATATATAAGTTTTATAAGTGCGGGAGAGTGTTATAGAGGTATCTGTGGATTTGCGACTCTGTGCTCGGAAGTGGGTTGTGTGATTTATCTCTGTCAGTTGTGAACGATTTAGAATTAAAAACGTGGCATATAAATTTGGTTGTATTAATTAATTACACCCAATTAGCTCCAGATATAACAACTATGGACTGTCGCATAACGTTAATCATTCATTTAAGCGTAACTTCTGTCATGTGGTTTGACGTTGTCATTATGACAGGGTTCCATAGTGGCAACAATTAAAGTCCTTGATGATTTTTAACCCCTGACAAAAGCGGTGATGTATGTATGTAAACTCTATATTGCACAAACTAAAAATAATCAGAAACACAAAAGGTATGTACAAAGGCGAGCTTATCCCTTTAACCATTGAGCTCTTCCCGCTAACCATTGAGCGATTGAGAGATGAATAAAAACAACGATGGCTAAACGTACAACAATTAATGATCCAGAAGTTAAAGATAAAGATAAAGAGATAAGGATTATTTATTTGTTAAACACGAGTGAGTTAAAATAATAATAGCAAATAAATACGTAAACGAATAATTATAAGTAGTTTTAGGTGTTATAAAAGATAAAAAAAAAGATAAAAGAAATTTATTCAGTAAGTAGGCCGCACGGGCACTTTTACACGTCAAGAATCTACCAGCGCTTCCCAAGAGAAGACCACTGCCGAGAAGAAACGCCGCTAGAAACTCAGCAGTCAGTCATTTTTTAAACATATTTCTTATTACAATGGTATTACTTAGTCTAGCATTATATAAAGCTATAAATATTAAATTAAATATAGTATTAAATAACATGCGTAGTTCAGCAGGAAAACATG
The DNA here is from genome assembly GCA_946894065.1 of Acleris literana. NCBI lineage: Eukaryota > Metazoa > Arthropoda > Insecta > Lepidoptera > Tortricidae > Acleris > Acleris literana. The sequence goes on from OX335687.1 coordinate 483,144, forward strand.
CCAATTAAGAATCTTACGGGAGAGATAGAGAAAAAAAAAACACATACTTATGTGTATATAAGATGGTGCGAGACGACCACATAAAAGTTTCGATATGTTTTCCTACATCAACGGTGTCCCCTAGACAAGATAAAGATTTTGCATTTGAATAAATTATTATTGACTAAGTTTCGGATTTAGGCCATGCATTTTTGTCTGTTAGATAGTCCTCGATCCTATAATACGCTTTAGACATTAACGACTTTTTCAAGTAACTTTTAAGTGCTGGAAAGGGTAACTTTAAAACTTCGTCAGGTAATTTATTATAGAAATGAATGCATTGACCAACAAATGATTTATATACTTTACGGACGCGGAATTTTCGGATAGCGATTTTATTTTTATTTCTGGTATTTAAATTATGTATATCAGAATTTTTGGTGAAAGAATCTAAATTTCTAATAACGTAAATAATATTCTCATAAATAAATTGAGACGCTACAGTCAAGATATTAATTTCTTTAAAAAGTTCTCTTAAGGAGTCACGGGAGTTTAAGTTGTAAATAGAACGAATGGCCCTTTTTTGTAACACAAATATAGTTTGTATGTCAGCTGCCTTACCCCAAACCAGAATACCGTACGACATGACACTATGGAAATAACTATAATAGACTAAGCGAGCTGTCTCAACATTGGTTAGTTGTCTAATTTTCCTAACGGCGTAAGCTGCCGAACTTAGTTTACCTGCCAGTACAGCTATATGGGGACTCCATTGCAAATATTTATCTAATGTTATGCCTAAGAAAATTGCCTTATCTACCATTTGCAAACACTCGTCATTTAGAAATATATTTGAATGTATCGGTTTAACATTAGGCAAAGCGAACCTAACACATTTCGTTTTCTTAGCATTTAGTAGCAAATTGTTGCTAGTAAACCAATTAAGTACTTTAACTAGTGTGGTGTTAATCCTACTGTAGTCTACGGATTTTCTATCTACCTTGAAAATTAGTGAAGTATCATCAGCAAAAAGTACAATATCACAAAGTTTATCTACTGTTGGTGGCAAGTCATTTATGTAAACCAAAAATAAAAAAGGACCTAAAATAGAGCCTTGAGGCACACCTATTTTCACTGTTGCTCCAACAGATTGCGTTTTGTTTACAACAACTGTTTGAGTTCTATCACTTAGATAAGAAGACATAAGGCTTAAAGCTTTGTTGGACAATCCATAATGTTCTAATTTTAAAATAAGGGTCGTATGATCCACGCAATCAAAAGCTTTAGAAAGATCACAAAATATTCCTACTGCATCGCAAGATTTCTCCCAACTGTTATATATATGTTTAATGAGTACAGATGCCGCATCAATTGTTGATCGACCTCTGGTAAAGCCAAACTGGTTATTGTTAAGTAGTTTATTTCTGTTAAAGTGACCTAACATATCCTTTAGCATTACTTTCTCAAAGACTTTACTTAAAACTGGTAGTATGGAAATGGGACGGAAGTTCGTTATATCACTCATCTCGCCCGATTTAAAAAGAGGTATTACTTTACTATACTTCATGAGATCTGGAAAGACCCCCTCTGATATGCAATTATTGTAGATTAATGCTAGATGGGGTGCAATTACATCTATGATATGAAAGAGTACCTTAACTGATGTGCCCCACAAATCTTCAGTCTTTTCTAAACTAAGTGATTTAAATATCTTGACTATTGAATCTGAATTTACAGGGCTGAAATCAAAGTTTATATTACATTTACTGACATTAGTGCTAAGTAATGATTGAGCTTCAACCGCGGATGATTTAAGACATTTCGTAGTATTAATGGCTATGTTAGAAAAATAATCTTCGAATGCTAAGGCAACGTCTTTATTTGACGTGATTTGTTGGTCACCTGTGTTCAGAGTGTTGATTATCACGAGTTTTTGATTTTCCCGTTTCTCTATTTATAATATTCCATACAGTTTTTACCTTGTTGTCAGATGATTTAAGTTTGAGACTAAGAAAATTTGCCTTGGCAGTTAAACAAACTTGTTTAAAGGTCCTTGAATAATTCCTAACATAATTTAGAAAGTCAGCATTCTTATTTTCCTCCCTCTCTCTATATAGGTCATAAAGCCTATTTCTACTTTTATGAATGCCTGTAGTAGCCCATTCACTAAATTTTGTTTTCGACCTATAAATAGTTTTCATTTTAAAATTGTTGTTAAATTGATGTAGAATTACGCCGAAGAAGTCTTTATAAATACTATTACACTCATTCTGTAAAAACGGTAACACTATAAGATTACTCTGAACTTTATTTTTAATAATTCCAAACGATTACTAGTTATAGCTCGGTATGTTATTGTATCAGGTTTTTGATAAAAATCATAGATGAAAGATGCCTTCTGACCACTATGGTCAGAATTAAAACAATTAAATATTTCTTTATCCAAACATTCGCAACTACAAAAAATATTATCTAAGCAGGTTGCACTACTAACACCTATCCGTGTGGGTTCTAAGAACAGATTACCTAAATTAAAAGATTTAAATAAACTAAGTAACCTAGTGGTATTATTTGACGTTTCGAGTAAGTTAATATTAAAATCTCCACAAACTATAACATGCTTCTGGGTATTACATGCTAATTTTAACACATGTTCCATAGTAGATTCAAATGTGCAAAAGTCAGCCAACGGTGGTCTGTAGACACATATTATTATATAACTTTCTAGTTCTGCGCAAGAAATTTCTACAATCCTTTCTATCGATAGCTTTACAATATCCTTTCTTTCTTTGGATTTAAGAGTACTTTTTACAATTATAAAAGAGCCACCATGAATGGCACTTTTTCTGGCAAAATAACTAACTAATTTAAAATTTAAAAAATCAAAAATTAATTGCTCTTGTCTAAGCCAATGTTCAGTAATGCACATAATTTGTACATTTTCATTATCTAAGAACAACCCTATTTCTAGTTCTTTGCTGGAAAAACCTTGAATATTTTGGTGAATTAAATTTATATTCAAGGGTGTTTCCGCTGTCCTATAATTTAGTTTAAATCATGAGGCAAGGCATTATTGCCAATAATGGCTTGTTGGGGCTGGGTACTACTGTATGTATTTGGTTCTATATTAAAAGCTAATAGGTCAACCAAGGTCAAAATATATTTCCTGGGCAAATGAATTTTTCCTGATGTTAGATCAAGTCGCTTTATAAATTTGTTTAAATCAAAGAAATGTTATTTATTATTACAGCTTATAGCATTATATATTAAAGAATTAAAGTGTGCTATTCTATTATTATGACTAAATGGCATGCTTTGTGAGTATGGTAGCGCACATAGTATAATTTTACCTATGCCCCTACCTTCAATAGTATTTAGTGTTGATATTAATTTATCTACGCCAGACTTGTCCACACTAAGACTATTTCCTACCAAAATTACTAAAGTGGTGGTCCTGTCAAAACTTCCTTTTAAAAGTAAATCACTTAATTGCATAAGAGTTGCATTATGGTAACAGTAATTAGTAACATTTTGTTTTAATTTGTTATTTAACAATAAACCTAGTCCAGATCCAAGCTGGTCGGAATAAACAATAGTTTTATACCTACTTATAATTTGTCTAGGGGACTCCTTAGAAGTATCAAAAGCCACGCCAAGAATCACAGCAGTTGGTGTAGTTCCTAATCTATCACAATTACCATAACCACTGTTCATTAAAGAGTTAAAGCGCTCTTCATTCAATCTACTTTCTTCCACCAATTGAGTGAAAGCCAGGATATGCTCCTTGACTTCCTTCTGAGCAGTTAAATACTTTAAAGAAGTAATTTCAAGCTGGTCCTTTAACTTATTTATCTCAGCATCCAGTTTCTGGATATTTAAATCATATGTTATCCTACTGGAATCTAACTTTTCATTGCAATGCCGCACCCTATCTTTCATTATTGATAATTCTAATTTTACTGTAGAATAGTTTTTATACATTTTTGGTTCCTAATTAATTTCTGTGTACGCCTAATATAATTATTAATTTTAACATATTTCTTCAATTTATTATTGCTGTTAAAAAATATTAATTTCTTACTATCCTTGTCGTTATTACCTACGAGCTCTTGGTATAGGTTCTGTGTTGTTAAACTATCATAACACTGACGTTCTTTCCTTAGATAATTTAATTCTTCATTTGCTGCGCCAAGTTCTTCCTCCAGGTTTGTGATGCGCTTTAATGCCACTTCATGGGTGGAAGCGCACTGGTTGAATGTATCAATCACAGACTGCAACTGCTCTAACTTATCTTGAGCATCTGATAACTTGTAATCATACTCCACCAGGTCGCTTCTCAACACCGTGTTCTTGCCCATCAATTTCTTCAGTTCCTCCTCACTGTCATCCCTCTCCCCCATTAACTGGTCATTCAAGATCCTAGCTTCCTGCAGCTGTTTCAAGGTGGCCTTGAGTTGAATTTCTTGCTGACGTGCAGTGGCCTTGCGAGATTTCATGTTCAACGCGCTCATTGTCTCACAGTAACTCCACAAACGCACTGAAAGATATAAAACAACTGAGTACAACTGAGTAACTTGAGCAAAGGAAGGTTGTTGATTATTATAACAAGGATGTGAGTGAATAGATTTTAGTGAACAGTGTATCGTGTACGGCAATGTCTGTGGCGAATGTGATGTCTCAACTTATGCTTCCACTATTCGTCAAGCAAAGAGAGTTCTCACGTGCCAATGTTTTGTGTTTGACGTCGCTCACGGCTTCAACAGTGAGCAATGTGAAGTATGAACATGAACACAGTGTTAAAAAAATACGAAACCAGCGTAAATAAGAAATAAATAAAAGAAATACTTCCCAGGATTCTTGACGAATTTGAAAACGTCCGTTGACGGTTGACAGGCGCAGTCGCAAGCGGCCTGTTTTACTGTTAAGTAGTAAGTTTCGTTGTTATAATTCCACGGAAAACTGTTATCTACAATCTACAATGCTAATCTGGTCAATTAATGTATTTTTTATAAAAATATCCTTTAATAAAATACGGAGATAAAAATTTGACGTCTATCAGCTGTCAGTGTTGCCAGATCCTTCCTTTTATAAGTTTATCGTATATGTATATCTGTGTATGTGTGTATGTTTGTCTGTGAACCTGTGTGTCCATCTGTGGCATCGTAGCTCCCACATGGAAGGACCGTTTTGGACGCGGTTTTTATTAAAAAAATACAGTTTAATTGAGATGGTTCTAAGCTGGATTTCATAAGAATCGGTTGGGCCATTTAAGAGATATTGGCTCTGAAATGGGTCGCCATTACTAGTATATTGGGGGTTTTTATGGTTTTATCGATTTAGTTTATCAGTGATAAAAAGTCTCCGAGCTTTAAACTATCTGTTCCAAGTTACGTTAAACCTTAAATACCGAACAAAAAAAGAACAAAATGTTCTCATTTATTATAATTGGATATCATACGATACATACATTAACAGACATCCGACAAATATCAGAAGATAAACTAATAAAAAAAACACAAAACAACTGCCAGATAATACGAAATTATACCATCTTAGCATGTCACCAGTTTCGAGGGCAGCGCTGGTCTTCCGCTAGGACCAATCCGTTCTCTGACTCTCCGGCAGATTAATATAAAAAAACACAACAAAATATAAGGGAGGTACTAACAAAAACTACAAGAACAAACAAAAATGGAGACTAAATAAAAATCAAGATGACATTTGGAATGTCTTAACCTTACTCTAGTCTCGTAGTCTCTCTACAAAGATGTTTCATTCATGATAAAAAGAACCTTAATTTATAAATCTTAGATAGGAATACTTAGTAAGGTACAGTCGAGTTTATAAATGTGTACACTTTAGTACCTTGCCTATTTAATGTCATGTTTAAACTGCCATACATGAATTGTCACAGCGATTAAAGAGACAAGGTGCTAAAGTATACACATATTTATGAACCCGACTATACCTCAATCAAGTCTCAAACTCCCATCAAAAGTACAACAACGCATCAAAACCTTTATAGCCTGCACTTAACTCCAAAGTTAACGACAAAGTCAATTTTAAAAGTAAGTAAGTTAGCACTTAAAACATCCGAGTTGCCAAAGGCAGGTCACAGCGCTCGCAACTTTCCGTCACAACAGCGAAATTAAATATCGTCACTGTGAACTATTTAGTAATGGCGAAGTTCGAGCAGTTTAACGCAGTACTCGGAAACATAACGGTAAGGCACGAGTAGAAAAAAAGGAAAGGATAAAATATGTGTTTGTGACACAGAAAAAAAAACAAAACAAACAAATAAAAAGCCTTCACACACTACACACACACACACACACACACACACTACACTATCTTTAGACCTATATTGCTATCGATGTTTTTGATCTGCAAACTAAGAAAAAAAAATACATTATTTTGTACCAACATAATAATTAGTATGTAAAAGGATAAGTTTTTTTTATGATAAAAAAGAGGTAAGAATAAAAAATAAAAATAGCAGTACAACCTCCTTATAGATAATTAAAAATAAAATTACAGTCCGGCACAATGAGATACGCGTTCCCCATTTGATTTTTTTGATAGATTACCTACTAAAGTCACCGTCAATAGAACTTGCAGAAGATGTAAACAAAACCAAACGAACCAATTCACCATGATTACTCGGTAATCACGGACTTTTAAAGATCAATGAGGTCTTTGCAATGATTTATACACTAGCTAATTATTTTCACATTAAGTTTAAGATGAAATAACTATTCACTATAAGTTATTTTTAATAAATACACGCTTGGTGAATATTTGAGGTTATGTGTCAAACAGAACTAATTTCTTTACATCGTTCACAAGTTCTATTGACGGTGACTTTAGATAAATTTGACAACCGATATCCAAGAAACTCAATAACCTTATACACTAATCTCGAGCGGAACGCTCGATGAAAGGAGTGTCGGGTGATAACATGACAGTTTCTTTAGTAAAGAACAAAGCCATTTTCTATTTAAAAAATGACATTCAGTTTGATTGTTGACGGGAATCTTACTCAAGACGGCTCACCTACGCCTCTATTTAAATACTTATTGCTTTTGAAGTGTTTGCGTATTGTCAACGTTTTGATAGTTCTTCGTTACTTGACAGTAATGGCAGCTGAGTTATAAAAAATACGATAACAACAAAGGGAATATGGTTTTACACTGTACGAGGTCTAGTTTATTAGTACCTATATTACAAATACAACGGAATCAAAGCTCTTACTTTAATATTGTTGGATTGTTAACTGTATCACTTAATACTAATTACCCCAAACAATGTTAAGTACCAATTTTACCAAACGATGTTAAATTTAATCAATGTTAATCGACTGTTTGTTCATAGATTTTGACAGCTGTTAACGCTCTAATCGTTTGTTAAGTGGTTAACATCGTATTGTGAAAATGGTACTAAATTTAATCAATGTTAATCGCCTGTTGTTAGTTCATACATTTTGTCAGCTGTTAAAGCTCTAATCGTCTGTTAAGTGGTTAACATCGTTTGGTGAAAATGGTACTAAATTTATTCAATGTTAATCGACTGTTAGTTCATACATTTTGACAGCTGTTAACGCTCTAATCGTCTGTTAAGTGGTTAACATCGTTTGGTGAAGTTGGTACTTATTTGTGATTGTTACAGAACGTTCAAAATTCTAAGCTGCTTCGTTAATAGCGAAAGTAAATTGCTACCGAGATTGTATTAAAAAACTTATTCACTCAACTTAAGCGCAAAACGAGCTAAACAAACCATCTATGAAATTCAAGAGTTCAAATGCCGTGAAATTAACCTGCTCCTGCACAGTTCATTTATAGGAGTAATACCACAAACAATCTCCACCAAAACGAAGTAGATTAAGGGCGTATTCGACCAAACAAGAATAAATATTATTTTTAATATAAATCGCCAATTAATCGAGAGTAAATCAGTTTTAAATCTTAACAACGAATATTCTAAATATAGTGAACCTATTCGGGAATGAATAGTTACTATTCCACCGTTTTGCGAGGGGTAACAAAGTTATTCTGGAATAATTTAATGGCGTCAACTTACAGTGCAATAGCTCTTAGAAGATGCTTCGGGGTTTTACCTGTCTCTCACTCGCTCTTATACACTCTTATTAATAGCGAGTGAGAGAGAAGAACAAACCCGAAGCATCTTATAAGTGCTAACAGACTGTAACACTCATTTTATAATGATAGTTATTTTCCAGTCCTATTATCTAACCTAATATACATATAAAATTCTCGTGTCGGTGTTTGTACCAAAACTCCTCCGAAACGGCTGGACCGATTCTTATGAAATTTTGTGTATATATTCAGTAGGTCTGAGGATAGGACGTAAAGTATATTTCATAAGATGTGTATGAAAAAAAATCCCCCCGGGTGGCGCCGGGCTCGTACAGCTGGTAATATTATAAAAGTAAGTAGGCATGACTGAAGTTTTGACATCGTTCCGTTGTACAGCAATATTTTTTGCTGGGTAATACATTCATTCATCATTCACTCTGAGCTTACCTAAGATTACGTGGAAAAACGTCCACTGGTTTACTCGAAAATAAAATTGTGGAATAGATATAACACTTAAACGAAAGATTTAGTTTCAAACAAGTAATGTACATAATTTTAATACGATATAACTGTGCTGCCGGGTTAGAATAGTGCTACTCCATGTCTACCCGTGGATGTCGTAAGAGGAATAAGGTCTTGTAGTATGGTTAGGCGATGGGCTTGCAACCTGTCACTAATACGCTGGTAAACATCTTAGGCTAATTGTGCTAAATGTGGTTACAGAATTATCAACAAGTTTTGAGTTTTTGGTATTTTCGTAGCTCTGCCTACCTCTCTCTTGGAACGAAGGCGTGAGTTTATTTATGTGTGTATGTACTACTGTAAATTTTTATGCATACACTAGAGGAAGCTCTAGACTTTGTTTGCGTAGAATAAGTTTCAAACTCCGTTCTGAAGCGTTATAAAAATTTATTCAGATAGTCGATAGCCCCGAAACAAACTAGGTACCTACCTTTTAAACCCTCATTAACCTCGTAAGGTCCACCATACTACAAACAAGTAGTTTTTAGTGAGTGGGACTTGGAATCTACCACCAAGGCATTAAAGTTCAATTACGTTTGTTCGATAGTGCCATTTTGGGTTATAAATAAATATTATTCTTATTGAAAAACAGTTCAAATTAAATTGCCTTGATTATGTTTATCGTTTACGAGATTAAATAGGCTATTTATAAGTTTAAATGCAGTTTTTGTTGGCCTGTTTATTAATATTAGGGGTTTTATTTCTTAAATTATTATTATAGCAAAAGGTTGGCCAGTTTCAAAAGGAATAGCAACAAATGTATGAAAGTAAAAATATATCTAACATACTGACTGGCTTGGTGCGCTGCAGGGGTCATTAGCTGCACCCCGGTGCAACTCAATTTGAACTGCGTCTGGACTGGACCGAGCGCCGAGCACTCACACCGAAGCGCAGCGTAAGTGGTCTTTATTACAACACTCATACCAACACAATACTGAATCTATAGATCTACCCCTTTTTCCATAAACGCATAATGAACCATTTTAGTTAAAGTATGCGTTGTCACTTTTTTTAAAATTAAAATGTCAGTATGACAGATAAGGGCAAAGCATATTTTAAGCTCACTTTAGCTATTGCGCGTTTATGAATGAGGAAGCTAAAATGTGAACTATGACTAAAGCTATACTAACTATGGCTTGAAGGCGGGATTGGCCTAGTAAACCTGCCTGTAGTAGTAGGCCTGCAAAGGTAGCGGTGTTCCAAGTTTGATTCCCGGTATGGGCAAATATTTGTGGGTTATTTTATGGCATGGAGTAGGCAAATGGGCATCCAGACCACCTGACGGTAAGTGAACTCTCAAGATTTCTCTCTATGCTAGAATTGTATCGGCTGTCTTGCCCCCGCACTGGAACACAGTAATGCGAACACTAGGGCCTGATTAGCGTTGGAAGATAAGATGGTAACAAACCAGACCCTAGACCTGAACTTGTTTGGCGACTCAAAGGATACTATACTGATATTAATCTATATAGCCGACTGTACAAGATGCATGAAAATATGAAATTTAACGGAATAACAGCGGGAAAATTACAATTTTACTAACTTCTCATGGCTAATGTCAGAGTATTTAGGGGACGCCTTATACTTACACGTAGAACCTTATCGGCTTCACACCAATTTATTTCAGTGTAACAGATGACCAAAAGCCAGACTATCATTAGCAAAGAAATTGAAAACGGACGAGCAACGTCGGCTGACTGCCGCGGGCGCCGCTTTGACTCGGAAATGATGCAGAGGGTACATGCCTCTGTGGCTTGGCCAAGCAGCAAGGACGCTTTTTTGGCTATTTACTGTGGGAGTGCAAATTGTATGATGTGGGCATTTTTTTTTAATGCATGGAATAGGCCAATGAACGCACAGGCCACTTGATATTAGGTGGGATCTGTGACCCATAGACATTCGACAACGGTAGATTCCCTAGAAGGCAAATTAAAGAAGTTCTGGCTTGACTCTATCTCCTAAATATCAACTATCCTCTGGGTACTATCACGATCGTTAATTTGTGACCAATCTCAAGAAAAAACTCGCCTTCAAAAATGCAAAAAATAACTTCTTTTAAAATGGTAGGTCAGTCCAACTGCATTCGGCTTTTGGTTTAAAATATTGTAGGACGCCGACTTCAGTTCGACTGACCTACCATTTTAAAAGAAGTTATTTTTTGCATTTTTGAAGGCGGGCTTTTGTTTTTTTAAACATTTATTTTATTTTATACTTTTTAGTGATCCTATTTATGCTGTTACGTAGCTCGCTCCACTTCTAAATATTGATGAGAAACTATAGAACATTTCAAGCTCGCCGCAGACAACGCCGCGGGAATTTCATAGTCATATTTAAACCTAAATGGGCTTCGTCATAGTCGCTCAACTACCTTAATCAAATTATCTTATCGCCACCCTTGAAATAGGTACCGTTAAGGAGTTCCGGTGGCCATCTGTGGTCTTCATCATCAGTTCCACTTCACCATATAGTACTTTTCAAAAGCAAATGCACGAGTTACAGTGAAAAATACCAAAATCGCTATAGGAGTGCCTATAATATTTGAGGAGTTCTCTTGATTTCTCCAAGATTCCATCATCAGATCCTGACGCGTTAACAATGGGACCGACTAGAAAATATACCCATTCAAAATCGAAAATATGAAACGGTAAAACGAAATGATAACTATGAAAAAAAAATCGGGGAACATACATAAAAAAAATAAAAAATATCCCGATGAATTGAGAACCTCCTCCTTTTTTTGAAGTCGGTTAAAAATAGGCTTGAAGTCGTCAGTGTCATTAGAGATGCAAAATCATTTGTAACTTATAGGAGACTCAACCTTATTGTTGTAGAATGTCAGAATGACTTTGGACCTAAGGTGGGTCCCATATTAAAGTTCTTTACTGTACATACAATGTAGTTTAAGTATGAATGTATATATTTATTGGTTAGTTAATGTGTTATGTTCTTCTAAATAATTTTGTACACGTGCTTACTCGATGCACAACCTTTCACTATTCTCAATCTCTCAAGGGTCAAGCTGGAAGAGATCTCTTAAAGGGATAAGTTCGCCTTTGTACATATTTTTATATTAAGTTTTTTGTTCTGGTTTTTCTATTGTACAATATTTTTTTTACATACATACATACATACATTTGCATTCTCAAGCCTACAATCTTAAGACTGCAATGTTAAGAAACAATAATTTACGTGTATTTATTTCTCGTAGAAACATAAGTACATCGAAACTATATTATTCTTTATGGCCAGGAGAAGGCACACGAGCACTCAAGCCCTCTGATGGTAAGTGGGATCTGAGACCCATATATTTTCATTCTCAAGACTTCCATCCTAAGACTGAATCTTAAGACCCCAAATGCGTTGCCAACCCTCAGGACTAAGATGGAATGCCTCTATGCTAGTAATTTCACCGGTTGTATTATCCCCACACCGGAACACAATAATGCGAACACTGCTGAGTGGCGGTGGGTTAGTTAGTTTAGCAACGAGAGAACAGATACAGGAAACATACATAATGAAATGGCTAAATTTGCCACCTAAAAAAAATAACTTGAGAATAATGTCGTTGTAGTAATACCATCAGAACTAACAAAGCAGGACAGAAATAATGAAAAAAAAAAATAGTAGCAACTGAATCTTAACAAACAATGACACAATGTTAAAAAAAACCAAATTAAGTAAGGAGAGAAATATTTAAATACCTATCGGATTACAAACTCATACAAGAGTATAGTCTTCTGCTATTGTATAGGTATTAAGCAACGATAAACAGACAGACATAATAAAAAACCCAATATGGGTGCTCACTAGCGAGCTGTAACTATTACCGTAGCAGTTACAGTAACGAGCTTCTAGTGAACACATCTCAAAGTTGCAAAATTTGCAGTAACGGCTCGCTAGCGAGTACCGGCTCAAGACAAAAAAAATACTCGTGCTTACCTCCAAATGTTCACACTGACCGGGAATCGAACCCAGGAGCACTATTTTTGCAGGCAGGGTCACTACCAACTGGGCTAAATTTAGTCGTCATTTCAGCTGAAAGACGTCCACTGCTTGACATATGGCTCCCCCAAGGCTTGCCACAAGAACTGGTCGGTCCTGCGCCGCTTGCATCCATCATCCCGCAACCTTAGCCACGTCGTAGGTCCTCCTTGTTGGAGGTCTACCAACGCTGCGTCTTCCGGTACGCGGACTCCACTCAAGAAGTCTTTGACCCCATCAGCCATCTATTCTGCGAGCAATGTAAATATAGTATAATGTTTTTTTTCCATGAAGTCCTGCCCCGACGACGACTGACGATTTAATTTAACGACGTACATTGACTCGTCCATGCGATGGTCATTTGAGTTAAATGGGGCGCCTTTGTGGTTTGAAAACAATATTAAATTCACGTAAAAGCGCCTTTAAAATAGCCGCTACAATATTTATTTCCTTGGATTTATGTGTCGGAAATTTAAAATAACTTCACAGAAAATTTACTATAGAAATCGTTCAGGGTATTGGCTACTTGCATTCAGCAGCTCTGTAAGGAAAACCCAGTGGAGTTCGAACTTACAACTTGGAAAATGCCGAACAGTCCAAGAAGTTGCGAACTTGAAATAGTTCCCTTAACCCTCAACGGGTTTTGAGTTTCTCAGTGCATTAAAATAACCTTGCCTGAAAAATGTTGGAAAAAATGTAAATTACTTGATTGTACGTAGTATCGGCATGGGTGTATATCGGTTGGTCTAAATTTTTTTGGCCTATTTTTGTTTCGCCACATTTTTTTGCATACCAACGTTTCGTCTAATGATTTAAATGACGAAAATTGTTTGATCGAAATTGTTTTGCATAATATTGTTTGGTAGAAAAATTGTTTAGTATAACATTTGTTTGGAATAACCCTGACCGTGAGGCGAAGTTGATGGAGCTCCGCTTAGCGGAGCTCCTATTCTGGGTAGTTGTGGCGCTTCGCGCCTTGACACAATTCTGACCTAACCTAACCCATAGATTAGTTAAGAACTAAGTGTTTTATACAATATTACAGATTTAGCCTATGAGTAATTAAAATTTTAGACAAATCAATTTTAGACCAAATGTGCTTCAGAACAAAAAATATGTATGCAAAAAATCTTTATGATAAAAAAGAGTTATGCCATTCAATATTATGGGAAACATTATCGACCAAAAAATGTTAGCACATAAAATTTCAAGTCAGTCAAAGGGCACCCATCGGCATGTTTTAGGACAAAACAGACATTTAGGTAAACACAAGCTATCACAAATTTGCAGACACATAAAATCTCTATATCAAATTTGTTAAGATAAACAACTTTTTATGCCTTGATAAGTAATAAAAGTAAATATTTATGTTCTACGCTGTCAAACGGGACAAATAACGATTCCTTGAAACATATTTTCAACGCACATCAAAAACGTTCAGAGTTAATGGAATGAAATACGCAATTTTATTTATTTTGGGGCGAACTCAATAAAAGCGAGTTACGAACAAGCTCGAACGAGGTTAAGAGCTTCTAAAGCTTTTTATGACGAACCGAATGAGATAAGCAATGCGATAAGTACTTACTCGAGGAGATAACGTTTTCAACGTTTCTTCCTTATACGGCTTTGAATACGGTATACGCCACGGACTTTAAGATATCAGAGATATTTTAAGCGGTCCAGTTAGGTACGTCAAATTAGATAAAGAGGTCAATCTTCAAATCGGACTCGGGAGGGCAACGTTCGAAAGTCTACGCAATATCTTTACGTAAATATACCGTGGTGTTTCAAGTCAAAATTCTTCGACCAGCGGCTCTATTCAAAACGGTAAAAACAATATCGCATTTGATCTGTTATCGTATTGTCAACGATTTGATAGCTCTTATTTTCTTGACAGTAATGGCGGCTGACGTCATAACAATAACATAACAGGCAAACTACGATATCGTTTTTACCGCCTAGAATAGAGGCGCTGTGCGTTGCCCATAGACATTAATATACTGGCGTAATAGACGAACAGCCTCCCATTTCCCTTATCCCCAAAACAGACATCTTTCAATGTCCGCAATGTCGTAATGTCTGTCATTTTATTCAATTTAAAATGAATCTTCGAGGAATGACACAAATACTGAATTACGCTATCGCCAGTGTGATGCTAAGTGACTCTACGTTCGCACTTGTATTCGTGCCGTAAGAGACCGCACTCTCACTTTCACAGTCACTGTGTCTATTACTCTAGTATATTAATGTCTATGGTATAGCCAGTGATGAGTTATAGTACCGAGACGTGGTTGCCAATGATGAATGACAACGATGCTCGGAATTTAACTGCGTTCCGTCGAGAAGTCACTGATCCTGAGGACTATCGAAACGTCTCATAATGATTGTTCACAGAATGCCTTTATACCCCATAAAGAAAAACAACACTTGCTTGGCGACATAAGCGAGTAAGATGGTGGATGGCTCGTGTATAAATTTAAGTTCAAATTCAATACACAAGGTCTATTGGAGCTCAAAATTAATTAATAAGGCTGATTTATTAGTCTTCAGATAACACTATCTATTAGATTAAAGTTAGCTTTAAACGGTTCTGTCACAAAGTGACAAAGAAAAAGAAAGTGATTACTTACATCTTCTAAACGCCGACTCCTAAAGTCGTAATGAGTTGTCGGGCCTACAACGCAACCAATTGTTGGGAACAACTGTTATCAGGAGGGCTAGCACATGTAGTCCGCGACTGGTTTGTTGCTCAGATCTCCCTTTCTACCTAATTTATAACGATAGAGACGCACTGAGTGACAAGTGAGAAAATGGAACTTGTGCTAGCCGTACTGAGGTACGATTAGAAAATCCTTTCTTTCGTGACTTTTAACCACGCGCTAAGCAAACAGGTTTGGTGTGTGTGTGACACATTTGTATTTGACGTGGGGCATTGAAAAGGTTAACTGATAGATAAATTTAACCTAGGGAATCGGAAAATCAGCTGTTAAAATTAATAGTTAAGTCATGATACTCATGATAAGTAATGTCAATTGATTTTTTCAATACCGCATCATCATCATCATATAAGATTTAATCATATTTCAATACCGTACAGTAAAATAATTATGATATAGCAAGAAACGATGCCTGAATGAATTTATTTTATTAACATTAGGTTTATCATAGCAAAATAAAAGAACAAAAAAATTATTTCACTTCATTAGATTGCTGTGATTTAATTATAAAGAGATGATAATGTGAAGTGGAATATTTTTCCCAAGAATAATAAATTTTACTCAATCACATTCTTCCCGAGAATAATAAATTCTACTCAATCACATTCTTCCCGAGAATAATAAATTCTACTAATTCACATTCATTTTGAAATTAGCAAAAACGTGAAGTGAGTGAAATGAACGCAAAGCGAGACTAATTATATCTGGCGGTCCTCGGCGCTCCATGCAGCGAGTGCACTGAAGCTAATAAATGCACAATTTTGCATCTCTGCTACTAAGTAAACCGACGTTACTGACATTTTTGGGATATTTTTTTGTAAACTTGAAAATTTTGATGAGGACGTTGCGATGAATTCCTTTCATAAAAAATTGCTGGTTTTTAAAATCAAAATCATTTTACAGAGTAACAAGTTAGGAGAGCTCTTAACCATTTTTGGTAGGTGTTTGATTGTGGAAACTTGTACAGTACTTCTATAATGATATTTAAATACAAAAAGGCTGACTTGGCTAAAAGGTGTTCGGGCTAAACCGAAATGTGTTTTTTTTTAAAGTAGTGTTTTTTTTCCGCAATAAAAAATCCTTAGGAGCTCTTGGGCTAACGGTTCAAACTGAGCAGTAAATTAATGTGTCAATAGTTTTTTGCAATGACTACTGGTGTATTTAATTGGAATAACGTTAAAACAGTCGGTTGGAAATTTAAACTTCTGTCACCTAGTGTACTCAAATTTTCAAAACCATTTCTTATAATAATTATTGCAAATTACACCAAGTCGCAATTACTTTTTGACACAGCCACATTTAAACACACGCAATTCATACGAAAACATTGTATCTAAAACTCAAAAATTTCATAGTTTTTTGTTTACGTATTTTAAGTAAGTACAAATGAATGTGGATTATCTTATCTTACTCTTTTACTAATATTATATATGAGGAAGTTTGGATGTTTGGATGTTGTAAGTCAATCACGCTTCAACCACTAAACGGATCGGGATGAAACTGAGCACACGTATAGGTTAGGTCCTGGAATAGGACATAGGCTACTTATTTTCGAAAAAATAATAGTTAAAATCAAGATTTCTCAGTTACCTCATTTTCCGTTTTCTACAAATTGCTGCACTTCTGAAAGAGTCGGGCTACACCACACGTGTGGTGAAGCCCGACTGCGTTTTAGCTCGAGGAGAAATTACATCAAATAGTTAGCAGCTTTAAATAACGGCTAGATTAAGCTCAGTTGAATTATTAAAAGCTCTCTGTGGTTTTATGTTTTTGAATGAATATTAATGAGCAACAATGCTTCTATTTTGCTATATAGCAAAATAAAATCTTATTTCAACTCGAGACACTTAAAATATCAGTACAATTGTTGCCACTTCCCTTTCCTTATAAACGTATTATTTCTCATTCTGTGAAATAGAAGCATTGTTGCTCATTAATATTCATTCAAAAACATAAAACCACAGAGAGCTTTTAATAATTCAACTGAGCTTAATCTAGCCGTTATTTACAGGATTAACTAACGTTTATTAACAGGATTTAAAATCTTTTTAAAATTATCTCCTTGATTATAATATTTTTATCCTGCTCAATCGTTCAAAATCTGAACCGAAAGAGATCTTTTAAGACTTCTTGGTACAGGTTTTAAGCAGCTGCTTAAAGTACCATGTCACTTTAACGTCATGTTTGAACTGCTCCAGTAATTTGTCAAAGGCGTTAATAAGACAAGGTATAAAAGTGTGCAGCTACTTCTAACGGGGACTGTACATATTTGTCTTGTAACGACTCTGTCTTTGAGCTTTAGACACAGGTTACGTAAGATCGTCTGGCCTGGCTTCAAGATGTGAATGGTGAGGATGGGTTAGGTTAGGGTTGTTGTAAGATCATAAGTGCCATGGGTAACAACTGGGCTGGGATGCGTTCGGAAAATAAGCAGTTTACATCGTGAAGTCACATGGGGGGATATTATTTCATAGCCATTCAATTTTGTTTCCGCTGAGAGAAAAGGACAGAGCTATATAACTGCTATAGCAATGTCCTTTACGCTCACCGTAAAATAGCCACGTCAAACCCCCTGATCTTCTATTATGTTATGCACGTTAAAACCATATTGCCTTTTGACGACGCGCTGGCGTAGTTGGTAGCCACTCTGCCTACGAAGCTAGCGGTCTTGGGTTCAAATCCCGGTAAGGGCAGATATTTGTGTGATGAGCGCGAATATTTGTTCTCAGGTCATGGATGTTCTCTATATATTTAAATATATATTTCGATTCACTAATGTTTGACCAAAAAACGTTTCACCAAATGATTCATTCCACAAACATATAATTTGACAAACCGCATTTTTTTCCGAAACTGTAAATATAAAAAACAAACCTAACAGGGTTCCACACGATGGTCTTGAAATAAATCCTGAAATATTTACAGTTTCGGAAAAAATAGCAGTTTGACAAATGATATGTTTGTGGAATGAATCATTTGGTGAAACGTTTTTTGGTCAAACGACAGGACTCCATATATTTCTCTATATAAGTATTTATATCGTTGTCTAGTACCCATAGGACAAACCTAGAGCTTAGTTTGGGACTAGGTCAATTGGTGTGACGTTATCCCCTGATATTTATTTATTTTATGCCTTTGGCATTTTATCGCATTATCAACTTTATGATAGCTCTTATTTATTTGACAGTAATGGCGGCCGAGTTAAAAACAATACGATAACAAGTCAAAAGCAATATGATTTTTCTTGGAAGTAAAGAGGGCCTACCTAGTAGAATATTGTTCTTAACCATCTAAGATACGCAAATAAAAAAAACTTTACTAACTACTCAAGAATATCTACTTAATTGGAAAGTAAATTTGCTTCTGCAACGGGACTTAGTTAAGAGTTGCCGTAAATCTTCCCGGCAAGTGTATAAACGGTAACAGCTAACGCGGTTAAGGAGTTTACGTAGTTTTAGAGGCTATCGCGGAGGGAAAGGATCGTAACGGGAGCTTAATGAGCTCTTTTTAATAGTTAGCTGAGTGCGAGCGCGGAATCTTACCCGCTAATGAGCTAAATAAAGAGGTGCTTTATTCGTTTGTTACTTAAAAATAACAATGATGTAGAAAAAATTACATTTCGACCTCATTAATACATTCAGTGCCAACGACCCGATGTCAGGTACAGCCGTGGAGTTGAGTTCATAGATATGTGTACACTATTATTAGTGCAAATTATTAGTACCGACTTACCTACCTACCCATAGTTATGACGGGAAAAAATTGACAACCTAAAGTTTGCATATTTTATAGGCTTCATGCTTTCGATTAGTATGTAATTGGTCTATTTAATAAGCAATAGCAATTTAAAATAAAAAGTTAATTTTCAGTTATTTTTTTAAATCATATAAGGACTGGACTGAAAATTTTCAGTCAAGCTATTCGCCATACATTACTTAGCATATTAAATTTGATATATAATACTTTTTATCGAATAAACTGCCCGGTGAAGGTCGTCTGCTATTCGAATCCCCTACTATATGAAACGCAAATTCTGCGAAGTAATGTTTTGTATGAAATGAGTCGGTAAAACGAGGGTAAACCCTAGATCCGAGTATGATCACTATAAGGTGGCCAGACAATATGCATTCGGTGAACGCAATCGCTATCGAAAGCAAAGAGGATTAGCGTAAGCGTCGAGCGATTATAGTCAGTTCCATTAATTTTGACAGTTTTTGTAAATCGTTTACGTCCGCGTTAAGCATGTAGTCTAGGGCCCATTGCCTTCACTTAACTTTGGTTTTCCCGTCTTGCATCTTTATAGTAATAATAATAATCATAACAAAATATTGTTGTCGTTATAATGCCAACAGTGTAATTACGATATAAGTAGAAGCAGGATGGACTTAAACGATATTTGAATGTAACTCTATTGTTCTCCTTTGCTCTCTCTAGAGGTATGTAATAAATGAAATATAAATATGTAATATCTGCATAAAGTTTAACAGAAATGATGAGAAAAGCGTTACACATTATTAACGTAGTATTTTTTATTATGAAAGCACGTTTCAAATTAATATCGAGACAGCCGCTTCAAACACGTGAAAGGTTTCTAAAGGTTATATTTCCTAATTGAAGTTTGGAAGCTATTTTACGAAAGTACGGGGAATAGCGTTATGAAATAAAATTAGCCTACAATTCTGCCTTCCTACGGACAAAAGGCACATCTATTATATGAATTGTATTGCATTTCCGACCTTATAATTACCTTTGAGAGTTTATTATACTTCTATGAATTAATTGGACTTGTGTTTTTTCTCCGTAGGAGGGCAGAATTCTCGAAATCACTTTCACATTGACGCGAACTGTACGAGTTCCATACTGTCAGCCCAACGGAAACCTGACCCGCCATAAAACTGTTTCACAGTGACGTTATGATTCAAGTTGTAAGAAGTGTCAAACAAATTGTTTTATACCATTCCCGTATAAAAAGCTCATTTTATTCACTGAAAACAGTGAATAAATAGCACTTTTAACCACTATTTTGCTGTTTGAATTTAGAACACACCAATATATTCGACATCCATCTCAATGCTATACAACCTCCTTGCGCAAAAAATACGCGATAAAACTCCTGTGCAAAGAATACTCGACATACAAACTCCTTGTGCTAATAACTTCTCGAGATTTGATTGTCGACATTAACGACAAGGAGATTAGCATTAAAAAATGCTCTGTGTTATTTGCTGTCATTAGTAGGTAAATTAGCGCCATTTTGAATACTGTAAGTTGTACGAACATAGAAAATTACTCTTAATTTTATTAATTGTTCCAATTTTATTGTCCATTTCAATTAATTTTACCTTTTATTTTGAGTCTATTTTCGCTTGTATTTTTGTTTATATTCTCGTAGACATGGTATAAAGTATAGTATGCAACTCTTGAATAAACGGATTTATATCGAGGGCCATGAATCACTCGCATCGCTCAGGATTCTAACACTTGAATCACTCGCTACACTCGTGATTCAATAATCATGAGTCACTCCCTGCGGTCGTGATTCAGTCGTTATTATCTTTCACTTGTTCGTGAGTCATCTATGGCCCTCGATTTAAATTCCTTTATTTACTAATTACATAATATACTATTAAAATGTCACTGTAACAGCGTTCTACAGTGGGTCAGGGTTCCATATTGGGCTGATAGTACATTTCCAAAGTAAAGAAAATAACGCATTTTAATCTAGATTTGTATGTAAATTGACTGGGACCGTATTATAAGGAATTTATTAAATATACAAATACCCGATGCACGATGGACGATGTGCTCGTAATAGCGATGTGCACACAGATACACAGATAAACAGACACACAAATACACAGATACCTAGATACATACTTTACATTTTTAACTTTTTTTGTTCAGTGTATAAAAAGCAATAAACAAGACAAAAATATAAGCGGCCTGTAGTTTTAAAAATGAAGTGAAAAAAATTAGAATATTCCATTTAAGCTCTTAAACTTTAGCAATAAACTTTATTAAATCACTAAACATTTTCGACGTAAACTGGTGCAACTTCTCTTGAGCTAATAATGACGAGTCTTACGGGTTTACAGGCTTATCGAGTTCAGGATAAGCCTGGTTTGGACGTGACTGAAACGGCGCATCGCATCCTGTTAGCAGCCTGTGTCTATAGGGGTGTCCTTATATAAATACGCTTTATAAAATATAATTATTTTGAAAATAAATACCTTATTATTAGGAGGGATAAGGGTTGTGATCCTTGACGCTACAGTTTAACTGGGGTCCTAGTGAAAAAGGGTATAAGTCTTCTTAAGTTCTAGTGAAAAAGGGTATAAGTCTAGTATACCCTTTTTTATTACGAGTTAAGACGACTTCAACCTTTCTCACTAGCACCCCAGTTGAGTAGCAAATTTCTTTGGCCATACAAAGCGGACACGTTGCCAGCGTTATGGGTACATTTATGGCATTATCGAACCTTATAATGGTTTATTTATGTATTCTGTCTTGTTGTTAGTTTTAATTGTATGATTCTTTGACGAAATCTGTTGCGGTTTGTGTTTTGTCAGTGCGCCCTCACTCAGAAGTCGCTGAACATTCAGGAATTTGTAATTTTCCACATAAATAGTGATATCCTACAGCAAATAAAATAAAAAAAAGTTAAAAAAAACAAAAACCCGCCTTCAAAAGCAAAAAATAACTTCTTTAAAATGGTAGGTAAATAGGTCAGTCCAACTGAAGTCTGCTTTTGGTTAAAATATTGTTGGACGCCGACTTCAGTTGGACTGACCTATTTACCTACCATTTTAAAGAAGTTATTTTTAGCTTTTTGAAGGCGGGATTTTGTTTTTTTAAACTTTTTTTTTATTTTATACTTTTTAGTGATCATAATTATGCTGTTATTCTCCCATTTCTCAAGAAACAATAGAACATTTCAATCTCGCCGCAAGCAACGCCGTGGGAAAGTCATAGTCATATATTTAAACCTAAATATGCTTCGTCATAGTCGCTCAACTATCTTAATCGAAATATCTTGTCGCCACCCTCGAAATATATACCGTTTAGGAGTTCCGGTGGCCATCTGTGGTCTTCATCATCAGTTCCACTTCACCAAATAGTGGTTTTCAAGACCAAATACACGAGTTACATTGAAAAATACCAAAATCGCTATAGATGTGCCTATAAATTTTGAAGAGTTCCGTCGATTCCTCATGGATTCCACCATCAGATCTTCATTTTGAAAAAAATGGGACCAATCTGGAAGCACCAGCTTTCAAATAAAAAAAGAATTTTCGAAATCGGTTCACCCAGTCGAAAGTTCTGAGGTAACAAACATTAAAAAAAAAATACAGTCGAATTGAGAACCTCCTCCTTTTTTTGAAGTCGGTTAATAAACAGCTACAAGCCTACAAAAAGATCACACTTAGGAAAAAAAACATTCGCGGGGCTTAGTCAATTATTTATTATTCGAATTGCGGCACTGCCATTCGACCTCACTTTGCATTTTTAAAACCCACTAAGTGCTTTCTATCTGATGTGCAAGGGATATCGACTATTTAAACCTACGCGCGTTTCTGTTACCATTGCATACGATATGGGTTTTTTTTTTTTTTTACTAAAGTAAGTGGTGGTGGCCTACGGTAAACGGAAGATAAGAAGTAAATCCTGACAAGTGACATCTGTCACTGCAGTACAATTTATAACCTATTCTTGATTTTCAGATTATTGTTTGACGTCTAATGTTCGTTTTACTATATTATTTAGTGTTTTAACTTGTGATTGTAAGGTACTGAGTTTGAACTCTCTATGCAACAATATTTTCTAACTAAAATACAATACCTGATGCTTTATGGCAAAGAAAAAAGATCCTTAAAAGTCGGAGTCTCATCTCATATATCTCATTATTTTTAAACTTCCAAGATGTTAAATTAAAAACATATGTGAATTCAAATGTAATTTATCCTGCCATCTATTTTATCATTAAAATTTTAATTATTAACAGCCTTTAATATCAAGTTATTATAGCAGCTTTGATTATTTATATTTTTATAAGTCAGTTTTCAAAATGTTCACAGTGTTCCAGTGTGGAAATAAGAAACCAATGAAACGATTAGAATAAAGGCATTCCATTTTAATCTATGATGTAAGCAGCGCATTTACAGTCTTAGAATTGCTGTCTTGAGAATGAAAATGTCTAAGGGTCTCAAATCCCATTTACCAGCTGATGGATTGTATGCCACTATCAGGTACAACAAAAATATAGAGTCTAAAAAAAAACGATCGAATACTAAATAGGATGATTTAAGATCTATGATCTTTATTTTTCGATTTATTTTCCATAGTTATCCTAAACTCTACCGATTTAAGTAAATCTAATTCCCGCGTTTTAAAATATCCCAAATGTTCGCTCGTTCGCTGCAAAATGGAATTTTAAAGGCACTCTATCAGTCGGGTTACGAGCGTGCGCGATCACATCGCGTGCGCTTAAATCGCTTAAATCGCTTAAACCGCTCGCTCGGCACGAAATGCGCTCGGCCACCATATTGTCGAATAATGCAAAAGGATTTTGGTATAGCTAAATATATTCCGAAGAGGTTAAGGAACTGTAAAATTGAGGAGGTTTTCTTCTAATTTTAAGAGTTTGTTATATAACGCTAAAGAAAAAGACACTGGAATTTTCCACTTGAGTTTTATTGTACGCGTCTATTATATAAATGCGTGTAAAATATAAGGCAAATACAAAATTAAACGATGAAAAGTAATTTAAAAAGCCTTAATAGATACTTTATAATAATTGCAAAACCATAGTGCATCTCAAATTGAGACAGGCAAATTTTAAAGTTCGAAATCATAGCTTATTTAACAACATCGCTCAAGTCGAAATTTTATTTTGTAAATAACTCAAGCATAATTGAATTATTGAAAATAGAAGATAGAAAAAAAAAACATTTACCTATTCGATGAGCACAAAAAATAGAACAGAAAAAATATCATAAAAAAAGAATGTGAACGTAATAAAATTTCTTTGTCCTATTATACCCTTTGCTTTAATGATTAATAAAAGAAATATTCTAATAACACTGAACCGTGTAACGATATTACATTAATTGAATTCCGAGAGGCTAGACGACCGGCGTAGTACTGTAAAAACTTTTATTAAATTGCATGTTATTTTTGCCTTCAACAAGAGTTGTAGCGAATGAACAATAATTTAATGGCTTTTTATTTTTATAAATGAACAAAATGTAAGTGGAAAATAATTTGTTGGCGTTATATTACAAAAGGGCATTTAAATTATAATATGCTGTTTACAGGAATCCTTTTATTATTTACGGGTCAGGTTCGAACGACGAAGTTTTCCAACACACTCTTTACAAAACAATATCACGTTAAGTTACACTCATTATAAAAAGTCCAAGTTAGTGATTGTGATCTGTGTGAGCTTGGTAAAAAAAAACAAGTTTTTTTTCGTTGCAGCTTACACAGTGGTATCCGCATCATCGTTATCCAAATGCAATAAGGTGAAACAGTGGATACTTACGTATTATTATCTTTTCATCTCACTAGCTCGGAAAGCCCTTTTTGTTTGTTTGATATCTATTGAGAAAATCGCTTTTTATCCACATGTGAAGAAAGAGTTTTCACATTTGAAGGCAGCTTTAGTGATATTTGACAGCTAACAAAACGTAAAACGTTAAAACCGCTGAATTTTTAACATCACAATTAATGAATTGCATCGAGTAAAAAATATTAACTACAGTCTTACAGCTTTATTTTAATTCATAAATTCAGTATTCAACATTAACCTTCAATCTTGTTGTATAAGCGGATAAAATGTTCTGACAGTCCAAGTAAGTCGATGTGCGAACAAAACGCACCCGAAATAATAAAAAAAAAACTTAAGTCAAAACTTTTTAATTAAGCCGTCAACGTATAGAGGTAGTAAAGCAGTTTTCCTTCAACAACCAACGACTTTCCATCAACGTTAAATATTCGCATGTTTTTCTAGTTTGTTTTGTTATTATAAATCGAGTGACGAAAGACGTATTAACACCTGTGGAATTACGGGAAACCGTGCAAAATGCGAAATTGAGCTTATTTTCCTCGCTGTAGTGAGGTAAAAAGTTTTGTGTTATACACGGGTGAAAAGTTATTTTACGTCTCGTGTGTTGAAACACTCGCTACGCTCAGGATTCAATTTTTGAACCACTCGCTACGCTCGTGGTCAAACATAGAATCCTTTCGCTAGCTAGTGTTTCAAAAGAACACCTGCAGGTAAAATACAACTTTCCCCCCTTGTATAACAAATAACTATTGTAGTTGACCGAACGCCATCAGCCATCAACAATAGGGAATACGCATGGATTTTTTAAATCGCATTTCTCAACAAAATATGAAAATACTAGAAAAGAAATCAACAAAAGTGGGATAAAAATAAAAATCGCCCAACAAATACGGTTGATACAAGCATTTTAAACTGCTATTAGACAGCGACTATACTGAGAGATCCGATATGCACTGTGCGTGCTAGAAAGAGATAGGGATAATTTTTTTTGGCTTATATCTTGGTTATGTTTATAGCTATTCAAAAAAGGATTTTCCTCAACTGTTTTTGTTACATGAATCAGCTTTAACTGAAACTGTGAAAAATGTTCATGAATATTGCCTCTATTGTTACATTGATCTTTGGTACAATTATTATCTGCTTTAGGTAGATACCTATAAATAAAACTGGATAGCAGGAAATCTGTTTCATCTCTGAGTAATATTGCTTGCGATAAAAAGAAGAACGAATCACGCGGCGATATGGAGAGCAGCCAACGAGGGGCATTATCGGCTCCGTGCGCCGCTGGAATAATCGACGGTCCTAGGAAGACTGGGCGTTATAGATATTTACTAAAGTAGGATATAAATAAATCCTAAAAATATTTTACACTTTGTAATTTGGGAATCACGGTGTAATAGCACATTTCTACTTTATTAAGGATTTGATATTACTACTCTTAGGGCAGTATTAATAAACTCATCTTGGCCGAGATGCCGGTCACAAGATACGTCAAAGTAAACGTTAAACCATAGAATACTATCATTTTTGACGTATCTCGAGACGAGCATTAGAGTTGAGTTTAGTTTATTAATAAGCCCTTAATAAGTCCTAAACTATTTACCAAATTGGAAAGGCAGTTTATTAAAAATATTAACTGGCGAAGAATGTTACCTTGGACACCTTTGGCTCCCTTTTAGAAAATTTGCTGTGATTTGTGATTCCAAAACTAGATTTTCAATAATATAGCAATGCATTAAATTACACTATACCTAATTCCAAAAACTCTCCACGTATTTAAAATAAATTCAAACTTTCTAATCCATGAAAACCTTTCTTGTTTTTAATTAAACAAATTTGACGCTTCGTACTGAAAAAATATTGCTCTTTACCAAAGTGGTATTTTATCTCAAGAGTTAGCGCAGTTTATCAAAATAATGCAACAAGTACTACTTAATTATGGGCATAAAATAAAGTGCTCTTCCAAGTGACCTAATTTCGTTTAATTTTCGCACTCGTTCGAAAATGTTAAAAGGTTGAATGTAACAGTTGTGATCGATGTTAAAAGACGCTATTTAATGAAATTTGACTAATATACGTAAAACATAATGGATAGAATAAGAAATGAGTATATAAGAGGAAGTCTGAAAGTGACACCGGTGACTGAAAAGTTATGAGGAAATCGGTTGTCATGGTATGGGCATGTGATGCGGAGGAATGAGGAAAATATCGTCAAGAAAGTTTTGAGTATGAATGTGGATGGCTATAAGAATAAGGGAAGAAGAAAGAAACGATGGATAGATGATATGGCTAGAAAGGGAGTGACTACCGAGATGACAACTAATAGAGAAGTATGGAAGAAAAATAGATGTTGCGCCGACGCCGAATAATTGGGATAAGGGCACGAGAATGATGAATGATGGACACGTAAAACATTGCAATAAACGGAAAATTTTACTAACGTTTTGGTCATTTTCTATTACCCTCCTTAAACCCTAAAATCAGAATTCGTTCATGTACTCTATGTCAGGTCAGACGGAGGAACGGCCGCACAAAAAAAAGTTAACCCACGTATTTGAGGACAATTTAGAAATTACAGATTAATCTTCGTTCCTCTCATTCTTTATAACTCCATAAATATAAAAGCTGCTATGTTGCAATTAAAATGGCGTCAGTGTTTGATACCTGTCATTCCGGCGACACGAGCATGAGCCACGGCCCTGACGCGCCGGTTCGCGTTTATTGGGCAATTTGCTCACATGTTTTAGGCGGTAGTGATGGCGGACACTGGAAAAAATATGGATAACGAGGGTATGAATAAGGGATGCGCTTCAATCAGTGTAATAGTACATTTCGATGCTAGTGCGGAATGTATGTCATCACTTTACGAGTACCGAGATATCTCTCGGGACGAGTGAAGAATGACATTTCCGTACGTGTATCGAACGACGTTTTTTAATACATTTGCGAAAAAAAATGTATCTGTGTATGTGTGTATCTGTGTCTGTCCTCTTCCCCCCGGACCTCTGAAGTGAGATAACGACGTGTGAACACACTCTGTCCGAAATTACTTAAATTTTAATAAAATTATTAAAACAATAATTATAACGTGAGATACCAGGAGTGCATAAACTTTAGAAGTACCTACCTAAGTCATCCGCGCTGTGTCGGGTGCGCACGATATACAGCTACGAAAAGTACCGCTTTTTAAGCAACTGTATTAAAAAATATGTTGCATAGTTTTATTTAATTAACAACGAAAATCATTATTAACGTTTAGCGTAAAAACACATTGTCACTTTTATCAGGCGTACGATCGCTCGATCGGTCGACGATTTTATTGTAAATATGCATTTTAAGTAAATTTCTTCTTACGAGGTTAGGTTAGGTTAGAACTGTGACCACATAATAGTAATCAAAGACGTTAGAAAAGTATACTTCTTAACCTATGAATATTATGATTTAAGAAATTATGCATTTCGTTGTTATGCATAATAATAATTATTACAATTAATTTATTAATTTTATTTTAGAGAACGACATTATGAAATGTGTGTTATGTAAAACGAAAATTTGTGCGTAATCAGTTCATTACACACCCATGAGTAAGGGCATTACATTTTCTCACAGAAAATACGGGCAGCTAGCGGTCCCGGCTTCTATTCTCGGTATGGGTAATAAATATTTGTTCGATGAGCGCGAGTACCTATTATTTAATGGGTGTTGGATGTTAGAGTATAGAGAAATAGAGTATAGAATGTTTCGAGTACTACATTGCAGTTAGCTGTCCTAAGGGGTTCCGTACCAAAATGCTAAAAAAGGAACCCTTATGGTGAGACTTCAGTGTCCGTCTGTGTGTCACAGCAGTTTTTCTCTGAAACTATAGAAGCTATCAACTTGAAATTTGGTATAATTGTAGAACTTGCGTGTCCGTATTTGTTTTTAGTAAAAGCAATATTAAATTATTTTTCTAAATATTTCATTATAGCAAACTTTGTGTCATTTTCGAAGTGAAACTA
Source organism: Acleris literana (assembly GCA_946894065.1). NCBI lineage: Eukaryota > Metazoa > Arthropoda > Insecta > Lepidoptera > Tortricidae > Acleris > Acleris literana. Next base: position 511,999 of record OX335687.1, read on the forward strand.
TTTATTTTATAAATTGAAAATTACCGTTCCCCCCTTCCTCCTATCTCCGAAGTTTATGGACCAAAAAATCTGAAAAAAACATTATTTCAAGATAATTATATATATTTAACGCGAAAAATAGAATAAACTGGACCGAATGCATCTTATTGCATAGAAAATAAAGTTCATAACATTTTCTTCTGCGTTTTCCAACCATATTATCTTAAATATGGAACCCTCGGTGCGCGAGTCCAACTCGCACTTGTCCGGTTTTTTTACATTACATACACATCTTGACTATGCCCCCTAAATAAATGGAGTAGGTAGGTATTCGCGACACCTGTTCGTCCCCACTCTACACGCGTCATGTTTCTATGTTCCGGCATAAAGCCGTAACGGGCGATTCTCTCCATATTTTATTGGTTAATAAACGAAATTGCGCGTTTTACGAATCGCACAGGGTTATTGTTGCACGCATAAATAAAATTGATATCTTCCTCGGATATTTTACGTGGAGTTAAAAAATGTATCCTTGGAAATTTAATATTGAATGGTAGCTTTAAAATCATCCAAAATATTATTACGTGAGGACTTTTACTATGAACACTAGCCTATTTAGCAGACCACCAAGCCGCAGTGTCCGTATGAATTTACTATTCAAAATTCAAAATTCAAAATGTTTTTGCAGTCAATTGGCCACATGAAAGCTCTTTTGCACGTCGGTAATATAGAGTGAATCTACCAGCGCTACGAACAAGACCATCATTGCGGAGAAGAAGCGACGCAAGACACTCCAGCAGAAGGTAATTTTTTCAATCATAAAAAAATAAAAGCAAAATACATTCCATCTTAGTCCTCAAAGTTGGCAACGCATTTATAGTTTTAGGACTGCAACCTTAAGATCGTACTCTTGAGAAACCTAAAATTTATATCTCAGATTCCTCCTCCTATCAGGCGGCATGTGTTCTACATGTTAGTAAAAAGAATAGAAAAAAATCGCTTTTCACAATCTTGTTATGTTAGAGCGGTGCCACATAAGCGTTGCCGGTGCGTTGCGTCGTCGCAACACTGTGATTTCAACAAAGAGCGACGCAAGAGTTTCAACGCATTGTACCGTTGTATTCTGTAAAGGAATACAACGAAAAAACATTATAAATTTCATATGTATTTAATGACTTGTTTGTAGGTTTTAATTTAATCAAATTTTACTCCTTTTCCATTGTACCATTTTAATAATATTTTAATTATTCCTTATTATTTATTTTATTTTAATTTTGCATTGTATTTTGATTATACTATTATTAACTTTATTGTTATTCTTTTGCACTCTGACGATCTATGTGTGAATTCATGGTATTTTAATTAAAAAAAATGACGTACATTGTCAAAAAAAAAAAAAAAAAAAAATCTAATCTATTCTAATCATTTTTATTATTTATATATTTAAAAAAACCAGCAGTGTTTATGCAAAGCACAGGCAACGCTCGTGTGGCATCCCTCTGATACTGGAAAAATGATTAAAACCCTAAACGGATTGACATGTTTCAAACTCATCAGGAGTTCATCATCAAGTGATGTGTGCGTTCATTATAGTTTATCATCTGCCCTTGTCCCACATGAGGTGGGGTCGATACAACATGTTTCGTTACTTGTGGTGGACATGTTCATTATAGTTAATCATGACTCACGTTGCGGTATAAAACTCATCAATTCTATGAACTATCCGGACTCACCGCATTCGTAATCGAAAGAGAATCGGTTCGCAAACCACAATATCATGGGTATTATTATAATGTAAAGGGCTCTTTCTCGGGAGGATCCTCGGCGCCGAGCAACTCCTGGAATTGGATAACGATGCTTTCCTTTGTTCGTTTCGTAATAACAATAACCTACGTCTGTAACGTCAACTTTCTTGTAATTTAGAAGGAAATAGGAATGTCAATAAGTTTGTGAGATTTATACAGAGTTTATTGTAGAAGACTGAATGGATTTCATCACTAATTAAAACGAATAACACCGACGTGCGTGCATGACTCGATGCATGAATGTCGAAGAAGCGAAAGACATTTGTCAGGATCGTAGCAGGTGGAAAGAAGTGGTCTCTGCCTACCCCTCTGGGAAACAGGCTTGATTTTATGTATGTATGTACATACATACATACATACATAAACTCACGCCTTCGTTCCCAGAGTGGGGTAGGCAGAGCTATAGAATTACCAACAACTCTAAAAACTTGTTGATAATTCTGTAACCACATTTTGCACAAACAGGCTAAGATGTTTACCAGCGTATTAGTGACAGGTTGCAAGCCCATCGCCTAACAGTACTACAAGCCTTTATTCCCTTAGTCGTCTCTTACGACATCCACGGGAACACATGGAGTGGCACTATTCTAATCCGGCAACCACAAGGGCAAATGTATGTATGTATGTATGTATGTATGTATGTATGTATGTATGTTAAAACGAATATGTAGTAGTGGCCCGTGTATAAAGAGACTTATGAGTGTGGAGGGAGCGAGGGAAGTTTGTCTGGATCGTAGCAAGTGGAAGGAAGTGGTCTCTGCCTACCCCTACGGGAAAGACGCGTGATTGTGTGTACGGTCTCGAACGTTAATTTGTGACCCATTTCAACAAAAATATGCTTGAAGTCGTCAATGTCATTAGAGATGCCAAGTCATTTGTAACTAACAGAAAACTCAACCTTATCGTTGTAGAGTGGCAGATTGACTTTGGACCTAAGGTGGGTACCAAATTGAAGTTCTTGACACTATGTATCGCACCTTTAGAATTATAGTGGCCTAATTCAACATTTCAGCTGTCGACTTTGAGACATATATTTATTACTAAAGAGACCTAACTCGAAATCTAACATTTTTGAATTAGGTCACTATAATTCTAAAGATGCGGTATGTTTAGAGTGGCTATTACGTGGTCTAAATTTGCTGTTACAGTTTCTTTTCCACTTTAAAATTGAATTATGATCTTGTTTGAATATTAGTGGAGCAAGGACTGTTTTCTACTCGATAAAACCATACCTATTGCTTTTCGCATATTATCGTATTGTTTTTTATTTCGTTTATCTTACTTCCAAGTAAATAAGAGCTATCGTGACGTTAACAATGTGATATTTGTGAAAAGTAATACGGTTTTACCAAATGTAAGAGAGCCCCGGTTGGGTAGTTTAGATTATTGAACCGTTACGGGCTACGGTATTTTTAGAACAATGCCGCAGAGGCCATATTATTTTACATTCATGTAAAACAAAATGTTATGTTAAAATGCATAGCGCACTAATAGTATAATAGTCATTTTGTATATTTATTTACAAAGTTATTTAAATACGTAACGTATGTTTAATATAATAACGAATATAATAATTCTGAATAATTATAAACAAACAGGAATAAACTGAATATTATTTTTGTATTTATGGCTAACGGTTTTTAATATTAAAAAAATATATATTTTCCGTTTTTTTTTATTCCTCCCTGATACCCCTACTGACTCAATACATAGTATAATAGTAACTTAAAAATAATTTTACGAACAAGTTGACAGCGGAGCTCCTATTCCGCGTAGTTATGGCGCTTCGCGCCTTGACGCAACTCTAACCTAACCTAACCTATAAGTAAAAGTGAGATGGAACTAATTTAGCAGATTGGTTTACATGACCTTGATTTAAACATATTTTATAATTAGTTATATCACCTGGTCGTAATTGCAAATGTTTTTATAATTTTTAATAATTATACTTCATGTATAGTATATGAAATGGCATTATCCCATATGAATATTATGCAAAAGGTTGTTATGCTAAATGAGCGTTATACTATACGACTGTTATGCTACAAAAAATATACATCTTTTTGTTATACTGGTAGTTTGTTATCCATTTCGCAGTTAGTTAAATGAAATTATACAAAAAAAATATACTAATTGAAGCGCACCCATCTTATACCCTGGATTAACACAGGCTACTTTTCATCCTAAATTTTAACGTTCCCGAGGGAATAATAATTAATCGAAATCTACGCTGACAAAGTCGCGGGCAAAAGCTAGTTGTGAACATATTTTTTTGAATGAAGCGTTTAACTTTTGATATTGGGTCATATTTTAATCTTTACCTAAGCTTCCTATAGCATTTAATTTTCATATTAAATACTTCTGTAGCATAAAAAAGATTTAAGTATTACAAAAAAATATTTGTTTAATTTTTCATTTTGTATTACATATATGTAAACTGTTTATTGCACAAACAGAAAATAACAAAGTAAAAAAAAAGAAACAATAATACTAAAGGTATGTACAAAGGCGAACTTATCCCTCTAAAGGATCTCTCTCAGTTAACCTTTCTGGTGTTCCCAACAAGGGGTATCGTTGAGACTCAAGCTTTATTGACAACGTGACAGGACCAATGAAAGTCGTACCAATTAGGTTTAAAGATCATTTATTCTCATTAAGAATTAACAATTCACTTATTATGAGAACTTAAAATTAATAAATTAATTCTAAAGATAAATAAAAATAAGAGCGCACTATTTTAGTGTCACGTGTAGCACACACTAAATTAGATTGTTATTTGACAAAGCGAACTTGAACGAGACGAGTTGAGACATGTTATCTCAAAGTCACACGTACGCAGGAGCACAACGTTCTCGGTTTAAACCTGTTCCACACAATAATAGCGGCCTTTACACGTAAAGTTCGGACCGCGGGAAACACCACGCGGCATTCCAATCTTCGTTCCGATCCGTACATTTTTTACTATTTTACTATTACAGTTACATTTACACGTACGGTTCAGAACGAAGATTGGAATGGCGCGTGGCGTTTCCCGCGGTACGAACTTTACGTGTGCCGGCCGGCTATTGTATAATACAAAATTGTAAGATTGGGATCCAAATTATAGGCGTGTTTATAAATAAAAATGAATTATCAATTCTTTTTAACATAACACACAAAAAATGACATAATATGAATACAATATATACATATTACAATATGTATATATATATATATTAATATACAGCGGGTGTATTCCATACGATTATAAATTTTAACATACTATAGATTTAAGCAGTTTTAAGAGGTACAGTAATAAATTTTAACAAATACTCTCAATAATTAAGCGTAAAGATCTTTTTTAAGTTTTCCCGGCCAGCAATGTAATGCAAATATTGAGTTAACAATAACGTCGTCAATAAATCAATGAACACAAAGTGCTTACGTAGACGACTTGGTTATTTGAATACATTGCGTGCCGAATTAAGTTGTATGAAAAAAAAGTTTTCTTTTGTTAACTTAATGTACCAATTTACGTTAATTAGGGTCTTGTCTAACTGCCCTTAAAATAAAGGATCGTATGGAATACACACGCTGTATAATTGAACTAAGACTCAATAACATTGCAATAAATAAATAATAAATAAATAAATATCAAGGGACGATGTCACACAAATTGACCTAGTCCCAAACTAAGCTCTAGGCTTGTACTATGGGTACCGGACAACGATATAAATACTTATATAGAGAAATAAATACTTAAATACATAGAAAACATCCAAGACTCAGAAACAAGTACTCGTGCTCATCACACAAATATCTGCCCTTACTGGGATTTGAACCCAGGACCGCTAGCTTCGTAGGCAGGGTCATTACCAACTAGGCTAGCACGTCGTCAAATAAAATGAACTAACCTAGCCTAGCCGATACAGATGAAAACAGTGCACCATAACACCGGCAATTCTTCTCTCCGCGGCCAAGGTGGGGCTGACTTTAACTTAAATAAGTTTAAAGCACGTTTATGAATAGGGGGGTTAGTCTGTGGTGCATTTTCGCTTCACCGTAGGAGATAGTCCAACTGTTATACCCTGGCTGGACGAAGAGTTTTTCGACCTTAAAACTCTAACGTAAGCCACTATGCCACATACGCATTTAGGATCTTACTCAAAAATGCTTTTCTATAATCTACACCACGCTTAAGTTTTCAACTTGGAATTCGTAACGCTGCGCCCCCAAGAAATAATTTAACATGAATATGGAAACTTGTCTCTATTAAAGTGTGCGCTCGAATAAAACGTGATCTCATATAGGTGAAAAACTTAAGTAAATGACCTCTTGCATGTAGTTGTAACGCATCTGTATAGACCGTTTGACATTCTATATTTGAAATTTGACGTAAATTCCATATTAGTTTTGAACACAACTACATGCAAGAGGTCATTTACTTAAGTGTTTCATCTATAACTCATATTTTGAAGGGTAACCTATCGCAACCTCTTATTTTTTTTGACCGAATTTCATTTGACCAAATTGTTTCATTTTTTAACGTTTCTCCGATGGCACGATTCGTAATTTTTTTATTTAACCACTTGAAATTAAGTAAACATATCTTTAGTTCGAGCAACTTTTCTCCTCGTAGTCACTTGCCCTATGTATTGTTACGTATTTTATTTCAAAGCCTATTTTTCATTAAACCAGTGCTACAACTAGCCTAGGGACCGTTTCGTATTTTGTTTCTTAACCCATTTTTCACTTCATCAATGCTACATATAGTTTTCGCTACGTTACGTCAAAAATTCATTTCAGGCCATAAAATTTTGCTTGTAATTTTTTACCATCCACAAAATGCAACGAGCAAGACGAATTAGGGCAGAACCGATACGAATAGGTTGCTCCCGCCTTGGCCTTCGAGGTTATTTTTTTTCTGCCCAAAAAATCTTGCTGGTAATTTATCCAGAAAATGCAACGATCAAGACGAACCAGGGAAGAACCGACTCGGATAGGTATATTTGCCGAATCCAAATTCAGTCAAAAAAAAATCGGAGTTCAGATAGGTAACTATTTTGAAGATGTCAATTTGATAATAATAAGCACCTGTATTATTACTCAGCCGCCATTACTGTCAAGTAAATATTAAGCTATTAAAACGTTGCCAATACGATAACAGCTCAAAAACAATTTGGTTTTTACCGTGTTGAAAGAGGCCCTGGTCTATATATACCGTTTATACCATTTATGGCCTATAAATATCGTTTGTCCGAATTATCATTTGCCTTAAGCTCGTTTTCAGATAAGTCAGACAAATTTTTAGTTTTCCAAATTTACAACTTAAAAAGTTTCATGACTTACCTGAAAACCATTTTAGGGCGAGGTTAAGTTAGTGTTGTATTAAAACAACATTAAAAAACGTAATTCCGTTCAATGCAGGACAAATGATGATTAGGATTTTCAATATAGACCCATTCTATGACAAACATGTTAAAAACGATTTTAAACAATCGAAAAAAAAAACAGACTTTGTTAAAATCCGTTAGGTTATTTAATAACACTTCTCAATATTTTCAATTGTTTTTAATATGTTTATCATAAAATACCTCATTTTGATCCTAGACATCTCTTTTTCCTGTCACTGCTGCTCTATGTTGACCTCTAGAGTCGAAACAACTGCTTCAAATCATAGATCATGATGGCTGGTAATTTTTAACCTAAACTTGTAACACATATATAAACTAGCTTGTTTCGAAATGCACCAGCAATCTAAAGTCGTCTTCCCTCCCACGGGTAGTAACTTACTGTATCAATGAGTTAGTACCGTCTGTCTCTCTCCAACCACTGATCCGTCCCCTAACTCGCCTCAGCTACTAACTGGCGAGTAACTCGTCCCCGAGGAACGCCAGTTGCTTGTTACTAACTCCTTGTAAGCCGTAGCGCGAATCTAATCTAAGCGAGAAATTAAACAAGAAAAACATTTTATCAGACTGTTCCTAAAAAAGTTTTCGCATTTATATTTTGGACATTTTATTTACTTATTAACTAAATGATTTAAAAACAATGATACTGTTTTATGAAAAATGATCTTTTCTTTTATTATTTATCATCGTAGAGGGACACCTTTGTTTCGGCGAAATGTTTGCCAAATTGTATCGTTTCCCAACCGTTTCATTGGCCAACCCGCTTTGTTTTATGTTACCGTAAATATTTCAGGATTTTATAAAAACTAACCTAACCAAACCTATAGGGTTCTATACGATGGTACTGAAATATATCCTGAAATATTTACAGTTACAGGAAAAAAATGGGTTGGCAAATGAAACGGTTGGGAAACGACACATTATGGCCAAACGGCAGGCTCACCATCGTAGGTCATTTCATCAATATCTACTAGTATTTTTACATATTATCTGCAAAATCAATTCCAATTATTTATCGAACTCACTAACGAGTCTACCCTGACTTACCAAGAAATGCGCATAAATAAAACATACGTGACTACCATCAACTTTGGAATGCTCTAGCTTTGCCAAAATTGTACTTTAGGCGGAAAATAAGAAAAAAGTGAAGTAGGTGGGAAAGCTGGATCCAGGGAATTGGAACATTTAAAAGCCCTTATCCAAGCCTTTAGAAATAAGTTAGCTTTAAGTTATTTAAGTCCTGGTAGAATATCAGCGTTGCAAAGTTATTCGTGACATGTTGCTGAGCCAGGCGCCTTATCGCCGCCGTTTTTTTTTAAAGGTTTTTTATATATGTCTGTTGTGGCTGAATAAACTTTGTCTTTTTTTTACGGGTTATGCTAATCTATGTTATGCTAGTGATTACAATAGCAAAGGATAAGTCAGAACTTGAAAGGGTGACCAGGGCATTTGATTTGCCGATGGAGAGCCAAATATAAAATGAAGTGGCATCAATGCACCCCGTAAAACACACTCAATGCTTGTGTCAAAAAAAATCGAACATCCATTTAATTCTAATAAAGATCCTAAAGTCCAGCTGCTAGGAAAGGAAATAAAGTTTAAAGAAAAGATAGTGATTCTGGGGCTCACCGTCAATGTAATCATCGACTTCACTCCACACGTAGACGAAACTGCCAAAAACCGATCACCGCAAAAGCAAAAACATGAAATTACATTTTAAAAAATATAGCTCTGTCTTACCGCTGAATGTCGATCTCTTCCAGGCAACCTTGGATATAAAATACGCTAAGGACAAAAAACACGTGGTAGGGAACGTAAAGTCATTAAATTTGAAAATATAAATATTGATTTGCAAGAAGCACTCACAAATAGCCTGACAGATGCTAGAGAGAGTGTTATAGCGATAGTCAGATAAATACTCTGGTTTTCTGTTCATTTTTTTTTTAAGAATTACATACTCATAAACCCGGCAATCAGCATCCGCGCACAACTACAAACCGGATGAAAGTTTTGCCCTCGGGAAAGACTAGAACTAGTTTTGAAAAAAATGCTATTTATTATGTAGGTAGCGCCGAAATTGTAAAATCACTTACCCAGTAGGTAGTTTTAAAAATTACAAAATTGGAATATTTAAAAATAAACTCCATAATTTTTTGATACGCCCTTGAAATATGAGTAGGTATGTTTTTTTTTGTTGATGACAGAATTTAGTTTTGAACAAAATAATAACCATGAATAACTTTAAACCTTATTTTTCAATATTACTTCAAAGTTATTTTACTTAGGAATAGCTAACTATAACTGTAAGATTGAATATTAATATAATTTTAATTTGTAAGTACTTGCTATTACTTGACAATATTATAATATTATGACATGTTACAGCGACTCTATATAATGTAACACCTGTATTCTTTCTAACACACTATAAATATAGTAATAAGTGAATAAATGAATATACTAAACACGGTTAAAAATTGATAAAATAAAAGACATTCAGTTATAATCATCAAGCCCCTTGCCAAAAAAAGGTCTAACACGGGAGATCATAATACTATCATAATTATGTTACTGAGACGTTACAAATAAACTACACTCTACCTATTATGTGTGTGTGTATGTTATATCGATATTGTTTGCAATGAAGCTGAAGATATTTAACCTTAACCCTTTAACCGCATCTCCTCGCATACCGGTAACCTCGCCTGTAATGACATCTGTTTGCATCCAACCGTATAAATGCACCTCAGTGCATCGAATTTGCTCTCGGTCCCCAACCTCCCCTAGGGGCAGTTGTGAGCTACCAAACTAATCTAATTATTTATCGAATAGCCGGACTTAAACCTTATTGCATTGCTGAGTGTATTGATAACTTGGTAAGATTATATTGGAGAGCAATTAGTAAAGGTAGAGGGGAGAAAGCCTGTAAGGTATTAAATATAAATATCATGAAAATTGAAATTACATTTTATTTTCTAAGACTATACTGTGTTGACAGCTGTCCTTGTGTACCTCAACGTTTCGACTGTGTTACTACAGTGTGATAACTAGAAAACTGAGAGTAGAAGGTGTGGTTAAGTCCCGTTTTAATTTTACGTTCTAGTTTAAAACAATGTAATTTAAATCGTTTTACGTCAAGTAAAAAAACTAATTACCTACCATAACGACGACGATGACGACGAGGAAGACGAAGTTAGCCTGGTTGGTACCTTGCCTACAAAGCTAGCAGTCCTGGGTTGGATTCCCGGTCAGGTCAAATATTTGTGTGATGAGCGCGAGTGTTTGTTATCTTGGATGTTTTCTATGTATTCTTTTTTCTCTATATAATTATGTTTATCGTTATCTAGTACCCATAGTACAAGCCAAGAGCTTAGTTTAGGATTGGGTCAATTTTATAAAAATGTCTTCTGATATCTATTTACTAAAAGTATCATACCAACACAATAGGGAATATGCGTGGAATTTAAATTGCATTTCTTCACAAAATATGAAAATATCGTAAAAGAGATCACCAAAAGTGAAATTAAAATTAAAATCGGCCAAGAACTACGGACGATACAAACTACTAATTAGACAGAGAGATCTAATGCTCCTTGTGACGTCAACCATATAAACTCCACATTGAATTCTATTTAGCTAGAAAGTGGAACAAATCTTTGCTGGCTTATATCTTGGCTACTATTATATAGCTATTAAAAAAAAAAATCTCAAACTGTTTGTAACACGAATCAGCTTTTATTCAAGCTGTGAAAAAGTCATGAATATTCGCTATTCATGAGTTGCTTTGACCGATTTATATTCCTCTGACTATTCGCGGTGATTATTGTAATAAATCGCACGTTTCGCGGCGCAGGAGTTTAATTAGTTCGCGCGTGCCGCTGTTGTTCCACTAGCGAGTTAATTACTCTTTTGATATTGTACTTCGAAAGTTAAATAGAACCTGTCCCGCGAATCCCTTGTGATTAAGCATTTTAAATGGAATAAATGAGGACGTAAACATGGCGGTGGATTTGAATCATGATGGAAAGAATAATAATAGGGAATATGCGTGGGTTTTTTTATTCGCATTTCTCAACAAAATATGAAAAAATACCGTAAAAGAGATCACCAAAAGTGAAATTAAAATTAAAATCGGTCTAGAAATACGGATAATACAAGCATTTTAAAATGCTAAGTAGACAGAGAGATCCGTAGTGCACCGGTGACGTCATTGTGCAGTTCGGCCATATAAACTCCACGTAAAATTCTGTTTTGCTAGAAAGAGATAGGAACAAATCTTTGTTGACTTATATCTTGGTTATTTTTATAGCTATTCAAAAAAAGTTTTTTCTCACCTGTTTGTAACATGAATCAGCTTTTATTGAAGCTGTATAAAAAAATACATATTCCCTATTGTGGATACATCCACACTGGGTCTACATTCGGCATCAATCATAATCAAATGTCTACCGAGAGACGTCTTTTGCTGGCGCGGAGATTTGCAAGAATTCGATGTTACTTAAACAAGTTTTGTGCCTCACATTTTTATTACAACTTGTTTTATATCTTTTCGAGGTCTTTGAATTTTTCAAAAATTTCAAAAAAAAAGGGCGGCCCTGTCCTGGTTTGTACATAATTTATGTACAAACCAGGACATGGCTATGTGTTGTTGCTTTCCACATATTAGTAAATAAATAAAAATATTGTTATTTCCTCCACAATTTTCATAGAAATTTGCAACACTCATATTAAATTCAAAGATCAAAATATCCATTTAAACTAGTCAAGTGCAAGTCGGACTCGCCGGCGGAAAAGGCTTACGTAGCATGTGTTATGCATGTTATAGCGACATTGAAATACACAGTGAAAATTTCAACTGTCTACCTATTACCGGTTCATGAGAAACAGACCCGTAACAGCGGAGGTTTAGTAATCGGGTCTTGTTGGTACAGAACCCTAAAAACCATCCTAAGACACTTTTGATATATTTTCGCATTCCAGAACATTGTCGTGACCTCTATATTTTAGATCGAGATATTAAACCGGTTTCAATCGGCCATATCAGTTAACGACGCCCTTTATGTGTGTATCGCTGGCCAGAGGGCGGCATAAAAATATTTTGCCGACGAGTGCGTAAAACATGAGCACAAAGAAGAGGGAACACAGACAGGACAAATGATTGACACGTTAGCTTAGTTGGTAGTGACCATGCTTACGAAGCTAGGGGTCCCGGGTGCAAGTCCTTGTAAGGGCAGATGTTTGTATGATGAGCGCGAGTATTAGATCCTGAGTCTCGAATGTTTTCTGTTTTAATTATGTATGTATTTATCTATATTATATAAGTAAGTACAGTCTTCCCAGCTTCATAATAGCTTTCGGCTGGCTATCGCTATCACGCTTGCACTCGCAACTGACAGTATATTTGTCACTCGTGTGTCATAGAAAAACGATGATTGCCGATCGCTATTAAGAAAATGGTTGCACTGTATATCGTTGTCTAGTTCCCATAGTACAAGTCTAGAGCTTAGTTTGGGACTAACTAGGTCAGTTTGTGTGAGATAGTCCCCTAATGTAATGACATGCATATTGGTGGCATGCTGATGCTTGATGATATTCAATGACTTTCGAATGGTACTCTAGAATAAGTCCAACAGACTAAAGGTGAAGTTTCTTTAAAGATTCTTTGCTCATTGTAAAATGTGTTGTATATTTACACTAATATTATAACTGAAAAGTTTTGATTGATTTGTTTGTTTGCATTAAATATACTCCGAAACTACTGGACCGATTTGAAAAATTCTTTCATCATTAGATTCTTTCATTATCCCTGATGAACATACTTAGGCTATACCCATCCACCACCATCACCACTCTCACTCTAACTTTGTTGTTCTCACTAAAACCCTTATTTTGATTAAAAACTTACCAGAACCCGCCGTAAATCTCCCAACTTGCCAGTCCCGGATAAACAGGTTGCAAATAAATCCCGGGCATCGGTCACGGGCTTTTGAATACGTCACTGACCGCCATATTTATTATTTCCGGAGCTCAAGACGGATCGCTTCTCGGAGGTCAAGTATTATTCTTTCGATCGGAGTTTCTTGCTCGCTTCAGATGTTATTTCAAAGCTTTGGACAGTTGAAATGAATCACACTGGATTTTTATTGTAAAGCGATATGTTGAAAAGGTGGCATGGTTCACCATTTTGCTTTTCCTAAATTTTTGATAAACTGGTGTACTTTTATGTTGTTGCACGTTGGCAAAGTCATCAAAATTAATGCTAATTCCCGATTGCATTACGTGTTATGTTTAGAGTATAATACGTCCGCTTATCCGTCTGTCTGTCAGCAGGCTGAATTTCATGAAACGTAACAGGTAGACAGTTTTTTTTTAATGAGTGATTTTATAAATATAAAAATAAAATAAAATAAAAATAAAGGACCCCATACAAGAATGGCGCGGAACGCTTCGTGTGCAACTACGACCCGGCTATTACTATATGAACAATATTTGCATTCTAAGATTTTAAGCTAACAATTTGATGGTAAAAATCCCAAAAGAAATCTTTACCTATGTCTCGTTACCGTTTTTTTTTTAGTTCATTCTCAAAACTAAAACTCGCACATTAAAAAAAATATGTTTCCCATTACCGCGCGAGCATTCTACCCAAAACTTCTTTGTTGGAGCACATAACGCTGTTTTATTTCAGTTTTTACGGCCGTCACGTGTGACATCACAAGCGCAAACACGACGCAGCGCTTCTGGCTGGGCTTTGTTTTGCGGCCGCCGTGATTACCACAAGTTTTGATTGGGGTGAATGCGGCTGCAGTAAGTGGAGCACCTGGCTTGAAAAGATCTTTTATCTACACTCATATTATAAGTCCTCTATTATGCGTTCAAAACCCGTAGGCAATGACCAGCATTACCTGTGGTAGTAGGTGAAAGCGATGACAGCTGTTAATTTTGGAAGACATTCCAAATTTGGATCTCATTACCTTAAAATATTCGATAACATAATTTCAAAATTACGTTGCAGCTGTCATCGCTGTCACCTACTACCACAGGTAAGGTAATGCTGGTCATTTGCCTTTCGGCTTCTGAACCCATCTTAGAGTACTTATATGTGTGTAGATAAAGTATTGTACGAGACTCGGCGTAATTAGCATTACGCAACCGTCACGTAAACTACTATGATTGTACAAACGTGAAATTAACAAACCACAGAATAGACGGATACATAAAAGGTAGGTATGTAGGTACAAGCGAACTTATTAGGTATGTAGGGATAGTGGGAAACTAATTCTACGTGTTTGAAGTCGCAGGCGTCCTCTAGTAACGTGTAAAATAGAACAAGTCCCATTGTTTTCCATTTGTACATACGCACCTTTAGAACAATAATGACCTAATTCAAAATTTGTGCTTTCAAACTTCGAGTCATAAATTTATTATCATAGAGACCCAACTCGAAATTTAAAATTTCTCAATTAGGTCACTATTGTTCTGAAGGTGCGAATGTATAATTCACAACGAAAATAAATTTGGCTTTAAATATTTTTAAGCACGTTTACATTTCATTTAAATTCACTTTCGATACTATTAGTTTTGATCCAACTTCAGAAAGGTCATTTCAACAGGACGATTTTTCTTTTATCCCAAATGAAAATCAATCCAAAAAGTGTCTATAATTTATCTTAAGAATAAGTATTCATCGGTTTATCTAGGACTGTAATTTAATATTTGTTAATAATAAATAACAGTACCACCATAAAGCCATCCTTTTACTATTGTGAATTTAATAAAAGGTATCTCGATATTTATGAATTATCTTGTACAAGCCTCTCGGACTCAAAGTGATTTAAAAAATAAATAAGCGAAGAGCATTGGATCAGTCACTCCAGGTTTATTAATTTGAAAAGGGTCGAGGCTTTTCACATTTCGATCGTCTTTTTAAGATTTTCGTTTTTAATTTATTCTGATTCTGTTGACGGCAAGTTGAAATGTAATGTCCTTTAGACAATATTTTATTTACGGTTATTTTTTCAAACAAGTTAATGAACTACTTCTTGTGTTTAAAAATTAAAAAAATAATAATAAATAATATACGGGGACAATGTCACACGAATAGACTTAGTCCCAAACTAAGCTCTAGGATTGTACTATGGGTTCTAGAAAATGATATAAATACTTAAATAGAGACATATATACTTAAATACGTAGAAAACCATCCATGAATCACGAACAAATATTCGCGTTTATCACGCAAATATATGCTCTTACCGGGATTTGAACCCAGGACCGCTAGCTTCGTAGGCAGGGTCTCTACTAACTAGGCCAGCGCGTTGTCAACGTCAATGAACTGCAACTTGCAAGGTGCAAAATGTACATGCGATGATAATGCAATATTATAGTATCAAAGACTTGATCTGATGATGGAGCCAAAAGGTGGCAACAGAATCCAAGCTCTTAATAGTACATTATTGCCTAGGCATGGAAGTAGGCCATTGCGGGCCGAGTATTGGTTTAAAAATACGAAACCCGCAATTGCTGTTCCTGCCGAGGCAAATATAGTGCTTTTCTCAAAAATTGCAAGAAAAAAATTATGTTGGCGTAAAATCTTCATCGCTTGAACTCATTTTTTGAATTGCATACAAACAGAAACTTCATGTGAAAAAACCATCACTCCTTACCGCCTTTGTGTTTATAAAAAGGAGAAACGCAAATTTTATTAAAAAAAAAACATAATCTATTCCAGACATAGATAAAAAAGTTATGTTTCGAATAGAATTTGGATGTATAAGACTTGTGCCCTCATTTTATTATGGCCTTTTTCACTTTTTAAAAATTTACAAGCTAGATAGTAATGGAATTTGTATGCAACATTGCGGGCTCGTGTAGCGAGCACGCATTGTTTTTTTTTAATTTGAGAACTGTCAGTAAACTATGTTCTTCGCGTCTCAATATGTAGATAGGAATGTCAACATTTCCGGACATTTTTGAGAAAAGTGGATTTATCGGGTACCTATTAGTTTATCGAAATGAGTTTTGTCGATTTTCATGTCATCGAAAACTATTCCACGAATATCATTGCACATACTTCTTGAATCCCATAATCATCATCTCATGCTCACGTACCCAAAATCATTCGATGAAACGTACCGTCGTTAAAACGTTTTATCAGTAATAGTAACACTGATGAAACGATTTTCGATATAATAAGAATTATGGGAACTAAAACTTACATTGGACTAAAATTATAGAAAAAACGCTTCGGTGAAAAACTATATCGATGTACAAATAAAATGAAGTAAAATTCGATGCGTTGCTTTTTGAGTAAAAGTCTTTACGAACAAATGTATGACCGATATAATGAGGTTCGATGAATGGTTTCTAAATAATTATAAAAATTCTGCGAATCGAGTTATGGGAACTGATAATCGATAAAATAGGTTTCGTTAAAATAGCCGGTTCCCAGATTTATCACGTTTGAACGTTTGACCTCTTCTTATCCTTTAACCTACTTATAAGAAGCAGTGTTCGCAACGCTGTGTTCCAATGTGAGGATAAGATGTTAGTAAAATTACTACCTACTACTAGAGGCATTCGGTCTTAGTCCTCCGGGTGTTGAGAATACAATTTTCTATAGGTTAGGACCCCACTTACTACCAAACAAAGTTTGGTCTCAGTTAGCGGGTAATGACTGAATAAGAAAAAGTCATTCATAGTCCAGGATATTTACGACACAAGTTAAACTCTTACAATAAAACTAAAACCATTGTAAATTTAATCACTCATAAAAAACATTACATTCATTCATGAGCTATCGGGAAAAATAGCACGTGATAAACCGGCGGAACCAAACGAGCACAAAACGACGTACCCGAGCTTTGTGCAACCGGAAACGTCTAGACGTGCCTGCATGCAACCGGATCTAGCTTTCGAACGTGCGTGGCTGCTCCTGATAGGTCAGTGCTTTTGTAAGGGCTAAAGCTCTAGGAGCTTAATGGAGTTGAATTGTTCTTGATTTGATTGCGTATGATTTATTAATTAGTATTCCTTTCTTAACTATTTCCAATATTACAAGGGCTTAATAATTAAACAACCTGGGGTGATGTTTTACTCGGTAAGACCTGGCGGTGTCATATCACATCCGATGAAACATAGAATTCAACAAGGCATACGTACATCTACATAATTATTTACATCTAAATTGTTATAAATCATTTACTAAAAAACTTATCAAAATGTAAAAATCCAATCCCAAACTGTGACAAAACTTATCATACTACTGTTGCCCGCGACTTCATCCACGGCGTTTGTTAATCGGAAATAATGTAGCATTCTAATAGTGAAAGAATTTTTGTAATCGGTCCAGTAGTTTTTTCGTTACAAACGTAAAAAAATACAAATCTTTCCACTTTATAACATTAGTGTACATTTACACTATGTTTTGGGACACAGGTATTTAAATAAACCTCAAAAACAAGCAATTAAATAATGCAAAAGTAGTTCGCGAAAGCTTTTAATATACAATAGATCGCATCAAGCTCTTAATTCCGCATTCACGAGTTAAGTTAGAGCGGGTCGGCGCCGGCGCGCGTGGAGCGCCCATTACCGCGGAACACATTCATTTCGGCCTGATGACATTTAACGTGGCTGCTCGGCGTGAGTATATACAGCGGGATTACTATAATATATGTCAATTGTCGTTGGTCTTGAATTGTTACAATGGCGAACACCCTAAATAAAAGTTTTCTTGAAAATTGCTACAATAAACGGGTAAATTCTCCTATTAACCCTTTACCTGCGGGTGTCAACCAGAGTTGCAGTAATAGTATAGTTGATCAAATCGAGGGTCATGTTTAATATTTTTTTTAAACAAAACGAGACCTTGTATCTTGGTAATAGCGGTCACATTATGTATTGGAATTAGTATAGATGCAATGGAAAAAATATCATAATGTGTCGGTAGATGGCACTGACATAAAAATATTTTTAAAATTACCGCTTTTTTGCTGTCAACTGGGGTTGACACCCGTACTGCAGAAGTACAAATAATTGAACTCAATATGGCGGACAATAGTGTTGTACATCGACTCGACTTGATTTCATCGACTTCTTGTGAGAGTACGGCGTAGGAGTGTTTTGAGTGTTATTTTTAGTTTATTTCACCGTCTTTAGTTCAAATATTGTAATTTAATATGTTATGAAATCATTATTAGGTATTATAATACCTAGTAAATAATTACAACACAATCATAACTTGTAATAAATAAAGGTTTTTATAATTTATACACAATAGCAAATTATTGCTCGAATTTTTCCCCTTAATCGATGGTGTACTAGGTTATCGATATATCGACAACTGTGTCGATATAGGCACATCACTATTATTCATAAGTGGCAAATTGTTTTTATGCAACGTTATAAGTGATTGATATTTCTGCATTATTTTAACAATTATCGTCATTTAAGTGTTTATTTCTGTTAAACATACTATAAACTAATGTTTTTAAACTTAAACTTGCGAAATCCGCGAGTAGTAACTTAAAAATCTTCAATTTCTTCGTGACTGATATATTGCTTGATATCAGAAAAAAATGTGAATATTATTACTTCAAGTGATTATTTATTATACTTAATGTGTGAACGAAATTTCAAGTGTGTAGCTGTAATAGTTCAAAAGTTTCAAGTAAGTCAAATTATGCCTAACCGCTCACTCTCGCCAAAACATGCCCGTATTGAGCGGTGACTGGGTCATTCAAGGCCCCGTAGGTAAAGGGTTAATGCATTGTGTAGTGTTTTTTGTTAATCATACGATTTTTATAAGATAGAAATAAAAACAAATAAGACTTTTATTTTTTAAGCTGCTTAAATACAACAGCTACAAAAAGGTAATTTCCCAATAGCAAAAACTTTCATAAAAACAGGTTATATTAATGAATATTTACTGCTAAATAGAATTGCTTGGTTCTGCCAGGAGACAGAGGAGACGGCAATTGACATCCTCTGCTCATGCGAACCACTAATGCGCAACAGAAGCTACCTAGGGTGACATAATATCATGGACCCACAACTCCTCATCACTGCCCAAAGCATCTGGAAACTGCAACGGGCGTTTGCGGTGAGCTCTAAATGAGGTGCTGCCCTCAGCAACAGTAACAATTTATTACATAATACTATTGTTGGGAGGTTCAGGGCTCATCTCAACCCCCAAATAATAGTATTAAATAATAAATATCTTAGTGATAGAACACAAACGGTTGTTGTAAACCAAACACAGTCCATTGGAGCAACTGTTAAATTAGGTGTGCCTCAGGGCTCTATATTAGGTCCTTTCTTATTTCTGGTCTATATAAATGACTTACCACCCACGGTAGATAACCTTTGTGATATTGTGCTATTTGCTGATGATACTTCATTAATTTTCAAGGTGGACCGAAAATCCGTCGATTACAGTAGGATAAACGCCACGCTGGTTAAAGTACTTATTTGGTTTACTATTAACAATTTGCTACTTAACGCTAAGAAAACTAAATGTTAGGAAAATCAGGCAACTTACCAATGTTGAGACAGCTCGCTTAGTTTATTATAGTTATTTTCATAGTGTTATGTCGTACGGTATTCTGGTTTGGGGAAAAGCTGCTGACATACAGACTATATTCGTGTTACAAAAAAGAGCCATTCGTTCCATATATAACCTAAACTCCCGTGATTGCTTAAGATTACTATTTAAAGAAATTAGTATTTTGACAGTAGCGTCACAATTTATTTATGAGAATATTATTTATGTCATTAAAAATCAAGACTCTTTTGTTAAGAATTGTGATATACATAATTTGAATACAAGAAATAAAAATGAAATTGCTATTAAAAAATTTCGTGTCCGTAAGGTATATAAATCATTTGTTGGTCAATGCATTCATTTCTATAATAAATTACCTGACGAAGTTTTAAAGTTATCATTTCCAGCACTTAAAAATTACTTGAAAAAGTCGTTGATGTCGAAAGCTTATTATAGGGTCGAGGACTATCTAACAGATAAAAATGCTTGGCCTAAATTAAACACCTAAATAACTTAGTAATAGCTTAGTCAGGAAAATATCTAAACATTGTAGGTATAATTATTGTCTAGGGGACACGGTTTCTGTAGGAGAATGTATCAAAACTATGTGGTTGTTTTGCACCGTCATGGGTAAGTATATGTATATATATATACATATAATTATTATTATTACTATTTAAGAGTTCATCTGAACATACTGAGTTTTGACACATTTTCCTGCTCAACTACGCATGATATATATATTTTAATGTTAAATTCATTGTTTTATATAATGCTAGGTTAAGTTCTATAATTGTATAAGTAATTTAAAAAAAAACGACTGACTGTTGAGTTTCTTGCGGCGTTTCTTTTCAGCAGTGGTCTCTTGCGAAGCGCTGGTAGATTTTTGACGTGTAAAAGTGCCCGTGCGGCCTACTTACTGAATAAACATCTTTTATCTTTTTATCTTATCTAAATTGTTTGCTTTAAACTTTAATAACAGTGTCATGGCCGTCGTAAGCTGCGTAGAGAGCGCTCGTATTCATCAAATTGTCAAGAGAGATTTATTTGAGAACTAGTTGTTCTAATAGAATCGTCAACGCATGAATTACAGCGAAGTTTACTTAGTCATGTAATTAAGCTTGATCATTTAAGAAGAATTGACAATCGACGGATTTCTAAAGAGTTTTTTAAATGGTACTTATAGTGGTCATTGTGTAGTAAATTTTTTCATGAGATTTTATCCTCAAAATATTTTGCAATGAACTATATTACTTACCACTGAGTTACGATATAGATACAAGATATAAATGTTAAGATACTTAACTTTTATTTTGTTCGCAAAAAAACTTCTACACGAAAATTACATCCGAAATTACATGGACCCTAATCTTGCAAACCCGATATGTCAAAAAGTAACTAAAGCGACTAGACATAGACATGTTCTTTCCGTGTATCCTTTATTTACGCTATAGCAAAGTGTAACTTTTTATCAATTCTAGTTGTTTCTAAATTAAAACTAAAGGACACTGGGCTGTTAATCATTTCCAGCCAAAATTTTAACCTACTTATAATTGTCGGATTGACTTGAAATTTTGCATACTTATGCAATTCTAATGACAATACAGCAATATGGTACCATCGAACTATAATGATGGACACGGAAGGTTGCCTTAGAAGCTTCTCAATAGCTCATAATAGTCGACCCGTTGAGTAATGTCTCATTTGACTTCTCCTTTCATAGTAAGTTGTATATCAGTATTAGGCGGCAATATAATGTGTTACTTATATGAAATATAAAAAAAAACTTGTTGAAATTATACTTTTGACTTTGATTTTCCGTTTCCACCAAATTAGTAGGTGAAAAGATATAAAGTTAGATTTAAAAAATTTACTCAGTTTTAATTCTTATTCAAGAAGAACGAAAACATGCGTCGTGTGCATGCAGCGTTGGTAAGACAGCTCTTTTAAATATGAGAAAGAAGGATGCAGTTGACATTTAATTTCAAATATATGAGTTCATATTCAATGTTTCGAGAATAGTTTACATTTAAAACTATATCTTTGATTTATATTCATATTGCAATATTTTATAGAATATTTTAAAAAGGAATGTAAAATAAATTCCAAAAACAAACAAACGAACAAACAGCACTTTGTCGAGAAGTTTTTTATGCAGTATGTTGAAATATTTTGTAATATTCAACATAAAGTTACCCACTGGTATTTGAAAACGTTGTCAATTAAAAATCAGAAAAAGAAACCTCTTCGTTATTTCCCTTTCTGACACCGCCTTTGTGTCGCTAAAAATAACAAAAACAGGGAAAACTGGGTGCAAAACAAAAATGTCCCAATTTGCGATAACCAAACGTCTCTCGCGGAAAATGCGGAGGACGGATTGACAACGTGGCGGAGCCTTTCTGTGTGACTGCGGCCCAAAACAATTGCGACAAAAATACGCGGAAATGGCAATTTTTTCGAATCACCCCATAGTTTTGAATAGTATTGGGTTCACCGATGTGTCTATTTTAAACTCCTCTAAAGGGGTGGTTTAAGTTCGCCTAGAGATGTCTTCCAGAGGTTTAGTAACTCTGATACGTTTTGTTTTTAAAACTAGTTTATAGGGATGGGCTTTTTGCGTGGTTTATTTGTAGTTGATCAAACCGTTTCAGAGTTTTCAGTTCTGAAAATAGGAGTAATTTTGTTGAGGGTTTTTAATCTATTAAATGATATAATAATAATGCCTAGACGGTATTATTACGTATATCGTGTATGCCAGATTTTTTTTGAAAGTAATACCCTTACTTAGAAAATCCTCAGAAGGTGAATTAATATGTAAAGAAATTATAATTTAATAACTTTTATAAGTAGATGTAGTTTTACTAACGCGCAAAATATTGAATCTCTGATACTTACTCAAATAAAAAAATTCTATGTTATACAGGATGCCCTGTATTTAGAGGTTTTATAATCAACTTGTATATGAACGAGTTTTTACTCGATCTAAACAATCCATCATTCTTGTCATATTGCTGATGGGTCAGTTACTGAACGTTCGGTGTTTCGCACCTTGATTCAGTTGTTTAATACTTTTTCCGTTACTTGAAGATTTCATTTACTTTAGTGATGAATTACCTTTTGCTGGTTCTTCTTCTTCTCCTCAGCATGTACTCGTCCACTGCTGAACATATGCCTCTTCCATGGATTTCCATGCTGATTAGTTGCGCTATATTATGATGTGTGTAATAATTTATGACAAACTTTCATAGTTTTATCGTAAACCAATGTTGAATTTGCAACCTTGGACTTGACATTTTTCTAACGCTAAAAAAATGTCAAGTCTTTAAAAAATTATGGTATAGTTAAAAACTTCTACACTTATTGCAGTAAGACAGTAAAATTTATAATTCTTTTAAAATATTAAAAATTTCTTCTATAATGAACATGTATTCCGTGTTTGGTTGACTGACTGACTGATATGCAACACACAGCCTAATCAGCTGGGCCAAGGGCCAAAAAGAAGAATTAGGGGGTGTAGCGGAAAACTAATTATACAAAACCAAAGTCGCGGGCATCCTGTAGTTCGGGAATAATCCAAGATGTCAACTCAAGGTGACGTGTAAAGGTCATGAACTCAAAAGCTATTTGTTCGAGAAATTAAACCTCAAGACGTATTCGCTTTGAGATTAATATGCAAAGGATTTCTGTTCAATTTGTTTATAATAAGCTTTGAGCTTTGTGCGGTTTATTCTACGGAAAAAGTCTATTCGTTGAGATATTCAATATTCCACTTCGTTCGACGTCGATGCAGAATCTTGTGGAAGTGGCAGGACTATTAAGATTCAAAGGACTGGAAATAAGGGATTCCTGACGTTGAAAGAAAGTTAATTTTATTGTTGTTTACGATTTAATTGATACAAAAAGGAGCTGTTATCAAAACGGAGCCATGGATCTTTATCCTCGTAAGGCCCACCATACTACAAACAGGGAGTTTTTTGTGAGTGGGACTTTGAATCTACCGTCAAGGCAATAAAGTTCAATTACGTTTGTTCGATAATAACATTTTCAGTTTATCAAGATAGGAAAATAAACCTTATTACCATTGTAACACAGTTCAAATTAAATTGCCTTGATCATGTACATTCTATTACACACTGGGCCTTACGACGTTATAATTTTGTATATTTGACGGTAATTCAAATTCAAATTCATTAATTTCGAATGTCTTTGGTTCATATTTGTTAGTAATATACATATACATTCTTATAATCTAGTTGTTAGAACACACATTCAAAAATATTTGTGGTAAGGACATGCACACCACAACAACGGTTCATGTAGGGACAGTCAAATCTGTCGGCAATCATTGCGAGGATACTGCTGGAGCTGGCTTATATTTATAAATACATAATAATGAACGATGATTGTGCAAAATGTGGTTACAGAATTATCAACAAGTTGTAGGTAATTCTGTAGCTCTGCCTACTACTGAATGAAGGCGTGAGCTTATTTATGTATGTATGTGTAATATAACGAGTATAACTATGTAACAAATTTCTTATGGAATTTACTATAAGAATCATCTCACCTGAGTTTCTTGCGGCGTTTTTTCTCAGCAGTGTCTCCTCTTGGGAAGCGCTGGTAGATTCGTGACGCGTAAAAGTGCCCGTGCGGCCTACTTACTGAATAAATGTTTTTTTATCTTTATTCAAAATAGTGTAGTAATGTTACGGATATCTACTTCGACCCTGTGGGTAAATTTTACAAGTCGATAATAGACCGTGTATTAGAACTGGTAAGTACATAACACTTAAATTTTAATTTAATTAGTTATGTTTTATTTTGATTCTACGTTTGTTACTAATAGTGCATGCGGTGTTTAAGTAATTGTTGTATTCACCGAACGGAAGTAACTTAAGTAACCATAATGTTGTATGTAAACAATTGTTGGTGAACCTTCATAAAATAAATAAATAAATAATAGTGTACGACTCAAACTTAATTTACATTCGCAACGTTTCTCTCATTTAAGGATTATTAAATAATGATACCTGATTTATTCAAATCTGTCTCATAGTGAATTCATTAATTATTGTTAACATTATAAAAATTAATAAATAAGAAATAATAATAAGATATTAATAAGGAATATGAAAAATATTCTTTTTTGTTTCACAGAATATCACGAAATATATAGCAGAGGAAATTCTTACAATTTAACTAAGTTTTAGGCTAAGTAATATATTAGTAAGAGAAATAAATATATAAATACAATAATCATCAAAAAAAAGACGTTTATTCAGTAATATACAAGGTACTTGAGCTCATCCACGTAATCGAAACCAGAACCTCACGATCAAAGGACTTTCTAAATTTAGAGCTAAATTATTTTACAATTCGACATCTTATCAGGTGGCCTGTTTACTTGATTTCTATATTCGAATTAAAAAAAAATTGTACATAGCAACCTTCTATTTATTACAGAACCTCATAACGACTGAGTTCACATTTACACTCGGATTTCCTCGACGGCAGCCAATATTGCAGCCGTCCACACCAATTCACTTCACGCTATTTCAATCTACACGCATTCCGCAACACCCTTTATAACACTGAATAAAGTTCAAATTGAATTTTACAGCTGTGTAAGCGCATTTGTAGTTTTAATCCTACAAGCAGTTGAAATAGACCGTGTGTCGTTGGAGCATGGGTGAATATTGGTTGATTTATGTGCATTCATACTGCGCTTTCGATAGAGGACGGAGAAAGTGCATGAATGTGTCATATTTTATTTGGTTTGTGGCTTTTCAGTTCATTTCACATGACACGGTGATTCATTTCGAGGATAAAATGCATCTTTTGGCATATTGTGGATGCATTTTTGTAACTTATTTTGGTGTTTACATCCTTTGATATTTATTTTAAAGTATTTTAGTAGGAAATGGCAGTATTATAGTTTATTAGAAGTCGCACGAGGATGTTGAGCTGGGAACATTTTGCAACTTTTATGACAGTTCTGCTTTTAAAAATGTCTTTTTTTTAGGTATTGCTACGTGCTATCCTGTTCTCTCACTAAGATCTTAAAGATACATTATTTTACTTTTAACTTAATAAACAGCACACAAAACGATAAGATTTAGAGTCTAAGTAAGCGCATGTTACAATCGGACATTATTGAAATAAAAACGTTTTTTTTACGTAATTGTGCGGTTTTCAAAAAAAGTGTGCATAGTTAAGGGCTTAAATTCAGGGACCGTTAATTTTGGTCAGGTGTGTCACGAAAATTAACTATGAATGAATAAATGATAATTATTTATTTTCCAAAGTCACAGTATACATTGCATGTTATGTCAAAAGTACAAGAAATTACATTGGAATCGTCAAAAATATACACAAATTTATAATCAGAAATAGAAATAAGAAGTCAGGATAACAAAAATACAAAACTAAGGAGTTATCACCGTTAAGGATCGTCTTAAAAATAGCATGCAACCAAATTAGCATATTTAAAAAAAAAAATATAACAAGTCAAAACATCAGAAATAATAACAAACAACAACACAGATCAAATCAAAACATTTTAAATAATTTATGTACCTAATTATAAATTAAGGTCCATATACTCTTTGACTGAGTATAATGGATTTTCCAATAAAAGGTTTTTCAGCCGACGTCCAAATGCTTCGTCAAATGGTTCATTCCTAAGTTCGGAGGGTAGACGTTCGTAAAAGGTGGGACCAATCACGCGCGGGTTTACTATACCGTTATAAAACAAATGGGTGGTATCTCAGGCAAAACTTTTGTAGCAAATGCGACCATATTATTACCGGGTGAAGCTTGAATCTGCTTCGATAATTCAATTTGAGATACCTCCAATTGGCTTATGAGGGCAGTATTTAAATAAATAATTAATTTTCGTGACTCACCTGACTAAAATTAGAGTTTCTTAATATTAGTCCTTCGCTATGTACACTTTTTTTTTAAACCGCCCAACTGTGCTAAAATATGCTTTACGACGATGTCTCCGTTTCAGGGTTATTCCCTTCTGATTCGTTTTGGAATCTTAAGTAGCTTGGGTTACGTTGGTTAGGCTAGCATAAGAGCGTATGCGCCATTTTAAGAACTATTGCACTGTACACAACTACTTACAGCCCAGAAAATAAACTGACGTCATTGACGTTAAGACGACCTTGTCCTAAGGTGCATAATGACGTCGTCAAAATTACGTTACAGGTGCCTGGGAGTAAAGGAGGAAATTGTCGAGAAAGTATTAAATATGTCACCAAACACCCTGTATTACAAATTTCCGACTCATGTTCCCTATATTTAATACTTCAATTACTCAACAAATCCGTTTCCTTATTAAATTTATTTATTAGAAATCTCAATTTAATCATGGAAACGCTTCGATATGAAAGAGGTCCAAACTTGGGGCAACTCTTGAGTTGTTACTCAGCCGATGCGTGAACTCAACTCGATTATCAGCCGAGTTGGAAACAATCTTGAGTAAAAGCTTTCTAATAGAAAGCAGGGAAAACTTGGAGTTGTCAACTGCAGATTTTTAACCCCCGATATATAAAAGGGCGGTTGTTATTCAAAGCTTTTGTTGGTCTGGTTATTGACACGGTAGAAAGGAAAAACCCTTTAAGCGACATTTTTAATGAAAATTAACTATGCATTGATTTAAAATCAAACGAATTATTACTACGTTATTGCAGCTGGGAATAAAGGCTTGTACTACTGTTAGGCGATCATGGGCTTGTAATCTGTCACTAATACGCTGGTAAACATCTTAGCAATTGTGCAAAGCGTGGTTACGGAATTATCAACAAGTTTTTAGAGTTGTAGGTAATTCCGTAGCTTATGTATGCATTGTAATTCCTGGGTTACATAACAATCTGAGAACTCAGATCTTGCTGTGTAAAAATCACCTCAATTTTAATAAACGTGCCGTGTTGCTATGTACAGTCAAGGAATTTAATTTGTATCCCACCTTAGGTCCAAAGTCAATCTGACATTCTACAGCAATAAGGTTGAGTTTCCTATCAATTACAAATGACTTGACATCTCTATTGACAATGACATCTTCAAGCAGATTTTCTTTGAAATGGGTAGCAAATTAACTTCAGTGACCGTACAGTGTGAATACAATTATGATCAATGTCACTTATGTTTTTTTTTTTATGAATGACGTTTCCAAAATCGCTTTTTTTTGTTTGTTTACAATAGCGCTTAAGTGTTTTTAACGATTAAACATAAATGGACAGAAAGTCAGCCCCCAATTTCACCACCTTGACAATGATAGGTGACACGTGGCAATTCGCTATTCATACTCATCATTATCAGCCGCAAGACGTCCACTGCTGGACAAAGGCCTTCCCCAAGGTTTTCCACAACGATCGGTCCTCTGCTGCTGTCATCCAGCGGTTTCCCGCGACCTTTATCAGATCGTCAGTCCACCTTGTGGAAGGTCTGCCAACACTTCGTCTTCCGGTTCGCGGTCGCCACTCTAGAACCTTTCCACTCCAACGGCCATCAGTTCTACGAGCAATGTGCCCCGCCCACTGCCAATTAAGGTTTGCAATCCGGTGAGCTATATCGGTTACTTTAGTTCTCCTGCGAATCTCCTCATTCCTGATTCGATCTCGCAAGGAGACACCCAGCATAGCTCTTTCCATCGCCCTTTGAGTGACCTTGAGCCTTCTTATGAGGCCCATTGTGAGCGACCATGTCTCGGATCCATACGACATCACCGGCAACACACACTGATCAAAGACTTTTGTCTTGAGGCACTGTGGTATTTGGGACGAGAAGATAGTGCGTAGCTTACCGAACGCTGCCCATCAGAGTTGGATTCGACGATTGACCTCTTTTTCGAAGTTGGACTTACCTAACTGGATTTTTTGTCCTAGGTATACATAGTCGTCAACAACTTCGAGAGTAGAGTCACCAACTTTGACAGGAGTGGGTACGACATGGACATTTGACATGATTTTCGTCTTGTCCATGTTCATTTTAAGACCCACTTGTTGAGAGACTCTACTGAGGCCATCAAGCATTGTACCAAGGTCCTCCAGGGTCTCAGCCATGATGACAATATCGTCGGCGAATCGAAGGTGAGTGATGTATTCGCCATTTATGCTGATGCCAAAACCCCCCCAGTCCAGAAGCTTGAAAGCGTCTTCCAATGCAGCAGTAAACAGTTTCGGAGATATTACATCTCCCTGTCTTACTCCTCGCTGCAATTGGATAGGCTTCGAGTTCCGGTCCTGAAGGCGAACTGACATAGTGGCGTTTCTATACAAACACTTTAACACCTCGATGTACCGATAGTCGATTTGGCACCGCTGAAGAGACTGCAGCACAGCCAATCGAAGGCCTTCTCATAGTCCACAAACGCTAAGCATAGTGGCTGACTATACTCCTCGGTCTTCTGTATAACCTGCCGCAGCGTGTGGATGTGGTCTATGATGCTAAAGCCTTTTCGGAAACCGGCTTGTTCGGTAGGCTGAAAGTCGTCAAACCTGCGAGCGAGACGATTCGTAATGACTCTAGAGAACAGCTTATAAACATGACTCAGGAGCGTGATGGGTCTATAATACCTTATCACCCTTTTTGAAGAAAAGAACCACCACGCCCGCGTGCCATGCTTGCGGCATTTTACCCTGGGCTATGACGGAATCAAATAGCTTCTGAAGAGCTTTTAAAACCGGTGATCCACCTGCTTTCAGAAGCTCAGCTGTAATTCCGTCATCACCCGGTGCCTTGCTGTTCTTAAGCTGTTTTAGAGCCACTCTAATCTCGTACAGGCTAACGTCCGGGATATCTTCGGTGTAGTGTCAGGACAACCTAGCTCTTGGGTCTTCTGCTAGGTTGCTGACAGGTGGGCGTGTTGTCGTGTACAGCTGTCCGTAGAACTTCTCTATCTCTCCCAAAAGCTCAGGTTTAGACGATATGATCCTGCCGTCATCGGTCTTCAGCCTCATCAGCTGGCTCTGCCCAATAGACAAATCTTTTTTAAACACTTTAGAGCCCTTGTTTCGCTCAATAGCCTCTTCAATACTATTGGTATTAAATTGGCGTATGTCGCGGGTCAAAGACTTGGAGATATGTCTATTGAGCTGCCTATACTGAGAAGCATCTTGTGATGACTGCAGAAACATAGCACGTCTGTTCTCCATTAACTTTTGGGTAGAATCAGAGATTTTCTTGGTTCCTTTTGAACGGCGAGTCTTGAAAAACTTAGACCCGACCGTTTGGACAGTTTCCACAAACCTGTTACAGTAATCATCCACGTCTACGAATGCGTAGACCTAGGCTTTCGAAGTGGTTTTTGAGTTCGAGCTGAAAGTTCTCGGGGTTTTGGATATGAATCGGTGCTGGACGGAGCGTTGATTTCATCAGGCGTGACCTTTCCAAGCGTACGTCGATATTCAATGTGCCTCTGACCATTCGATGATCGCTCCCGGTTTTGACCGCATTGATCACGGAGACATCATTGAATATTTGCCTTCTGGTCGACATGATGAAATCTATCTCATTTCTGGTCGCACCGTCGGGACTCACCCATGTCCATTTGCGGCATTCACTCTTCTGGAAGAAAGAGTTCATCATAAAGAGTCCCTCTTTCTCCATGAAGCCCGCTAGCAGCTGGCCACGGGAATTCCGACTTCCAATTCCAAATTGCCCCACTCTCAGCTCATTTCCGCTTCGTTTACCCAGCTTTGCGTTAAAGTCTCCCATGACAACGTTGTAGTGAATTTTGGTGGAATGTATGGCTCTGGAAATATCCTCATACATTACCTCCACCTCGTCATCGGAGTGCGTCGAAGTATATATAAACACGACACCTCCCTGGGACAGTTTGTCGCCTTCCCGGAAAAAGAACAGGTTACCCGACTTAAGAGTTAACGTGTCCTCCCCCTGTCTTCGGACTTCTGATAAACCCACTATGTCCCAGCGTAACCTGCTCAATTCTTCCTCAAGTTCCACGATCTTCTCGTCAGTCCTCAACGTGCGTGTGTTATAAGTTGCCAGGGCCAGGGGTCGTCGGTGGTGGTAGCCATATCTCTGCCGGAGATTCTTAGCACCCCCCGCCCCACCGTTACCGTAACCGCTACCGTAGCCAGGAATAGCGGGGCCGCCGGGGACTGGGGGCCGATTTATTTGTTGTGCATCCATTGTTGTTTTTTGTTTTTCTCTTGGGGAGAAAATTACCATAATCGCCACGCTTGGCAGT
Source organism: Acleris literana (assembly GCA_946894065.1). NCBI lineage: Eukaryota > Metazoa > Arthropoda > Insecta > Lepidoptera > Tortricidae > Acleris > Acleris literana. The sequence continues at coordinate 542,932 of OX335687.1, forward strand.
CGGGTTTGCGATCGCAGTATTTCACCGTGTTCTGAGAGGATGCTGCTGCCCATCCTCCGGTGGTTCTGGGCGTAGTTTAAGGACATACCCGGGTCCATATTCATACTAAAACCATAAAACGGGACTTAATCGCGTAATAAAATGAAACATTTACCTCGAGGTTTCGACTGTGTTACAACAGCCGCGGTCACGAGAAGACTGAAGTGGTGGGTGTTCGTCTGCTTGTCGTGCGAGTTTTTCGACCTACCCGCACTTGGTCTTGTTTTTTATTCGGAATGTCATCATACCGATACACAACACTCACAAAATCCGAAGATTTATCCGAAGATACACTTCCCCGCTTACATTTACTGATGACTGGATTCCACGTAGTTGATAGCCTATAACCATCCTCTCTGTTGAAATTTCTAGGTTTCCTGATTTCAACGGCTTCACGTACCACTCTCGCATAAAAATGGCATTCAGTTGAGAGTACTTTAGGACTGTGCAATTCGATCCAGTGTTTTGGTCCTGACTCCAGCAAATGGTCGGCGATGGCGGATTTATTCGCGTGGCGGTTTTTAACCGCCGCGATATGTTTCTTGACCCTTTCCGCGATGGTTCGCTTCGTTTGTCCAATATAGGAACTACCGCAACTGCAGTCTATCTTACAAACGCCAGGTGTTTGGAAAGGCACCACATCCTTTGGCGTTCTCACATGCCTCGCAACCTGCGATAACGGAGTATATACAGTCCTTATGGAGCACTTGCCTAACACTGTTCCAACTTTGTCCGTTACCCCTTTAACATAAGGCAAAAATGCAGGCTGCCTATTTACTTTAGCTTGTTAAATTCGCTATTCATTGCAAATTTAACAAGCTTTCACATCAGTGGGATTCATATCAGTTGCGACTTTTATACTGAAATGTCACCTGTCACCTGTCATTGTCAGGATCGTGAAATAGGGGGCGTGACGGGATGAAAACTTAACGACAGGTCGGGTTGCACTGGCCTTTTTTTATTATAAACCAGAAGAGCTCCACAGTTTGTACATACATACATACATACATTAAATCACGCCTGTGTCCGAGAGGGATAGGCAGAGACCACTTCTTTCCACCTGCTACGATCCTGTCCCTTTTTTTACGCTCCTTCCTCATTAACATACAGTTTGTACATAATATCTTAAAATCGCACTGTACTTGTGCAAAGAGATACATTTGTCAATAAAATAAATAGCACTCGTTATCGAACAAAACCAAAACGGTAGATGTTAATCAAGAACCATCCTTTGTACGTTGAATCACCATAACTAATGACATTTAATAATTCAAGTTGTCAATTAACAAACGTTCCGATTCAGTTTAAATTTAACTCAAGGGTAAAACGGAATATTAACCGAATTAACCTAACATTATTACCCTGTGATTATTCCTAAGTTAACTCCCTAGCGTTCAAAAGCGTTCAGGAATATTAACGATTCATTTCCACTTATAAATAATCTTATTAAACCCCTGCTGCTTCAAAATTGGATTGCTCCAGGGCTCATTAGCTCTCATTACCGAAGCAGTGAGCAGGTTAAGTCAAATATAGGGTTATGTTACGTAAGATAAAGGGGAAACGCGGGTAGTGCCGTTGTATTTTTGTACGGAATGACGTTAACAAAATGGAATGTATATAAATACATAAATAAATATAACGACACATTAAACCTAGTTGGTATTTATTATGCTTACGAAGCTAGCGGTCCCAGGCTCAAATCCCGGTACGGGCAGATATTTGAGTGATGAGCGTGAGTATTTATTCCTGAGTCATGGATGTTTTCTATGTAGTTAAGTATTTAAATCTCTATATAAGTATTTATATCGTTGTCTAGTACCCATAGTACCTACAAGCCTAGATCTAAGTTTGGGACTTATTCAGTTTGTGTGACATTATCCCCTGATATTTGATTATATTTATTAATATCAGGAGAAAATCTTGGACTTACTGACCTAGTTTCAAATTAAGTAGGCTCTAGACTTGTATTATGGGCCTAGACATTTATAAATCAGCATAAAAACGCACCCAAGATTCACATACACACATAAACTCACGCTTATATTCCCAGAGTGGGGTAGGCAGAGCTACAGAATTACCAACTACTCTAAAAACTTGTTGATAATTCTGTAACCACATTTAGCACAATTAGGCTAAGATGTTTACCAGCGTATTAGTGACAGGTTGCAAGCCCATCGCCTAACAGTACTACCAGCCTTTATTTCCTTAGTCGCCTCTTACGACATCCATGGGAAGACATGGAGTGGCACTATTCTAACCCGGCAACCACACGGGGTACCCAAGACTCATGAACAAATATTTGTGACATTTGTTCTTACCGGGGATCAAACGCAGTGCCGGTAGCTTCCGAGGCAGGATCACTACCAATTAGGCCTACTGCCTCGTCAAGTAGTAGGTATGTTTTTTTTTGCAACCTCACCAGGCCCGCCATATAACGAAATGTCAATGGAATATGAGCCTATTGTGAATATCATAGAGTCAATTTTCTAACTTGATTGTCATTCATAAAAACAAAGGAAAATGCATTTTATTTCCTTTCCAATGGATCTTTATTCCAATGGCTGTATTATGTACAATTTTTGGTTGAAGGGGCGTTACGAGGTTAGACATAAAGATTCGGCATCATAAATTGTAACTATTTTTAACCTAGGGAGCCAAAGGTGTGCTGCAAAATAGTGTTCTTTGCAGATATAGTTAAAAACCTAATTACTTCATAATTTACAAAAATTTGAATGTTAATTCGTAATCTTATTATATTCTAGACTGGTATAAAGCTTACATTCAAATGGTGTATTAATAACGTCAAGTTCTGGGACACTCTTTATAATAGTATAGTATAACGAAACCTCCATATGTTTGTAAGGAAACCCTCCCGCGTTCCTTCTAAGAAATTATTCAGATTCGGAAGTTTGTACTGTGTGGGCGAGCAAACATTATACGGCTGGATGATATTTCCCATTGGAATTCAATTGGAGTAACGTCGATTTAGTATAATAATAGTAATTTTAGGCTATGGCTGTGATTTCTTGATGTGGTGGTATTAAAAAAAAGCCAGTATGAAATAAAGTTATCCTAAAAATAAACTACAGAAACAAAAGTAAAACAAACCTAATTGAGTTCCAAACAGACATAGGAATCCGGGGGCAAAATTTTATGACAAGTAGGGAGTTCCTATATCGATAAACTCAATTGTCGATGCTTTTTCCATATACTAGTGATCGCCTCCAGCTCCAGCATTGTATGTATTTTTTGTAAGTATTGTTCTGAGTAAGTATGAAGTTAACATATTCAAAAGCATATCCAAAAACAATGTTCTGCCCCAATTACCTCCACAGAAATTGAAAAGTCATTTAGCCACCTGAAATAGATTTATCACTTTTATCAGCCAAGACGGAGAGGTTTCATACCCGAAAATTTGGAACAAATTCTGATCGTTTATTTTAACGGGCCATTCTACTTTTCGTTGTTCATAAGTTTTAGCGACGTTCTCACTAAACAATTTTTATTTCAAAAACCGGTAATGTGCTGCGCTTTCTAACTTGAAACTCGAAAAGGGACATAAATAAGCTTATATTCAGACTTATCCTGATTCATAAAAAGTTATTTGTAATAACTATAAAGTGAGTAACGCAGTGGACGTTGATGTCCCCGCCCTTTCTATTGAAAAAGTGCAATTTACCACTGAGTTACCAAGATTCTTCAACGATAATTAAGTAATTTAAAAGTTGTCTTTTTGAAAACCGCTATACTTAAACATTCTAAGTTCATGTTATTTATGTATACGCGGATTCATAATTTGGTACACTTTTTATCGGACGATAACAAAAATATACACTGAAAAGTAGAATGGCCCTAAAAATAGTAGATGGGACAATTATAAAGAAAAAAAACATGATGAGCAAAGTTTCAAAAATCTTTTTGAAAAATTAAGAACACAATTACGTTGCTATTTTGTTTAATATTTAAACTATTGATAAAAATATGTTTTTACCGGCCAAACTTGGAGCGATCACTAGTTTATAAAACAACCATCGATAATTGAGTTTATCGATATAGGAACTCCCTACATGTCATAAAAGTTTGCCCCCTGGATTCCTATGTCTGGTTCCGACCATCCTTTTCAGAACTTAACCTGTACCTAACCTTTTGTGATGTACCACCACTGTCCAAAGCCTTTCCATTTATATTCCGAATGTAGAGTTTCTTTTCTAAATGAAACCTGAAGCAATGTGTGCCAAGAACACAGGCTTCTCTAAAAATATGCTCAAAACGCCGCATTTTCTCATTTTATTTCACACTATATTTCAACCGCATAAAGCGAATTTTGTTCCCAAAGTGAGATCACGGGCCGGTGGTACAACCCTACTTTACCGGAGCCCTCCGCTTAACCTCCCAAGGCAAACCATACAACGTGTCATTGGAATATGAATCTATTGTAAATGAAATAAAGTCTATTTTCTCGTAAAGCGCAATGTGCAATAGGATGTACGTAATCAAGGGAATTTAATTTGAACTCTGTTGCAATAAAAATTAGGTATATTTTCTTATGTTTATAAACTGAAAATAGCATTATCGAACAAACATAATTGAACTTTATTGCCTTGACGGTAGATTCAAAGTCCCACTTACAAAAAACACCCTGTTTGCAGTATGGTGGCCCTTACGAGGTTAATCATGAGTCGTAAAAACAAAAGAAATTCCACTTTACTTCCTATGCACTAGATCTTTATTTCAATTGACATATTGTTCAAGTTTTATTACAAAGAGCCTCAGGAAGACAAAACTCATTTTTTTTGCCCTTGACTACATTAGGAGAAAGTTATCGTATTCGAAAATGCATACGATTGACGTAAGCTGCCGGATGGTCACGTCAAGCGCTTATGTTATACACATAACAGTTTTCTTAAATCGTTTACGTTAGCGTGAAGTATCTCGTCTAGGGCCATTTGTTACATAACTGAATAAAAGCTGTTAGTAACTGTAGAAGACCATTTCTGAACTTGACTATCTGCGAAAAAAAAGTACAGTGACTTTTGAAGCCTACATAATTATTTGAAATCTATTTCATTATGCTGGTAGGGCGTGACGTGATAATACCTGGAAAAATAATTTTATTATTCATCTTTAATCAACGTGTGTTAAGTTCGCCATTTTTAATGTTATGTTTTGAGAAAAAGTTTAAATATAAATGTTATTTGATCCATATTCATTCAAGATTATAAACATTATTATACAAATCAACACATTTTTATGTATCTTACAATTTTATTGGAGAGTTTTTTTTCCGCCTTCGTTATCTCTCAGTTAACCACCAAAGCAGCACCGGGCCCCGTAAAAGCCGCGCTACGCTCGCCGCGCACAATCAGCTTCTCAGTTCACACGCCGAGTGTTCGCCAACGGAGTGCAGGTGCATGCTGTCCTTGTCTACAGCGTAAACTTATTCATAATGCATTTCTGCAAGTTGCACCAGGAAGGTAAACCGAGCTTTTTATACTAAAATGAGTTTGATTAAAACAAGAACAAGGGCTGTATTCTACTCGGTAAAACAATATCGACACCAGCAATTAACACTACGCGAACTTGAAAATGTCAATTTTACAACAGAGCCAATAATAGGGAAACATGCGATAGCTTTTAAACCTTTTATGCTACATTTATGATTTTTTCACCGAAAGTTGTTCATAGCAGATTATACAATATGTCATTACTATTATTTGTATTATCTTCTTAATTTTGAATTTAGATCGACTTAGCTGAGTTTGTCTCAAGAATACAAAAAACAGTTCCGAATTAAATTACGCTAACTGATACTTAGCGTATTGTTATACGGAACAATTTGTTTTAATTTATTACTTGGTTAATCGATTTGCACGGAGACGGTTACAGGAAAGTTACATAGAAGTTTATAAATTAGATCAATAAAATTATTTTAAGGACCTAAATCGGAAAACAATACGGACAAGTCTATATTCACGAATTTAATAAAGTTAGCGTTGTATAGTTGGGACGCATTTTGGCGCGTTGAACATTACTTAATGCACCTAGTTGTACTTTTATAAACGTTTAAAAATAATATGCAAAAACCCAAAAAATACAAATAAAACATAATTTTTTTAAAGAATTAAAAAACCGTTTATTTAATGACTAAGTTTTTGAAATATTTCTTTAGCTTTAATTTCACTTTATTATATGTTTAACACTTAGGGTAAAACAAAGGAAACAACCTTTACGTAGGTGCATCAAATTGTTTAATTTAAAGACGTGGTTGTGCAGTTGTGCATATTTATCTATTTTACTGAAGCGGCGTTAACAGATATAGTTAACGGCAGATACTAATGCAAAGTATTCATTTTGACCTTTATGATTAGAAAACTCTCTCTTATATTGCTGCGCCCAACAGGGATCATAGTGTACGAATATCACCTATGTAAGTGTATTATGTATTATTATGAGTGCAATAAATAAATAAATAAATAAATAAATAAATAAACAAAGTTATTTTGTGTTTTATTACATATTGGACGATCATTTTTATGACTGCCAGTTCAGTTCCCAAAAAAATGCTCAGGTTCAGTTTGAATAGTCTCGGATTTTTTAGCACTACATTATGCCTAAACGGCTACTCTTACAGCTTAGTTTATTAATTTTATACTCCTTTTGTTACCTCTTTAGTATTTCTCGTAGTATTAGATTGTGCTTTAGTGAAAAAGTAAAGAGTTTTGTGTTCTATAGTCAACAAAAAACCCACATAGTTTGGCAATTTATGATTCCTTTCACTAGTATTATTCATGGGTAATGTGATTACTCTTCATAAAGTGACCCGCTGGCTCGCCAGACTTTTCTATACGAGTCGAGTATACGAGTGTTTTGTCCGACGTGTTTGAAAAACAGTGACGTTCTAAAAGATAGCCAACTACCATGTTCTCGGTTTGTATGGGCCCGAGGGACTTCGTCTTGTTTATGAACAAACAGCGAGACAATCTCCGTTCTTGTGTACTCCCAGCTGGTAAGAAAAACCAAAGAAAAATTGCGTGCAAATGTAGCTCTGTTTTTTTTTAACAGTTGTTACGACGTCATCTTTGTATGTTATCATGTAACAGAGAAAGGTTCTTTTGGATACACTTTGGCCATGTACTTTTGCAATAACTTGTGTTATACACTCAACAGGATTAACCCGCCTTGCTTTAATAACGTATTCACACTGTTGATAATAGAGAGCTTGTTTTTCACATAATCGCCAAAAATATAGCTTGTGTACTGACACAATTTCATTAAAACCATAATGACTCCTAAATTTTCTTATCTACACTACTCTAAACTAGTATTGGTCCTTATATATGAAATTAGCGTTTTATTATAGCAAAAATATCCCATAATATACCCATTTTTAGAGCTTTTTCACCTTGCCAATTTGTTTCAGGTGAATTAAAACTGTTTTATCACTCACACCGAAGCCGCCGCTAACTCTGACGTGGTTTGCGATGGATCCGCTTCCACAATCACTTTTAATTCTTCGTTATTAACTTGGGCCTCCGGCCGTCCACGGGGCTGGTTTAGTAGGTCAACATTTTCAGAACGAAAAGGGTGGAACTAACAACGTACCGTGTTTTCTTTTACAGTAGCTGCCTCATACACATCATTAATCCTTCGAGCCGTTTCTGCAGCCCTGGTGCCACGGTGGAACTCGTATTCATATACCGCGATATTTTAAGTTCTCCGTACTTTCAACAGAATGATGTCAAAGAAAAAACAAATGACGCGATAACAAATGAATCGCTAAATTCGAAACTCAAATACATGAGATAACATTTGAAATAAGTTTGAATTTAGAATTCTTAGCCAAACGCCAGATATTTGAAACAAAGTGGTGGCCAGTTCAAAAAAACGCCCATTTCATATGTAAGGACCCAATACCTAACATTATAAAGAGGAAAGATTTGAATTTTTGTATGTTTGTAACGAATAAACTCAAAGACTACTGGACCGATTTCAATAGTACATTGTTGCAGAGGATAGAAAGTACGAAATTTTTGGACGAGTCATATAGAGGGCCGAAACGTAGTTGAGGCCCTCTAGTGTACGAGTCCATAAATTGCACTTTCTACCGAGGCAGACATAGTGCTTTTCACAACTACTGAGAGGAAATTAAATAAAAATTCATATTCAAAACTCAAATTTTAATTCATGTTAATGTGACATCACCGTCAATTTTACCATAGATCACATTTTTTTTAATCTGGACCCCTATTCTCCTGGCACTCGAGATTCATAAACTAACATGCGAGATGAAAATGTCAACTCCATATAAAATTGTATTTGTTTCGCCATATCTCCCATGTAATTTCATCTCTAGTGGTTCGAGATTAGGGGCCAAGTTTGAATTACATTTAATAAAAGCAGTGACAAAGTTTTTAGTCTGTGTATCTTTTAGCAAAAATACACCTAATATTTTACGACACAAAATGGTGTGTTCTGATTGGTCGATTTCCATTTTTCATTTTAAGGAGCTATGACACAAAAATTGATTGATTGATTTTCATTGGTTCTTAAAGTTGAACAACAATGTTTTCGACCAATCAGCAAACACGCCGACAAAAACATTCTTGGTCTGTCCTTATAAGTGACGTTTTGTGACCCCAAACAAGACCATCTATGGCCATATTTCCGAGCAGAGTTGTGAAAAAAATTTACCGTAACATACACCCGTATTCGCAAACAATACTTAAGGAATCCTTCACTGAGTAAACGCACTGCGTTCAATCCAGCTCTGTGATTGGTCCTTTTTGACCGACCTTTTGTTTATGAGACGATTTGAACCACCCTGTGCGTTCGTGAGCACTGTGAGACCTCATAGTGGAGTTGTGAATACGGGTGTTAGTTTGTTGTTTGTTTCGTATTGTCAACTTTTTGATAGCTTTTATTTACTCGTCAGTAACAGCGGCCGAATTAAAAACCATACCATCCCAAAATCCAATGATATCTCAACAATGCAATCCCAAAACTGCCAATGTGCTGGCAACCCTACGGAATACGATAGAATGCCTCTATGCGAGTCATATAAATAAATAATAAATAAATATCAGGGGACAATGTCACACCAATTGACCTAGTCCCAAACTAAGCTCTAGGCTTGTACTATGGGTACCAAACAACGATATAAATACTTATATAGAGAAATATATACTTACATACATAGAAAACATTCGTCTCATGACTCGGGAACAAATATTCGCGCTCATCACACAAATATCTGCCCTTACCGGGATTTGAACCCAGGACCGCTAGCTTCGTAGGCAGGGTCTTTACCAACTAGGCCAGCGCGTCGTCGCAATATAGCAATCCGATTGTCTTATCCCTACACCGGAACACAACAATGCGAGCATGCCACAACTATACTAAAGCAAGTCACTTAATAAAGTTATCTCGAGCTATTTGTATGTATTCCCTGAACTAGAATCCCTACGTGCAATTTCCTTAGATAATCCTCTGAACCAGGTGCTACGGCGCTACGGCGTAACCGCTACGTGTGTTATCCGACACGTGCTACGGCGTAGCGCTATTCTCAAACAATAGAGTGCGGGCGGAGGTGTCCCTTTGTCGCTGTAACTACTTTAAGGAGATGATTGGGGATTGTGTACGGTGTGTTTTGTTTGACAAGGTTTCATCTGTGTGGGGAGATGCAATTTATTATGTCTATTTTAGTACTAAAAATAAACAAAATAAATTGCATCTCCCCACACAGATGAAACCTTGTCAAACGAAACACACCGTACACAATCCCCAATCATCTCCTTAAAGTAGTTACAGCGACAAAGGGACACCTCCGCCCGCACTATATTAGCAATTCGTGCTGGTTTTTGTTCGCTTATTTCTTTTTCTTTTACATCAAAATATAGCAATACATGTATTGACGTATAACCAGACATCGAGAATAAAGCTACAAATAAATTAGTCATACAAATAATTTTCATCACTCTAAACATTATTTTACGGACTTTTTTGTCTTTGCACCATTTTTTTTATTGATAATGGGTCTGCTCTCGATTCTTTTTTTTTTTTTTTTTTAGGGGACAATGTCACACCAATTGAGCTAGTCCCAAACTAAGCTCTAGGCTTGTACTATGAGTACTAGACAACGATGTAAATACTTATATAGAGAAATATATACTTAAATACATAGAAAACATCCATGACTCGGGAACAAATATTCACGCTCACCACACAAATATCTGCCCTTACCGGGATTTGAACCCAGGACCTCTAGCTTCGTAGGCAGGGTCACTACCAACTAGGCCAGCGCGTCGTCAAATTGTGCATAAGAGTTAAACATACATAAAATATACTAACAACCCAACCGATCACCAAACAATTAACCAATGATACATCATTTACTATAGTAAACAGTTTCATACAAGGTGGGCAAAATAAACAACTCAGCAGGAGATAGTTACGTAAAAGATAACGTCGGTGCGAATAAAAAAATCGCTATGTTATTTTTACCTACTTTACAGGAGACAAAAAAAACTGTTTATGAAATAGTATATACTGTTTTTGTTACATCTGATTTTGTTACATAATAGAGTAGTAGGATTTACATGATTTTCAAGAAAAATAAACAGTTCCTCCTTATAGATTTTTATGGTATTAACAAAAAACTAGAATTTAACTACATAGCGACTTTATTTTGGCTTACTTTAAATCGCCTTGTGCCCAATATACACATAGCGTAGTTTTACAACGTGGGAAGCGACACATAGCGGGTTTTGAAATGAATACAATTTGGTAATATAAGTCAACTTTTACTATTATATATATTGAAAATTTGAAAAACATGAATCCTTTTTGTTATCCGCTGACAAATTAGTTTGTTAGTTAAACTTAATCAATAAATCAAGCAAGTGTAATAAAAAAAAAGTTTTAAGTCCAGTCTAGCATAGTTTAATTTATACGTTAAGATGGTCGTAGAAATGATGATAATCTTTGTGCATTGTAGACTTTTAAAGATTGCTTATTTCGCTGTGTCAATTTTTGGACGGCTATTATATAATGGTCTTAATTGTAGTGCTTTATTATATTTACGCTGTTCAGGTCGCCTTTGAGGTAAAAGAGTGAATATGTCAGTGTGACGCAGTTTATATTTGACAACGCCATTTTTGTACCACAGGCTTCTTATGTCGGTCACTGTAGGGTCACCAGACCGTTTACCAGGCCTAATACTTATAAAATTGCCCGGCACTTCTTCGTAATTAAAAAAAAATGTGTGATCTAAATAATTTACAATATGTGGTTGTGTTGGCCTTGCTTGTCTCATACGTGCTATGTAGTCAGTAGGTGCAATTGGAGGCCTATATTGGTTTTCTAAGGTTGAATGAACACTGTCGACTTCCATCATGGTGTGACCTTTCTCAAATATCAGCTGTTCAATCTCAATACCTAAAGAGGTCGACGCATTAGACAAAGCACTACTCAAAACCTTATTTCTGTTCTGGTAACAGCAGCCGTCAGATATAAGGTATACTTTTTTATAAGCATAGCAGTGTTCTTTTAAAAAATGTATATTTAATACAGCTTGTTATGTTACTAGCTGTCACACCGCCTTCTCCATCATGCCATACATATAAATAAACATTTTTATCATTTTTGACATAAAAAGTGTAGTTATGTAATGCGAGCTTGCTTATAATATTGCCGGGAACACAACGAGCTTAGGGCAGAGGAGTACACTTTGCATGTCCATCGAAACCACTAAAACTGTAGAAGATATTTCATTCGCGGCTTTTTCCTTAGCTGCTCTGGCCTCATTTTTTTTATTATGTGTAAATTGTAAATATCTTCGGTTATATTGCCGTCTTTATAACCTACGCACGTATCACACTGGTCTTTCCTGGGTTTAAAAAACTAAATTTTTCTCTCCTCCAACTTTTCTATAAATAATTTACGTGTCACAGCATTTAAATTATTCTCCTTACACTAAAGTGTACACTTGTGTACACTTTGTGCATAAGGGTCTTATAGTGAAAAGTGTCCTCAACATATGTCCTATTACTATCTCCTCTACAATAATGACTAGGCACAACGGGTACTTGGTCAAGCCACAGTTCCACAGATCTTGATTTTAGAACTCGAGGTGTTGGCACTATACATCTATCTATTTTCCGTATCTTAGAGTTACTGGAGGAAGATTCAGTAGTGTTCGTAGTTCTGATCCATTCTTGAAACACGTCTTTTTTTAAATCGAAGGTAGCCAAGAAGAACAACTTACAGACTCAGATCTTGGCTCCAGTTAGACTTGGCAAGAAGCAGGCGAAACCGTACATCTTTTTTGGGTTAGTACTGTCCTCCTTTAAATCAAGCCGACGTTTTAACGTGCTACGAATTTGTACTAATCCATTTATATAGGATTTTTTAGCGTCCCACGATGGTAGATTCCGAAAATATTGAAAAATATCACTTCGGATTTCATCGCTTATAGCCCCTTAAACTTATTAAGTAAATTCGTTTTAAAAATCATGACGTCGAATTTAAAATATTAATTTAGCTAAAACCTCTACTTGTCTCTGTTTGGCCCAATGGTTGACTGGTAGAGAATGCCTCAAGCCATTAAGTCCGCCATTTCTACATATTTTATAAGAGTCGGTAAAACTATAATGCTTAATTTAACACAATATTATTGTATTTTTTAACTCATCCGCCATTACTGTCAAGTAAATAAGACTATCATAATATTGATAATACGATAACATGTCAAAAGCAATTAGGGTTTACCGAGTAGAACATGGCTCCACGACCGCATCGAGAAGATTATTTGTTTTTATTGGATACTTAAATAGATGCTAGTGCTTACACTCGTACAGTAACAAAAAGAAAGCTTTAAAAATCACGACTGTTGCTAACCAACTTTAAATCATTATAAATTCTAAATGATCATTAAAAATGAAAAATCATAATTATAAAAAACCTAACGATGATTTTTCAATACCTATTCAACTTGTCATAATTCGTCGACTCTTATTTTTTTCTGTATTACAAAATGGCGTCTGGTTGCCGCCATATTAAATTTTAATAATAGTGATATTTTTGTGACATTCTCTAGATTAACACCCGTATTCACAAACGTCACTATGAGGTCTCACAGTGCTCACGAACGCACAGGGGCTCTATTCAAGATGGTAAAAACAATATCGTATTTGATCTGTTATCGAATTGTCAACGTTTTGATAGCTCTTATTATCTTGACAGTAATGGCGGCTGACGTCATAACAATACCATAACAGGCAAACTACGATATCGTTTATACCGCCTAGAATAGGGGCGCAGGGTGGTTCAAATCGTCTCATAAACAAAAGGTCGGTCAAAAAGGACCAATCACAAAGCTGTATTGAACGCAGAGCGTTTACTCAGTGGAGGATCCCTTAAGTATTGTTTGTGAATACGGGTATAAGACAAATCGATTGACATAAGAATCATCAAAATCGGTCCACGCGTTTAGTTTCTACAGCACCACAAAGGAACAAACATACATATATAGACTGATAAACACATTACCCTCCTCCTTCGGCAGTCAAGTAAAAGTGCAGTAATTGCGATGCAACTTTAACATAAAATGTTTCAGTGCACCGGCAGTGCACACGTAAGCTGTTTTATTTTTGAGCCGGTAGCGAGCGAGCGAGTTCGCCTCTTTACAGAGGTAATCCCGACAATATTCCGCGTATTTCACTAAACGGGACACACAATAATTGCATCGTAAATTTTTTGTATGAACTATATTATATTCATAATAATAGCTTGCTGAATAAGCTTTTAAAAATGACGAGTTTTCGATAAGTTATTTCAACTTTTGATATTAAATAATGGGGTTTTATACCACACTAACGACCCGCCCTCACTTCGCTTCAGTTTGTTAGATGTCGACACAAAACAGAATTTAATATTTCTCTTGAACGACAACGTGATGGCCTAGCTGGTAGTGACCCTGCCTATGAAGCTAGCGGTCCTGGGTTCAAATCCCGGTAAGGGCAGATATGTATTTGTGTGATGAGCGCGAATATTTGTTCCTGAGTCATGGATGGTTTCTATGTATTTAAATATATAATTTCTCTAAGTATTTATATCGTTATCTAGTACCCATAATACAAGCCTAGAACTTAGTTTGGGACTAGGTCAACTGGTGTGACATTGTCCCCTGATATTTATTTTTTTATTTTATTTTAGTCACTTCTATCTATTGATAAAAACCGGATTAAAATTATTTCCGGAATTTGAAAGATCTAAGTGTACATAGTTGTATACTATGAAAGACGACATTAAGTATAAAAAAGCCATTACGATGAAAAATAATTTAATGACTAAAGTTTTTGTGTATTTTTTTTTAATATAACAATTGAGCATAATACGAAGTGAAATGCTTTCTTAATCGTCACTATCTTAAATTCTGTGTTAGGAACGTTGATACCAGATAATGTATTAAATGGTTTGCCATAAGTCAAGGGGCCCACAACAAGATGCATAACGATAAAAGGAAAAAGATAAAAGATAAAAAGATAACAAACTGAAGATCCTAGATAGACCTAACGATCTTTGGCGTCGGCCGTTTATAATTGTCAATTGTAAAAATAAAGTCATTTGAAAATCGTTATGTTTTCGTTATGCATTTCATCTAGGCGGGGGATGATTAAAATTACTTCTTATTTTTTTCTTTGAAAAGATGCCTAGAACGCATTATGCCCTGTTGCTGCATAAACCTAAAACGTGTTTAGTACAAAACACGAAGTTCCTAATTATCACTATGCTTAAATCTATGTTGTACTAAAACGCATTATGACTAAATCTGTTTGGGCTAAAACACATTAGGCCTAAAACGCATTTTGACTAAATCACGTTAACGATTATAGAAATATTAGAATATTTATTTTTAATTTTCATCATATAAGCCTTCTCAGGCAAAATCAATAAAAATGTAATAATTGCATTACCTGAAGTTTAGGCAAAACTTAGTCAAATGGCGGAGTACTGTAGGTATAGCACTACACAATAATGAAGTTTAGGCAAAACGCGACTTAGTCAAATGGCGGAGTCGGTACATTACAGAAATAGACTTTATACTCAATAGATCAACAGCGAAATAGACGAATTAACCATATAGCCTAAATGTTACCAAAGAATGAAGTTTAGCCAAAACGCGACACAGGCATAATGCGTTCTAGGCCGACGTAGAACAAAGGAGATCAAATACGATATTGTTTTTACCGTGTTGAATAGAGGCGCAGGACGAATTAAGCAATCTTATTAAGAATGCACGCCATTCAATGATGTTTATACGCTCTGACGGGACAACTTAAGATCACTGGTTAATAATCCAACCTTCGAGTTCAAGAGCAAGTTGTTTAAGAGCATCACCTACCATAGTCTCTATTGTACTAGGTAAAACCATATTGCTTTTGACCTGTTTTGGTATAGTGTTTAACTCGGTTTACCCTTCGACACCCATTTCATAGAACGTATCACTTCGCAGAGTTTTCGTTTCATAGAAAGCTATTCTCTGCTGAACCCGAGTTGATTTCAGGTTATCTTGTGATGGTTATACGTCTAACCTAACCTGACCTTTGTGAATCATATTAGAGGACGCCAGCAACTTTTTACGCGTCGAAATGGTTTCCCGCTACTCCCCCCATTTCTTTCCGTTGGGGGTCGATTTTCGGAAAATCCTTTCTTAGTGCACCCCTAAACCTCAAAAGGATCCTACATAGTAAATTTGGAATCTCTAGACCCAGCGGTTTGGGCTGTGCGTTGATATATAGAATAGAATGGAATAGAATAACTTTATTTCAGACTACAAGGCCCATATTTACAAATACCTTACAGACTAGCATACATATCAATATATAACATAAAATGAATACAACTATTAATAAATTTTCGCGGTGTCTGCTAGACGGCGACCACGAAATCGCCGATATAAGACTCCCCTCGGCCAGAATTCCTCCTTTAAAAACGTCGACAGATCTATGGTCGGTACTCTCATCACAAATGACTTAAAATTAACCTTGTGGCGAGGTTCTAACCACTCGACCCTAAGAGTAAATCCGGTCTTAACTCGTACATACTCTACGAGATCTTTTGCCTCCGTAGAGTAATGTAAACGGGACACGTACAGCTGTGTCGTGGGCGTAGCAGGACACAGCAAGTGGCTCGGTCCGGTCGGTGCAGTGCCGCACAGGTTCCTCGGGGCAGGCTTCTTCTTCCTCTCCACCCGGGTAAAGCCATCCTTGTCCTGCTTAGGACACGTCGGGGGCAACACCCTGCGAACGGGCTTACTGCGGTTCTGCGTCACCTCAGTAGGGAGCTGTGCTGGTTGCCTAGCGATTGGTCGCCTGGCAGCAGCAGCATACGCACGATTTGAGGTCGTCGACCGCGCGCATGTCACCACAGCCGGGACAGAGGAGCGGGCGGCGGGGCGCCAAGTCAGTGAGTCAAGTTTGCCTTTTATATGTATATATATATACATATATAAATAGATAGATAACTTAAAATTGACACGGGTTCAGCAGAAAATAGTTATGCATGAAACGAAAATTCTGCGAAGTGATATAAAGTCCATACCAACTGACTTGTCTTAATTAGTAAACACTTTTATAACCTCAAAATGCATCGTTTTGGCTAAAACGGCGGTCTTCTGGCGAATAAAGCAACTAAAGACCACATTTTGCGCACTATTTTTCTAATATTACATCATGGATGGTTTTTTTCATGACAAAATTGTAATTTTATGCGAAAAATAAGAAAAGTCAGATGGTATGGAGTACCGTAAAACGGGGTAAATAGGGACACAACCTAAAATCAAGCATATGTTACTAATAATAAGACTGAAATTATTTCAAGAGACGTAACGTTATTGTTCATTTAATACTTGTTCTTATTTATAACAAGTTATGACTTATTTTAGGTTGTGTCCCTATTTACCCCTTGATTCTTATTTTTCCCGTTCTACGGTATATATTCTATGAAATGTGTGTCGGTGAAAAAAGAGGACACCGTTTAACTCGGTCACTATTACTGTCAAGTAAATAAGAACAGCCTTAATGTTGATAACATGCCAAAGGCAATATGGGGTTAGCCGTGCAGAATAGAGCCCAGGATAATACCACAGCACCCACTTCCTATTAAAACAAAATGATTCACCGACCTCATGTAAATATTAATCCAGCAGCTCCAGTTAAAATTTATGAGCGAAGCAAAGTTAAATTAATGGGCATACGGTGCCTACGTTTATGTGGAATGTATTTTGGCTGAAAATGGCCTGGCAGCTTTGGGCCCGTGCAGGGCATAGGTGTTGTGTTGTAAAACTTTTAAGAACCTTGTTTGTTTGTTAAATATAAAAATATGTTATAACTAGCTTTGTCCGTAGAAGACGTTTATCGCTGCTCTCTCGGGAACTGTCAAATTTTCCAGGGTAAAAACTATCCTATGTCATCCAAACTTTCTCATTAGTAAGACAAGGTAGTATTAACTGTTAAGACAATCAAGAAATAATAAAAACCGGACAAGTGCGAGTTAGACTCGCGCACCGACGGTTCCGTGCCACCAGACTCACATAAATGGCTGGTTTTTATTATTTCTTGCTTTTCTTAAGGGTTAGAACAATAGTAAAACAATAAATGCAATGCATACGAAAGAATAAAATTAAAAAAGTTGAGAAAAAGTTTCTTCCCCCCTTATTGTTTATTTTTTTACTGTCTTTTAGGAAATCCATTGTTACAATTAGGACAAGGGCTAAAGTAGCACAACTTCCAATACGTCGCTATTTCCTAATTCTTATGACATGTGTACCTACGTATCACCTTATTATGACCTTCGGTATGCCGTGTGGTTGCCGGCTTAGAATAGTGCCACTCCATGTCTTCCCGTGGAAGTCGTAAGAGGCGACTAAGGGAATAAAGGCTTTTAGTATTGTTAAGCGATGGGCTTGCAGCCTGTCACTAATATACACTACTCAAAAGTGTTGGGAGTCTGAAGATTTGAGGGAAACCAAAGATGTAAAATAAAGTAAAAAAGATGTAAAAATTCGGAAGTTACAATATTAATTAAGAGTTAATTCTAAACGCAGGTGCCTAATGGTCGATTTGGGAACCAAGAGAGATTCAGTATTACGCGAATACACGACCCGCGGCGTCGGTTGCGGTCACGTTATGCTGCGTCGGCGCAACGTGCGCCAGTTGCTGGAACTGGGTCCGAGTTGCTAAGCACGTAACACACTGGTTAACATCTTAGCCTGTTTGTGCAAAATATGGTTACAGAATTATCAACAAGTTTTTAGAGTTGTTGGTAATTCTGTAGCTCGGTCTACCCCACTCTGGGAATGAAGGGGTGAGTGTATGTGGGTATGGTCATATTCATAATAAACTTACTTCATTTTTACACGACTGCCCTAAAAAAGGATTGTAATGTTTTCAGGGTTCATGTTTGCATGTATGTATGTATGTATGTATGTGAGTTTCTTTATTCCAGTATAACTTCTAAATCCCTTGACCGGTTTAGATGTCTGAGGTATCGTTAGAATCCTAACGTCATCCCGGGTGACACCTAAACTGTTAAAATTGAAATAACAACAACGGCAAAATGACAATTATTAATATATGAAGGTATATCGACGACAGTATAAAAAAATGCAGTCGGGATTTTAAGCTTGCTTTTCATATAGTTATTTACCTATACAACGAACTGACAATTTTAGCTTTGACCAGGGTGATATGAAAACGGAAGAAGTCATAGAACATACAGTCAACCACTTTATTCTATTGTTTAGCCAATATAGGACCCTGGTAAGGAGCCAAATGATTTATTTGTTTAGTTTATCCAAAACTAATATTTATTTGTTTCTTTGTTACATTTTCACAGCGGAGATATCCTTTTAGTGAAATGATCGGATAAATTCTTATAACAATTCTATTCGCATGAAACAACATAGAGAGAGACGGAAGGAAGCTCCGGTTGAAGTGTTTTTTCTACAATTTTGTTTAATTAAAGATAATTAATTCCAAAGACATGGTCGTGACTGCTCGATTTCCACGAGAGTTAAACTTATCCAATTATTTACTGACTTCTCAAAACCGCTAGAAGCATGGCCGTGTTCGCGATATTATGAAAAAAGTTAGTTTTAAACATTTACGTATACATTTTTTGTGTAGAGTTCAATATAAGACGTAGGTATTTGCTTTGTATTGTTTTATATTTTTGTTTTTCAACTCATGATGATTCCCCTTACTGATTTTATTACCAAATTTTTTCACTGTTTACTAATATTATTAATGTGATAGGTAGTGATTTTGTCCGTCTGTCTGTGTTTTTATTTCACTTTAGTTTATGCTATCTTGCTTCAATATCGTAAGATAATCACACTGTTGATGTAAGACAGCTCTTACTATCAAGCAAATGGTTGTATTATTAACGACTCCCCTACGCCTCTATTCTAAAAAAAAACATATTGTCTTTGAAGTATTATGGTATTGTTGTTAACTCGGCCACCATTACTGTCAAGTAAATAAGAGCTATCAAAACGTTGATAATACGATAACAGGTCAAAGATGATATGATGTTTACCGCCTAGAATCTCGGGCCTGAGCAAAAGTCGACCATCCAGTAGGCCCTCGTTACTATTATTGTTTTCTAACTGAACTGACCAGAGGGCTCAGACAAGATGCACTACGCTAACTAACGTTTCTATACGATTCGTTTTTAAACCAATCGCGTCACTGGTAGACCACGTGACTTTTCGTATCACGTCATCTACCAGTGACGCGATTGGTTTAAAAACGAATCGTATAGAAACGTTAGTTAGGGGTCCATATTGGCTCATATAAAATTTGTCTTTAGATTTTTTATACAAATAACGATTTGTGTCTATACTCATCATTTCTTCGAAAAATGTTGCTTGTACTTTTTTGTTCATACTTTTTTAACTCATAATCATCGCAAGTCATAATGCATTTTTTTAAGAAACTGGTACTTTTTGAGGATTGTTATAAATCTAACCTAACCTAACCTAATTTTATCTACACGTAAGATATTTAAGAAATTCTGATTTGTGTACGGTTCCACGAATATTGGCGTTATAAGTTCAGATGAGTATAAGTTCCGATCATTAGTATTAAAAAATATTATGAAGAGTATGAAGAGTGATCATTAATGATGTAAAATGGTATGAGAAACAATTTCGTAGTTCCAATAATCGGAGTTGCAATTTTATATGAACTTTGGCGCACCCGTTAGTTAGCGTAGTGCATCTTGTCTGAGCCCTCTGGGCGGTATTATGACATAGCTATGCAGTTCAGTCTAAGGTGACAGAAAAGGACAGAGCTATATAACTGCTATAGCTCTGTCCTTTACGCTTTCCGTAAAATGAACGATATATCCTACTGCATATGTCATAAATCATAATAACCCCCCTGTACAGGTGAATTGATAGTGTAAGCTTTGAGACAGCAAAAACAAGGTCAGGCGGGGCTATTTCAAATCAGGGGTAAATGCGTCATTGAATAATTTTCAAGGGAATAAGTACTACGTCGCCCCTACTAAGGTTGTCTGGAAGAGATCGCTAATTAGCGATTAGACCGCCTGTTGTTTACCTGTATTCTTTTTAAATGTGCTGTTTCTCTGTTATGTTTTTATTTGGTGTACAATAAAGTGTTTTGAACCTTGTATTGTACGTTTCGAAACAATTTTTGCGCCCTTTTACAATAGTTTAAGTAGGTACCTGAACTTCTATAAAATGGAACAGAAATAGTTATATAACGTATTATTCCCTTAAAATATTTAAATGACGCATTTACCCCTCAGTCGGATTTGCCCCGCCCGGAAAAACAAAGACGAAGTCGCGAGCGAAATCTAGCTAGCAATAAGCTCGTGAATCGCTTTAAATTTAAACGGGGACTTTCTCCATAAACACCATAACTCAGGTTAATGGATAATAATTCCATGGCGTAACGGGCGAGCGAGCGAACAAGCGAAACGCTGCGTCACTGCGAGCGCTAAAGGGTTAATTCTGTCGGCACACAAAGTGTTAACGTCATAAGAGGATAAGTAATGTCTTGTAGCTTTCACTAACTAGAAATTAGTATGTCAGTTTAATCTTGTAAGGCTTACGTCAAATTTCGTTAGTTCGAAAAAGAATCTTGTGTCGGTCAACTAAAGTCAAAATTCGCTTTGACAAATATCCTATTTAGGACGTTGGGCCTTACGAGGGTAAATCTCGGGCTCTATTATACTCAGTAGAATTATATAGCTGCTCTGTTAATATGTTATCGTAGTGTCAATGTTAGAATAAATCGTTACTAACTTGACAGTAATGGAGGTCAAAAAAAAAAGGTCATATGTTTAATGCAATCATTATGCTTTTACCGAAAAGAATAATTAACATATTTTCACGTCACTGCTCAGAAATGTGGCAAAAGATGATTTGTTCTTGGTCCCTAAAACAATCAATAGTTATAAATTGAATGAGCAGGCCTTCTAAGAATTACTAAGAAAAACTGGACCACAATTTAAAAATTGTTCCATTGAGCAAGTCGACCAATCATATCGCTCTGCTGATCGACCAATTAGGACACGACTTGTGCTGCATATGAAATTAAATTGGCCAATGAGAAGTCGTTTTATTTTTTAATAATATTCATCCGTTTACAAAAACGTCTTTGAATGACTGGCCACTAAGAACGGTATCGTTAAAAAAAAATGGCGGGAGAACTTAAAAATGTTAGTGTGTTGTATATTTATTGTACGAATTAATTTTTATTTCCTTGCAGTAGGTAGTCGTGAATAGCACAGTGTTATGCCTCGGCCGAAAGTGCAATAGATAGACTCGAACTAACACGTCCATCTATTGCTTACTTTCTAACCTCTACAACAATGTACTATTGATACGTATGAAGAAAAAGGACAGTGCAACCATTTTCCTAGTAGCGATCGGCAATCTTCGTTTCTCTATGACCACACGAGTGACAAATATACTGTCGGTTGCGAGTGAAAGCGTGACCACAGAATAAGAACATATAGCATAGAAACCGGACTATAAGCTATCTTACTCTACTTTTTAGATTACGTATTACATGAGAAAAAATGAAACAAAAAGTAGGCTTCTTTAACTGTCATTGTCACAAGGTTTTACACAGAGACTATTTTGTCCTTCCTATAGGAAGGATTTGTCTTTCCTGGTCTATAGGTCCAAATCACGCCTTACTTGTGACGATGTACAAAATAACGAAAGAACAGGTATAGATTCATCTCTTTCCAACTCAATATGAAAACCATAAGTAAAAAGAAGTGAACCATAATGTATTTTCTGGTTATTTAGTACGGTTTAGCCTCGTGTGGTTGCCGAGTTAGAATAGTGCAACTCCATGTCTTCCCGTTCCCGTGGATGTCGTAAGAGACGACTAAGGGAATAAAGGCTTGTAGTACTGCTAAGCGATGGGCTTGCAACCTGTCACTAATACAATTATAGGTTATAGAATTATCAACAAGTTTATAAAGATGTTTGTAATTCTGTGGCTCTGCCTACCCCACTCTGGGAGCGAAGGCGTGAGATTATGTATGTATGTATGTAGTATGGTTTCTATGCCTTTAGTCTTTCTTCTGTGATAGCGACAGCCAGCCGAAAGCTATTAAGAAGCTGGCAATATTGCAATAACTGCAGCGCCTCGTAAACCATATCGACTTTGAAATGTTGTGGTATTGTATATAACTCGACCGCCATTACTGTCAAGTAAATAAGAGCTATCAAAACGTTGACAATATAACAAGTCAAAGACGAAAGGGTTTTTACCACCCAGAATTGATCCTTGATCGCAATAGCCAGCCGAAAGCTACTGAGAGGCTGGGAATACTGTAACTTCCTACGGATATACCCTCTTATTCATAAGAATAGTTACAATGAACCTGTTTTGGTTAATGTATGTTTCGTCACTTTCTGTCAAATTCAATTGTTGCAATGAAAGATAAGGCCAAAATATATTTACAGCATACTTTAGCTATTGCGCGCGTTTATGAATGGGAGGTTTAGTACACTATACAAAAATGATACTTTAGTATAGGCACTGTAATACTTCAAAAGCTCATCAAATATGTACTTAATTCTGGTTAACGGTGTTGCTCACACAAATTTAATGTCATCTTACTCTTTAAGTTTGTTTAATTAATTTCTTGTTGTGACTGTTTGTTGACCCAAATAAATTTAAAAAAAAAGTATCTCGGCACAGAAACTTCATGAGCAAACTGTTAGTATTGACTTGTCTTATCTACCTGGTACTGTAAATCAATTTGTATTCGACTATCAGCTTAGGTTGCATTTGACCAAACTGGAATAAGCTCTAACTAGGTTAAACGCCGAATTTGTATAGACTAATCTCGGATTTAGTCTTATTCCAGTTTGCTGAAATGCGGCCGTAATTATTTATATCCAATACTAATGTACTAATATCAAATTGAATCCCAACGGCCGTCATAATCCCTTCCCTATCCATTAAACCTGGTATAATTGATATATCTAGACTGTGATTAGCTTCTCAGATTAATTAAACGGTCAACATGGCGGCGTACGCACACGTGTCAATACGTGTTTGTGAATACGTTGTATGTTTGTGTTTGTTAGCTGGTTGATTGATGGACGATCGGGTTGATCACGCTATTGAGGGCTTGGCTGTTTGGTTCTATTGATTGTGGTTAGTGTGAGCTGATTATTGGAACACTTAAGGTGATAGATAATACTAATAATTGGTAGAAAAACTGGCTTGTTGACTTTATATTTGCGTTATTCGTATAGAAACTTAGAACAGTTCTATAATGTTTTTAGGGTCCGTACCCAAAGGGTAAAAACGGGACCTTATTACTAAGACTCCACTGTCCGTCTGTCTGTGTACCTATCTCATGAACCGTGATAGTAGACAGTTGAAATTTTCACAGATGATGTATTTCTGTAAAACAATAAATACTATTAACAAAATAAATTAAATTTTATCTGGGGCTCCCATAGAACAAACTTTTTTTTTTTTACTGTGACTTTGATTTAGTTATGCAGCACTTTCCCTTTTTCTCACCGCAAACTAAAATGCTTATCTAGTTTATCGCTATTTCTTTGGGTTTTTTATCCACGGTTCTTGCCTCACGTCAGTTTAAAGTTACTATGAAAAACATTAAAAATAAAAAAAATACAGACGAATTGAGAACTTCCTCCTTTTTTTGAAGTCGGTTAAAAAAATAAGGTATGTGACGGAAAAAAACATTGCTTTAAGTACATCAGTATCAATATTATCATAATTAAGTTCAGCATTCGTACCTTCTTTGTGTAATATGCAAAAACATATAAAGAAATGAATAATAACTTTCCCGTAGCAAAACGGTATATCCACCCATTGTCAGTGTTTATAATTTGTTTCGTAAATTTAAATTAGCATTATCACTCCTGAACAAGTATACACGATTTGGTCTCCGACAGAACATTATTGTACACCGCAGTAAGAGCGATTAATTAGTGGAATAATCGGCGCGGGCGACGGCGGAGGAAATTAATTGTCGAGTGAATTAGTGCCGTCACAATCAGAAATATTACTAGCTCGTTTTTCCCTACTTTATTTGCGTTATTCGTAAGTAAACATTTTTGGAACGGTTCTACAGGGTATTCCAGAACTTAACGTACACTACAGCTCATAAGTATGCGTATATAATGAGTGCCTAATCATTATTTAGTCAATACTACTGCTACAAAAATAACTTTCAACATAATACTGTCGAATCAGAACCAATGGACTCTTTTAGATGCGGGTTACATTTTTATTTAGGTAATATACAGAGCCTGAAATCTGTGCCAGAGCATCCTTTTTAAATCTCCAGTTATCTTATTGGGACGATTTGAAAAATCATTATTTGCTATTTCACACAAAATTAAACAATTTTGTATAAGAAATAGATTTATGGATTTTTTAATGACTGTCTGCCGATAAATGGGATATTCTCAAGGATATCTTGGATACCATTTTAAAACTTGAAAAGTCAGCTAAATAAAAAATTCAAGGTGCACGCAAAATTATCAAGTGACTCCAACTTAGCAGTATAATTCTGAAAGTTGATTTTGTTTACAATTGCATAGAAATAATAACGAGTGCCTAAAAAATACTTATGAGCGTAAATAGTGTGATCTTCGCCGTCTAGATGATTACTGTATTTTCAATAAGTTGGACCTCAATCCTTCTAAGTGTTTTACATTAACTTTTTCACGGAAATTGACTCCCATTTCTACCTCTTACACGTTGAAGGGAAACATTCTTCAAAAAGTGGTGGACTGGTGGTTCATCCAACCACCCATCCAACCATCCAACAGTGGTGGTGGACTTGGGGGTCATCCACGATTCTAAACTTATTTTTAATGATCATATTAATGAAATAGTATCTAAAGCTGCCAAGTGCCTTGGTTTTATAATGCGTAGTTCAGCTTGTTTTTCGCGTCCTAAGACCTTGAAAATCTTATATTGTGCTTACGTGAGGAGCAGGTTGGAATATGCATCTCAGATCTGGAATCCCCAATATCAAGTTTATATTGATAGGATTGAACGTTTGCAAATTAAATTTGTTAAATTTCTTTGCTATAAATTAAATGTAAAGTATAGTTCCGGCAATTACTTTAACCTGTGTAAGCTTCACCATCTGTTACCGCTTGTAAAGCGCCGGGAGGTTGCCGATATAGTTTACCTACTAAATATCGTTAACAGTAATGTTGATTGTCCTGATTTGTTGGGCAGAGTCTCTTTTAATATTCCCTCTAGGAGTGTGCGGAATTATCGTCCTATTTCTGTTTCCCGGGCTTCAACTAATTATAGAAAAAATAGTTTTTTGTGCAGAGCTAGTAGGAGTTTGAATAAAGTGTTAATGAATGATGTATTAGACTTTGACATATTTGCAAGTAATATTAACACTATTAAAAATAAATTAATTCAATTTTTTGTAAACAATCTTAATCCAAGATAAATCTTTCGAGTGCGGGGTTTGCGGTGCCGGTAGCATAGTTATAGTTCACAGTAAATGTTTGGTGACCTGTAGTAGTTGTAACATATTTGCACTGTATAATCGCTGTAAGGCTCATTCTTTTTCAACATACTTAATTGCTAAATGTGAGAACCTGTAATTGGCTTTGTGTTGTTAATCTTAATTCTAAATTTTTGTAAAGCTGTTGGTTTTCCATGGATCCATAAATAAATAAATAAATAAATAAATAAATAAATAAATAAATATTAATGAATATAAAAGCCCTTTCCATACCGGTTAAGAACATAGTTTTAACTTTTCAATTTGTTAATAAGTTTAGGAGTTATTAAGGTTTTAATGTTACGGACAAAGAACACTACCTTGCGGTACACCTTTGCTTCCCTTGGTTTAAACAGCTATAATTTGTGATTCCAAAACTTGATATCCAATCCTTAATAACAAAACAACGTATCGAATTACACTATAACTCCAAACGCATTAAAAAATAAAAACTTTTTGGTTAAGCCACTGAAGCATTTCTCGTTTTTAACCGAATTCAAAAAAAGGAGGAGGTTCTCAATTCGTCTGTATTTTTTTTTAATGTTTGTTACCTCAGAACTTTCGACTGGGTGAACCGATTTTGAAGTTTTTTTTTTATATTTGGTGAAGTGGAACTGATGATGAAGACCACAGATGGCCACCGGAACTCCTAAACGGTATATATTTCGAGGGTGGCGACAAGATATTTCGATTAAGATAGTTGAGTGACTATGACGAAGCATATTTAGGTTTAAATATATGACTATGACTTTCCCAAGGCGTTGCTTGCGGCGAGATTGAAATGTTCTATTGTTTCTTGAGAAATGGGAGAATAACAGCATAATTACGATCACTAAAAAGTATAAAATAAAAAAAAAGTTAAAAGAAAACAAAAACCCGCCTTCAAAAAGGAAAAAATAACTTCTTTAAAATGGTAGGTAAATAGGTCAGTCCAACTGAAGTCGGCGTCCAACAATATTTTAACCAAAAGCAGACTTCAGTTGGACTGACCTATGTAACTACCATTTTAAAGAAGTTATTTTTTGCTTTTTGAAGGCGGGTTTTTGTTTTTTTAAACTTTATCTTAACCACTTTGACTATTCGTAACATCGAAAAGTTAAAACTATATTCTGTGGATCGGTAACGAAGGCGCTTTTTATGCGAAAATATTAACGACAAGTTCTCGAACCTGTATAATGTTAAGAGTCGAGTTAATCATAACAAATTATATATGTATTTCAATTTATGGATTAAACCTCCATAATTATGTAGCTACGGACGGTCCCTTTGAAATCACACTTGATTTGACAGACAGATAGACAGGCAGGCAGACAAACAGACAAGCAGACACTGACTGGTGGACAGACGGATGGATTGACAAGGCAAAACTATAAAATACAAAAAAAAAGTAAATTGCGTAGCTTACGCGCATTTAATGTTTTTCAGCAAAACCTTCTAATAGTAAACGTTTTTATGCATAACTATAATGTGATATAATTTTCACTAATACAAAGTGTGACATGTTTACTTATGCAACAAGCAACGACTTAAATTTTTATGAATTTCAATCAAATTATTATGTTTAAACACGTTTTCCTTTCCCTCAAGGTTAAGTTTGGTAAAAATACCTTTACAAAAATAATAAAAAGACGCGGCTTGAACATTTGTAGATTACTAAACGCAACCACCAATTCTTCATCATTTCCCAGGGGTCAAACTATCAAACAATATGTATCCACAAGAGACCCATGATGGTTGATAAAATCGTACTTAACGGGCGAATATTTTAGCCCAGTTTTCTCATTAAGACGTATGATTAGTGGGCAGTTTTGTTTTTCGTCGCAGCAAATTTGTTTGTCAAAGCTTTTAAGGGAATATAATTACGTTCTTATTTCTCTGGGATTGAATGATTAAGGTTGTAATTATAATGCGGATTTAACAAAATCTGTGGTTAATTGTGCGGAGGTAAGCGGGAAAATGGGTTTATTATTAATGTATTTTTTATGGTTAAGTAATGTAAAATTGTTTTTGTTTACTTTTGTCTTACTTGTAAATATTTGTAACCTCCGTATAGAAAAGAGGACATTTAAATTCAAAATATTTATTCAGTTAATAGGTTACATGAGGGCAGACCTTTAATAGCCGTTATTTTCATGTAACGTTATCTTTTATAACGTTATCTTGAATGAATAACGTTATACTATAACGTTATTTGAGGCCTTACGTTTAGCGATATCCATTATAACGTTATCAAACAAAACGCTATACGTATACTTCGGTAAGCGCTATAATAACGCTAATAATACTTTGGTTTATCACAAAAAATGCATTTGAAAATGCAAATAACAAACGCAGATTTAAAAATTACGTTAAACGAAAATAACGGTTATTTTCATTTAGCGTAATTTTTAAATCTGCGTTTTTTATTTGCATTTTCAAATGCATTTTTTGTGATAACGCAAAGTATTTTAGCTGGCTATTTGAAAAGGGACGGTAAAAGGAAGGAATATATGAACGGACATCGAAAGGACGTTGGTTGCGATGTCTAAACGGACAAAAATTGTCCCTTCTGGGACGTCGGCCAGACACGCAAAATGCCTACCTAAGGAGCGGCAACAGCGCGTCGTTCATAAGTTTCATAACGTTGTTATAGCGTTATTTAAGTGTAACGTTATTACGATTTCGTTACGGTGTAGCGTAACGTTATGAAAAAATATCGATATACTTAAACGAAATTTTGAGCACTAACGAAATATAACGTTATGATAACGATTATTATTCATAACGTTATAAAGGTCTGCATGAGAGCTCTTTTACACGTCCGTAATAATGGAACCTAATAGATGGACCTATTGGAAAGCTTGTTTGATCATGATGGTTCCTAGCTAGATTTCACGAAAATCGGTTGAGGTATTTAATAGTTATCAGCTCTCAAAAAAGAGGTTGCCATAGGGGTTATTCTTTTCAACAGTTATTTCAACAACAAATTAAAAAAAGTTTTCATATGTACTAAAATATAAATCAGGACTTAATTTAGTAATACAATATTTCATTTACCTCGACGTTTCGACTGTGTTACAACAGAAACTCACGAGAAGACTATGAAGAAGATTTGTAGTTTTAGTATGTGTGAAAATCGTGTTAGGTTAAAACATTAAAACAAGGTACAGTTTTCGTATTTTTATTCCTGTAAGTGATTTTGCATGCTTAACGCCCAGGGTACAGGTTCTGTACACAACTTACTATATAAAACACTATCGAATAACAAACATAAACATAAACCAGTACATTAAGAAAACATACAAGTATACAACAGGAGCTCTTATCCCTAAATAATGTTTGTTTTCTTTCAGAAAACTTTAAAAGAGACAAATAAATAGTATAATTATAGTGGATCTTTTTTCAAAGAGAAGTCCCGTGATACAATTCAGTTTGATATCATCGAAGTTTGAAACCTGTGGTTTTCTGAGCAAAATACGTATTAAAACGCAAATAGATATGACTATGTTATTTTAAGTAATTACTCATAATTGTCAATCTAACCAAGCAATTAAAATGAAGGTTGTCTGCCTCAGACAGAGGCAAAGTTCAGTGAACTTGCTCCTTATACAAATAACGTACTTGATCCCTTTAAAATTGTCATTTATTTCACTGAAAGCTATTTTTAAAAAGCTGGCGATTAAAAAAACAACTTTTCTTTATGCCATGGATGAGGCAAACGAGCACACATACCACCTAATGATAAGTGGGATCCGTAGACATAGACATTTGCAAGTCTCAAAGCTACAATCTAAAGATTGCAATACCCCAAATTGCGATACCAACTTTGACGACTGAGATGCTATCTATACTCGAAAATCTAATTAAAGACCAAAATCTGACAGTTTCCGTCTTGATTATTTCGTTATTTTAACATTATTTCATAAAAATATGAATGAGAACTCGTGTAACGAGTAATATTAGGGTAAGTTTTATTGTTAAAAATACCTACACTTAAACCAAAATGCAGTAATCACAGCGAATGTGCGCCCGATGAGGTTAAGATTTTGGTCTTAAATTAGATTTTCGAGTATAGTAATTTCACCGGTTGTCTAATACCCAGACCAGAACACGGCAATGTGAACACTACTGCTTGGCGGAAGTTTAAAGGATGGTGGTAGCGATCCGGATGGATCTTGCACAAGCTCCTACCATCACTTTTGCTTTTGCCTTTGTTGTAGACAGATAGATAATTAACTTTACATTCGGTAAAACGAAAATTCTGCAAAATAGTGTATAGGTACGCCCGACTGTGGGCCTATGAAATCCGCCGAAGTAGCTTCGTTGATACGGTCACTACCAACTAGGCTAATGCGTCGTTCAATTAATGGTCGCATTTGTTGCCGTGGATATTTGTAATCGAAACCTACGACCAATGCGATAGCGTCCGTAGAACGTGGCTTAAATAGAAAATTTAGAGCATTTGTTAAAGATTTAAAAAATACCTATATTAAAGAAGGAAAACAAGACTAAGTGTTATATTTTATGATAAAATATCATTGCTCTAGGGTTATAAATCAGAGTGTACAAATATATATAGACGAAAACGTTAGTACGAAGAAAAGGCCACCGATATTTCCTCTAAAGCCGATGTTAGCTTTATGCTCGAACTGCTCGAGCGCGCGGTTGGAGCGTTCAGAATGAGGTTGTATTTACAAAAACACTCAATTTCCCCATGTGACTTTACTACCGAGTACTCTTATATATTTTCATGTAGTGTAAAAAAAGGAAAAATCCTGGAAGCTTCAAAGCGGTGATTCAAAGAATACAATTAACATTTTTTTTTAAATAAATGCTGCACTCATAATAATTAGTAAATTATAGATGACGAGGAATAGACCCTCACCTCTGGTTTGCCTTTATTGGCCGGTCAGAGTGGAGTCGCAAGAGCTATATGCACGAAGGGCGGATGTGTTACCGAAGTGGCAAGTGGGCACCTCAAGATGGGTTAAAACATATTGAAAAAGAGGCCCAGGGGCTATATTTTAACCGGTAAAATAATTTAGCTTTTGACATGTTATCATATTGTACACTTTTTTAATTTTAACATAAACGTCTGTACGAAAACTTTATGTTAGCTCTTATCTTCGTGACAGTAATGGTGGCCGAGTTAAAAACAATATGATAATTATGTCAAAAGAAATAAAGAGCTCAACCTCATGATACCATAAGTCATTTATTTCTCAACAAAATCCAAAAATCCAAATTACATCCACAACACAGGTTTCGTTAGGTACGCAAACAAAGACACTTAACCACTAACGCCAGCCTTAGTAACTACCTACCTACTATACTTGTAAAATCAGCAACAAACTTCGTCAAACACACACCCTAATTTCCTCCATGATTGAAACCAAAAGTGCCGAAAACACTTGCAGCATTGCCCCGCTGTATGGCCAATGAAATCTATTGGACAAGGTATGTCCCGGATCGGGGGTCACAGTCACATCCCCTGTCCCTTAATCTGCGCCCTAGGTCCCTAAAAATCCGCTTAGCTTCAGCCAGGGACCGAAAAACCCTATCGATTTGATTAACCCTATCGATAGCCAACCCTATCATTTGGTTACCCAATCTATGTGGTTACCCTTTGATTGAGTTACCTTAACGTTAGGGCGAACCCCTTTGAATTAGTTAACCGCATCCATAGAGCTTTCCAAGTTCATTAGGGTTTCGGTAGTTTAATATTTAAGCACTTAGCCTTGACTGGGTATTACCCCATTGATCGCCTCTCTCTTGTTTGCGCATTCGGGCGAATTCTGGGCTCGTTTAAGCGGCTACTTCCAATTTTTAGGTAATGCAATAATAAATCGAAACTCTTGCCCATAGAGATCAAACCAGCTTGAAACCGTTTGATTAAGTTTGAATAGGGTATCAGATGATGGCGTATTGGGATAGGGTTAGCGCTTAGTCGAATTAACTGTATCGTTTGGTTGCCCTTTCATTGAACTAAGTATACGATAGGCTTAGCGCATCCTTGGGGTTTGTAAAAACAAGTCTATCAAATACCATATCGAAAACCCCTTTCGCGCTAAGCGGTTCCGGTCCCTGACTTCAGCACACCAAGTCTCACCCGTCTCAACCGCCACTGGCACAAACTCATATGCTGACTTCGGGTATGAGTACTTAGCGTGTCATGATTGCGATATTGAAGTAATTAAAGGCTTAACCGAAGCAGAATAAAGGCCCCGGTCTCACGTTTGTGGTTGCGTGGTGTAACTATAGATGTCGGTAGTGTCGACGCAGCCGGCGCGGCCGCAGTCCAATTAGACCTCGCTTGACGGCCATGATTAATTGCTTGTTATTGTGTCGACGCGACGCTTGCAAATATCAAACGATAACGTTTAAAGTATGTCACTGTAAAGTATAGACATACTAGTGTCTATCTAACCTGTGACACAATAATATCTTATCTGTCTGTCTGAATCGTATGTCAAATAAACACGCCTGTTAATTACTTACTAATTGGTTACTTGTATTAAATATACCCTGACTTTACAGTCACATAAACATAATCTTCTGGGAATAACTGTCCTGCGTGGGTATAGTCCATTCGCTTAGATAGTGTCGCTACACTCACACGTACTTGTGGTTATTGTAATAAAATACGAATATAATTCGACATAAACTGCCAAATTCACTTGCAGCGTAACACCCGCTAGTGAATTTGTCAGTTTACATCGAATTACTTATATTCGTATTTTATTACGATAACCACAAGTACGTGCGAGTGTAGCGACACTGTCTAAGCGAATGGACTATATAGCCATTATGTCTTGAGCAAGCAAGTATAAAGATATTTATTTCTCTATATAGGTATGTTTATCGTTGCTTAGTTCCCATAGAACAAGCCTAAAACTAGAAATAGGAATGGAGATTTTGGACTATTTCAATTTGTGTGACTGTCCCTTGATATTTATTCGCTCTTTTTCAATATTTCACCAACGGCTTTGTTTATTTAACTTTATTTTAAATAAACTAATGCATAAACGGCGTACTTAATACCTAAACACATTGTGTATCAGGTATTCATTAGGTTAACAGAACATTGTGGGTTTCTGTCAAGGTACCCGTTTAAAGTTATAATGTAGTTGCGTGGTGTACAAAATAACTAACTAAACAAAAGAGACCATGCGGCTGACCTAATGCCAGATGACGAGACATGGTCCCAGCTTAGCATGTTGTTGTTAGTAACACCAGCGCTAGTCGTCCGCAGGGATCATTTGGTGGCCTCACCAAAACTGTTTCTAAAGAACCAATAAGAGCATAGACAATAATTAATTTCGTGAATTTACACGTGAAGTTCGGAGAGCAGATTGGAATGGCGCGTGGCGTTTCCCGCGGTCCGAACTTTACGTGTGCAGGCCGCTAATGATAACTCAGCAACCCACTTGATATTCGTGTCTTTAATAATAGTAAGGATTAATGGTGGCACGGGTACCACAGTACCGCTTCATGAACAAGGCCAGGCGGAGCACGCCCCACATTTACTGCGAAACTACAAAATTCGTCACTGGTACTGCAATACCGCGTAAGTAACAAATTCCATAAGCTGCAAAATGTAACTTATTGCCTTGCATGCAAAGGTGTATTTTGCATCTTATTAAATTTGTTAATTACTCGGTATTAGAGCGCGTACGCATAGCGATCCGTTTTACAGGTCCGTTATTTGACGTATGTAGTTGTATGAGCGAGTTCACACCCAAAACAGTATTCTGGATCCAGTAAAAATAAACATTACAAGCTGAAAAGATCCGATAAAACGGATCCTGTAAAAACGGACGTTCTATGTGTACGCGCCCTTACAGTATCACCGACGAATACGGGATCCCTTTCTCACCCATTGTACCGAATTTCGAAAGTCAGAAATCGATTTCCATTTTATTTATATCTCATTAAGTCATTACTCATAAGTATCGATAGTCGTGAAAATTGGAAAGTATGAAGACTGTGTCTTATTCAATAACCCGCATGCTTTTAGTGGTACCTACATTGCGTGGCTGCATGACCTTCCAGCGCAATACCGTAAACTCGGGTTACTTTAGCCCTAGGGGGTAACATTGCCCACCCTTAAAACTATAACTATTTTAGTGCTAGTCATCTTAAATTGGTTCAAGAATTTTAGAACTACATAAGTAGCTTAGGTCTGATGTATCATTTAAAAGAATAATTAAATTTTAAAGATGGTTTTTGGGGTGGGCAATGTTACCCCCTAGGGCTAAAGTAACCCGAGTTTACTAATTAATTTTATTTATTTATTTATAATGGATTTCTACAAGCATGCGGGCTATCCACCCATTGAAACTGGGCCATAACGTTTAATAATTCTAACGTTAATGATAACGTTCAAAGGCATATTGATATTTATTCAGAAATACTTGTATTTTAGGGCAAACATTCTTAAGTCATATTTGCTTTCTTAGAAATTTATAAACCGAGTCATGCATGCACTTTGGTTTCGAGTACTAAAGATTCGGCCCTTTTCCAGTATTTCTCGGATTTGATTCTAAAAAGTACGCCTAGGGCATCTCCTTTCGATGCTTCAACTCACTTTCTCTCTGTATATTCTTTCGTCAATCTTATTTCATCCATCCTTTCCAAATAACCGAACGATCGAAAGATGCCCTTTTCAATCTTAGTCACTACATCTTCTTTTAGTCCACATTTCTCTCTGACCTTTCATTCCTTACTCTATCAATCAGTTTCACACCACACATACTACGCAAAGAGCGCATTTCAACTGCATTTATACGACTTTCATGCTTGTCCTGCCACACCCAACATTCACTACCAACACTCCATTGTGCCTTCTCCATACCATAAAAAAACCTTAACGCTGTTTTTTTAGGACGGGCGCCTATGCTTATACTGTAAATATTTTGTGACGAGGGGAACACCTTAAAATTCCGAATTACTTTTTTCCGAATATTCATTTGTCAAAATTTTCATTTTTCCGAAAGCTATGTTACGCTGGAGCTATTTTAAATTATATGCATACTTTAATTGTCACACGTAAGTTAGATTAGGTGTGATTTAAATAAGCGATAGCAAAAAGTTAAGCCTTCTATCAAAAAAATGCGTTCGAAATTATGATAATTCGGAATTTTGATCAATTCGGAATTATGTCTCTTCGGAATTATGTAGTGTACCCCCGTGAGTCTATACTAGCAAACATGAGATCAATAACCGCTTGTCGTAGGTAGTCGACGTGATTATATTACTTTGCTTGTTTCGTATGATATAGTGATACCTTTGACACTGTACACCCCAAATGGTTCTAGCCGCAAATAAGTAGTCAGACTATCTGTAGTACTCGTACAGTCGACTACAAATAGATGTATCCACTTTACATTTGAACTTCAAGTTGCTTTTATGCATAATCTAATCTCTTATATAATTGTTTCTATATACAAACTAAAATGATAAAACAAAGAAAAACTAAAACTATGGCGAATTAAAATAATTATAGCAAGAACAAACGTTATTTATACTTAACTGAAAATTTAATAAGATTAAATGAATACGAAATAAAAAATAAAAAGGAGAGAGTCACGTGTTCAAAAGATGCTGGAAGCATTTTCTCTTTCTATCTTTGTAGTTGTAATATTTTTTTTAATGCTTTATATGACCATCCTGCTCACATCTAGTGTATTATGAGAAATACTAAGTTAAAAGATGAAATATGAAGAAACTATGGGTAAAGAACAAGGGTGAGTGAAGCGAGCGGGGAAGACATCTGGCAATGAAAAGTTTACCCTTTTTATTAAAACTCTTTTATTAATTTTCAAATATACTTACAGTAACTACAAACTAAAATGACCAGGGTGATGGAACCAGTAATGGACAATGACCAGTAATGGATATATAATAAAATAAAATAAAAATAAAAATGCCTTTTATTGTTTCAAACAAAATTTACAGAAAACAGACACATTTTGCGCATGCCATATATGAAAATGATATTATATAGTATATTACATTAATAATTATTATTTGATCCAGAAATTTGAGTACAAATAATTACAACATTATCATTATATTATTTTCGATACATGCAGAAATTGTATTTATATTAATTTTTACTAAAAATAAACAAATAATATAGGTACATGCAAAAGTTTTATTTTTAATTAGTATTATTAAGTTAATAAATTATAGTGTTTCAAAATATTTCAATAGTTTTGGTGGTTTTTGATTTAAATATAAATGTTGAATTTTATGGATAAAAAGTGTATATTTTATTTACATTAACTAGGTATTTCCTTATATGTATGTATGTATGTATGTATGTATGTATGATGGATAACGGATACTTGATTCTTATTTTACAGAAGATAAAGGTTATTCATTTGTTAAGCAACAATCAATTTAGGACCGTAGGATCTTTGAATTAAGAGTTAAATGTCCATTATCGGTGCCTATCAGCTTAAAGTATCCAACACTGGTAGCATCACCCTATTTTAATAAACAATATAATTATGTATTTAAAATGTCCACACCATCCTAAAAGCACTCTCCCTTATGGATCAACTCCTGGACCAGCGTCAGACACTGCGCGCGGCTGAGTTTGCCGTTGTGTGTGCGCGGGAGTGCCGGCACGAAGGCTATGCCGCCGCGCAGGCGCTTGTGGTCGCTCAACATCGCTGGAACAATAGAGTATCATCAACCCGAAACTTAGTCATTAATAATTTGTACAAATACAAAAGTTGTATCTTGTCTACGGGACATCGTTGATGTAGGTAAACATATTGAAACTTTTATGTGGTCGTCTTGTTTTCCTTTCTGTCCCTCTATCTCTCTCGTATTATTTTTGGCATGTTTTCCTGCTGAACTATTACATGATATTTGATATTACATTTAATTTAATATTTATAGCTTTATTTAATGCTAGACTAAGTATTATCATTTAAAATTTAATAATAATTTAATTGTGATAATGAAATATAATTATGTTTATAAAATGACTGAATGCTGAGTTTCTTGCGGCGTTTCTTCTTAGTAGTGGTCTCCTCTTGGGAAGCATTGGTAGAGTTATGATGTGTAAAAGTGCCCGTGCGGCCTACTCACTGAATAAATGTCTTTTATCATTTTTCATTTCAGCCCACATCCACCCACAGCAGGGTAAAGGCTTCATTTTCACGCCACTTTGCCCGGTCTCGTGCTAACGCTAACAACTATGCTTTGTCTTGTTTCTAATGGGATATTAAGTGTGGTTTAATGAGCTCATTATAAACATGCGTCATTATAAACATTAACTTACTCGTAAAGTTAATGTAGATAACTGAAAAGATTATAAATATTGTAATATTCTTGAAGTGTGATATCAAAATGTTGATTTGGCACATGAGTAGCAACGCAAGTTGGATTGTCCAAACATTAATATTGTGCAGGAGTAAGATAAGCTATCGTGCCAACAAAAATCGATCCAAAATGTGGTTTTTCTGATCTGATACCGGTATGTACTGCATAATTAAGAAGTCCGAAAGCTACTACAGTTTACGGTGGTAGCCTACCCTACAGCAGCCTATTCAACACTTTTATAAAAATATATATTTCTGGTCGCCTGGTAAACTGTACTTCTTCAGACAGCCTTATCCTTACTCTACAAATCGGCTTTACCAACGTCACATCGTCTGTTGCTATGACCACCTTATATTTCTGCAATCCTAGTAGCCACTTACTATTAATAGTCTGGTGTATCCTCTCTCTAGTGACATCGCACCCAGGTTGCAATATAATAGCCGTCGCTGGCCCGGAGTCTGTCCCAACCACCACGCTTTGCTGCACTCCTGGTACTGATCCGATTGCGATTTCAAGCTCTTCAGGGTATATCTAAATTAAAAATGACATGTCAGTTTTGTCTTAATTACCAAGGAATGTCTATTTATCTATGCACATAATTATCATTAGTGCTCTAAAATGATTTCAGAAATCATAGGAAATGACCAGCATTATTACAACTAGGGTAAAATCTGTACTGTAATGTTATTAGAGTACCTATTGATTTTTGTAAGGTGAGTTTAAATTTGGAACAGCTGTCAAAACTCAAGAGGGTCTCTATTCTAGTATCCATAGATATTATAGTACATTACTGCACAGACCGGGAAATAGGCCGTTGGGGGACGAGTAGAGTTAGCGTGGTCGAGACGCAGTCGAGGCCGCGCTATATACGAGTCCAGCAACCGCCCTTCCCGGTCGAGGCTTGTATAGTGTATTTCTCCAACAATGTGAGGAAATTTAACACAATTGTTAATAATATTAAACACAGTCCCAACATTAAATTTCCTTGAAAAAAAGAACAGAAACGTATGATTTAGTATAACACTGAAATAAAGCATTACATAAAATCACCAATTTAATCGTAATAAATTCAATTTGAATAAAATATAGTTAAAACTATAACATTACGCGTTTATGTTATTTCGGCAATTTATTTTGTTTATGAACGCAATTTCTATTTTAAAAAGTCAAACTATTTGACACACTCTTAAATACGTTGTAAACGCTGTTTGAAAAGGCTTAACTTTTGGTCTATGACATTTTAAAAGTAAAATATACAAGAAAGAATTTTGATTGCACGAGTGTTTGGCTGTTTGGCGATAGTTCTCCCAAGATACAGGCTTCGTCTAGTTTGGGGGCCTCTGTTTATTTTCTCCACAAGTCAAACTGCGTGTGTACCTCTAATTTAGTGTACTAATTTAATGTGTACCTCTAATTTAGTGTAGTATTTAGTGTACTAAGATTTGATGTCGGTACCTTTCTCAAAATGTAATAGTGTACACATTCAAATAAAATTAAATGATTTTTATTTTTATTTTTATTTATTTTTTTAGTTATCCTAGTCCAAACATGGTTTTTAAAAGTAAAAAACCAGGTAGTTAATGAAATTTCATACATTTTCGCGGCCGCTGGCGTTGGTAAATAATAACTTTGTGTTTTTTTAATTTTGCCTGGACCTGGAACTCAGAACTTCACGGATTGACTTTACAACAGTAAGGTTAACATTTCCGAGGATGTGGGAGAAAAAACAGTCATCGATACGAAACGTCAATTCAGTAAGTTTTTTAATATAAACCGCACAACATTTGATCAGGAGTGACATGAGAATAGAACCTTCATTCGTTTGTCTATTATTTAAAAAAAACCCTTTATATTCATGACACTGACACAGCACAAGTTTGTTTTGCCGCCATTTTTGTCGTCGGCTTCTGAACCCATCTTAGAGTACTTATGAGTGTATGCAACTGTACATAATTAGGCTTTAAAACACTCATTATGCATCAGTTGCATAAAGTACTATTTCCTACTTAAGTGATTAAACAGAGTAATTTATACTCGTAAGCCAAACTCATAACTTTTGATTTGCTCCGATAGCTAAACATCTCGTGTCATTGACCTATTTAAGTTCCTTTATAAACAATCTATTAACAAATTCACGAAGACTCGCCCCTCTTAATAATTTTACGCAATATTGCAAAACGTTAAACGTGAAGTGGTAAAGCAAATCCAATTAACCGACTCGGATAATTAACACATTAATCTGTTGAAACTCGAACAGTAAACTTACATGATGGTTTAAGTACTTGAAGCCGAGTTTGGTCCTGTTGGCAAAGTACAACTGATCCTTTTCATCTCTGTAGAACACATCTCCGGTCTTCAGCCAACCGTCTGCTGTCACACAGCCAGTGTAGGCTGCTTCGTTTTTCACGTACCCCTTTAAATATAGAAAAATACCTTACAAAAACCGAATGTTAGGACGAAAAAACTGTATCAAACACAGAATGTTGAAAAAACTCGACCATCTGCAAGTCAGACTCGCGCACAAAGGGTTCCGTATAGTTCTTGTATGTTTGTTATTTCCTCTTCATTATTTTTTTATTGTTTGAAAAATTTGTGCGAGTTCTTATCACGGGTCAAGAGATAGAGCAAGAAACCTTTCGGAATAGGTCCCTTTTAATTTTTAATATAATAACTTTCAGGTGTCATGGCGGCAAGAGAAAAGCATACTCTGTGAAGAAAAACAACTGTCTACCTAATACGGTTCATGAGATACAGCACAGTGATAAATGGACTGCGGAAGCTCAGTAATAGGGTCCTGTCTTTGGATACGGAACTCCAAAAAAGATGTTTAAAAGCAAGTAGCACAGGACCAATCACGATGACATGATAATGATGAAATTAAGACCATAAATTAAATAAATAAATAAATAAATAATAGCTATCCAGAGAGGTAATGCAGCCAGTGTCATGGGGACCATGCCGCGAGCGGACCTGCTAGAGGGGGTGTTCTTTTTATAGTGATTACTTATTATTATTTATATCTTTAATATTTGAGTAGCTTAGTTTAATTTTAATTTAATTTAGTTTTATTTTTTAATTGTATTAATGTTGAATTTTGTACTTAGTTGGATGTAAATAAAGTCATAAATAAAATAAAAACATTCGTTTCAAAGAAAGTCCCTTAAATACGCTTATGCATTACTTTCAAAAAGTTCAAGATTATTCAAACGCCTACAACAAGTTAGGCTACAAACACCAAAAAATTCAGAAATATATTTTGAAACTACTTTAATAGGTAATGTGTTTGTAATTTTGTCTCAACAATCCTTATAGATAAATGAGGTCAGGATTATTGTAGTATCTTTTTAAAATATATTCATACCAAACATGCAAATAAAAAGACTAGACAAAAATGTCTAATAGAAAAATCAATGCTCGTGGTCGCACGATATTGCATGAGATTGCAAGGCAATGCACAGATGCATGCAATCGTGGGATTGGTTCTGGCCTTAATCAAAAGAATAAAGTAATCCAGCAACGTATCTACCTTTATAATGCAATCGCTTTTTATGTACAACTCTCCTCGTTTATTAGGTCCCAGTATTTCTTCGCCGTCGTCATTGACTAACTGAAAAAAAATATTGAATAGTTATAGCGGAAGTTTATAAATTATAGACGGCGAGGCGCTAGTTTCACAAAAAGTGGGACTTAAAGTATTTTAATAAAAGCTTGCTGAAATTCAAAAGTTATACTTTTCAAAGCCTAGTGAGAACCATCAGGTTTTTAGATAACAATTAACAACTTTACAAACTTAAAAAAATACATTCAAAGGAAACAGCCATCATATTTTAAAAGTATACATTTATTTATTTATTAATATTTATTGCAGATTTATTTTGGGTCTGCATACATTAACTTTTATTTGTCTGTTCGTTATTCGTCATTATTTCTCAATCGCTCAAAATTTAACTGGAAGAGATCCCCTAAAGGATAAGTTTACTTTTTATATTCTAGCTTATATTTATTTTAGTGATTGTTATATTAACTAAATATTAAATCGTTGTTTCCTTACTTTATATTTCATGAAGTTGGCAACCTTTCCTACGGTCGCTAAAGAAGTTGTGCGGTCGCCCGCCGCGATTATGCCTTGGGTCTCAGTCGATCCGTACACGTTAGACAGAAGCCCCGTTTTAGACATCTTAGCCTGCGAAATAAATCAATATTACATTTCAACAATAGGAATTATACGTATTCTTTGTAACAATTTGTATTTTTTATTATTATTTGGTCACACTATCTAACGGCACGGAAAACAAGTAATAATACGTCTGAGCATTGATAGCACACTGTTTATCCGTCACAAGGTGGCGGTGGGCGCCGCCACCATACAGCTATACCTACCCCAACATTTGCGACATTTTTTATGGCACGTAGAAAATACCAAGTTATTTTAACTTGGTATATAACATCGGTAATAGTGCTACCAAATCTTATTTTTTGCCTCTAATTTAATTTTTATTTACGCTGTGTTAAACAATCACCGACGCAGGCTTCATCTTGTCCATATTCCTCGTTAAAAACCCGAATATTATAGCTACTTTTAAAAAAACTAGATTTTATGTTGACTTAATACTCGCAGAAAAACTCACCGATAATTCTGTCATACTTTTCGGTGTAAACGGGGAACCTCCGATGCATATCGATTCAAAACACGACAGTTGCTTGGGGGTCGCTAAACTGCCGATAGATGTCGCCAGCGTCGGCCCGACGAAGGACCACGTGGGCTGAAAAACGACCGTTATCGTTACAAATCTAACAAATCACAGTTCTATTGTTCAATCAATCAATCAACCAATCACTCAATCGTTCAATTTAATTTGCATAAACAAAGGTGTAATCAGGCGTTAGGTAGGTACATTTCCTTGTTTCCCAACTTTATTTTGTCATGGTATAAATATTTTATAGCTAAATTAGCCTCATGTTAGGGATGTACATCGAAAATTAAAATGTTCATTAATTTAATACCAAAAATAAGATTATTCATAGCAATAATACATAATAAATACTATGATATATAGTAAATAATTAGAGCACATTACCCTCATATAATATTTATGTACAAATATATGATAAAACATATACAATATCTATCCAACTTAGTACTGTGAGCCGTCCAATTGCAAAATTAATCAATAGTCAAACCCAAAAACGTAATCGACTTTACTTTCTCTACATGGGAGTCCTGTTATTTAATGCCTGATGCCGTTATGTTTACTTTTATGACTGTAAGTGAATCACTGAGTAGCTAGCTCGTTAGAGCTACTGAATCTTCACAAATGCCACGTTGTCGCATCATTCGGTGAAGTAAGTTTCTTTAATGTACGAGTATAAACTCTGAAAACTGTTTGTCTGTGAAGATTGAGCATCATATTTGTTTATTTGATTCCATTATTTCATGTTACAAAATTATCATTATAAGTAATGTTTAAAACAGTTACAACTTACACTATGATCCCTGTTGGGCGCAGCAATGTTAGGAGAGAGGAGGGCCTGTATTTTATTACATACTATAATTGTTCTTCGTAAATTATTAAAAACTCTTTTGATAATAATTTAGTAAAACGGGCTTTATAATTTTCCTCTTTAATTATTAAAGGGTGGTTTTATACGAGTATATTTTGATAGTAATCACATAAGAAGCTACGCATTGCATTTTAAGCTTTCTTGATGGCTGTACAAGACTATTTCCTCGGTGCCGGCGCAACTAATGTGTCGTTTGCATGTTTTTTAGCATTCTGTAGAGATCTGGATATTGACAGACAAGTTTGCAAATTTCTAAAGCACCCGGTGAATATTGCCGGCAGGCATGAATCGTTTGATGAGTAGGTATATGTATGGGCTTGAACATTTTTTGACGGTCGGCCGCCTGATCGTACTGAGTACTGCAGGCAAACAAACAAAATTGTCAATGACGCCGGGCTTTTGGTTGGATGGAGCTCAATTTGCATAAAAGCGTTTAGCATAGTTTCATTTAACTACATTGGAAAAGCAAAGTAAACGGTTCGTTTAAAAACA
The DNA here is from genome assembly GCA_946894065.1 of Acleris literana. NCBI lineage: Eukaryota > Metazoa > Arthropoda > Insecta > Lepidoptera > Tortricidae > Acleris > Acleris literana. Next base: position 586,408 of record OX335687.1, read on the forward strand.
AATTGTACAATTTGATCAAGCATACGGTCAAATAACAACACAAAAGGCATTGGGTAAATTTGTTTGAAGAATATTGTCTTTTTTTTGCACCGGCCACGGATGATTTTTACATAGTTATTTTTAGGACCTCTAAATACACATAGATATATATAATTTATGGCGTTAAATAATATTAAAGATTTAAGTGTTCAGTTTTTAGTACAAAAGTACGCCCAAGTACGAATATTTAAATATCTCACCTCCGATGCACTTAAGAGTATTACATTACATAATAAAATATGTTTATTTTTAATAATTCTATCATAATTTGCCACTTTTACGAATGGCCGCTCACCTTGAAAATGTATGAATTTTACAAATGACAGCACTTTTACCCAAACCCCTTTATCATAATAATCGTTTTGTCTTTGTATGCATTTTAAATCAATTTCTTTTACTGGGTTAGGTCAGGTTAAAACTGGGACGGAATAGGTAGTAGACAAAGAAGTAAGAATTGTCTACTTTTTAACCTATAGGCCTTAATATAATCAAGAAATTATGCATTCCGTTGCTACACATTAAAAGTATTACGAGTATGTTATTGTTTCATTATACAAATAAATGAAAGTTAGTAGTTTAGTTTTTATGCAAATCATAACACAGGGTAAGCATGTATCACCCTAGACCTCGTCGTCACTTAACAACAGGTGAGACTGTGGTCAAAAGCAAACACATTTTTAATATAAATAGATCTCCCCCTTTTCGGTTACCTTGGTTTTAATGCCATGTCTTTTTAGTTGTATCTCACAGGAAAAAACTAGAATGATATCTCACTTTAACGGGTTCCCTTTATTTTGCATAATATCGAGTGTCCGAAATACACTTCGCATAACAATTATCGCAGAAACATTTTTAGCGGAATGATACTTTAGCATAATACTTAGTATACTAAGCATAACTGTCATAACGCATAACATTCATTTGGCAGAATTTTGAATAGCAGAATACTAATATCGCTGACTTTAATTTCGCAGAATTTTATATAGCAGAATATAAGTCCCGTCGAATTTATTATGGTATAATTGTACCATACCATAATATAAGAAACTGTGCCAGAAAAGTAGGTTAGGTTAGAACATCATAATTAGAATACCTAAATGGATTAAAAAATATAACTCTATTTTTTTGTTTTTTATTTTATTTTATTGCCAGGGCCGAATTGCACGCGGTGGAGTAGGATAAATAAGATTAAAAAAATTCACACAGACCACATAAATACAATAGAATTGTTTTATTTATTCTATGCCTACTAAATAGTATGCAATACAAATTTCGCCGAAACAATTATTCAATCATAGGACTATTATTCTATTCAACATTATGTCAATGTACTATTCTGCCAAAGAAAATTGTGCGAAATGACAGTCTAAGAAATTTATGCGAAAAGTAATTCTGCAGAATGATGATTCTGCCAAGGGTTTCTATGCGAAACCAAAATTATGACAATCAATTTTATGCAACATAATTATTAGTAAACCCACTTTAACATGTTAAAAAAACAAGATTTATTCCTCTGCATATAGCATCCTTCTTCGTTCCCAACAGCAACTCTTAATAAGTTAATTACACCCCCCAGTGACCTTTCACAGCAAGGTCAACTTTCTTTCAACTCTGATGAATATTCCCGGAGGCCCTTCATTAACTTGCAAAGTGTACGTGCTTACACTCGTTTGAATTTTTAGAAGCGGTCTCACACAGAATAACTTAGCTGAGTAAATTTTGGGAGATAGGTAAGGACATGTTCGGGCTTGTGGTGAATACGAGTAAATGTGAGAAAGAAAAAAACGCTCAAGTGCGAGTTGAACTCGCGTTGAGAGGGTTCCGTACATACGTTTTTTTTTATTGATAGAATTCTTATAGGTTTTTCTGTAATCTACAAGCAATGAACTACTCATATTTTGTATTTTTGCAAAATTTATAGTTTCGGAGATCAGGGCGGGAATGGTCAATTTTCATCTTCTTTCATAAATAAAAATCAAAACTATTTATTTTACAATAATAACAAAAATATATTTAAGATCCTCATAACGAACCCTTTCATTTGATATGACACAGTAAGGTTTACAAAACATTTTTTTTTAATTTCCTAATTGTCTCCGGAAAATGACCCTTACTTAAAAAAAAATACTTTGCATATCTGTGTTTGGGTTATAGAATTACACCATCCTACCAAATTTCACCTGATTTGGTCCAGTAGATTCGGAGCAAATTGTCTGTGACAGACGGACGGTCAGACAGACAGACGTACGAGTGATCCTATACTTAAGGATTCCGTTTTTTTCATTTTTTGTACGGAATCCTAAAAAGGAGATTATAAATAACAAGAAGATACTCGCCATTTTGATGCTTAGAATTATTTTCTCGCTACTCTCGCTACGCTATTTCTTCCTGTCGGGATATTCTAATATCCCGTTTTAGCGCACCCCTAGGGTACCCAATTCCTCCAAATTCCAAGCCTTTAGCAGTTTAGATTATGCGTTGTCCTGACAGTCAGCCAGTCAATCAGTCAGTTACTCACAGAAGAGTTTTATGTGTACCAGGGGACCATGAAATGAAAAAGTTTATTTACAAAAACAACTCGCTGGGTTACTGGGTGGTGGGAATATTCCGCAAGTAACACTTGCGCTTGTCACACAAGTGTTGGCCATTACCAAGAATCGAACTCGGAGCCGCTAGCTTCAACGAGTGACCACCACTAACTAGGCTTTCTAACCGTTGAGATACAATGGCCAACAGGTATTCAGCATACCCTCCGAGTATGAAATAGCAATCAATCACTAATTTCGTTGATCTTAAGTAGGGTCTTAGAGGCTTAAGTGCCCGGAGAGCCAGAGGAGATGTAGATTCGAATCCTACCTAAGACTGACGAATTTTCGCTTTTTTCGCTTTAATATAGTTTAGGTATTCAAATGTTGATATTAATATTTTATTTTCTACAATATCCACTTTAAGAATATACGGATATTAAATTCTTTTATGTCATAAAGGCCAAATAAAAGGAAAAGTTCCGTTCTTTGTACCTGAGTAATATTAAAATTACAGCAAACATTCCAAGCAAGTGTCTCTATTTTGTATCTCGTCGTTTAAATGTTGGGATTTGTTTGGCAATTTCGTATGAGAGATAATCTGTCAAACTTTGTGGAGTTACGAGGAAACTCTCATAATTCTCATATCATTTAGACGAATGAGTTGTTGTGAGCCAAGACATGACGTCATGACAAAACCAGCGGGGTAATTAGGGCTTTACGATAAAAAGGGCTCGTAATAATTTGTTCTTTTTTTCAAATTATATTTTATTCTATTGTAATTATGCACTAGCTTCTGCCCGCAAGTTCGTCCGCGTAGATTTAGATTAGCGTTATTTACTCGGGAAATTTTAAATTTTCCCAGATAAAAAGTAGCCTATGTGATAATCCAGTATAATTTTATTATAAGCTATCTCCATTCTAGCTAAATCCTAAAATAAATCCTAATTCTAAATCCTTCTAGCCGTTGCAGCGTGAAGGAGTAACAAATTAACACACACACACACACACACAAATACACACACAACTTTCGCATTTATAATATTTGAAGAATTTATAATATTTTTCCGCTATTATTTTGTGGCTCATTTGAGCGTTATCTGTAAGTCAATCAGTTAGTAACAGTGGGCTTAGCCAAGGGCCCGGAGAAAATATCCCACGTGGCAGGTAAAATGGGGTGGTGGTAGGAAAGTCATTATTCAATCATCTCTGGTTATCTAAACCACTAATTGTACCAGAAATGATAATGACCTGTGAAACCGAAGACTAGCTTCATTCGCAGTTCACCTACCCGATACTTATCCGTCATTTCCACCACCAGTTCTGGCGTGATTTTCATCGAAGTGAGCAGCACTGGCACGTCGTAGACCAGGAAGCTGGTCATCACGATGGTATGCGTCATCCATTGGCCGGTAGACAGGAGGAGACATAGGCGAGTGGGCTTAGGGAACTGAGTGTAATACAGCCTGGGGAAGCGGAAAAGTAAGTCTATTAATTTGTACCAAATTACACTTATTTTCCTGCCTATCAGACTTTTTTGTATAACTGTGTATGGAATTAAACTATTTGTACTTCTATCTCGGTCCCTCAGTGCTGAGGATCGCGACCACGGGTTATGTTACGCCTACGTATTTAAGAAATCATACGCCAAATGGGTTGCCCGATGCATGCTGCTGTCTACTGCGGTGCTTTCTTGATGACGTCAGAACCTCTTGGCAGTGGTCGGCCGTTTTTCATGTTTTCCATTTATGTGGCACAAAATTATTAGTTCCTCGGGACTGTGCTTCCAACGCTAATTAACGCTTAGTCTATTTATTAATAAAATAGGGAATTTGGAAAAATTACAAAGGAGCCCAACAATTATATTTCACAGACTCGAGTACAGTGTCAACTGTAAAAAAAACGAAAACTATACCTGCCGCGAAACAAGCAGGCACACTGGGTCACAAAACGTTAGTGCGAGACAGCACATATCGCTTGACCGTTCACAGCTTTGTGATTGGGTCTCGTGGAGGCGTATAGGTATGTTGCCGTGTCACTATCGATATCGAGTAAGTACTCGTTAAATAATACAAATAATTTGATAGCAAATAATATGAGTCTACCCGCCAAACTTAAAAATTAATCGAACCGGCTAGTGCATTCAACACGTCACTACGCGCCTACCTACCGCAACATAAATTCTCACATTAGAATAGACGATAAGTTACAAACAATTATTTTAAAAGACAAAAAGATCACTTAAGCAAAATGCAGTTCAAATTGGTTGTCTAATGATTGGTATAACAACGTTTTATCTATTTGCCATTGGCATAATTTCAGTTTGTCTAAAATCACTTGTCATAAACATTCACTTCGCCTTATAATCGTTTAATATAATATTATTTTTCATAAACCCTCAAACTATATAATTTCGGTTTGTATAATTTTTGAAGTGCATAATATCAGATTGTATAATACTCTTATTGCCTAATAATCATTTGACCAAATAATATTTTTTAAATAATCATTCATTTGATATAATTTTGTTTTGTTTTTTATTCATAGTGCATAATATCAGTATAAATAATTCTCAGATACTCATACCGCCTATTATTGACTATTAGGCAATATTTTATATTTGATTATTCAGTGGAATTTAAAAAAGAATCATTACCCTCGTGAGGCTCAATGTATGTAGTTACCGTATGTTCACAAAGTAGGTAGCACTTGGCGTTCCGGCCCAGATAGAAGAAATACAATTATTAGCTGAGCCCATGGATACGATGTACGTACAGTAACAAATAACATATCATGTTTAAAGTTTCGCGGCAATTCTTGTCGAAACGTTCATTAAAAAAAAAAATGTGTTATGTTAAGGGACAGTTTCGATATAAAAATATTTAGCCAATATATTGCATATTGGGTGTTTGGCTGATCTTGCCTTTTTTTTCTTAGGTGGCACGAGGTTATAATAAATAGTTTTTTTTTACTTGCAGCAAATATTTGTAAGCAGTAATTAACGCCATCTAGTTGTATAGTTTCGCAACAATACCGGTTACAGTATAACCCTACTCGTTAAAGTTGTCCACTAGTTGTACGGCATAGTTATAATAAATCCAAACCTCGTTTATTCAGTCTCATTACACTGTAATTATTTCTTTTAATTAGTAGGTAGATTAAAAACCATAATTCATCATTCTTTCGGTATAGACACAATTTATTTACATTTTTTCACATAAGTATATACCTAGTTCAATCTAAAAATGAATCAACGGGGCAGATATTAAAATCAGTGGGCTCTCGCCAGAACTCTCGCTCGAGGGACCCACTCTACACTCGCATGCGAGACCTTCGCTTCGCGAGCTTCGCTCGCTACGCTCCAGCCTCCGCATGCTCGCTCCGCGGGCCCTCCTCGCGAGCTTCTGGCTCCGCACTTTGCAAAAACACTCTAGTGGTAGGGCAGACAAGACCACGTAGATTTGGGGTGCCCTGAGTTCGGTTTTTAAATAGTATTGACCTAACTTGCATGATAATTGAAATAAAATATCGGTTTATATATAACCCATGAAATAAAAAGAATTAGACTATGGATCGAAGAAACTAACTTAAAAACAAAATATTCGAATCCAATAATATCGAATGTCTATGAAAAAGGGATCACTCTTATTTATCTGCATTTAATTTGACGAAATGATCGTTAGATATACGAATATTAGACTAAATAATAATATTGCAGAACGTCAATTAGGCTAAATGAATTTCGATCAAATGATCAGTATAATCATTTAGATTAAATATAAGTTATACTAAACGACAGTTAGGTAACTTAATCTTTAGGTATAAGAATATTAGACTATACAAAAATGGTGCAAAAAGTCTATTAGACTTAACGTGGTTCGATCAACAAATCATTCAACTAAATAAAAATATGAAAAGTGTTGTTAGACAAATGGTTAAATATTCTAAACGATATTAGGCAAACCGAAAATAGGTGAAAAGTTCAAATTTCGATTGAAAATATTGTTTCTTTTTCTTTACTTTTATTCCTTTTAAATGGGAATCAATTTTAACATCCGTACAAAAAATATGATAAACATAGTAAAAAAACAAAAAAAGGACTTGACTTCATCAATACACGCGCGCATTTCTAAATTTAAGTCCCGCCTCGGGGTTGTATGACCCAGTGTGCCAGTTTGTTTTGCGGCAGGTATAACTGATGTTTCTTACAATGGGCATGGCAGTTGCCTAATAAGGCCTCGGCGAGTCAGTATTTAAAGAAGCTTTGCTCTTTTTATGTATAGATCTTTAATTCTATCAAAAAACAAAAAACTAACTGATGTTTCTTACCATGGACATGGCAGCTGCGTAATAAGGCCTCGGCGAGTCAGTATATAAAGAAGCTCTGCTCTTCTTAAGCATAGATCTTTAATTCTATCAAAAACAAAAAACTAACTGATGTTTCTTACCATGGACATGGCAGCTGCGTAATAAGGCCTCGGCGAGTCAGTATTTAAAGAAGCTCTGCTCTTTTTAAGTATAGATCTTTAATTCTATCAAAAAACAAAAAACTAACTGATGTTTCTTACCATGGACATGGCAGCTGCGTAATAAGGCCTCGGCGAGCCAGTATTTAAAGAAACTCTACTCTCCTTAAGTATAGATCGTTAATTCTATCAAAAAACAAAAAACTAACTGATTATTCTTACCATGAACATGGCATCTGCGTAATAAGGCCTCGGTGAGTCAGTATTTAAAGAAACTCTGCTCTTCTTAAGCATAGATCTTGAATTCTATCAAAAAACAAAAAACTAACTGATGTTTCTTACCATGGACATGGCAGCTGCGTAATAAGGCCTCGGTGAGTCAGTATGGCAGCTTTGGGCAGTCCTGTAGAGCCACTGGTGGGCAGCAGGATGACTGATGATTCAGGAGTAACGTTGGGCAACCTGCGTTTAATTATGATAAAATGTAGATATAGATATTAGGAAATATTAGGGGATGCAAGCAGCGCAAGATCGGTCTTTGCGGCAAACCTTGGGGAAGGCCTATGTCCAGCAGTGGACGTCTTTCGGCTTAAATGATGATGATGATTACGATTAGAGAAAAAAAAAATATGGCAAGGAAAAGCAAAACGAGCACACGGTCCACCTAATGATAAATTGGATCAAGATTGCAATCCTAGAACTGCAAATACGTTGCCCACCCTGAAAACTAAGATGGAATGCCTCTGGAATATAAAATTGCGAATATTGCTGCTCGGTGATAGGTTTAAGGTAAAGTTGATATTATCGATCCAGACGGGCCCTGCACAAGGCCCTACCACCATTAAAACATTGCTACACTCATTATCGTCATATCGTTAGCTAAGTGTCCAAAGCACAATCCTAGAGATTATAGTTTGGGACTAAGTTTGTGTAGGATAGCCCACGACTAAATGAACTGTGGTGTTATTCTCTTAAAAACGGCGCTCGGTCGGTCGAACGAGTGAACGAGTGAACGCGCCACACCGGCGAGTTTAAGTAGTCCCGTCAGAGCACACAAAACATATTTTAGTGCACGCATTCTCAATTAGGCAGCCTTATACGTTCGATCTTATCGACAGAAGCCCTGTTGCCTAAATGAGAATGCACGCGCTGTTTAAAATTGACTTAACTTAAACACTATGGCTAAATTAACTTAAAAATTATTATAAAAACTTACTCAAAACTGGTAACATCATTGCTATGTCCCTCAGTAAACTTGTCCAAAGATGGCCCGTCAGCAACCACCACGTCAGGGGAAAGAGGAGACTGGCGGACTACGTTGATGACTTCATCACGACGGTCCGGTTCGCAGAATACCAGTCGAGGTGACACCAGCTCCAGGAAGTGCTGGAGCTCATCTAATTAATTAGATTGGAGGTATCATCAGTATCTTTAGTGGGATGCGTTTTAAGACACAACAGAGACGTCAGTTTTTTTATAACTTGTTAGTAAAAGACACAAAGACTAAAAATAATGTCTACTTTTTTAATTGCCTTTTACACTACGTTCCAATTTAAACGCTCTAATGACTTTACATGAGTGATATTTTTGGGTATGGTAAAACTCCTGCATGGATTTCAATTGAGATGGAATTTAGAATGGAGATAGCTTAACCCTAAAATAACACATGTCATAAGGTACATTTTATTCCAAAAGAACACTGTATACTTTGGAATGTTTAATGAAATGGATGGTGTAGCGAATTACAAATTCCACGTGGACAAAGTCGCGGGCACTAGCTAGTTATTATTTTTCATTTATTTATTCACAAACAAAACGTCTTATTCACCTGTAATTTATATTCTCAAGATAATTACGACGATAAAAAGCCCGAAAAGATAAAAATGCAATCATTAAAACTCGCTCCATACAAATGACAGCTTGTTTGTTTCAAGATTATTGATGCGTAAAATCTGAAGAAACTCATTAAAAACTTTCTTTTAGCAAACTTCCGAAGCATGCTACTGCGATTTTTCGCTGTCGCAATCCATTGTATGAAAATTCCTGCTAACGAACGAAATTAAGATCTAACTGAGCTAGTGAAGGTTTAAATTCACTCACATTCGGTAGAGCTAGGTTCCATCATGAATGGAACTACTCCGGCCAGCAACATGGCGTAGTACAATGTGGACATGTGTTCGTGGTTCCGCAACATCATAATTACAGTCATCTCTGTCTTATCTATTGCCTTCATAGCTCGAGCGAGTGTGACAGCGCGCTTTAAAATTTGCTCGTTAGTGTAAGTCTTGTCTGTAGCGGCGTTAATCTGGAATACAGTTTTAATTGAAATTGTAAAGTTGATTTTGGAATTTAAGATGTCAGATATAATTAACGGATAAAGAAAAGTGCTTCGAGATACCATAATGTAGTCAAGAGCAATGAAAATGGGTCACTTTGTATTGAATTACCGTAGAAAGTGACCCGTTTTCATTGCTCCTGAGTGTATTATTAAGCCGGTCGAAGACGTTTAGTTGACCTTAATTTTCATTTTACAGACTTCAGAAAAGGAGGAGATGCTCAAATCGCCTGTTTTTGTTTTCGTTATTTGTTTATTACTCGATTTTTTCATTTGTGTACTATCAAGAGTTGTCCTTTAATATTATAAAAAATACCAATAATAGTATCGCGATATATTCGTCATTTAAGTGTGATTCGTAGTCGGTTCATGGTTTTAAAACATTTATGACTATGAATATAATTTAAGTTCAAACCGCGCAAGTATATTTTGTACTTTTTTCCGTTATTGGAATGGGCTTGTTTTACATTTTTTACTATGTTATTATGTACACATAATTGATTATGTTACATGCATTAAATAACGTTATATTAAATCCATTCTTATTTAGAAAGTAAAAGTGTGTAGATTCGTTTGAATTGACATTGATTTATTGCACTGAGATAGCTGGAGGATCAGAAAGTGACAAAAAGGCTACATTTATCTTAAAAAAAACTCTTGCGGGAATATCGATTATCGATTTCTACACGGAACGCGCGGGTAAAAGTTAGTATGTATGTAGCCTTTGAGCCTTATAAATAGCTGAAAACTTTAGTGCTTTGTCACTTTATTGTTATGTTTGAACTGCGGAACTGATTTGGCAAAGACGTTAAAGCGACAAGGTATCAAAGTGAGTAGCTACTCTAGTACTCTACTAGTGTTTTTTTATTTATGATAACTTTAAGGGAACATTATTAAGGTCAAATAAAGTTAATTTCTCGATGACATAAAGACGATAACTCGTACTGTTTTAAAAATATTCAATTATTAAATTTAATCAGTTAATCCTGTTAAACTAGTGTAAAAGGCTCATAAACGATATATTCCCGACGCCACACGACTGATACCGAATGCTGACATTTAAATCACGAAAAACCATGTCCAAATAGCAATTCAAACTAAGCAACCGCCACTATTGGTTAAAACTGACCTCAGTCTTTATTGGTAGTTAAAAAAGGGGTTGCTATGGTCACGTTTAAACAACCGCCATTATTGGTTAAAACTGAACTCAGTCTTTATTGGTAGTTGCGAGGGGTTGCTATGGTCACGTTTAAACAACAGCCACTATTGGTTCAAACTGAACTGAGTCTTTAGTCATTCGTTACAAAAGGGTTGCTATGGTCACGTTTAAACAACAGCCACTATTGGTTCAAACTGAATTCGGTTTTTATTGGTCGTTACAAAAGTGTTGCTATGGTCACGTTTCAATAAATATAACAATGTCACAGAATTATCGTGATAATTTCTATGAGTAAAGGACATATTTGACACTAATTATTAGTTAACTCAAAAGGCCCTTTTACAATGAACATAGATACAATAATTAATAACCTTGCTATAAACGAAAAAACATTTTTTTTGCGTTATTTAAAAATCTAATTTACCACTTTGTTTCTATGGATGTACCTAGTAATATGCCGAAGTTATCGTAAATCAAAAAAAACACGGTGTATACACATCAAAAATTTCCAGGGATCAAAAATATCCCATACATTATTTAAACAAAAAAAGGAGGTTTTCAGTTCAACGTTTATTTTTCCTTTTTTTTATCATTTTTATCATGTAATATAGAATTACTATAGTTCACTTACCACGCGGACTGCATTGGGGTTGCTTCTCAGACAATGTAGGGTGATTTCTGCCAAGTTGACTTGTGGCCGGTCAACGACGCCGGGACGAGCTACGCCGTTCTTAAGTAGGTCATCAATAACCTTGTCGAGGTACAGCTGAGCGTCGACTGGCTTGCCTCTCACCACCGTGAACGACATCTGAAAAAAAGTCAATTAATAGTGAGTCTCATTCGCGCACTGAGGATTCCTTATTAAAGTACCCATGGGTACGCGACCTGTAAAACACTAGAATTGGGTCCAATGAAATGGTTAAAGATTCTAGTTTATTTTGTATTTATTCTGTAGGGTAAAGCATTTTGGAATGTAAAAAACGACATGTTCTGGTAGATAAAGTGTTTTTTTTGTGAGATATCAGTATATAATTTTTGGACCAGACCTTTTATAGACCATTTAGGAAATATTGAACTCGAAAAAGTATCTTTTTGGACACTATCACACAAATGGAACTAGTGCCAAACTAAGCTCTAGGCGTGTAGAAGTACTATGGGTACTAGACAATTCGACTTATATATGGTAAAATTCATACTTAAATACATAGAAAACATCCAAGACTAGGAACAAATACTCGAGCTCATCACATACATGTTTTAACATACCAGAAATCAGTAAGCAGGATGACAACCAGCTGAGGTAACGTATCATCATAAAGATGCAAGATGATAACTTTTTGGGAAATAGATAAAATGTATGTAATTGACATAAACGGCCGACATGATAGATCGTCAGTTTATTTTTTATTTTTAGGAAAACAAACAATCAAATCAAAGAAGAATACTAAAGTTTTTAACAATAATAGGTTAGTAAGTGTGTGATCAACATCGTTTACCATAAACAAATTATTTTTGTCATTTAATAATCGTCAACGATAGCGTTGTGCGTCTTGTATTGCCACTCGTATCCTGACATTCGTCGGTATTTAAAATACATTCTTCCAATTAAATATAGGTGTGATATATGTATCAGACATAAATCATGATAACAGACGATTATAATATATAATTAATAATATATATAATATAATAATATAATATATATTATAATATCATCAGTTAACATAATTTATGTCTGTTATGTTATCTGTAACGCGTTTTATTCACTCTTCATTTGTTTTTTGCTCTCTTCTCTGTCGTTAACCTTCTGAATGACAGTAAATAATTTTCAAGAGTAGTGCGTCCGTTAAAGTAATCAGTGTTTTACGTAAGCCCACAGGAGTTGTGTAACATTTATGTAATCAAAATTTATAAAGAAGGAAAGATTTTATGTCTTCACGAAGATAAACGAACAACTTCCGACCAAAAGGCTACCAGGGTTTCTTTTTACCCGACTGCGTCAGAAGGAGGGTTATATTTTTCGATCGTATGTATGTATGTATTTCTATTTCTGGGCACGCTCTGCAGCCTAAACGGCTTGACGGATTTTAACATACGAGGTGTCATTCGATTCGCTTTAATTGCCGAAGTGACATAGGGTAGATATATAATATTTCAATATGGCGCCCGCGGAAAAAAATATGGAGGGAGAATAAAGAAATATATTTTTTATTATAAAAATATGGGTATGAAATGAAAGCTATTAAATAGCCCATTCCAAATATACATTATAATACTTCTATGCTACTATTTTGACAGAAAAGTCAAAAAAATACGTAAATGTTAAGTAATAAACTCCTTTTGCTAGAAAGAGAGTTTCGCTTGTAATTTGTCACTTGTAGCTTCGCGACATTAAAAATTTAAGCTCCAGAGCTAATAATTATATTGCTTAGTAATAATTAATTAAACCACTATTTTATTAATAAATACTAAAAAGAGATAAATAAATGAAATTATTAAAAATAAATAAAAAACCAGACTGCAATAAAAAAACAACTGAAAAGCGAAAAACAAGCTCTATAATCTATAGAAAATTGTAAGAGCATGTACTTATTGATATTTATAACAATTTAAACTCTTACAATTTTCTATAGATTATAGAGCTTGTTTTTCGCTTTGCAGTAAATTTTTTTATTGCAGTCGGGTTTTTTGTTTATTTTTAATAATTTAATCCACTCGGTGAAGCAATATTGCTCTTGACGTGTTATCGTATTGTCATTTTCGGTAACCGTTCACTTCATCTTTTGTATCATTTCATCTAATTTCATTTCTTAAAACGCTAGTTTCTGCTGAAATCAAGATGTTTACAGGATATCTTAAACATTAATTACGTAGGTTAGGTTAGGTGAGACTTGTGATTAACTAATGCGGTGAGAAACGCCTTCCAATGAAATAAAAAATTCTGCGTAATTATATACGCTTGATGAAAGGTGTTTCAATAAATAAATAAACAAAATAACAGGGGACAATGTCAAACAAATTGAGCTAGTCCCAAACTAAGCTCTAGGCTTGTACAGTCAAGGACTTTAATTGTTATGCCACTATGGACTGTCGCATGACGTTAATCATTCATTTAAGCGTAATTTCTGTCATGTGGTTTGACGCTGTCATTATGACAGGGTTCCATAGTGGCATAACAATTAAATTCCTTGACTGTACTATGGGTACTAGACAACGACATAAATACTTATAAAGAGAAATATATACTTAAATATATAGAAAACATCCATGACTCAGGAACAAATAAGTATCTACCTATTATTTTCAATTAAGTTAAACTTCTATTGGTCTATTTGCTGACCCTGAGGACTAAATAAGATAAGAAACCACTTCGCTAGTTATTTATACTCATTTAACACAACTAATTATTATCAACGACAAGCAAATCACTTAATTCATTAGCCGTTAAAGTAAGCATTACCAAACGGCAGTTTAAATTAAGAATTCAAAACGATTTTACGTTTAACAAAATGAAATATAAAACATTTATTTCTCTCAAGTCATTAGCAGTCAATTAAAGTAATGTTCCGGAAACGGTCCGTAAAGTTATTTAAAGTGCCGTAAAATGAATGAAGAAAATCGTTAGATATGCCATGATTTAAATTAACGATGCGACAATAAAGCGCTTTTGGAAGCTTTTTCGCCACCAAATGAGAGGGCTTTACGTTAAACCGACGAAGCATAAATGCTGGGAGTAAATTAATTTTAGATGCTTTAGGGGACGTTTAAAACGTCATTTAACGCATTAAGAGTTTAAAAAAAGTATTTAATATTGTGTTTGTTGTTATTAATGATTATTGTATGTATTTCGGTATATAAATGCATTTTAAAATTGTATTAAAACATATGTATTTTGTTTTGTTCCTATGTCACATTATTAAACTCGACATATTTTTTTTACAGGGAAACCAAATATATCTTCAAAGTAAAAATTACTTTTACTATAATACCTTCGTGATTAGGTCACCCGAATCTTTGCCACAGATTTCAACTTATTCTTATTTGATAAAAAAACTCCACTATCACATAAACAGTTTTAAATGATTTTTATTTATTTATTGATTTAGAGGCGATCGCTCTGGATGCGTTCGCGACGTGCACTAAGCACTAGACTTGATGCATTTATTTTATCTTTCACAGTGCACAGTGTATGTTTAGTAAGGTAATGCAATTTCATAAATTAATAAATATAATGAAAAGCAAGCTTTAAAAACCCAACTGCATTTTTTATACTGTCGTCGATATACCTACATATGTTAATAATTGTCATTTGGCCATTGTAGTTATTTCAATTTTAACAGTTTAGGTATCCTATGACACTCTCGCTGCGAAGACGAATCCAATGATACCTCATTTGTCAAAATCGTCCAAGCCGTTTTTGCTGTAGCGGGGAACATATAACTGGACAAACATGTCGGTGAAAAACATAGCCCTCCTTTTGGGCTCCGCCGCAGTCGCATAAAAACAAAACTAAATGGTTAGTTTTATTTTTACGTTTTTAGTTTACGACTATTTTATTGGGAAGGAGGCTGATGCAATAAATTTTGTCAATCTTCTTTTATATTTACAAAGTTAGACTAAAATCACCCTTCGTGTTATAAAAATAAACAATGCTAAAATGCTAAAGCTAATTTAAATCATCACTTTCAGACTTTTTTCCAAGCAAACGATGAAATTACTTATTGTGACTGACAACTATCAAATGAACTTCAAAATGTAAGCAAATAAATCAAGTGGCTTAGGGGACCGATTCGTGATCATAAGGTACCGAGTTCGAACCTCCGCGGTCACCGTGCACCAATGAGTTTTTCTAACTTAAGTGCATTACCCGATGCTCTTTCGGTGAAGGAAAAACATCATGAGGAAATCTGCACATTCGAACAGCTGAGTGTGTAAGAGGGTAATTGCACAAAGATCCTAAAGGGTCGAAGTTGGTGGCCAACAATAGGGCAATTCACCCTACATACATACAAGTAGGTATAAATAATGACTGTAATGTAAGTGTTAGTGTTAATAATGGGAACTATAAGTAAATAAATAAATAAATAAATAGGTCAAAATAAGTTTAACAATAAATACGATTCGAAAACGTAACGTATAATTAAAATGTAAATGCATGAACTACAGCTGTTCCCTATTTTTTTTCTACTGCGTTTCTTCTGTGCACTGCGCCTATATCAATGTCATGACATACATTGATAGTTAATTAATTATTGTACTGCGTTATCTTTAACGACAGTAAAAGATTCAATGGAAGCGTTTATTGTATATTAACTTCTGTGAATCGGTTGCCTACGAGACAGCGCCTACGCCTACTGCAGGAGCCAGTGTAAGCTCTTTTTTGAAATGTTTTAAGTACCCTTAAACGGGGTGAATATGGATTTAGGGGTGAGCAGGGACACAACCAAAATTAAGTCATAACTTGTTACAAATAAGAACAAGTATTAAATGGACAATAACTTTATGTCTATTGGAAATAATTTTAGCCTTATAAATAATAACATATGCTTCATTTTAGGTTGTGTCCCTACTCACCCCGTTTTACGGTATAGTCGGCCACGAAAGTCTTTTTCTCCCACATGTTCGGAAATGTTAACCTTACTGTTGTAAAATCAGTCCGCAAAGTTGTGAGTTCCAGGTCCAGGCAAAATTAAAAAAAAACAAATTTATTATTTACCAACAGCAGCGGCCGCGAAAATGTACGAAATTTCATTATGTACCTGGTGTTTTACTTTTAAAAACCATGATTTGACTAGGATAACTATCTCCAAACAGCCAAACACTCGTGCAATCAAAATTCTTCTTTGTATATTTTACTTTTTAAATGTCATAGACTAAAAAGTTAAGCCTTTTCAAGCAGCGTTTACAACGTATATAAAAGTGTGTCAAATAGTTTGAATTTTTTAAATAGAAATTGCGTTCATAAACAAAATAAATTGCCGAAATAACATAAACGCGTAATAAATGTTATAGTTTAAACTATATTTTATTCAAATTGAATTTATTACGTTTAAATTTGTGATTGCTCTATTTAAGTGTTATACTAATTCATACGTTTCTGTTCTTTTTTTCAAGGAAATATTGGGACTGTGTTTAATATTATTAACAATTGTGTTAAATTTCCTCACATTGTTGGAGAAAAGCACTATACAAGCCTCGACCGGGAAGGGCGGTTGCTGGACTCGTATATACGCACTCACTTAAACCGTTACAAAACAATTATCGCACAATAAACTTTGAATACTCAGATGATCGCTCGGGTCGCTCTTATTCGCACTGTTCGCTTTCCAAGTAAAGACTGACTCGTCGCAACCGGTGTCCGCCGTTTTATAGTTCCCGAGTCCGATTATTCTAGAACGCCTTCCGGAATGTTCGATGTACTTCGCCGCGCCAAGGTCGATCGAGACTGTTCGTTGCTGGAATGTTCTACGCCTTGCTACCTTGTTGTTTTTACGATCGCAATGACCTTGATTCACGGGTCTGGATGAGTCTGGAATGTTCCGCGTGTTGCTGTCTCATTTCGTGTTATCTCTTTCACACGCTTCTGGAAGGTTCTCAGTATAGCTGTCTCTTTCTAATCATGCTATCTCTTTCACACGTTTCTGGAAGGTTCTCAGTATAGCTGTCTCTTTCTAATCATGCTATCTCTTTCACGCGTTTCTGGAAGGTTCTCAGTATAGCTGTCTCTTTCTAATCATGCTATCTCTGTCACTCTTAGTGGAAAATTGCCATATACTGAAATGTACTTCAAAGGCCCATAAGGGGTCCTGAGAATGCCTGAAAATGGGTTTTCAGGTTATGGCGTCATCTGATAGAGGGTGGCATGAAACGGACTGAAAACATGTTTCAGGCGCCTGAAAAAAACGGCAAGTTGGTCGAAATTCTGATAATCTGGTATGTGATAGAGCTACCTCTGAAACGGACTGAAACGATATTTCAGCCTGCTGAAAACGCTTCTAAAGCACCAAAATTAACGATAAAAGATGAGACGCCTTATGCCATCGGCGTAACAGTACTATTACCATTTTGGACGGTAACCCATAATTTTATCAAATCACACTTCATAGATTGTATCATTTCATCGAATTTTATTTCATCGAACGCTATTATTTGGGTGAATTGTAAAAATATTGTACATAGTTAAGGATTGAATTGAGGTAACGTTAATTTACTTCAATGGTTTTTCCTTTGTGTAACGAGAATTATCCATATGATTATATGAATAATCTTCGTTACACAAAGAAAAAAGTTAAGGATTGTTAAGGATTTTTTAATTGAGCCCGTAATAGGGAATGCAAATTACCGGTCATAACCGGTTTTAACCGGTTATTTTCTTACAAGAACGGTTAAAAACCGGTTAAATTGCATTCCTAGCCCGTAACTATGTACAATATTGTTGCAATTCACCCATTTTCTAAAACCATGATGTTTTTAGGATATCATAAACATTTATTACGTGTTTAGGATAGATTAGACTACCAAAAAAAAACTAATGCGGCGAGAAACGGGTAAGGTCCTAAAGCTCAATCATTACTTAGCACTAATGTCAGTAAATGTAATATAAACTTTGATTTCAGCCCTGTAAATTCAGATTCAATAGTCAAGATATTTAAATCACTTAGTTTAAAAAAGACTGAAGATTTGTGGGGCACATCAGTTAAGGTACTCTTTTATATCATAGATGTAATTGCACCCCATCTAGCATTAATCTACAATAATTGCATATCAGAGGGGGTCTTTCCAGATCTCATGAAATATAGTAAAGTAATACCTCTTTTTAAATCGGGCTAGATGAGTGATATAACGAACTTCCGTCCCATTTCCATACTACCAGTTTTAAGTAAAGTCTTTGAGAAAGTAATGCTAAAGGATATGTTAGGTCACTTTAACAGAAATAAACTACTTAACAATAACCAGTTTGGCTTTACCAGAGGTCGATCAACAATTGATGCGGCATCTGTACTCATTAAACATATATATAACAGTTGGGAGAAATCTTGCGATGCAGTAGGGATATTTTGTGATCTTTCTAAAACTTTTGATTGCGTGGATCATACGACCCTTATTTTAAAATTAGAACATTATGGATTGTCCAATAAAGCTTTAAGCCTTATGTCTTCTTATCTAAGTGATAGAACTCAAACAGTTGTTGTAAACAAAACGCAATCTGTTGGAGCTACAGTGAAAATAGGTGTGCCTCAAGGCTCTATTTTAGGTCCTTTTTTATTTTTGGTTTACATAAATGACTTACCACCGACAGTAGATAAACTCTGATATTGTACTTTTTGCTGATAATACTTTACTAATTTTCAAGGTAGATAGAAAATCCGTAGACTACAGTAGGATTAACACCACACTAGTTAAAGTACTTAATTGGTTTACTAGCAACAATTTGCTTCTAAATGCTAAGAAAACGAAATGTGTTAGGTTCGCTTTGCCTAATGTTAAACCGGTACATTCTAGTATTTTTCTAAATGACGAGTGTTTGCAAATGATAGATAAGGCAATTTTCTTAGGCATAACATTAGATAAATATTTGCAATGGAGTCCCCATATAGCTGTACTGGCAGGTAAACTAAGTTCGGCAGCTTACGCCGTTAGGAAAATTAGACAACTAACCAATGTTGAGACAGCTCGCTTAGTCTATTATAGTTATTTCCATAGTGTCATGTCGTACGGTATTCTGGTTTGGGGTAAGGCAGCTGACACACAAACTATATTTGTGTTACAAAAAAGGGCCATTCGTTCTATTTACAACTTAAACTCCCGTGACTCTTTAAGAGAACTTTTTAAAGAAATTAATATCTTGACTGTAGCGTCTCAATTTATTTATGAGAATATTATTTACGTTATTAGAAATTTAGATTCTTTCACCAAAAAATCTGATATACATAATTTAAATACCAGAAATAAAAATAAAATCGCTATCCGAAAATTCCGCGTCCGTAAAGTATATAAATCATTTGTTGGTCAATGCATAAATTTCTATAATAAATTACCTGACGAAGTTTTAAAGTTACCCTTTCCAGCACTTAAAAGTTACTTGAAAAGGTCGTTAATGTCTAAAGCGTATTATAGGATCGAGGACTATCTAACAGACAAAAATGCATGGCCTAAATCCGAAACTTAGTCAATAATAATTTATTCAAATGCAAAATCTTTATCTTGTCTAGGGGACACCGTTGATGTAGGAAAACATATCGAAACTTTTATGTGGTCGTCTCGCACCATCTTATATACACATAAGTATGTGTTTTTTTTTTTCTCTATCTCTCCCGTAAGATTCTTAATTGGCATGTTTTCCTGCTGAACTGCGCATGTTATTTGATACTATATTTAATTTAATATTTATAGCTTTATATAATGCTAGACTAAGTAGTACCATTGTAATAAGAAATATGTTTAAAAACTGACTGACTGCTGAGTTTCTTGCGGCGTTTCTTCTCGGCAGTGGTTTTCTCTTGGGAAGCGCTGGTAGATTCTTGACGTGTAAAAGTGCCCGTGCGTCCTACTTACTGAATAAATTTCTTTTATCTTTATCTTTTAAGTTGGGCACGCTAATTCGCGCAATTTAATTTTCTATGAAACTTTTCCGTTTTGACACGAAAATTAGCCATACAAATTGTAAGGATAGTTTTTAAATTAGTAACACAACGGAATCTTTTCCGCCTCTGTTGTTTGTATGGTTAACTACGCTTAACTATGGTTCAACTTTTTGGTCCCCACCCAAACGCCTTTCGATAAAATAAGAAATTCTAAGGTCTGTTCATCCTTAGTTGTCTTATATGGCAAACAACTTTCTAACCTCAAATGAACCTTTTTGGGCTAAGACAGCTATTTTAAACAAAATAAAGCAATCACAGACAATATATTGGCCAAGAGATGACCAAAATGTTACCTCAGTTTACTTTATTTACGATAAAAGAGCTGTTTTAGCCAAAAAAGGTTCATTTTGAGGTTAGAAAGTTGTTTACTATATAAGACAAGTAAGAATGAACAGACCTTACGTAATGACACGTTCGTTGAAAGGTGTGTCGATAAAATTACAGGTACAGTCACAACACGGGAATGTTAAGCCACTTGCTACTCTTCGTAATTTAGTCGAGTAATATATACTGGATACACGAGTATAACCTACGGAACCAGCTGGCCTATTGCCTAACGCACTCGCAATCGCAATCGACTTCAAAGTGGAACAATTGTTTTCATTTTGTATGCAGACTCGCCTTCGGACTGTCAGAATGAAAACGGATGCGATTGCGAGTGCGTTAGATAATAAGCACACTGGCTTGCATTACACGGCCAAAATGCGAACTGTGGCAAGTGGCTCAACAATCCCGTGTTGACTGTACTTACACCCGTCAATTTCAAGTAAGTTATATTTCTATTGATCTGTTTCGCAATCCTGAGGACTGAGATAATTTAACACACTAATTATAATAACAAACAAATCACTTAACTATATTAAAGTGAAAAAAAAATCGTCGGTCTTAAGCAGGATTCGAACCTACATCTCTGGCTCTGTGGGCCGATGCAGGCACATTACCACTTATGCCACCAAGACCCTACTTAAGATCAACGGAATTAGTAATCGCTTGCTTTTTCATACTCGGAGGGTATGCTGACGCCATCTATCGTTGTTTATTAACAAACGACACTCATGTTTCAAGTTATATTGAAATTAGCATGAGTACAATGGCCCACTTTATTTTAGAATTTCGTAACAGACGTTTCTGTTAAATTAAAAAATCTTTAGAACAAATCACTTAGCTCATTAACCGCCACTTGATGTATCTCTAAGAAGCAGTGTTCTTCGTTGTGTGTGGATAAGATAACCCGTACGGCGGCTGCTATCGCGATATTCAACGTGATATTTATCTAGTATTATTTTGGTATACTACACACACGATACTAATCGTGTAGTACGACGGTAAATTTCATGAAGTACACTCGTACGTTTCGTATTACGAAGCAAATATCACGATAAATATCGAGCGTGTAGCTCTAGATGCTCGATATTTATCGACGATACTTGATACAGATCGTGGATTTTTAGATTTTTAGAAACCCACCGATCCGTATCACGATACGTGATACGCTATACTACACACTCGATAAATATCGTGATCTTGGATTACGATCCAAATATCAAGATAAATATTGAGCGTGTAGCATTCGCCTATAATGTACTAGCATAGAGGCATTCCATCTAAGTCCTTAGGGTTGGCAACGCAATTACAGTCTCAAAGTGTCTATGGTTCGCAAATCCTAGTTACCATCAGATAGCCAGGGTTATTCCACACGGTAAAACAATATTGACGTGTTATCGTATCGTCAATGTCACGATTGCTCTTATTGACAGTAATGGCAGCTGAGTTAAAAACAATACGGTAGCACGTCAAAAGTAATATTGTTTACCGTGTTGATAGTCCTTATGCTCTTATATACAAGATTAGCCTCAACTAAAGTTCTTGCTTCTATTTACTTCTGTTATTAGTTATAAGGTTTTCATTTAAATACCTGAAAACAAAATGCGTATACGCTGTTAACTATTTATTATTATTATTATTATTATGAGCCCATAATGTCTCTGCTGGGCAAAGGTCTCTCTCCCCCTCTTCCACTATGCAATCTCGAGCGGTTTCCCTCCAATTCTTGTCCCATGATCTCAACTCATCACTCCATCTCTTCCTGGGGCGGCCACGCTTTCTCTTAACATTTTCCGGGAGCCAGTCTGTAGCTCTCCTGGCCCAACAACAACTATTTAAAAAAAAAACATGCTAAATTGTAATATTCATAATTTTTCTATAAATAATTTCTATTTTTAGATAACATTTAAAGTTTTTATAAGGTTACGTTCGTTGTTCAAGCTTATTTGTAAACTTCCCACATGCATTTTTTTTACCGTATTGTATTGTTGTTATAATTCTGCGAAATCTGCGAGTTATCTTTAAAAAAAACCCTTATCGTAACGCTTTTTGACTTAGTACTAAGATGGTATCCCTCTATGGTAGTAATTTTAACGGTTATCTTATCCCCACACCGGAAACCAACCATGCGATCACTGCTGCTGGTGGGCTGAACGGTAAGATGTCGGTAGCAATACGGTCGGACCCTGCACATACTGCACAAGGCCCTACCACCACAACTTTTAAGAACTTCGATATTCTCTAGTCTAATAACTTTAAAAAAACGCAATCTTTCAAAACCCGACTGTTGCTAACCAACTTTAAATCGTTATAAATGATGATAGCGTAGAGAGGGCGCTAGCGTGCTCGTGTTTATATAGGCTCCCAACAATTTTAACAATTAAAATTAGATTTCGCATGGTTACTAATAAAAAGTGTGTTCTTCATGTGTGAAATGACCCAAAATACGACTGTGATTGTTAGCGGCGAAGAAAACTGCAATCTTCGAATGAAAAAAGCAAAAACAATAATTACCGGATTGTCGCTAAATACACTTTGATACAGAACAGGATCGATTTACCACTAATTAGAAAGAAGTTTAAGAAGGTTAGTGAAGACAATAATAATATAAAACACAGTGAACGTACTCCTACGGACTTTCATATTACAAAATAACCTCTTAACTTAACCTCTAACCCTAAAACAATATTGCCTGTCATTAAGAGGATAGGTGATAGTAAAGGTTTATGATAACAGCGCCATCTAGTAAGCACATAGAAATACTTACTAAAATACCATAAAAGCGCCATCTAGTAACCATAAAGATTAATACATATTAAAATACCATAACAGCGCCGAACATCATATTATGGTAATAACGCCATCTAGTAACCACTAAGAAGAAACATCTACTAGAATATTGAAACTCCTCAAGAGGGCGCGTGAAATAATTAAATATGGACCAAGTTTGTTATGGATGTCGCAAAAAACTACCCAGAAGGGATTATTTAACTTGTTCGCTATGTTCTAAAAGCTACGACTTGGAATGTGCGAATGTTTCATCTCATCGGTTTCATAGAACAATGCAAATAGACAATAAAAAAGACTGGAAGTGCAAAGCCTGTTGCTGTACAATGACGAAAAGAGATAACTCTAATACCCCTTTACGCCCGAAACGCAAAGATAACATCCCACAAAAAGAAGAAATACAGACTGATAATGTAACTGTTAGAAAAAAGTCAACCAACTCTAAAAACGACACAAGTTTCTCTGACGATTGTACCTTGTCTGGCGACACAATACACCTGGAACGTACACCAAGAGATGAAGCGAAAATAGAACTGACCTTACAAAACCTTGGTGAACTAATTACTCAGCGGCTGAAACAAAACAATAAGTCGATAATATTGGAACTACGGAACATCATACAGACCGAAATTTCAGAGGCCATTACCAATTTACGAAAGGAGGTAAACCATCAAACGGGTGATCTACTAATACAAAATAACTTAAGAAAGGAAGAAATCTGCGATGTCAATACCAAAATAAATAACCTAATGATAAAAAATGATCTACTGAAACAAGAAATAAAAGATTTAACAACTAAAATTACATCTGGAGCAAATTACTCATCACTAAAACACTATTCACCTGAAAGCAACAGTAAAAAAATAGTAATCTACAATTTTAGCGAAAATTACAACGAATCGGAGTTAGATCTATATGATAGAATATTACACTGTTTCCGAGAAATACAACAGGTGGATCTACTGGGTTACATCGAAGATGCATATCGCATGGGTCGAAAAACAAACCGAAGCAGGCCTCTAGTCGTTGAACTAATCAGCAAAAGAATGGTTAAATGCATTCTACGAAACGGCCACTACTTCAGAGGAAGCGGACTAGCAATATCTGAATATTTAGATGAAAACTCACGTAAAGACAGAATGGTCATGAGAGAGGAAATGATGCACGCAAGGAAAAATGGACACCACGCCGTAATACGCGATAACAAACTTATAATAAACGGGAAAATGGCCAACTCAGATAAATTATTTGATGAAACCTCTACAATGACAAACAGAATAAACGATAGACGAACTATTCCTGATCACAACTTCACCCAACAAAACAAAACTGACATTGCACCTGAAAATAACTTATTTCGAAACTCAACGAACACCATTTAAGATACTGTACCAAAACTTCCAAAGCATAAACAATAAATTACATTTATTAGAAGCCTATTTAAGTGAAGACACGTCAATCCACGCTATATGTATAACTGAGTCATGGCTAACTCGAGACAAATTAAGCTTGGTGAACATCAACGGCTACTATGTGGCATCATCCTACTGCCGGGAAACCAGAGGAGGCGGCGGCGTGTGCATACTTCTACAAGACCACATTAAATCCTCTCCAAAAGAGGATATTACAAATATGTCCATTGATTATATATTAGAAATATGTGCAATAGAATTAACTAGCCTAAATATCTTAATAATAACTCTGTATTGGAATAAAAGGGAGGAAGACTTATTTTATAACAGATTAGAATCCATTTTAAACTATATCACTGTAAAATATGCTAAATATAAAATAATTCTAGGAGGAGACTTGAATGTAAATATATTAAAAGCAGACCCTAAGGCAAATTCACTTTTGAATTTCATGTCCGAATATAACTTTACCCAATATGTAAAAAAACCTACGCGTATTACTCAAACTACATCGACCTGTTTAGACTTAATATTTACTAACTTCAAGGATACAACTCTGCGATCCGATGTTCAGGAATTAGGTTTTTCTGACCATTCTGGTACCACTCTGTCTTTTAACTTTTCTCTAGATAAAAATCCACAATCTAACTGGTATACAGAAAAGAGAAAATTTAACACTGCCAATTTAGATCGTTTTAAAAATTACCTTTCTGATATTAAGTGGCAGAACATAATTATACCCAACAATGATATAAATGAAAATTACTTAGCCTTTAGTAATACTTTAACAAAGACCTTAAATTTATGTATACCAAAAAACAAAATCAAACTTAACGATAAATTCAAAAAACACTGGCTTACCGTAGGCGTAAAAATATCGTGCCAAAACAAGCGTTTGCTAAAAATACTAACGTTCAAATCAAATGATCCAGTACTTCACCGATATTATAAAACGTACGAAAAAATATTAAAACAATCAGTAAATTTAGCTAAAAAAATACAATATATAAATAGAATGAAAAACTGTAATAACAAGGTAAAAACAATGTGGACTATAATAAATGAACGGACAAATAAAAAACCTAAAAAAAATAAAAATAACTTACAACTACTTATAAATAATACACTTACCTCCGAGCCTAAACACATAGCGGATACTTTTAACAGTTTCTTCGAAGCCATAGGCGGCGGTCCTAATGTAGCACCTGGCCGACCAGTAATTCAGCCGACCGAAAATTCCATGTTCCTTAGCCCTGTAGAACCTTATGAAATACGGAAAATAATTAAAAATCTAAACAACAATTATAGTTGCGGAATCGATGAGCTACCGCCGCGCCTGATAAGGCACTGTGTGGATCAGCTGACTCTGCCGCTCTGCACTCTCGTAAATCAATCCTTTGAAGAGGGCGTCTTCCCCGACTCATTAAAAAAAACAGTTATAAAACCCATACACAAAAAAAACTCAAAAACAGACCCCAATAATTATCGACCCATCGCCCTTCTACCCACTAATTCCAAAATATTTGAAAAAGCAATGAGTAATCGCGTATACGCCTTTTGTGAAAAATATAAGATATTTGACGATTCTCAGAACGGTTTCAGAGAAGGTAGATCCACTAGTCTAGCGGTATTTAAGTATATCCAGGAGACTCTCAATATAATCGACGGTAAACAGTACGCTGTGGGCCTGTTACTCGATATGTCTAAAGCCTACGATAAGGTCCAATTTAACATACTTCTGCAAAAACTATATGGAATAGGAATTCGAGGTTTAGCGCACAAATGGCTTTCATCGTATCTAAAAAATAGGGAACAGGTAGTTGAGATAGAACATTTTGATACTGCTAGCAAGAAAATAATAAGTGTTCGTTCAAACGTCATAACACCTGAGGCCTCAATTCCACAAGGTAATGTAATTGGGTGTCTCCTCTTCCTAATCTACATCAACGATCTTCCCAAAATCATAAACGACCCCTGTGTACTGTTCGCCGACGATATCTCAATACTCACTACCTGCCATAATAACATAAACATAAATACGAAGCTCTGCTCTATTTTAGATTTAATTACAAACTGGATGATCGACCACAACCTGGAAATAAACTTTGTTAAAACTAAATTAATAACCTTTTACCCATACCAGAAACAGAAATTATTAATAAATTTTATCTACAACAATATTAAAATAGACGTAGTTAACCATTTTACCTTATTAGGAATAGATATTGACACCCATATTAATTGGAAAACACACATAAAAAAAATTCATTCAAAAGTATCTAAATTTGTTTACGCCCTCCGTGAAATTAAAAAAACGACCGACCTCGCGACTGCTCTAGCCACTTACTACGCATACGCCTACTCCTGGCTCAACTACGGCATCATTCTGTGGGGAAATAGTACGGACGCGCCATCTCTATTTACCCTACAGAAAAAACTGATACGGATATTAGTCAACATAAAGCAAACTGACAGCTGCCGACCCTACTTCCTGGAATACAAACTGCTTACGCTTCCAAGCATCTACATCTTAGAAGCATGTAAGTTCGTACGTAAGCATGAATACTTCTATAAAAAACGCGAGGATATGCCTCCTACACGCCCAATACGCCATAAACATAAAATTATCTTGCCACCTTCCCGCCTTAAAATCATCTCATCCGGCCCTTACGTAATGACTATAAAAATATACAACAATTTACCTGAAATATTAAGACAAGAAAAAAATAAACGTAATTTTTTAAATAAACTCAAACAGTTACTAATTACAAAAGCTTACTACACAATAAATGAATACTTAGACGACAAATTATAAATAAAGCAAATTACTTAAATTAATCAATAAAGGTAAATTATACAAAAATACAATAAATTCAAATATTTATAATGAAGTCTCTTCATATTATTAAAAGGATGAGTCTCCCTCTCTCTAAATATGTTTGCTGTGCCCAACAGGGTTCATAATTGAGACATTTATTATATTTCCATCTTTGTAAACATTATGATTGCAATAAAGTATTGAGTATTGAGTATTGAGTATCATTCAAAATGAAAAATGATGAAAGAAACCTAAAGATGATTTTTAAATCCCTATTCAATGATACCCCACTTGTCATACTTGGTCGACTATTTTTTTTAATTTCTGCAATATGGCGTCTGGTTGCCGCCATATTGAATTTTGATTACTGTCATATCTTCATTGACACTCACCAGATTAAGCCAAATCGATTGACATAAGAATCATCAAAATCAGACAGCGGGTTTAGTTTTTATAGTGACACAAAGGAACAAACATACATATGTTAGGCTGTGAAACACATTACCCTCCTCCTTCGGCAGTCGGGTAGAAAGCCCCCTATCGCATAAGAGCAGTTATTATTTTAATAAATGCCCCCTAGTTTATTAAAATTCGGCCTTAATTTGCAAAGCCTCCGTTCAACAGTTTACACAAATTGAGGAAGAGTCGGTGCTGTTGTTGGACCTTAAAATAAATCGCTCTCCGCCGGGGCTGGGTCAAGTTAGCCAAATTGGCCGGCGCCGTGCAAATACAGGCGACGACGCAGGGAAACACGAGCAGTAGAGTAACAGTTATTTAGTTTGAAAATACATTTAAAAAAATTAAGCAATTTCTCTTCACATACATACATATCTTCTCGCTTTTCTCCCAATGGGGTAGGCAGAGAATACGAAACGCCGGGTGCACCGGTACAAACATACCTCTTTTTTTCGGTTTCAGAGACGTTTAATTTGGCCCTGATTCAGTATTTACATTGTGAAGTTGGTCACTGTATGTAAGGCGGCCCTTACCGGACTCTTCTTTCGCAGTTCGTCAAAACTCTTTCGTAACTATTATTCCATTTCATCCATCCTTAATTTTTCTGAATTTCAATAATATGTTTAGTTTATCTTGTTTGTACGTGTAAAGTTATCTCGATATGCTTCGTATTAACAATTATGCGTAATTAGTATTCTGCGAAATCATACGTTCGGACAATTTATGATTATGCGTAAACTATCCCCTAGTTACCCTTCTGAACATAAACCTTACTGGAGGGTAGCACGGCAGCAGGTCAGAGCAATGACCTCTTTGTCAGTCGGTTTCAATCTAATTAAATCACAATAAGAGATGGTATATAGACGCTGAATTTACTAATAATACGAAGCATATCGAGATAACTTTACACGTACTAACAAGATAAACTAAACGGTTTCCCTTGTTTACGCATAATCATAAATTGTCCGAATGTATGATTTCGCAGAATACTAATTTTGCATAATTGTTATTCTACTGATACCTTGGACTTTTTTGAAAAGTTATAAAATATACCTAACCTAACCTACCCTATTCTACCAGGATTACTCAAAATATTTTCCGTTGAAGCTGGAGAAAAATTATGCGAAAACAAAATTCGGCGTAATTATGCATTCGGCGTAAAAAGTTTCGGCAAAATAGAGGGGACTCTTTCAGAAGTCCGTAGAGGGGTCATTATTTGAGCGTTTCAACCGCCTCACTTTTCTGGATATATGTTTGAAGAATTGGACGTATATTTCGATGCGGTTTTTGGATATTTGTTAGATGTCTAGTAAATTTAAATACCTAACTAGAAACGAAATCGAAATCCACAGCCACTTCTACCAAAATGTGACCACGAAAGTGATTCGGAACAAACGCCCAAATAATGACCCAAATAATATAGACACAAAAAATATCATATAGGCCCTATATTATAGGGTCAAAGTATTTATTCCTTTATAGATAACATTAATTCCTTAAGTACCAAGGTTTTTAGTTATTTGGAAGAAATTCCTCCTTGTCAGGCCTCCCCCTCTAATATTCCACTTCTCCCTTCATATCTTTATTCTCACTGATCTATCTAAAACGAGTCTAGATCGTCCCGTTGTCACCTCTTAGGTATTTTAAAGTGCCAACATCTGTTTAGCAAATGCGAATCGGTAACTGTTTTGGCCCAATATAAACATATGGTATAAGTACACTTATATAATAACTAGGGTTAGGAATTTTGGTGGCATATCGTATTGTGGTTCCAGAATCTATGTGGTCGCTATTTCCTAATTATTATAATACATGACACTTTGATTTTGACTTTCAGTATGGTCATATTTCAAAATGAACTAAATACATTTTTAGTTCTCGGTTATTCCATAACTACTAATATTTGCTTGTTTGTAACGCTTTCGCAGCAGAGATATCCTCCATACCAAAACTCATTTAAATTGGTTAAGCGGGTTAATGAATAAATGAATTTTGAAATATTAAAATACTGAAGGTCAAAATCAAAGTGATATGTATTATAATATATAGGAAATAGCGACTCCATGGATTCTAGAACCACGATGTGCTACTAAAAGTACTAACCTTAATAATAACTATATGAAAAGCAAGCTTTAAAAACCCAACTGCATTTTTTATACTGTCGTCGATATACTTACATATGTTAATAATTGTAATTTGGCCATTGTTGTTATTTCAATTTTAACAGTTTAGGTATCCTATGACACTCTCGCTGCGAAGACGAATCCAATGCTACCTCATTTGTCAAAACATAAATGTTTAAAAATAATAAGTTTCTGTCAAAAATTTCATTGTTTGGGACAAGCTTTTCTTGTTGACTGTTATTTTTTTATCTGCTTCTCAGGACCAAATTAATGTGCCCCATCACTGTGGGTCTACGTTAAGTATAGTAGAGATCCTGTCACCACCTTCCGACTCCATCATCCGATCACCTCTTAGATGCCAAAATATTGCATTGTCATCGGGTTTAATATTTGGTTCAAATTTCAGGTTTGAGAGTTTTGACGGACAACTTACAAACATACAAAAAGTGCGAGTTAAATAAAAGCTTGTAAAAAATAATGAATATAATCATTTTAATTATACAAAATAATATAAGTCACGCTACTGTCCCATTTTGATTGTGGCACAGAATAGAAAATATTTACACTAGACGCCCAACCTGATAAAATATTCTGGGGCTCGCCGCATGATACAGCCAGCAACCCAAGCTGATACTTCTATACACCCTATTTCTTTAGCATTAAGGTTTAAAATCAACTTGGTTTCGTTGCTGACTGTACTATGAGCCTGTACGAAACCGCTTAGACGTAATTAAAAGG
Organism: Acleris literana; assembly: GCA_946894065.1. Taxonomy (NCBI): domain Eukaryota; kingdom Metazoa; phylum Arthropoda; class Insecta; order Lepidoptera; family Tortricidae; genus Acleris; species Acleris literana. The sequence continues at coordinate 617,234 of OX335687.1, forward strand.
AGTCAGAAGGTTAATGATGGGCGATGGACGAGCACCGAAGGTTTCGAGGAGGTGGAAATTAGTGTTGATTGGTGCTTAATGAATACATGAAGTCTATTAGACCCTGAGGATATTGTCGGTTAACTACCTCGAGTACCAGGAGAACATAACCACTACGGAGATACAGAAAGACACGCATCTGTCTAGGCGGAATCTGGAAAGTCAACCATAGTTTAAAATGGGTGTATATCGGTTAATCTAAATTTTTTGGGCCTATTTTTGTTTCGTATCATGTTTGTTTTGCATATCAACGTTTCGTCTAATGATTTAAATGTTGAAAATTGTTAGATGGAAATTGCTTTGCATAATATTGTGTGGTCTAAAAATTGTTTAGTATAACATTTGTTTGGAATAACTTTTTGCTGTCGAATGATTTTTTGGTAGGTATAACGTTGACCGTGAGGCGAAGTCGACGGAGCTCCACTTTGCGGAGCTCCTATTCCACGTAGTTGTGGCGCTTCGCGCCTTGACGCAATTCTAACCTAACCTAACCTATAGATTAGTTGAGACCTAGGTGTTTTATACTGGGAGGGGCATTGACCAAACAATATTATGGATTTAGCCTTTTAGTAATTGTAATTTTTGACAAAACAATTTTAGATCAAAAGTGCTTTAGAACAAAAAATATGTATGCAAAAAAATCTTTATGCTAAGAAAGAAGTTTGCCATTCAATATTATAGGAAACATTTTCGACCAAAAAAATTTAGCACATTAAATTTTAGGTCAGTCGAAGGGCACCCGTTTAAAATACGTAATTAGAGGTACTGGCATATTAAATTACTTGAATTAGGTACTGGTGAGTCTTAGGGTAGGTTGAGTCGATTTACAAAAGGTAAGTTAACTGTGTTGCTGATAGTACCTAGCTCAAAACAAAACTCATAGGCTTACACTATTAGTATTGGACAACGATATTCAGTAAGTACTAAAAACATCTAAGTCTTAGGTAACAAAATACTAATACTCGTCAACCAAACGTTTACCCTTACGTGGAATTAAACCTGGTACCGCTAGGTATTTGGCAGGGTGACTACAAAGTTGCCTACCAAGTAATAAATAAAAATTAAAACCCAACTATATTTTTGATACCGATGTCTATACAGTGTGTTACCAGCGCACTGGCTTGGATGTTAATATAACGTGTATCTGTAACTTAGCCATGACATTAATTTAATTAATAAACAAAATTTCAGGCTTTGTTAACTTTCTAACAAAATTTTAATTGCGAGCAATGTAAAGCACAGCAATTTAAAACAGCACACAACAGCAACACACCCCGATCAACAGCAGCAGCAACAGCAGTGTATTTCAGTGTAAATGACAGTGGACGAATACTTTGACTATTATGATATGATTTGCCCCCGTACCACGACATGCCTTGTACTAAGCAACAGCGATACTGATAACGATGAACACGCAGCACATGCACTACATTAAAAATGGACGAGTATCTAAGAAAATTAATTGTGAAGTTATTTTAATTATTTTTAAATTGATAATACTTGCAAACAATTGCTAAAGCGACATATATAACCCTGTACAATGTTTAAAACATTAAAGCGTATAAAATCCTCTATTTTGATTTTTAATGAATTTTATCAAGCCGTCAAGGCGAATCTAATGACTTATCATTTATCAAAATTTTTAGAGCCGTTGAGTAATTACGAGACGACATATAAATAGATATAAATATATACGCAGAGGTCAAACACATTACCGTTTTGGGCTTCGCTGTAGTCGGGTAAGAAGTAGTAAAAAAACGAGTTCGTACAAAAGTTTTATAACATTTTATTTCGAGTGGGTACGTTGGTAAAGATATTAATGTTTTATTCCATACTAGCGACCCGCCCTAGCTTCGCTTCAGTTTATGTGAGTTTTACTGTAACAGCCGTACATAATCCAATTTATTATAGATAAAAAAACCTTCATTTTGAATCATTCTATCTTTTGATAAAAACCCCATTAAAATCCATTGTGTAGTTTGTAAGATCTAAGCGTACGGACAGCGGGAAGTGACTTTGTTTTATACTATGTAAAGAAAATATATCAAACAGGAAGCAAAATAACACTTACGCTAAAGTAACATGCGGTAAAAATAATGAAGTAGACGATCGTGATATTTTAACCACATTTCGGATGATTTCACCCGTGTTAACTATCGAATTAATTCCAGGTCAGTGAGCGTTCATTATCTTTACGATTTACATCACGGTTTAAAGATTTAATAGTATTCGTTGCATGTTAATTTAAATACACGACTCAATGAATTCAGCATCAGGATCGCGATTCTGTAAATTTTTGTTTACTCTAGAAAAATCTCGTTCAGATGTACATCATTTAATATGATAATTTTAACGTTTGATCAATCTGTATGCAATCCAATAAAATCATCATCAGTATTATTAGATCGTACATTATTGAATATGTATACTTAATATAATGGTTGTGTTCATTAATTATTCATACCAGTTACTTGATGGACTGATCATGGCGAGTACGTGACATGTGTACCAAGGCAACGGCTGATAAATAATGTTTGTCGCATTTCGCGTTGGTATGGTTTTAAACGGCTCATCGGATCAAAGAGATCATCATCACTATCATCATCAGCATCACCATCGTAATCACCGTCATCATAGACAGCCGAGCTAAGGAATTTAAACACGAGTCTTTAGAAGTATGTACAGTACAATGTACATAGTTGTACTCACAGTAAGTACAAGCCTTGAACTACTAATTCTAGGTTAATAATAGAATAGAATAGAATAACTTTATTTCAGACTACAAGGCCCATATTTATAAATACCTTACAGACTAGCATACATATCAATATATAACATAAAATGAATACAACTATTAATACATTTTCGCGGTGTCTGCTAGACGGCGACCACGAAATCGCCGAAATAAGACTCCCCTCGGCCAGAATTCCTCCTTTAAAAATGTCGACAGATCTATGGTCAGTACTCTCATCACAAATGACTGCTCAGCTGTACTGGCAGGTAAACTAAGTTCGGCAGCTTACGCCGTTAGGAAAATTAGACAACTAACCAATGTTGAGACAGCTCGCTTAGTCTATTATAGTTATTTCCATAGTGTCATGTCGTACGGTATTCTGGTTTGGGGTAAGGCAGCTGACATACAAACTACATTTGTGTTACAAAAAAGGGCCAGTCGTTCTATTTACAACTTAAACTTCCGTGACTCTTTAAGAGAACTTTTTAAAGAAATTAATATCTTGACTGTAGCGTCTCAATTTATTTATGAGAATATTATTTACGTTATTAGAAATTTAGATTCTTTCACCAAAAATTCTGATATACATAATTTAAATACCAGAAATAAAAATAAAATCGCTATCCGAAAATTCCGCGTCCGTAAAGTATATAAATCATTTGTTGGTCAATGCATTCATTTCTATAATAAATTACCTGACGAAGTTTTAAAGTTACCCTTTCCAGCACTTAAAAGTTACTTGAAAAGGTCGTTAATGTCTAAAGCGTATTATAGGATCGAGGACAATCTAACAGACAAAAATGCATGGCCTAAATCCGAAACTTAGTCAATAATAATTTATTCAAATGCAAAATCTTTATCTTGTCTAGGGGACACCGTTGATGTAGGAAAACATATCGAAACTTTTATGTGGTCGTCTCGCACCATCTTATATACACATAAGTATGTGTTTTTTTTTTCTCTATCTCTCCTGATAAATTCACATATTTATTAAGAATGACACAATTCAATAATAACAATACGTAACTAGGCTACTCCTGCTGTCATGTCACCGTCACAAGAAGGTTAAGACCATAACAGCCGCCGCCGTTAATCAACCTGTTGCGCTTCGGGGACGCCAGTAGCCGGCAGCATCTGGTCTACATGGCGCCGCCAGCTTTCGCCACCGTCTGTAACCACGCGGTAGTGTAGGCGCCCTAATCTTTCGGCTACTCTGCCAAACTCCCACTTTCTTTTAAGGTCCGAATAGTTACGGACTTGGATCCTTTGACCTTCTACGAATGTTTTATCCAGTACGGGTCCGTACCTCATTGGATTTCCTTTTTTGGTTACGAGCTCCCCCAGCATTAAATGTAATTTTGTGCGTATGTCTCTACCAAACATTAATTGATACGCATTGCTTCCTGTCATATTTGGGGTTCGTCTTAATTGCATTTTAATCACGTTTAATTTGTCGGCAAGAGAGCCTGTGTTGTCCTCCATGTTTCTTATACATTTTTTTACAGTTTGAACGTATCGTTCTGCTTGACCATTGGAAGCTGGGTGATAAGGTGCAGACGTTCTGTGAGAGACTCCGTTTTCTTTAAGAAATTGAGTAAAGTCACTCGAGGTGAACTGACGGCCATTGTCTGATACTAAAATGTATGGAAATCCGAAGGTGCTGAATAAATCTCTGAGCTTATTGATACACCAGGCGCTCGTTGTAGTCTTCGTTGGAATAATTTCGATCCACTTGGTGAATGCATCTACCACTATCAATAGTTGATGTCCTGCGATAGGGCCAGCAAAATCGATATGAATCCGCTGCCATGGTTCTGTCGGTTCTTCCCAGTGATGAACTGCTACTTTATTTGGTTCGTTTTGTGTTAATCTGCAAGCTCTGCATGATTTAACCTTCTTTTCTATATCCCGGTCAATATTCTTCCAATAAACAAAACTGCGGGCTAACAGTTTCATTTTAACGATACCGAGATGTCCGGCGTGAAGTTCTTCTAGCACGGCCTCACGTAACGCACCGGGGATCATGACTCTGATCCCTCTTAAAATGCAGCCGTCTTGCAACGTAAACTCGTTATCATTATAGCCCAGGTCTCTCAAGCTCCTCCCTGTTTGTAGGGCTCGTAGTACTGCTTGATACTCGTGATCGTCTGCTGTTTCCTTAGCAATAATTTCACAATTGACTGAGAGAGAATGTATTTTTTGTAATTGGTACGCCGAATGTTGGTCTATTATGTTGTCTTGAGTTTGTTCATACGGGAATCTTGATAAATAGTCTGCATTAGAGTTAGCTGCAGAAGTGCGGTATTCAATATCATAATTAAAGCCAGAAAGAAAGTGAGCGTAATGAAATAACCGCATCGTACTCATTGCCGGAAGGGTTCTTTTTGGATGGAAAATACTTGTAAGAGGCTTATGATCAGTAATCAAGATAAATTTTCGTCCGTAACAATAATGAAAGAATTTTTTAAGGCCCCAATATATTGCTGTTGCTTCCTTATCAATTTGGCTATATTGCTTTTCACTTGTTGAAAGACTCCTGGAAGCGAAAGCGATAGGTCTCTCTGAGCCGTCAGGTAAGCGGTGTGACAGAACTGCGCCCAGACCCCTCGGGGACGCATCCGTCGCCAGAATAACAGTTTTTCTTGGATCAAAATGAATCAGTGTTCTGTCGCTTGATACTTCTTTCTTAATTGTTGTAAAACTTTGCTCACATTCCTTGGACCAATCGTACTGTACACCCTTCTTAAGTAGTTTATTTAAGGGACTGGTTATAGAAGCTAGGTTCGGAATAAACCTATTATAGTAGTTTGCCATTCCAAGAAACGTCCGTAGTTCAGTTATATTCGATGGGGAATTGGTATTTGTGAGGGCCTGTATTTTTTCCTTGTTCTTGTGTAATCCATTACTGTCAATTGTGTGTCCAAGATAATTTATGCTGCTTTGAAAAAATTGACATTTCTCTTTGTTTATTCGCAGGTCATTGTCTTGGAGTTTTTGAAATACCTTTTTTAAGCGATCGAGTAGTTGTTCTTCGCAGGCCCCTTGGATGATGATATCATCGAAGAAACATTGTACTCCATCGATTCCTTGGAGAAGTTGGTCCATAAATCTTTGCCATAGATTTGGTGCAGTTTTGACTCCAAACATTAATCTATTTACTTTATATGTACCCTTATGTGTACTTAATGTTTGTAGTAATGCACTTTCTTCATCCATTTCCATATGTAAATAAGCTTGGCTTATATCGAGAGTGCAAAATATGTTCCCACCATTCATTTGTGATAAAATATCTTCAATAATCGGAATCGGATACTGTTCATCCTTAATCACTTGGTTCAGAGTAACTTTGTAGTCGGCACATAATCGAATAGAACCATTGGGTTTAACAATCGGAACAATTGGTGTTCCCCACTCAGCTTGGTCTACTTTAGTGATTACTCCCAATGTACAGAGTCTTTCAATCTCTTCGTCCACTTTTTGTTTCAGAGCGTAAGGTACTCGTCTTGGTTTTATAAATATGGGTTGTGTGTTTTCATGTAAGTTAATATGACCTTTGTAATTTGGTATTTTTCCTAGATCAGATTTGAAAATGGTGGATGTAAATTCTTTTAATATTTCATCGAGTTTTGGAAATTGTTCCAAACGTAGCATTCTTATATCTGCAAGTTCCAATTTGAATTCTTTCATCCAGCTTCGTCCAAAAATCGCATCCACATCTAAATCGATTAGATAGAGTTTTCCACTAAAATTTTGGTTATTGTAGGTACATTTTACGAAAATAACTCCATATGGAACTATAACTTCTCCGGTGTAAGTTTTTAATCTGATGTCAGTTTTGTATATTTTACTTGCCAGATTAAGTTCCTTGTACTGTTTAAGAGACATCGATGACAGCGCTGCTCCCGTATCAAATTCCATTTGTACTGTTTTGGTATTAATTTGTAAGGTAATCATGTACTTATTTGAAGATTCCGTTTTAATAGTGTTTATATCACACGTACTTTCGACTGCCACGTTTGTATCATCGTTCACAAGAACGTTATATGAATTGTACTCTTCATGTATATTTGTTGGAAAGTCTGTGTTATCTAAATGTATTTGTTTACTGTCCAGGTTTTGTTGCAAGCAGACTTTTTGTAGGTGGCCTTTTCGGTTACATCGCTTACAAACGGTATTGATATGTTCGCATTGGTTAGCTCTGTGAGTGTCTTGCCCGCATCTATAACACTTACCTTTAAGGTCTTTAAGGGTGATATTGCCTCCTTTTGTGTGCGGTTGCAAATTGTAACGTGGCTGTTGTGAGCTTGTAAGTTTATTTGTGTAGTCCACAGTTAGGTTTTCATGGTGTGATATCAACTTGTTTTCAGATTTACCGATTTCAATGGTTGTAGCCATGTGAATTAGTTCGGTAAACGTGGAATTTTTATTATCTTGAAGAAGCTTCGTGCGAATATCTCCGTCGTGGATACCCCTTATAAACTGTAAGCATAGGAAATTTTCCGAAATTGGTTTTTTGCAATGTTGACATTCGAAATTACAATTCATCGTTAGCTGTTTTAATTTTGAGGCGTACTGTGCTACAGTTTCATCATTCTTTTGTTTTCTTGTAATAAATTTATGTTGTAGTAACCAGGTGCTCGGTTTTGGATCGGTAAATTCTTCTAGAATTTGTGCTAGTTGCTTAAAGTCCATTGTTAAGGGATTTTCGGGTGAGCACAGGATATACATCTGTTCATGTAGTAATGGTGGTAATGCCGAAAGAAATGTGTATGTTTTTACCTTCGCATCAGATATGTTGTTAAGCATAATGAATAGTTCTAGTCGTTGTATGAAGTTTTTCATGGATTCGGTTTCATGGAAGGGTTGAAAATGTAATTTAGGTGTTCTTTGACGTTGGTCCGGGAAAACTGAAGGTACTACGCCGACGTTGCTGGTAGCACTTAAGAACGTTTGAGAATCTAAACTTGAACTGCTCCTAAAAGACATTAATTTTAACTTTAATTGTATAGTTGCTTCTTCAAAGTCTTGTCTGTATTGTAATTCACTATCGATGTCATTTTCCTCGCTTTCAGATTCAATGTTTGTTTGGATTTCGTTGAATTTTCGTAGGTTTTCGTTTAACGCCTGTAGGCGTAAATCAATTTCGTCATTTGTAAAACTTTCCTTTTGTAAGATGAGCGTTTGGGAACGCGTAAGTGTTCCGTGCAGTGCTCCTCTGGTTTGCCGTGCTTTTTTTATGTTGAAAGTACTCATATTCGTCGCCACTGATAAATTCACATATTTATTAAGAATGACACAATTCAATAATAACAATACGTAACTAGGCTACTCCTGCTGTCATGTCACCGTCACAAGAAGGTTAAGACCATAACATCTCCCGTAAGATTCTTAATTGGCATGTTTTCCTGCTGAACTACGCATGTTATTTAATACTATATTTAATTTAATATTTATAGCTTTATATAATGCTAGACTAAGTAGTACCATTGTAATAAGAAATATGATTAAAAAATGACTGACTGCTGAGTTTCTTGCGGCGTTTCTTCTCGGCAGTGGTCTTCTCTTGAGAAGCGCTGGTAGATTCTTGACGTGTAAAAGTGCCCGTGCGGCCTACTTACTGAATAAATTTCTTTTATCTTTTATCTTTTATCTGACTTAAAATTAACCTTGTGGCGAGGTTCTAACCACTCGACCCTAAGAGTAAATCCGGTCTTAACTCGTACGTACTCTACGAGATCTTTTGCCTCCGTAGAGTAATGTAAACGGGACACGTACAGCTGCGTCGTGGGCGTAGCAGGACACAGCAAGTGGTTCGGTCCGGTCGGTGCGGCCCCGCACAGGTTCCTCGGGGCAGGCTTCTTCTTCCTCTCCACCCGGGTAAAACCATCCTTGTCCTGCTTAGGACACGTCACGAATAATAAAGGCAAATTTACTAATACGTATAGTATGAACGTATTGAACGTAAATAAAACATTGTGGGTAATGAACTAAATCTATACTAAGTAATATTATAAAGCTGAAGAGATGATTTGCTTGAACGCGCTAACCACAGGAACTACCCGTCCGATTTGAAAAATTCTTCCAGTGTTAGATAGCCCATTTATCGAGAAAGGCTATAGGCTATATAACATCACGCTAAGACCAATAGGAGCGGAGCACCAATGAAGAATGTTTCAACCTTCTACGTAAACAAAGTCGCGTGTTAAAGTTAGCGTTAGCCCAAAATAACTATTCCGCGGGGACAGTCATGTCGTGTCAAATTTATTTATTTCCACTGAAACTTGACTATTTATTTTTAAGTCAGTACAGTCTTACTTTTTTTCTAAACAGCCCTTTGTATTCCAATGACATTGAGGAAGCAAATAAAGCCTTTAAATTAAACTCCATAACATTTCCACAAACAAATAAAGCAATAAAATGTTTACAAACAGAACTGTGTCAATTAACAAACAAATTTAGCATCCCCCGAACAAACAAACTTGAAGTATTAAAACAACGCGAGAATTAATTTCGCTCCTCATTAGACATAACGACTGCGTCAACGATTCCGGCTCTTAATTAACTTTATGTGTGTGCTTTGTATGATAAATTGTGATTTTCGTCTTACCTATTGGATCTGCGGGCTTTTGAAGAGTTTTTTTTGGGTTGCTACCATCAAGTTTATCCGGAAATATGTTGCAAATCACGACGGCTTGCTGTGCGGGCCTTGACAAGATGCATCCAACGATCGTTAACGACTATCAAAAGGAAAAAATGTTGAAGTAAGGTACCGGACAGCCTCATCGGATGCTTATGTAAATTCCATATACTTTTATAGCACTCGAATGTTCAGCTATTATAGAACGCAGCTTACCTTAATCCGCTGTTGTATACCATTACGGGATTAGATTTTTTACCACCTCTTTCACAATCGACAAGTAAAACATATTTGATAGGTAGATAAATTTTGCCCTTTCTCTTTCTTACACTTAAAAATAGAGAGCCAATTTTATATGGCAGATAAATATACTCGTCAATCGTAAAGCAGACCCTTAGTGAAATTACCTTTTTTGCGTTCCTAATTTCTAAATTTTATATTTCCAGTCTCAAGTTTCTTTATGTGTTTTAGGCTAAAAAAGACATTATTTGCAGGAATTATGGTCATATAAAACAAACAAAATCACATGTCACATGCAGTTTTTGGAACATTACAATACAAAACATTTTATTGTACACCAAACAAGAGCATTAAAAATAATAACAGCAAAATTAAAATTTATTGTACACTGTGTTTCCATTGGACAATATCAATCTCAGCCTCAAAGTTCAACCGAGAATGGTTCCCTGTGGTACTCCGACTGATAACACAGAGAATACCTTATTGGCAAGTCACTTAACAACAAGGAGGACCTTTGATCTTAGAGAGTTTGACAGGCGCCCTTTATTGTGACAGGTCTATTCAATCCTTGACATTCCGTTTGCTAAGAAATTTGCAATCACACGAAGTGACTGCCTCAAAGAGAATACTAAAGATGTTTAAATTATTACTTCCAAATGACTCGTCAGTTATGTTGAACTTGTAATTTCTTAGATTAAAATTTAGAGTTAAAATGTAACTTTAAAACTCAAGAGCAATAAAGCAGTAAGTAATAAGTTGGAAGTAGAAAATGTATGCAATGCGCCAAATTATTTAAATTAACCATCATTTTTTCTTCAAACAATAATAATGTAATATTTTTTTTTAATCAACATACCCATCTTATCCTTTAACCAACCGCCGAGTAGCAGTGTTCAATTTATAATAAACATTTACTTATAGCGGGAATCGAACCCGGGACGGCTAGGTCCGTAGTCAGGGTCACTACCAACTAGGCTGTCGCATCGTCAAACTACCTTTAAAGCTTCATCATCATCATCATGTCAGCCGAAAGACGTCCACTGCTGGACATAGGCCTCCCCCAAGGCTCTCCACTCAGACCGATCTTGTGCTTTTCGCATCCACCGCCTTTAAAGCTTGTACCTATTAAATATAAATAATATTATATAAATATAGAGAGCTTATGACATAATAATCCTAGTATTTACCCTTACCGGGCATAAAATCCGCAACCATGTGCTTCGTGTAAGATGTTAAAAAAGTTTATATTTTCAAAATTATCGTTATGCCTAGTCTTTATAATTGAATGAATACCTGTATTACGAACTCAAACCAAAGCCGCTAATCCACCTTAAACTAGATTATACTGGCTCCACGACCGCTTTGATTAACTTTCGACGCATTAGCGCCAACATGGCCTGTCCAAACACCAACACACCTCGTTCACTTTGGCCAAATATTGGACAAACGTTTACCAACATGTTCATTTTTAGATTTAATGGGAGTAGGCAAATTAATACACAGGCACTTGAGAGTAAGGATTTGAGATCTAAAGATATTTGGAATCTCAAGATTTCAATGTTAAGGCTGCAAAAGTGTTGCCAACTGAAAGGACTATGCTTGTCATTTCACCGGTTGTCTTATACACCGTAATTGAACTATACGAATACATATGCTTAGTAGAAGGGTTAATGGATAAGTTATTGCTAAATTAGGCCTACCTGACAGAAAGTATAATAGGCAATAACAAAGTGGAAAAAAGCACAGGTTATTTTAGTTTTGTAATTTTTATTTCCGTATCCGAAAGTATATGACGTCTTATTACAGCGAATTTACCAACGAATATTTTTTTAAAGAAAGTGAAAAAATAAACGGGATCCAAGAAACGTTAATTTTGAACATTTTTTATTTTTGTTGTAAAGTCTATACGGTTAACTATACAAGCATTAGATTTGGTATAATTATAGTACAAATATTGAAAAAAAAAAAACGAAAAAACGGTCAAGTGTGACTTGGGCTCGCGCTGATTAGATACGAAATCGAATTTAAATCGGAATATAATGATACCTACCGTGCAGCGGTCCGGAACCCTCGGTGCTTGAGTTCAACTCGACAAGACCAATTTTTGCAGTCACATTTACGTAGGTCTTTTATAAGAAAATTTATTCTACATTAACCAACATTTGCCAACACTCCGTGTTTGTTCAAATGTTGGCGCCATCGTGATCCTAAGCTAATCCACATAGGTTATCGTGATAAATGAGGCAAGTTGGTTGATTCAAGCCTACGGCGGGCCCGTGATGGCCCGACTACTCGGTAACTCGTTTAATCGCCGTTGACAGCAGGCTGTGGCTTCAACATGAGCGATATTGGTCATTATTTATACTCATAGAACTGTCCAATTAAAAATACCCATAAATACACTGTCACTAAATTTTACGTCGATCTGGGCCTCTATGCAATTTGGTAAAATATTGTCTTTGACGTGTTTTGGTATTGTTCTTAACTCGGCTGTTATTAGGTCATTACTGTAAAGTAAAAGAGCTATCAAAACGTTCACAATACAATACAGAAACACGTCGAAAACAACAAGGTTTTATCGTGTAGAATCTCAGCCGTGTTAACCTACCTACGACTCTATAACCAAACCCGACTATTTGTAGATATCGGGTCTATATTGACTGACATAATTATTTTTATTCATAATCATCGCAAGTCATAACGAGTTTTTTTAAAGAAACCGTTACTTTTTCAGGATTTTTATAAATCAAACCTAACCTAACCTAGCGTTGTCTGAAAAGTTTACAGTTTCAGCGATATAAAAAATTATGACTACGAAAAATTATGTCAACAATTACATTATGACCAGTAAAATTATGGGAAACAAAGGGCTCCCGTAGATATCATGTTTTGCAAATATCGTGTTATGCGTACATGATGTTTTGCTATTTCGATGTTTTGCGACTGTGATATTCTGTGATGTACCTACTGATAAAAAACACACCTACGCAATTATAATACGAGTAAGTTATTTGAAAATAGACTAAAACTGTAGGTTATTGAGTATTTTCATATGAAAATGTTGTTTCAAGGACCAAATTTAATAATAAAATAATGAACTTTTTTCTGTGAGTTCATTAACAAGTTTGCGTAAATCAGCCCTTTATCAAATAAAATTTCTAAGTTAGAACTCTACAGTCTTCACTTTATAAATAAGTGTAATGGGTAATATGTTTACAGTTAATTTACAATGCCAGTGACGGTAGATGACGTGATATACCTCCTAATTGGTACCCATATATGCTCGTATTGATATTTTAGAGTTAGATTAAAACCTTAACGCTAACAATTAAGTACCTATATCATCGCTAGTCCTCTGTTTAAATACTTTAAATGATATTGATATTCTAGAGTTAGATTACAGCCTTAACGCTAACAATTAAGTACCTATATCATCGCTAGTCCTCTGTTTAAATACTTTAAATGATATTGATATTTTAAAGTTAGATTACAGCCTTAACGCTAACAATTAAGTACCTATATCATCGCTAGTCCTCTGTTTAAATACTTTAAATGATATTGATATTTTAAAGTTAGATTACAGCCTTAACGCTAACAATTAAGTACCTATATCATCGCTAGTCCTCTGTGTAAATACTTTAAATGATATTGATATTCTAGAGTTAGATTACAGCCTTAACGCTAACAATTAAGTACCTATATCATCGCTAGTCCTCTGTGTAAATACTTTAAATGATATTGATATTCTAGAGTTAGATTACAGCCTTAACGCTAACAATTAAGTACCTATATCATCGCTAGTCCTCTGTTTAAATACTTTAAATGATATTGATATTTTAGAGTTAGATTACCGCCTTAACGCTAACAATTAAGTACCTATATCATCGCTAGTCCTCTTATAAATACTTTAAATGATATTGATATTCTAGAGTTAGATTACAGCCTTAACGCTAACAATTAAGTACCTATATCATCGCTAGTCCTCTGTTTAAATACTTCAAATGATATTGATATTTTAAAGTTAGATTACAGCCTTAACGCTAACAATTAAGTACCTATATCATCGCTAGTCCTCTGTTTAAATACTTTAAATGATATTGATATTTTAAAGTTAGATTACAGCCTTAACGCTAACAATTAAGTACCTATATCATCGCTAGTCCTCTGTGTAAATACTTTAAATGATATTGATATTCTAGAGTTAGATTACAGCCTTAACGCTAACAATTAAGTACCTATATCATCGCTAGTCCTCTGTTTAAATACTTTAAATGATATTGATATTTTAGAGTTAGATTACCGCCTTAACGCTAACAATTAAGTACCCATATCATCGCTAGTCCTCTGTGTAAATACTTTAAATGATATTGATATTCTAGAGTTAGATTACAGCCTTAACGCTAACAATTAAGTACCTATATCATCGCTAGTCCTCTGTTTAAATACTTTAAATGATATTGATATTTTAAAGTTAGGTTACAGCCTTAACGCTAACAATTAAGTACCTATATCATCGCTAGTACTCTGTTTAAATACTTTAAATGATATTGATATTTTAAAGTTAGATTACAGCCTTAACGCTAACAATTAAGTACCTATATCATCGCTAGTCCTCTGTGTAAATACTTTAAATGATATTGATATTCTAGAGTTAGATTACAGCCTTAACGCTAACAATTAAGTATCTATATCATCGCTAGTCCTCTGTTTAAATACTTTAAATGATATTGATATTTTAGAGTTAGATTACCGCCTTAACGCTAACAATTAAGTACCTATATCATCGCTAGTCCTCTGTGTAAATACTTTAAATGATATTGATATTCTAGAGTTAGATTACAGCCTTAACGCTAACAATTAAGTACCTATATCATCGCTAGTCCTCTGTTTAAATACTTTAAATGATATTGATATTCTAGAGTTAGATTACAGCCTTAACGCTAAGAATTAAGTACCTATATCATCGCTAGTACTCTGTTTAAATACTTTAAATGATATTGATATTTTAGAGTTAGATTACCGCCTTAACGCTAACAATTAAGTACCTATATCATCGCTAGTCCTCTGTGTAAATACTTTAAATGATATTGATATTCTAGAGTTAGATTACAGCCTTAACGCTAACAATTAAGTACCTATATCATCGCTAGTCCTCTGTTTAAATACTTTAAATGATATTGATATTTTAAAGTTAGATTACAGCCTTAACGCTAACAATTAAGTACCTATATCATCGCTAGTCCTCTGTTTAAATACTTTAAATGATATTGATATTTTAAAGTTAGATTACAGCCTTAACGCTAACAATTAAGTACCTATATCATCGCTAGTCCTCTGTTTAAATACTTTAAATGATATTGATATTTTAAAGTTAGATTACAGCCTTAACGCTAACAATTAAGTACCTATATCATCGCTAGTCCTCTATTTAAATACTTTAAATGATATTGAT
The DNA here is from genome assembly GCA_946894065.1 of Acleris literana. Lineage (NCBI taxonomy): Eukaryota > Metazoa > Arthropoda > Insecta > Lepidoptera > Tortricidae > Acleris > Acleris literana. The sequence goes on from OX335687.1 coordinate 632,336, forward strand.
ATTTTAGAGTTTGATTACCGCCTTAACGCTAACAATTAAGTACCTATATCATCGCTAGTCCTCTGTTTAAATACTTTAAATGATATTGATATTTTAAAGTTAGATTACAGCCTTAACGCTAACAATTAAGTACCTATATCATCGCTAGTCCTCTGTTTAAATACTTTAAATGATATTGATATTTTAAAGTTAGATTACAGCCTTAACGCTAACAATTAAGTACCTATATCATCGCTAGTCCTCTGTTTAAATACTTTAAATGATATTGATATTTTAAAGTTAGATTACAGCCTTAACGCTGACAATTAAGTACCTATATCATCGCTAGTCCTCTATTTAAATACTTTAAATGATATTGATATTTTAGAGTTTGATTACCGCCTTAACGCTAACAATTAAGTACCTATATCATCGCTAGTCCTCTGTTTAAATACTTTAAATGATATTGATATTTTAGAGTTAGATTACAGCCTTAACGCTAACAATTAAGAACCTATATAATCGCTAGTCCTCTATTTAAATACTTTAAGTTAATTAATGTTTAAGGTTTATACAGTCAGTTCTGGGGTGTGATTCTCTCAAAAACGCGGTCGGACGAATAAACGAGTGAATGTCGCAGCGGCGAGTTTAAGTAGTCCCGTCAGAGCGAACAAAACGCTTTTAGCGCGTGCATTTTCAATTTGGCAGCATGGCTTCTGTCGATAAGATCGAACGTATAAGGCTGCCTAATTGAGAATGCATGCGCTAAAATGTGTTTTGTTCGCTCTAATGGGACTCATTCGGACATTCACTCGTTCGTTTGTCCGACCGCGTTTTTGAGAGAATCACACCGCTGATCGCCTATTCGTTTTTGCACATACACAGACACACACACCCACACATACACACACACACATATATATATCAATGAGTTCTTAATAAGATTTACCCGAGCGATCTTTTCACATTTCAGAATTGAAAATTAATTACGATTGCTTGCAAATAAAATGAATAGAACACCTTAACTCTGGTACTTTGAAACTAGTAAAGTAAAAACTATTTCGTTTTTATATTCAATAGAAATAGTATTGGCTGCTATAGGTACTGAAAATAATTTCAAAAAAGTTGAAAAATATTTAGATATTTGCAATGTCACCTGTAGACGTTCTTATTACGTTAAAATTTATTTTACAGAGAGTCGTTGTCGGAGTTTAATAAAAATGTCTTATCACTGCTTAAATGATTTTTAATAAAAAATTACAAAATAACATTTCTTTTCTTTCAACTCTACAAAATTATACAAATATTTATTAATTCAATGAAAATAATGCCTTAAAAACAAAAAGCACGAACGTTTTTAAATCATCGAAATTTTAATCGTCCATTTTCGTAGATTTATAAATTAAAAACTGTGATTAAAAAAGTCCAAGATGAAATAATTTACGAAAATTCAGCATACACGTTCCAGCAATGAAATGTAAATTCAAGGAATAAAACATAGGAAAATATCGAGTTTGTGAATCTTGCTTTCGCAAGAGAAATTATGTTGAACAACGTGAAGTAAACCAATCGGATTTGTCAAGCGTACCAGAGAAAAAACTCAAAGTGACTATATAGTATTAATACATGCCATTAGCTTTGGTTTCGTCATCTTCTTCGGATTCGTTCTTCAAAAAAAAATGTTTTATTTATTTGTTAAAAGGAATAAACATTTATTCTTTCAAAATAAAAGCAATTTATCTTAACAACAGAACTTTTAAAACCTAACAAAAAACATTAACTTAAGTATGGCTTGCGGGGCTCGAAATGTCAGACCCTTATCTTAAATGAATACACGCGGTAAAGTCTATTAGAAAAACATTTAAATTTACTTGGTTCCGTTTTTGACCCTTTCACATTTTAAACCTTAGCTTATACTCGTACGTTATTATTTTGCGTTGATTTTTAATATTATGTTTATTTTTTAATGTAAATATATTTTTATTTCGATGCATGGTACCCGCGCTATAGTCACAAAAGCGTAGCCTTATCCAAACTGCCCCTCATTAATTTGAAGTTTAGTAACTTGTGACGGTGTACGCGGACGCACACTGCGACAATGCCGAGTCCTGGGAGGGCTCGACTTAAATACCTCTAGTTCAGGGATCCTAGTAGGAGTTTCACGGAAACAACGGGAGTTTTACCCAAACCAACACCTTTAATACAAATAATATGTCACACAACACAATTCACTTAACCTAAATCACTTCGTGAAGACACGTATGGGAGTGAAGCTCCTGAACAACGGGCTTTGGCGTGAGGCGCCTTTTATGGGAAGAAAGACGGTTCTTTGAATCGCGGATGGAGTGAAGCTCTTAAGTCTGAGGTTTTGGCGTGATGCGCCGTAACGGAGAGAAAGACGGTTCTTTTAATCGCGGATGGAGTGAAGCTCCTAACTCTGAGGTTTAGGCGTGATGCGCCGGGACAGGTAGGTGGAGGGGTTTTCCCAAATCGCGGATGGAGTGAGGCTCCTTAATAGTATCTGACACTGCTAGCCTAAGCGCCCTCAGTCACAGTTCCAACGGGACGATAATCCCCGAGCCGCTGAATACACTGGACCTAGGGAGATCAGGGGTTTGGTGTAGATACTTTTCCAAAATAAGTACGGTAAGGTTCCAAAGCCAACGGGACGATAATCCCCGAGCCGCTGTCGCTGTTTGGACCTGATTTGGGAACGGGATTTCGGAGTAGGACAAGGATAGACACTTCGACAGTTAGATCTGAAGATAGGGATGCAGCGGGACGATATTCCTCGAGCCGCCAGCGATCCGCACCCTCTGCGAGCACACCGCGAAGTGTCCCTGCCGCTCCTGCGCAGGGCGTTATATAGGCGTGCGGGGTGCGGTGCGCGGCGCGGGGGCGGTACTACAGTATGGAGAGGCGGCCGCGTCGATTTGTGACGTCACGCTGGCCTACGTGATCTCGGGCACGCAGGCTGCGCTCCGCGTCAGCCCGTGACGTCACACTCCCTCCCTGGTTACGGAGATTTTTACCTGTGTAAAAATCACCAAAATAAGACACAAGTTAGTTTAATACAATGGTTAGGTCTTGCACCTTTGTTTGTCGGTTATGGTGTCAAGAATGGTCACGGTCACAGATCATCTTGTGTTCCGGTTTAAAAAAAAAATACTAAACTGGTTATAAATTTGCAATTATAGTTTGTTCTTCTTATGGTTTTGATAAAGTAAGAACCGGTTCCGGTTGTTCGGTTTTCGGTTTTTCTGGTTTTGGTTAATGTTTTCTTACGGATTTGATTAATTAAGAAAAAATAACCGGTTTCGATTTTACGGTTTCGGTGTTCCGGTTAAAGTTAATGTTTTCTTACGTATTTGATTAATTAAGAATACCCGTTTTCGGTTTTTTCGTTTACGGTTTATGATCCGTTTCGGATTTTAAACCGGTTTCGGTTTTACGGTTTCGGTTTTATGGTTTCGGTTTATGTTTCTTCCCTGTTCGGGCTTTCTTCTTCTTCCTTTTCTTCGGAGGCACGACCCTTTCTTCTGTGCCGTACTCCGCGACAAACGCGGTATATTCTTCCGGTTCGACCGCTATGTCGAGCACATCCGGCCGTTGTTGCACCTCTTCGGTACCCATGATCGGTATGGCGTCTAGCAACATGTCCACCTCTTCCCGCGGTCCATGTTCCTGTGATAGAATTACTCCAATTCCCACATTACTTGCGTCCGTTTCCAGTATGAACGGTTTTGTGAAGTCTGGTCTTATCAGTATCGGGTCTTGTGCCAGTACTTCTTTTATTTCTTGGAACGCTTTCTCTTGGTCTGCGCTCCATTTAAATTTTTCATCTTTTTTCAATAGTTTTGTCAATGGGGCCATAATCTTGGCATGGTTTGGAATGAATTTTCGGTACCATGACGTCATTCCTATGAAACGTCTCATGTCTTTCACGGTTTTCGGTGCCTGCAATTTTTTTATTGCTTTTACCTTGTTTTCATTTGTCTTGATACCGTCCTTGGTCACTATGTGTCCTAAGTATTCTACTTCCGGTTTTCCAAACTCGCATTTTGTTCTATTAATTTGAAGGCGTGCCTCCCTTATCCTTCGGAATATTTCCCTGACGTGACTGATATGTTGTTCTATAGTCGGGCTACAAACTATTATATCGTCTAAGTATACATATGCGTATGGTTCCATTTCTGGCCCTATTACCATATCCAGTAGCCTTTGAAATGTCGCTCCGCTTGAATGTAACCCAAACGGTAATACTTTGAATTGGTATAGCCCTCTCCCTGGGACAGTGAACGCTGTTACTGGTTTACTTTCTTTTGCGAGTTTAACATTCCAGTAACCGTTTTTTAAATCAAATTTGGAAAAGTATTTTGCATTCCTCAGTTTTTCTAATGTATCATCTATTTGTGGTAACGGATATGCGTCTTTTTCGGAAATCTCGTTTATTTTCCTAAAATCTATACAAAATCTTGTTTCCCCATTTTCTTTTTTAACTAATACCACCGGTGAGCTATACGGGCTGTTTGATTTTTCTATAATTCCCTGTTCTAGCATTGTTTTTACTTTTTCATCTATTATTTGTTGTTGTTTCGGGTTCCTCGGATAATATTTTTGTTTTATCGGTTGGCTATGCTTTAATTTGATTTTATGTTCGACCCATGTGTTACCTTTCGGGCTTTCCTCACATTTTTTAAATTCTTCTTCAATCATTTCCTTAAATTTTCCGTTTGCTTCTTCTTCTATTGTATTTAATGATTGATGTTGTTCCTCTCGTATTGTCTCGGTATCGGTGACTTCGGTATCATTTTTTGTTTTCTGAGTGTGCCATTGAATTGTCATCCCGATCCTTTTCAGTATATCCATTCCAATGATGCACGAGGTTGCTTGCGGTAATACTCTGAGGCGGTGTATTATGCTTTTGCCGTTGATTTTTATATTAGCTTGGATGTAGTTACATATTGTTACTGTATTTCCATTGGCCAATATTATGTTGCGAGTTTTCTTCTCGCCGGTTGCTCCTTTACGTAAGCACTCTCTGTATATCTGTTCGTTGATATACGAATTGGTTGAGCCTGTGTCTATGAGACTTTTATAGCTGCTTCCCATTATCTTAACCTCGGTAAACATACGGTTGTCTTCCCTCGGTGTTTCGGTTGTGGAACCTATTCGTCCCTCGGTTCCATTTTTCCTATATTTCCTGCAGCAATGTATGCTTAACACTCCTGTTTTACCACACTGGCTGCAGAATAATTGTTTTCTGCTGTAGCATTCTCGCGACACGTGACCTGATTTCCCACAATTCCAACAGCATTTGCCTGGGTTATAATTGGGGCTTATCTGTGATGTCATCCCCTGTTTATTCTGTGGGCCTCGTACCTTATTGTTGTTCGATGGTCCTGGTCTCTGGCTTATTTGCGGTTGTTGGAAATTTGTGCGTTGCTGCATTACTTTATACTTTTCCTTTTGTATGTTTTCGAATTCTCCTGCTAGCTGGATTAGCTCGGATATGTCGTCGAAGTCGTTTCTTTTTATATATAATTTATAATTCGGATGCATGTTCTCGTATATTCTATACATTTTATCTTGTTGAGAAATGTTTCCGTGTTTTCTCATTAATGTTTGGAGGTCTGTGGTGTATTCCACTAAAGTTTCTCTAAATTTTTGCTTCCGGCTCATTATTTTATCTAAAAGGTTTTCTGTGTAATTTGCTGGGAAGAAGTATATCTTGAAGAGTTTTTCGTAGTCTTCCCATTCTTTCCACGTTTCTTTATTATTTCGGTACCATGCAAGCGCCTTGCCTTTTAGTAAACATGGCAATACTGTCAATAGCTCTGTTTTACTTATTTTGTCTGCTAGACTTAACTCTTCGAGTCTTTCCATAAATTCTACTGCATCGGATGAAATGTCGAACCAAATATGCCATTTATTGATTATTTTTGATATGTCCCTACTGATTTCCGTTTTTTCTTGTTCGTCCGGCATTGTGTTATTTGTTTCGTTGGAACTTCCCTGACTAGGAATTTCTTGGTTTTTTATGTATTCGGCTAAATTCTTTCTTAATTGTTCTACGGTTAGATTTTCGGTTGGCAAGTCCCTATCTTGTGATTCTTTAATTATTTCGGATTTTTTTAACTCGTATATCCACGACGTCGGCATTTAACAAAGTCGTTATTTATTTTATCGCTTTTTGTACGGTTCGGTTGATAATTTACCCGGGATTATTTTTATCGATGTTTTGTACGGTACGGTCGGTAATGTTCCCGGGATTATTTTTACTTCTTTTACGGTAAGAAGACGGATTTTTACGGTACGGTCGGTAATATACCCGGGCTTATTTTTACTTCTTTTATAGCAAGAAGATGGATTTTTACGGTACTGTCGGTAATATACCCGGGGTTATTTTTACTTCTTTTATGGCAAGAAGACGGATTTTTACGGTACGGTCGGTAATATACCCGGGCTTATTTTTACTTCTTTTATGGCAAAAAGACGGATTTTCACGGTACGGTCGGTAATATACCCGGGGTTATTTTTACTTCTTTTACGGCAAGAAGACGGATTTTCTACGGTACGGTCGGTAATATACCCGGGTTTATTTTTACTTCTTTTACGGCAAGAAGACGGAATTTTACGTTCCGTGAACGGATTTTTACGGTAATTTCTTTTACGCGGTTTTGTTTTTTCCTTTTTAGGATCCTGGAACCTGGGCTAGAGACTCTGAAAGTGAGTTATTTCGTTGGGCGCCAATGTGACGGTGTACGCGGACGCACACTGCGACAATGCCGAGTCCTGGGAGGGCTCGACTTAAATACCTCTAGTTCAGGGATCCTAGTAGGAGTTTCACGGAAACAACGGGAGTTTTACCCAAACCAACACCTTTAATACAAATAATATGTCACACAACACAATTCACTTAACCTAAATCACTTCGTGAAGACACGTATGGGAGTGAAGCTCCTGAATAACGGGCTTTGGCGTGAGGCGCCTTTTATGGGAAGAAAGACGGTTCTTTGAATCGCGGATGGAGTGAAGCTCTTAAGTCTGAGGTTTTGGCGTGATGCGCCGTAACGGAGAGAAAGACGGTTCTTTTAATCGCGGATGGAGTGAAGCTCCTAACTCTGAGGTTTAGGCGTGATGCGCCGGGACAGGTAGGTGGAGGGGTTTTCCCAAATCGCGGATGGAGTGAGGCTCCTTAATAGTATCTGACACTGCTAGCCTAAGCGCCCTCAGTCACAGTTCCAACGGGACGATAATCCCCGAGCCGCTGAATACACTGGACCTAGGGAGATCAGGGGTTTGGTGTAGATACTTTTCCAAAATAAGTACGGTAAGGTTCCAAAGCCAACGGGACGATAATCCCCGAGCCGCTGTCGCTGTTTGGACCTGATTTGGGAACGGGATTTCGGAGTAGGACAAGGATAGACACTTCGACAGTTAGATCTGAAGATAGGGATGCAGCGGGACGATATTCCTCGAGCCGCCAGCGATCCGCACCCTCTGCGAGCACACCGCGAAGTGTCCCTGCCGCTCCTGCGCAGGGCGTTATATAGGCGTGCGGGGTGCGGTGCGCGGCGCGGGGGCGGTACTACAGTATGGAGAGGCGGCCGCGTCGATTTGTGACGTCACGCTGGCCTACGTGATCTCGGGCACGCAGGCTGCGCTCCGCGTCAGCCCGTGACGTCACAAACTAAGCCATCAATGCACGGAAATTCATATTACCTGTCACGAACAAATTTAATTTCAATGAATTTACATGTTTGTTCAGGCTTTAATGAACAATGTTGGGGACTGTAGCTTAACCATTATACGCCAATTTCGCACAATATTTGGTGCCGTAATCCTGGTTGCGGCACCAACTATAACTAAGTATAGGTCGCATTTCAACGCGACTTTTAGTTATATTTTAGTTATAAAATAATTAATAGATGTTTTAATGCGATGTTTTTTTCCGTAAGATGTCATTCTTTACATTCTTTTACTTAGCACTCGGTGACTCAGGAGCCTACGGGCTTAGAGGTTTATACGGTTCGGCAAACGCCCTGGTTCCAACTGGATCATAATTTTGCTCACATTTTACTGTCAGATTCAAAAATGAGGAAGTTGTATTAATTACATTAATTTACGATTTATTTACTACGAAGACAAAAATGAAAGTCAAAGAATTACAATACGTGTTTACATAAAAACAGGTCACGTACAACGAACGCAGCAATATTCTCGTCGCAATTTTCAAGTGTTTTTTTACAAAACAAAGGCCTGAATGGCACACAATCAAAACCAAATAGATTGACAATGGCGACTAGGAACCGATATGCAAATATTGAGTTTGAAAACAAATAAAGCGAGTGAATTGGCACGCTTGCAAATGTGATGCATATATCGCCGGCTCAGAACCAGACAGGCCAATGCCAATATGATATTCGTCGTAACTTTAAATCATAAATTGTAGAGTTAAGATCGATTTCAGAAACATGATTTTTGGACTAACGTTACTTATGCACAGCAACGATATATGTATAGTTGCGGTAGTAAAATAAATTTTGGGGTATGAGTGGTTACGTGGTTGTGGAACAGTTATATTGAAACAGTATCGTATTGTCAGTGGAAACTGAGGTTTATCATTGAAAATTGGAGACGAAAAGCACAACCAGTATTATTAAATTTTGAACCAGAATGAGGTTTCCCCTTTGGCGCATTATACTTCATCTCGTTCATTGTTGAAAAATATATTTTAGTATTTCATATTATTTTATTAAACCTTTGTAAAAACCAAAAGTTTCTTTCATTATAAAAAAAATATGCCTGGTTCTTTTACCTTAATCCATGGAGATTTTTTTATTCAGGCTGAAATAACTTACCACAGGTTTAGGAAATAAAACGCAGTGTGTCGTCCATTCGAACAAAAATTTTAATTTACGGTAGTTTTATGTTTCTAACTCAATAATCATTTACATATTTATTTTAGTCCACAACTTCAACTAAAAGTAAATATAGATAGAGAGCAATAATAAAGGTATACATCTCTATCTACTTCATTATTAAACCAAACAAATATTACATTTCAATTTACCTAAAATTCCTTTGAATTTATTTTGGGGAATGAAATATATCGGATAGACGTCAATTAGTGCCGTCGGCATAAAGCCCAGAATATTAACCGAGGCCTGCTGCGGGACCCTCGTCATGGTTTATCTGTTTTAGTAATAATAATCTATTAGTATGGGCTAGCTGGCTGGGTCTAGGTAGTCTCTAGAGATAATCAATAAAGATCTGACAAATTGCTAATAACTAAGTTTATAAAACCGTTCTTATTATCTTAAACATAAGTCTGTTAATTGACAAATATAAAAAAAAATATTTCTTTTTAAATTTCGTGTTGTCTTAGAGAAAAACTAAGTTTCTATTGTTTCCTCTCATCTTTATTTTGTGCGCAGTACTTTTGTAGTATTTTTCTATTGCTTGCCACATTTTTTTGTTTCCTCTCTCGCCAATAGATTTAAGTTAAAAGTTAAAGGGATAAGTTTGCCTTTGTACTACTTTTAAGTCTGCAATTTAAAACTTTTTTAATGTAGTTGTTTTAGTAGAGTTACAATAAAGTGTTTGCATACATAGCTCTCCACCTCCGCCTCTATTCTAGGCGGTTATATGCAAATCGTATTTGACCTGAAGGCCCTGCCAAGATGCACTACGCTAACTAGCGTTTCTATTCGATTCATTTTTAAACCAATCGCGTCACTGGTAGACCACGTGACTTTTCGTATCACGTCATCTACCAGTGACGCGATTGGTTTCAAAACGAAACGAATAGATACGTTAGTTAGCGTAGTGCATCTTGGCAGGCCCCTCAGTTATGGTATTGCTTTTAACTCTACTGCCATAACTGTCACATACATAAGAGCTATCAAAACGATATAACGTTGACAATACGATAGCAAGTTAAAGACCATATGGTTTTACCGTCTAGAATGCCTAGAATCTTGAGAGAAAGGGATAGAGCTGTATAACGGCTATAACTCAATCCCTTTCTTTCAACCTAAACTAAACTGTTTTAGTATGTCATGGCCTAAAGGAAATTAAATTTGGAATGCATTTGCAATATTGTAATGTGTAATCTAATGCACATGTTGATGATGAAGTTGGAACGAAAGGGGTTTGTGTAAAAGTGTTGTCAGCGGCCATTCGTAAAAACGGTAAATTATGATAGATTTATTAAAAATAAACATATTTTGTTATGTAATGTAATACTCTGAAGTGCATCGGAGCCGAGATATTTAAATATTCATACTTGGGCGTACTTTTGTACTAAAAACTGAATACTTGAATCTTTAAAATCTCCGCTCCGATATTATTGAACGTCATAAGTTATATATATCTATGTGTATTTAGAGGTCCTCTAAATAACTATGTAAAAATCATCCGTGGCCGCTGAAAAAAAATATGACAATATTCTTCAAACAAATTTACCCAATGCCCTTTGGAAATATTAAAATGGTGATGGTGAATGGAGTGTGAAGGTGACAGGGTGTACTTAACGTGGAGTCACCAAGTATTATTAGTCAGCATAATAAAAAAAACAGCAAAAAAAGATTTGCCTATGCAATTTTTGACAGTCACGTAATTCTTTGTCGTAATGAGTGGAGACCTTTTAATTGGTTTTTAAAGTATTAATCGGCTAAATTATGTTGAAAATAACAAAGTGATCAACACTAAGCCGTCAATTACAAAACTGAGATAAGCCCGGGAGTGCGGAGCCGAGTGATTTACATTAGCCAGCTCGCTGCGAGCTGTAAGCCAAGTTCTGCAGTAATTAGCTGCTCGATGGGAGCACACGGGTAGTGCGGCTGGACGTAACCTCCTGAACAAACCGAGTATTTAATTAAGAATGAAAAAACCTTTTATTGGTTATACAATTTTACCAGAACTCCTTAAGGGGCTACCATGCCCATAACAGAAGTTTTTGATGAAGTTTAAGTTCTTATAACTCAGTCAAAACGGAATGTAAATTTATGAAATTTATAACTATCCATATATTCATCTTTGATTCTGTCGAACAGAATTTCAAAATTATCCTTTTTTTTTTTTTTTTTTTAAATACATGACTATAAAAACACAAAATTGGATATAACTTTTTCATCTTGGCGTCAATTTTTATGGAAACTACATCTAAATTTTCTTCAGTAATATATCTAATAAATCATCGAAGGTTTTTTTTCTAAAGTGAAAAATATGGAAATAAAGGCCAAAAAACTACTTTTTTGGAGTAAAAATGTCAAACTTTGATAGCGTAAATCTCGATATCAGTGACTTGTTAAAGAAAAATTGAGACGGCAGCTAGTTTAGAATAGCAGTGTTAATGCAAATAGGTTTTAACAACAACTGAAAGTTTAGAGCTGCAGATCGAAGGTCATCTGCCCATGGTAGCCCCTTAAGTGCCACTTATTGGTGGTGGATAACTTTACCAATCCTGACGTCTAAGATGGAATGCCTCTATATTCATTTCTGTTAAAGGATAATACTGTGGTCTTAATGAAAAAGGGTACAAGTCGACTTAACTCGTAACAAAAAAGGCTATAAATATGAACGGAGTATACTGGACTTAAACCCTTTTTCACTTGAACTTCGAAAGACTTATACCCTTTTTCACTAGGACCCCAGAATTTTAAATTTATATTGATGGTAGCGATTCGGACAGACCCTGTACACTGTCCTACCATCATTAAACTTAACACAGATCACCTTGTCTGTTTATTTATGTATATATTTTATATGTATATTATTATATGTATTTACGAATATTTATATTTGATATGCCCGTATCTTGTATATATTTTATTGAAACAGATGTTTTTCAACGAAAGTTTTTTTTCTGTGACCTTGGTTTTTTCTGTTTCGCCTACTGGTTGACTCGTAGAGAATGCCATTGGCATTAAGTCCACCTTTTTTACTTTATTGTATTTCGTGCAAATAATTTTAAATAAATAAACTGAACTATGTCAGGCGAAGTACGTTCACCCTTCCCCAAAGATTCCTTTTAATCAGTCGGTCCTATTCTAGTTACTTCCAGCTACAAGTCTTTTGGAATAAATCGGAAAGAAAGACTCGCATAAGATTATATGAGAGCGAAGGAGACAGAGGTACAAATCCGAAGGCTTTTTAAAGAGCTTTCGCATTATTGCCCCTACTTGGTAATAATTCGGCTGCCCCATTTCAAAACTTAGTAAGTCTCTAAAACTCAATTTTGCGATTTTTGCATAAAACACGGTTTTAGCAACCTACCGGATGCAAAGCAAAATCATTGAGAGGCCTATCTCACTCAGGTTCTCGTTTACTAGTACCCCAAAACCTAGTAGGTGCACAAAAAGCGGGCTTGACCATTTCAAAACTTAGCATGTCACAAAACTAAACCAAAAACCTTGTATGTGACATGCGCTTACCAAAAGAACAGAGATGCTTGAAAATCATCGGCTCACTAATTGTTTATTTACATTTAACTTCAAATGCTTGTATGGCACAAAGTAAATGGAATATTGGAAATTAAAAAAAGATATAATTACCTACGTATTTGTCTTAATCTAATTAACCAAGAAAGTTATATCACTTCTTGAACAAATATTGCACAATTTTGTACGGCTGAGACAAAACATGTTTTTCGCTCTCCTGTAAAATTTATCAATTTCCCTTGCTGGGTTTGAAATGGGGCAGCCGAATTTGCCAAAATTGAAACGCAAATATCGGGTGTCAATTTTACACAAATGAGCCTAATTCCAAACGGAGATCTTGGCTTGTACTATTTATGGGTACTAAGCAACCTTAACCATGCGTGTATAGACAAATAAATATTGTTTTTTTTGTAAATACAATGGCGTCCTGCTCCAAGTACTTTGAAAATAAGCAAAAATGCGATTGTAAAAAATAATACTGCTATATATCCACAAAAAATAAACTAAAAAAATATATTTTCGGCTCAAAATTAAAGGGATTAGTATATTTTACCTTTTATCTTTTGAGTGCAAGTGATTTTAATAATAAATAATTATTATTGCCAAAATTTTCGTTCTCCGTTCAAAAGCACTCGTTACACAATCTGTTTCACTATTGCCAAAAGGCATTTATTAATTCACAAATGGAAATGCTAAGAACAAGAGGCCGGACGGCCGGAATACATTACTGTAATTATGTACATTATTTATTCGACAGAGGAGCATTTTAACACCTAAAAATACAACCAGCTTTATGGTTTTTAGCCCAGGTTTGTATTAAAATATATTGTCGGAGTAGCGTGCATCGGTATCGTTAAAATTGTATGTTAAAGCAACGAAAATGCGGCAGCCTGCCGTTTGGCCAAAATATGTTTGCCAAATGTATCGTTTCCCAACCGTTTCATTTGCCAACCCAACTGTTTTAAAATCCTGAAATTTACGGTTACAGAAAACAAAGCGGGTTAGCAAATAAAACTGTTGGGAAACGATACATTTGTCAATTACATATTTCGCCGATACAAAGGTAACTCCGAAAAAGCAAACAGTATTTGAATTGCGAAAGCAATATGGCTTAAAATAGATATCACATTACTTTTTAGGGTTCCGTACCGAAAGGGTGCTGTCCTGTCCGTCTGTCTGTTTGTCACCAGGCTGTATCATGAACCGTGATAGCTAGAAAGTTGAAATTTTCACAAACGATGTATCTCTATTGACGCTATAACAACAAATACTAAAAATAGAATAAAATAAATATTTAAGTGGGGCTCCCATACAACAAAGGTGATTCTTTAGCCGTTTTTTTCTCATTAATAACGGAAACTAGTATAGTGTCTGAGGTATAGATAATGGTACGGAACCCTTCGTACGTGAGTCCGACTCGCACTCGGCCGGTTTTTAACTTTTATCTTCTCTCGACTAAGTATCGATGACGATACATCGAGAAAATGAGTATGTTATTTGGCTCTAGTACGTATTTAGTACGTAAAGTTTGATAGCAAGTAAGAAAGAAAGAAAGACGGAAGGACCTTTCTTTCCTTCTAATCATCATGTCAGCCGAAACGAGTCTCTATCTTTCGTAATATTTGTTCTCAATTGCTTATTCAGTGGTAGAGTAAGTATTATCATTGTGATGAAATAGGAGTTCTGTTGTGTAATAAGAAATAATTATATATTAAGCTACTTGCGGCGCTTCTTTTTAGCAGTGGAAACCACTTTTGGGAAGTCTTGGTAGATTTTCGACGTGTAAAACTACCCGTGCGACCTAAGTATTGAATAAACATATTTTAATTTTACCTTGTTATTAATTGTCCTATACAAATACGAAATATTAGATTGTGTCACAAGGGAGCCAAATGACATATTTACGGCGAGGGCGAACATTGAATCCTAAGCGTAGTGAGGGATTCAAGTGTTAACGCCCAATGTGGAAATAATTTTGCTACCGTGTGACACATACTGTTTTTCACATCACCTATGAGGAAAATAAAAGATCTTAGTGATGAAACCAATTATGTGCAAATAGTATGCACTGAAACGTCGAAAAATAAAAGTAGTAGATTATGTGCATACTATTTTCATATTTCATTGCGTTTATATTTTAAAGTGGCAACAAAATGCCCTTGAACAGAAAAGTGCCACTTTGATCCCTCCTAGGAGGGCAGAAAAGTCCCCTTTCCGAATAAGTGATGTGAAAATGTTTTTTATCCGTGGCCACGGACCGAACCTGTCCTCGTGTATTTCTATTTTAATGGGAAACCAAAGACGGATTCCGCAGATTGGTCTTAAACCCCGATACCTGGGTGGACTAGCAGCAAAAGAGGCACCCAGCTGTGCTGCCGCAACCATACTCGTGCTTTAATTACAAATTCGCTAAATCGCTTCAGCTTTGTGTTTGCCTTTGTGTGCATGTAGAGCAATATCACATTCCACAATGGACTCAAACATATTTCGTGTTAGATATTTTGAACTAGAAGTAAATATTACTGCCATTATGACAACCGACATTAATTTTACCCGACAGCGCAACGCAAAGGAGATAATGTTTTTATCAGCCTATAAGGCGGCAACCAGACGCCATATAATGAAAAAAAAGTCGATGAACTTTGATAAGCGGTCATTAAATAGGTATTAAAAAAAATCTTTAAGTTTCTTTCATCCTTTTTCATTTTGAATGATCATTTAAGATTTATAACGTCACGGTATTGTGTGGGTGTTATTACTGTGCATTCGTCACAAAGTGTTTTAACGCAGTTGGGTTATCGGTAAATTTAGGTATACTTACACGCCATAAGTGAAAACATCTTAAAAAGCACAGGGTGATAAAACCAATCCCGACAAGTAAACGTGTTAAGTGACATTATGGCTTAGTTACACTGCGCGATAGCTCGCAAGCTTTTCGTGATGCATTGCGTCGCTGCATTAGCTCTCAGCCCAAAAATGTGAAAACAACCCGTTAATGGATTGCTGCAAGCAAGCGGGCTATCGACCAATGAAACTAAAATAAATAAAATAAATCAGGGGACAATGTCACACCAATTGACTTAGTCCCAAACTCTAGGCAGTACTATGGGTACTAGACAACGATATAAATACTTACATAGAGAAATACATACTTAAACACATAGAAAACATCCATGATTCGGGAACAAATACTCGTGCTTATCACACAAATATCTGCCCTTACCGGGATTTGAACCCAGGACCGCTAGCTTCGTAGGCAGGATCTCTCAACTAGGCCAGCGCGTCGTCAAACTGAGCCTTTATGGGTGCTATAACTGTTAAACAGTTATAAAGCCAAGTTTTATTCCGTTACTCACCAAATAAACTTTACTTATAACTTACCTATATTTAAATTTTTAGAACCTAATGGCAACATGCCAACCGCACAAAACAAATTCGCCATTATAACACGATTCTGGCGTCAAAAAGAGCAATTATCAAGGAAGAAGCCGCGAATACCAACAGGCTGCGCTCGAGTCGCTGGCTCTTGTTAATTATGTGCACTCGTGTGGACGCCGATGTAATTATACTAGACGTTGTCACACCGTGCTGTAATTATACCTATAATAAAACTCAGGATCGTAGCAGGTGGAAAGAAGTGGTCTCTGCCTACCCCTCTGGGAAACAGGCGTGATTTATTGTATGTATTATGAAAAAACTTACGTATACAATATACCTACGGATAAACCATGCATAAGAGAGTTAACCCAAATGATATATGCACAATTCGTTACTTGTTTATTAAAATAACTTTGGATTGCTACCATCATCTTACTCTTTAATCTACACCTAATCATTTTTATGCTCACAGTGTGTGTGTGTGTGTGTGAGGATAAGAGACCCGCTGGACCGTTTACTAAATTACGCAACTGAATTTAATACAGATTTGATTTATATTTTTATACGAAACGTTGTAATTTATAAATTATACTGCTTTAAGTAGGTACAAGTGGTAACAAAAAAAACATTTCAGAGATTACACAAATTGACCTAATCCCAAACTAAGCTCTAGGCTAGTACCATACTAGACAACGATACAAAGTTACTTATTAAGATAAATACATTCCTAAAAACAAAGAAAACATACAAGACTCCAGAACAAATATTCGCGCTTCATCATCATCATCATTTAACTTGAGGGCGGCCATAGACGGACTGCTTAGAGCACTCAGGACCGACTGCCCCGTGGTCGGTATTGGTCAGTCTGCAGTTTCAATACGAACATAGAGAATTAAAATTGCAAATTGACCAATAGCGACCTCGGAGCTGTCGGTCCTGACTAAAGATGCCACGTATAGTTATTTGGCCGAATACCGAATACCGAATATTCGGCGAGGCTCGTGACCGAAGCGCCTAATATTCGGCAACACTTATACTTTCCGCGGGTGACAAGTCACAACTCGTCACTTAGCGCGGGTAGTTTTGTTTCATTTGTGATTAGGTCGCGGTCGGGTCGTAACGTACTACTGAGTGTAAACTAAATACCTATTATTTTTAATGTGATTGATTACCTTAAGAAATATCACTATTTGTTCGAGAAAAGAAAAATGATTCCATTTAATAAAAATCAAGACTGGTAGTTTGTTTGTTATGTCGCAATCGTCTGCTATCGACAAATGCTGACAAAATTGTTTTCACCCATCATAACTTACCACTGGTGGATTATAAATATTAATATGTTAATTTGTTAGTTAAATAAAGTTTATTTATTTAATAAACATCTTTGTGAGTAATATTTTGAGTTCTTTTTTTCATAATTTGCTATTCGGTATTTGGCCGAATAGTTTGCAATATTCGGCCGAATACCGAATGGTGCAAAAATGTGGCCGAATAGCCGAATACCGAATAGCTGCCGAATATTCGTGGCATCTCTAGTCCTGACTGCTCTAAGCAGTCCGTCTATGGCCGCCCTAAGAGCTAGGCTCTTGTCGGTGAAGTAATTGCCACTCTCCTTTGTTCTTTGCCAGCTTTTTCACCTCCTGATACGACACAACATTGGCCTTGTGTTATTTGGCTGAAGTAAGTAAGCCTAGGTCTTCCTCTTCCTCTTTTCCCTCATCTTTGCCCTCCAAAATGTTCAAAAAGAAACTGTCTTGCTGTATCAGGTGTCCCATCATCTTTCTTGTTCTACATTCTATGGTTTCTAAAATAGGTATGTCTCCTCTCTCTTACCATCTTAAAAACCTCTTCGTTGGTTTTCTTTCGCGCTTATCACACAAAAAATTTGCCTATATCTTAAATCGAACCCGGGACCTCTAGCTTCATAGGCAGTGTCACTACCAACTACAGTGGTCCGCAAAACTACGTATAACACTTTTAATACTAGTAGTATTAAAAGTGTTATAAGGTATACGTCCGAGTGCTCGACGCTGTACTAGTATATGGCATGGGCATTCTATGTCAAAGTGACAGGGCTTAAATTCGAATGAAGAATGATCCTCTTAGTTCGAATTTAACCCATATTGCTTTGACATACAGTGCCCATGCCATATACTAGTACGGCGTCGAGCACTCGGACGTTTACCTTACTCAGTTTTGCGGGCCAGTGTAAGTTAAACATGTTTTCAAAGCAAACCAAAGCGAATTCCCAAGCTTAAGTTCCTATTTGCGCCCAGCCTAAAGCACCTGTTTCTGCAAACTATTCAGATGTTAAAGGCAACAATCTAAAGAGCTGAGTGCGAGTAAATTGGCCACAAAGTTGGTAATAACGTGGGCACTTGTTACGACACGAATGTAATTAAGAAGACTGCCGTTACACCGGAGTGCTTGCTAATTACCTACCTTTTATTTAACCCTAACGCTATACCAGTGGGTTTTTTAAGTTTTACTTATGTTTCTGTTTTGTGTGTGTGTGTTGACGACACGTTAGCCTAGTTGGCAGCCTGCCTATGAAGCTAGCGGTCCCGGGTTCAAATCCCGGTAAGGGGAGATATTTGTGTGATGAGCGCGACCATTTGTTCCTGAGTCTAGGATATTTCCTATGTATTTATCTATACATATAAGTAAGTTTATCCTTGTAAGGCCCGATGTCCTAAATTTAGGACATCTGTCAAAGTGACTTTTCACTTTAGTTGACTGACATAAGATTCTTTTTTGAACTAACGAAATTTGACGTGAGCCTTACGAGGTTATTGTTGTCTAGTACCCATAGCACAAGCCTAGAGCTTAGTTTGGGACTAGGTCAATTTGTGTGACATTGTCCTCCTCTGATATTTATTGATATTTGTCTGTGTATCTGTCATGTGTGTCTGTCTATTTATCTCTGTGACTTTGATGCACCGTAGCTTTTTTTATGCTAGAGGTGGCAAACGAGCTATCGTCTCACCTGATGTGAAGAAATCATGGACATCTGCAATACCAGGAGACGTATTGCAGCGGCATTGCCGGCTTTTTCATCATCAGCTTCCTAAGGATTGACGACAGCAGTCTGTGTATCTGTTTGAGTTCTTGTTGTATCGCACATAGCTCCCAAACGTATTTCGACACAGTTTTTTAAAAAAGCTAGCTCAATTGAGATGGTTCTTTGCTAGGTTTTGTGAAAATCGGTAGGGTCGTTAAGGCCAATATACGTGGATAAAATATCTGTCATTTTCTGACCAGAGGGCTCAGACAAGATGCACTACGCTAACTAACGTTTCTATTCGATTCGTTTTTAAACCAATCGCGTCACTGGTAGACCACGTGACTTTTCGTATCACGTCATCTTCCAGTGACGCGATTGGTTTAAAAACGAATCGAATAGAAACGTAAGTTAGCGTAGTGCATCTTGTCTGAGCTCTCTGTGTGCAAGTGCGAGAGTGACGGATGTATTATCCACCGCGATAAAGGTACCATAATATGCTACCAGTGTTGGACTTTTTTAGCTGATAGTCACCAGTAATTGACACTTAACTCTTAATTCAAATTTCATACGGTCGTAAATTGATTGTTGCAAAACCAATGAATAACCCTCTCTCCCCCTCTATCTACTGTAAAATAGGAAACAAGTTTCCATCATTCGTCCTTGTCTATTACTGATTCCGTCACCTAAGGCCCTAAGTTTGATGTTCGCGATAATATTTAGTGTTCTTATCATGGTATTTTAAAGTAATTCTAATTTATAGTTAAAGAATGGTTTCAGAATAAATTGTCTATGTGTCTATGATAATAAATATCTTAACGAAAGAACAAGGCATGTTTTAAAAAAAATCAAGGAATAAGCACATATACAAACCACTACCACTACTAAGTATAAAGTAAAAAAGGGCGAATTCATTTTAAAACATCCTACGTCGATAATTACATTCAAAGCATGTAACTTAACAATTACACGTTGGTGTAACAGGCGGAATATGCTGTTGAATATGGAGGTCGTTTATTTTAATTTATAAGGTGTTCCTTTGAAGGAATATTAACATCGACCGGGCGCAGAATAATACAAAGATGACTTTAAAAACGTGCAAGGTTAAATTTCAAGCTTCCTAGAATAATTATGAAGAGGTAAAATAAGCTTTTTGAAATATATTAAACATATGACCTCATAGAACACAATTAAAACTGTTATGTGACTAGCTGACTGGCTAAGTGCACTATCTGACAGATATTGCACAGTATAAACGACTAATAATAGGGACTTGAAGGGACCTTGGTCAACTTTGTAACTATGAAGTCTGGGCTCAGAACCATAGGATTTTTCTATAACGAATATCGATTTAAATTTAATATCAGAAAAAAACAATGTAACACCCGTATATAAGAAACATTTTTATACGTAAAATCCTTTCTCTTGAATCACTCTATCTATTGAAGAAACCTGCATTAAAATCCGTTCCGTAGTTTGATAGATCTGAGCGTACATACAGAGGAACAGACGGCGGGAAACGACTTTGGTTTATATTATTTAACGAAGACGTATTTCATGACCAAGGATCGGAAAAACGACCGTCATTTTGAAAACATAACCCTGTTCCGTATAGCAGAGACTTCCTTGATATTAATTAAAAATATTATTAGGTATTTTATAGATTTATTATACAATAATTTATATGTACTTAGCGACAATTTTATTAATGAATGACACCGAAATGTTTATTAGAAAACACAAACACACATACAAACAGTAAACCAATGTCAACGATTGCCCCAATGTCCTCCGTAAACTGTGAACAAACTTTTTTGACTCATAAATAGGTCCTAAATTCACGTCGTTATGGAATATCAGGCGATTTTTTTTAAAAAGACATTGTTTTTGATTGGCGACATTGTATTTTTCCCATAACCATTAGGTATGGTTTTATTCATTAATAATATTGTTGCTGAATACATATAAATAATGGTATAATAAATGTAAAATACCTAATAATATTTTTAATTAACATCAGAAGGAAGTCTCTCCTGTACGGAACAGGGTTATGTTTTCAAAATGACAGGCGTTTTTCCGATCCTTGTTCATGACATATCGCTCAGCTGCATTGATTCTGGGCCCATTTTGGCGCCCCCTTTAGAAAAATATTCCTTGAGTACCCAAGGGGTGAACTAAGAAAGGCTTCTTCAGAAATCGACCCCCAGCGGGTACCAATTCCTTCCTTGGAGTAGCAGGAAACTAATTCTACGCGTTCGAAGTCGCGGGCGTCCTCTAGTGAAAATATTTGCTGAAGTAAAGTAAAACAATAAAATTATTAAAATTCCAACTAAAAAGTTTTAATTGTGTTGTCAGAAACTTTGTATGGCTTCCTGTCTTCTCCCGGAATGTGATTTGCATTGCTAAGATGCGGCAGTGAATTATTATTTTTTATTCTCTTTTTCGTGACTTTATTGCTTGCAACTAACACAGATTTTATTTGTAACGTCATTAAAATTCTGCTTCGTTTATAGAATAAAATAAAATAACACAAAAATATTTTAGTCCGTTAACATTTGCAAAGTTTTTGCGTATCAGTTTTATGTCGGCATAATTTCATTATTTTTGAATAAAAATAGGTTAGGTTCAAAAACACAATTTTTAGGACCACATTTTTTAACAAAGTCATTAAGTGCTTAACAAGCTCAATTTTAATATGTCTATATTAACTATAGTGGAGTTTTAGAGCGTAGATGGCCTATTGGCTTCGTGATCGTAAGGTACCGAGTTCGAACCCCCGCGGTCACCATGTATCAATGACATTTTCTAACTTAAGTAGAGTACTGAACATTGTGAGGAAACCTGCACATTCAAACAGCTGAGCGTGTAAGAGGATAATTGCACAAAATAATTGCACAGAAGATAAGATGATAAGAGATATGATAAAATAAGTACAGTGGAGATCCCGCTGTAACCTGTCATTGCCGTCAGTGTCATTGGAGCAGCTGTAAGGCATCAAAGTATTACACTGTAACAACATATCTTGGATTAACCTAAAAGTTATATAAGTAATGCCGTGAATATTTTTTTGACAACTTGTCGTAATCCAAAACACCTGAGAAGCTAAAGCCGGGTCCCAATAAGGATCCTTGTGAAACGCCGCTTGTTATTGAGTGGGGTTCATTTTGGTTACACTTTATTTTAATATCTATTAGTGGGATATATTTAATATTTCATTTTACATTTTATACATACATACATAATCTCACGCCTTCGTTCCCAGAGTGGGGTAGGCAGAGCTACAGAATTACAAACATCTCTAAAAACTTGTTGATAATTCTATAACCACAATTTGCACAATTAGGCTAAGATGTTTACCAGCGTATTAGTGACAGGTTGCAAGCCCATCGCCTAACAGTACTACAAGCCTTTATTCCCTTAGTCGTCTCTTACGACATCCACGGGAAGACATGGAGTGGCACTATTCTAACTCGGCAACCACACGAGGTTTAAATTTTCCCAAGCATTTTTAAAATGTTGTTCCTTAATGCTTAATAAATCTTTTAAAGGTAGTATCAATATGTCTGACTGATTTTCTATCAGGTTAAAGTACAATTTATGATAAAGTTGGAACGTTTAAGTTATAAAATATTTTTTTTTATGGTTAGGAGGACTCATACGTTTACAAACACCACCTGATGGGAAGTGGGATCTGAGACATCATGGACAACTTATGAATGTAGAACTTATGAATTAAGAACTTATGTGCAGTAAGATAGAGGACAACTTCGTTAGCACGATTATTAAGGCTATAATAGCTCCGCTTTCAGTCACATAACCTATCTTAACTAATTAGGTCTCAAGCGTGTATTATAAAGCCATAGCCAGTGTAGCATATCGTTACTTTTTTTGAAAAACTCGTATCAGATATTTCGAGATATATATGAGGTTGAATTTCATTCTCTTTACATTTAAGTTTAATATCGTACGTCACGAAATATGAGATACGAGGGTTTTTCAAGGCAATGACGACATTAAGATGAGGCGTTAATTCAGCGCCTCAGTCCACTGCCCGCCGGCCGCGAACTCGCCGCGATTATACCACTAGGATTATGAGGAATTATACAGGGTGACTGCGGGGTCGCGTAGCAACAAAGTAAACTAAAACTCACTACATCATTAGGAACACAACGTAATAGATTTAAAAGCGTTAAGACAATTACTTTGTTTTTTATTCAAATAAACATTGAATTCATTTAATTAGGGATCATGGCCACTCTACATACTCAATTTCTTACTCGTCTGATCGTTCGATTTTCAAATAGGTTTTTCTCAAAAATGTATGAAAATGTTGACATTACTATCTACATATTGAGACGCGAAGAACATAGTTTACTGACAGATCTCAAATTAAAAAAAAAAACATTGCGTGCTCGCTACACAAGCCCGCAATGTTGCATACAAATTCCATTACTATCTAGCTCGTAACTTTTTAAAAAGTGAAAAAGCCCATAATAAAATGAGGGCACAAGTCTTATACATCCAAATTTTATTTGAAACATAACGTTTTTTATCTGTGTCTGGAATAGCTTTTGTTTTTTTTTTAAAACAAAGCTTGCGATTTTCCTTGTCATAATCAAAAAGGCGGTAAAGAGTGATAGTTTTTTCACATGAAGTTTGTTTGTATGCAATTAAAAAAATGAGTTCAAGCGATGAAAATTTTACTCCGACACAAAAAAAATCTTGCGATTTTTGAGAAAAGCACTATATTTGCCTCGGCTCGCAAGCTCGTCCGTTTAAAACAATACTCGGCCCGCAATTGCCTACTTCCATGCCTAGGCAATAATGTACTATTAAATGTTTAACATAAACTAAAAACTGAAAACATAATCCTATTGATGATTAAACCTATCTGCATTGTTGTCTCTTTACACACAAATACCGAATCCCTAAAGTAGTTTATAAATACCATTACAATAATGTCAATTTCCCACGCAATTTTAATAAACAATAAGGTTCATTAAGTAACCACACACGGAATTACAAACAATAATTACCAAGAGCCGGGATTATCACGCTTACCGCATACTACCTCTTAATTGCCATTCTAACCCAGCTTAGCCTTAACAACATTCCATACCGATAACTCCACTTCGAGCCCATAGTATACGTAAATTTTCGTTCCTGGCATTGAATGTATAACAACCCTAACATACGCTGTCTTGGTCTTACGTATTAATTTAGACAGAGACATGGACTTGATGTGTTAAAGCACAATCGAAAGCAATTGTAGGGCTACACAGTGGTAACTGAGTGGGGTTTTGTGGTCGTTTACTGAAATAGGTTTTTGATTAATGTTAATAAATGTTAATTACTGTTGCGATCCGATGTGCTATAAAATAGCTAAAAAAAATCAAAATTAATAAATAAACATCGAGGGACAATCTAAAAAGAACTGACTGAAAGTTGTGTGGAAATTAGTTGTCATGGTATAGGCATGTGATGTGGAGGAATGAGGAAAATATGGTCAGGAAAGATTATGAGTATGAATGTGGATGGGTATACGAGTAGGAGAAGACCAAAGAAACGATGAATGGACTGTGTGAAAGATGATATGGCTAGAAAGGGAGTGACTACCGAGATGACGACATCGACGACTAATAGAGAAGTATGGAAGACAAAGACATGTTGCGCCGACTACAAATAAGTTGGGATAAGGGCAGGAGAATGATGAATCTAAAAAGAACTGAAATAGTCCCAAAGAAACTTTTAAACGTGTACTATTGTTATTAGACGACTATAGGCATACATTATTTAGAGATATGCATACTTAAATACCTACTTAAAAAAACATACAAAGCTTAGAAAGAATACTCGCGCTCATCGCACAGATATTTGCCCTTACCGGGAATCAAAACCGGGACCCCTAGATTTGTAGGCGGGTGCGTAAAGTTCATATAAAACTGCAACTTCGATTATGGGAACTCCGATTTTTTTTCTCATAATGATCACTCTTCATAATATTTTTTACGTAACACCTGGCCATAATGTGAGTTTTATCGCACGCTGCGCGCACGGTAAAACTCGCATTGTGGCCAGGTGAAGACGTAAAATTGTGTACTCATCACGGGCAGTAAAAAAGAAAGCCCTCTATCGCATATTTACAACCCTCGCCTACGGCTCGGGTCTCAAATACCTGCGATTTCGGGCTTTCTTTCTTTTACAGCCCTTGTTAAGTAATGTACTATTAATACTTATGATCGGAATTCATACTCATCTGAATATTCATGGAATCGTACACTTTTCAGAATTTCTTAAATATCTTACGCGTAGATAAAATTAGGTTAGGTTAGGTTAGATTTATAACAATCCTCAAAAAGTAACAGTTGTTGTATTTTTGCAGTTTAATAACTTCGTACATCTCTTCATTTAACGAAACCCAAACCAATTGAATCCTTATCGTAACGTAAAACAATCCTCAGAAATCTAACACTTTGATCACAATAATACCTACAAACAAATTCTACCCTCCGCCTTCCCAAAAACAACCCTACTGCAATCACTATAAAGACTGTTAAACATTAAACCGTTCAAATTTGTTTGCCAATAAAATTAACTGTAATAAAATTCGAGTCGTATAAGTTGAGTGATTGGGTCTCATTTTGAATGAACATTGAATAATTTATTTCATCGAAGTCGGACCGGAGTGTAAATATTATCGGCCGGAAAGTTACGGGATCCTCTTATAAAAAAACCCAGGTTTATTTTCTCTTTTCTTCTGAGAGGGGTTTTTTATTGAAACACAATCCGAGGCCTTTTAAAAGCTTTTGTGGTTTTTAATACCAGTTGGTTTATGTTACGAATGCTTCGAAAATGTTTGTAAATGTCAGAGTTGAAGATAATAACAACAATTGTGCTAAAGTCTGCGCTAAAAAAACTTGTTCGGATTAGGCCTCTTTAGAGGGTGCGTAGGTATAGTATGATTTGCATAAAAAACTAAAATACTCATTTTCATTTTGCATAACATAAATTGCAGTTTCAATCTCAATAATTAACCAATGATATAATAATTATTACTCAAAATAATGTAATCATAATTTTCAAATCAGACATTCATAACGTCTTTGATTAGGAAACGACTGTGGTCACAGTTCTAACCTAACCTAGCCTGATAAGAATAAATTAGCTTATAATGCCTGTTATGATGAGTGTTATTTAAGTTATGTTATTTGATCGTATGCTTGATTTAATTATGTAATTTTTGTGCAGGTGTCGGGGCACGCGGGGTTGCAGGAGATGCGCCATGGACTGTGGTGAGGCGCCGCAGCTGCAGTGGTCCTCGGCGGTGTAACCCCACTTTACGATATTTTCTCGGCATCTACCGACCTATGCGCGCGGTCTAATGAACCACAAACTCCTGTGTACCTATTTTACTCAGTTTTCATATTAAAAAATGTATTTAATTTATTGATTATTATCTTACTTATGAATCTACTACTATTTATTATATTCTTTAATTAAACACTGTCTCTTCGTTCGTGTGTCACGTTGGCGCCACTGAAAACCAGCGTCGCGGTTTATGCTGTGACATAGTGCTGAGTGGTGTCAATTTCGACGTCACAGAATCACCCATGGCAACATTATTCTTTCCTTCTATATTGTTTTTGTTTTTATTTTTGTGTTGCCATCCTTTTTTTTTTTATTATGTTTTTCTCGGTTCAGTTTTTTTTTTCTCTGTGTTCGTCGAATAAATATTTCTATTTCTAAACTCTTTACCTTACTAATTATTTGTAAATTACACCACTACTCTAGTTAACCTGTGTGAAAAAAAGTAACCACTTGCAAAAGGTCGAGTGTTGCCAATTTTTGGACATGTTTAATTAACTTCTTACTATTACGAGTATTAAGTGCAAGGTCCATCCGGATTGCTACCACCATCCTTAAACCTGCCGCCAAGCAACAGTGTTGTGTTCCGGTGTGGAGATAAGAAAACCGGTGAAATTACTAGCATAGAGGCATTTCTACTAGTTCCACGGTTGGCAACGCATTTGCGGTCTTAGTATTGAAGTCTTAAGATTGTTGTCGTGAGAATGCAAATGTCTATGGATCACAGATCTTACTCAGTACATTAACTAGGTTTTATTTCGTACCTAAACGTACGTTAACTTTAGAATCTGGGCGCCATTTTGCAGCAAGCAGGTTACATACATAAACTCACGCCTTCATTCCCAGAGTAAGGTAGACAGAGCTAACAGAATTACCAACAACTCTAAAAACTTGTTGATAATTCTGTAACCGCAAGCAGGTTAAATCAGGTTATATTGCATGACACAAACTTTTAACCGTATTCAGGATAATGCCAAATTTTCCACCAAGTGAGCACTCAGCTCCAGTCAGAAGCTCCAACTTGTCATACCACCGTCCACCAACTTTCGTCCCCACCGTCCGTTTCGCCACCGTAGTCTTTTTGCCCCAAACTTCGCTAATGCCAGCCTCACTGCGTTTTAATACGTGGTTAACTGAATATGGAAATGTATGGAATTTCGCATTCTGCTCAACTTGGAAAGTTGACTTAATGCCCAAAGTTACATTCTGTGTAAGACATTTAAGACGCCATGTTGGATTTTGGAGTTGAATTATGGTTTAAGTGTGATTATAATTAACTTGTCAAACTGTTAAGTGACGTTGTTTTATTGAAATTTAACGTTTTATTATATTAGCCTTTAAAAAATGTTAAGTTACTTGGCATTCGTAGAACGTTATAAAATTATATGTTTAGGAATTATCGTATTTTTAACCGACTTCAAAAAAGGAGGAGGTTATACGTTCCACTGTATGTATATTTTTTTTTTTTTATGTATGTTCACCGATTACTCCGTCAATTGTCGAGCGATTTCAAATTTTTTTTTTTGGTTTGATAGAGTATACTTTCGAGGTGGTCCCATTGTCACCAAATCTGAATCTGATGAGAGGATCCGTGAGGAATTGAGGGAACTCCTCAAATATTGTAGGCAAACATATAGCGATTTTAGTATTTTTAGTAACAAGTTCAGCATTTGCATTCAGAAAGTATCATTTGGTGAAGTGGAACTGATGATGAAGACCACAGATGGCCACCGGAACTCCTTAACGGTACCGATTTCAAGGGTGGCGATAAGATATCTCGATTAAGATAGTTGAGCGACTACAACGAAGAATATTTACTTGTTAACCGACTTCAAAAAAGGAGGTTATTGAAATATGACTATGACTTTCCCGCGGCGTTGCTTGCGGCGCGCTTGAAATAACTTAAAGTTTCATTTCAACTAAGAAGTGGGACAACGTAACAGCGTATTATGATCACTAAAAAGTATAAAATAAAATAAATGTTTTAAAAAACAAAAAACCGCCTTCAAAAATGCAAGAAATAACTTCTTTAAAATTGTAGGCACCTAATAGGTTAGTCCAACTGAAGTCGGCGACCACAACATTTTCAACAAAAAGCCGACATCAGTTGGACTAACCTATTAGGTGCCTACAATTTTAAAGAAGTTATTTCTTGCATTTTTGAAGGCGGTTTTTTGTTTTTTAATAACTGGTAACATTCAAGACATTCTTCCTTAAGTTAAACCCTATATCCCTTTTTTATTTCATTCGGTCAATCTTGGCTGTCATTCACTTCTTTTAAAACTCTAAGCCGCCATAACATGCGGTCGCACTAATTAGGTATAGTCTAAAATAATGTAAAAACTACACGTACAGTCCCCGCCTGCCTTCCGACTAGGTGTTCAAAATCACCGAGAAACCACTGTGTTACAAGTATAGCGGCGCCGCTCAACGTGGGATGCCCGGGCAAGTAATACAAAAACACCTGACTGACTAAAGGTACTGTCTATCCAATTATTTTCTGTCTAGCAAAATTCTGTTCCTAACATTATATTTTGATTTTTTTAAGAAGGTCAAAGAAAATAGTGATATTAAGCTGCGACCACACCGCTGCTTAAAATACGGTGACGGTACGGAATCGCAATGACGCGTCGTATCAGTACCGTTTTTGACGCATGCTCCACACACCGATGCTTAAAATACGCGATGACGGTACGGAAACGCAGTGACGCGTCGTATCCGTACGTTTTTGACGCACGCTCCCCACACCGCTGCTTAACGGTGCGTATATTACGGTGCGTCAAAAACGGCGCCATGTTGTTACAATGACCCCGTCTTTTGTTTACGCAACGACACCGTATTTTAAACAGCGGTGTGGAGGGCATGCGTCAAAAACGGTACGGATACGACGCGTCACTGCGATTCCGTACCGTCACCGTTTTTTAAGCAGCGGTGTGGAGGGCTTGCGATAAAAACGGTACGGATACGACGCGTCACTGCGATTCCGTACCGTCACCGTTTTTTAAGCATTGGTGTGGGCGTAACTTTATTTGTGTAATTAGTGTTCAAACCAAATAAAGAGAATATTATTTCCTTATGCTGATATTAAAATACTTAATGCCTATAAGACGCCCACGACTTAATACTTTCTGTCATAAATAGAATTAGTTTCACGCCTCTCTTTTTTTTCGATTGGGAGTTGATTTTTAGTAAATCCTTTCTTAGTGCATCCCTAGGGTACCTAACGTATATTCCCTCCAAATTTCAAGTTCGTGGTCTAACTGTCAGTCAATCATGAAAAAGTTTTATACGTATTGATAGAAAAACATTAAACCGACATTAAACATTATAGAGGGAAGAAGAGGAAGAAGACGAAGAAATACATTTATTCTACATGGGAAATACAGGGGAAGACTGAAGGCAGGAGAGGCAGAGGAAGACCAAGAAGAAGCTATATGGATCAAATCAAGGAGAAGGTGCATGTCACTGCATGTCGTGTTATATAAAGAGGTCAAGGACACACAAGAAGAAAGCGTATCTTTACGCATAAAATCGTTTGACCTAAAAAAGTTTTTACAATAGAAATGGTTTTATTTTTATTATTATAAGAAACTAACCTACCCTAACCTAACCTAATCTACAAAAAAAAACGTTTATTAAATTCTGCAATGTAAGCCTAAAAAAATAAATGTGAAAAGGCAGGGTAGGTGTTATGCGAAATGGTACATTTTGATACTAGTGCGGAATGTATGTCATTACTTCACGAGTACCGAGATATCTTGCCACGAGCCGTAGACGAGTGGCAAGACTCGGGACGAGTGAAGAATGGCATTTCCGTACGTGTATCGAACGACGTTTTTTAATACATTTGCGAAAAAAAATGTATGTGTGTATGTGGGTATCTGTGTCTGTCCTCTTCCCCCCGGACCTCTGAAGTGAGATAACGACGTGTGCACACTCTGTCCGAAATTACTTAAATTTTAATAAAATTATTAAAACAAAAATTATAACGTCAGATACCAGGAGTGCATAAACTTTAGAAGTACCGACCTAAGTCATCCGCGCTGTTTCGGGTGCGCCCGCCCGCCCGCCGCGCCCGCTGCGCCGCCCCGTGACATCATCGCCTGCGATCTAAGTTGCGCTACGCATCCCCTAATTACCTCTGGACTCCTGGTACCTTATGAAAACATGCAAACTCTTTGGTTGGATGCACGGATATTTAAAAAAAAATGTAAAAGTAAAACGCACTAGTGCGAAATAGGAAAAGTAAAAAGCACTAGTGCGAAAAAACCCAACCTGCTTGCTTTTTGAGCAACTGTATAAAAAAAAATGCAAAAAGTAAATATGCGTAAAAAAAAAATGCGTTCCAAGGGGATCCCGAGCAAAGCTCTTAAATTAAGAGAGAGAGATTGAAAGAAGATGTATAAGAAGAAAGCTAGTTTGACGGAGAGAGTTTTTAGCTAGGTTTGACGAAGATTAGTTCAGCCGTTTACAAGATATCAGCTCTTAAATTAGGAGTCACCATTATATCGAGGGAAAACAATGCCAAAAGGGATATTGTAAAAACGCGATTAGAAAATAATTAAGCACATATGTCATTTTTGAATTAATAAATGAAATGACACTGTCAATGGTAGAGTCTGCAGTTAAATGAAAATACCTATTTCAGTATGAATTATTCTAAAGCTTGGAAAAAAAACAATGAATTACATTTTATTTTTTTCCTAGCCTATGTGAGTGTCCCACTGCTGGGCACAGGCCTCTCCCCTTGACCTCCATGAGTCCCTATTAGCTGCCTCTTCCGGCCAGTTGTTGAGGAATGCGTCCAAGTCGTCCCGCCATCTCCGTCTAGGGCTGCCCCGTCTACGTCGCCCATTTTGCAGCATTACTTAAATGAAATACAAATGCAGTAATTACTATTAGAAATAACATCAAAAAATATTCACTCAACCGTTGCTCATAACACCGTCGTTACTTATCAGACCTGTCTGTGTCATCACCTCTGTGGGCTTAGTATGGTTATTTTTTCAAGTGACAAAATGTGGACAAAGCATCCGTCACTCTCATACTTATAAACGTGTCAGAAAGTGACGGATGTTTATCGACATTTTGTCAAGCGATAAACACAGCCATATTAGGCCCTTGGTACAAGCAAAATAAATTAATTTAGTGTTACATACGTGAGTACATTCACATTTGACATCATACAAATAGTATGAAGATATCATAGATTGACTTGCGATTATATTTACTAACTAGCTTCTGCCCGCGACTTCGTCCCCGTGTAATCGTTACTTTGGGCTAACGCTAACTTTGTTAACGTAGAAGGTTGAAACATTCTTCATTGGTGCTCCGCTTCTATTGTTCTTAGCGTGATGATATATAGCCTATAGCCTTCCTCGATAAATGGGCTATCCAACACTGAAATAATTTTTCAAATCGGACCATTAGTTCTTGAGAATACCGCGTTCAAGCAAACAAACTCTTCATCTTTATAATATTAGCATAGATTTTAAATACTGCTGTGCTAACGGTACATTCGAATCATATTCTAATTACGGTTCGATAATAGCGATGAACGATTTCCAGCAAAACGGAATCGCGGGCAAAATCTAGTTCAATTATGAAATTTCCCCCAACTTGTCTAAGCCAAGCTAAATGCGTTTAAGGTCACCGCGCACAAGGCGGTCGGCACTTCTGCTAATTGACTCTCGGCAAATTGCGGCGTAGCTAGTGAGCGAGCAGCTTTATGGGGGCAGAAAATAGAAGGTTCTAGAGCTAAAGTTATGACGATGGACGTGCTTGTGCAAGTGTTTCATTGGAAGGTTGCGGCCTTTGTCTGAAGAAGCCTTAAGCCTATACAACTATCCTCCTAGGGTGATGGCACCAGTGTTGGTCACTTTAAGCTGGCATGCACCATGAATGGACACCTAACTCTTTATTCAAATTTCATACGGTCATAAATTGATGGTTGCAAAACAATTGAATAACCCTTATCTTCTGTAAAATAAGAATCAAGTGTCGTGTCCTTGTCCATTACTGGTTCCGTCACCCTAATCCTCCTAATATTACAAATTCGAAAGTTTGGGTGTTAGTTTGTTACGTCTTCACGCTGCAACGCCGACGGATTTATATGAAATTTGAAATGGAGTTAGCTTATACCCTGGATTAACACATAGATAGGTTACTTTGCGTCTCGGAAAATTTAAAAGTTCCCGAGGGAATAACGATTATCGAAATCTACGCGGACGAAGTCACAGGCAGAAGCTAGTTAAATAAATGAAATCCCCCGATCGAATGCCAATTTTCATCATTTCAGCGATTATAATTCTTAAACAGTCCTACTTTTGTAAATAAAATCAACCCCGATGAAATTATTATATACAATACATTAAGTTCGTCCAAAACGTTTGGGAGCTACGATGCCCCAGACAGACACACACACAGACACGCAGATACACAGATACACACATACACAGAAACACAATTACATACGTTAAATTTATAACACTCCTCCTTATTTGTCGGGGGTTGAAATAGTTATTTATGTACCGTTGCATACATAACTTTTTCTACAAGCTTAAAATGATAATGAGAAAAATAAACAATCGTTAACTTTTCTTGTATACTTTACTCGATTTTTCTGTTAAAGTTGTCAGCAAAGTCATTTTCATTATTCCGTTTGGCGTTAATAGTTTGTGATTTTTATTGCTAAATATTTACAAATTTCATGCTTAATTTAACAGTAACTAAAACAGTTGTGACAATTTATCATAAACGAAACGCCATTTTGTTGACATCCATATTAAACGTAACCATGGTAACCAAATAACAAATCGATGTATATTAATCATCTATTATACATCGATAAACTGTACATATTGAAAGGGATGAAATTTTAGGCGAATTTATCGGTAAAACAATTTTTTTTTTAAATGTTTTGCCACTGGTTTTTTTTTTACAGATTGTCAAACTTTTTTATAAAGTTTGGGTAGTACACTTACTTGTGACGGTGTAACTTTTGATCTGATAGCCCAAAAAAGGTAAAACAAAATGCATAGTATTGACATAAGTGAGGTTTATAATAATTGATAACAATATTAGAGCAATTAAAAAAAAACACTGAGTAACTGCTTTTTATGTGGAAAATCACTGCAAAAATATCATTTTGTTTTCATAAAACACGGTTTTTTCTAAATTTTGCAGGTATTTTAGTTTTTTTTAATCGTTTTTAGATTTAAAATTAAACGAGGAATAATAATAAGCAAAAAAAACAACGTAAAATGTTTACAAAATTTTGAGAAAATCGTGTTTTTATGAAAACAAAATAACATTATTGCTGAAATTTAAAATTTAAAATCTGTAAAAAAAATGTGGATAATTTTTTTTTTTTCATTGTTTTACCGATAAATTAACATAAAATTTCATCCCTTTCAATATGTATAGTTTATGTACGTTACGCTGTAGGAGGTATTCTGATACCATTAACGATCAATATTAGCGGGTTATAGTACGCGAGTAGAAAAAAATGTTTTCATACAAGTGCCCGCTTGTTTTTGACATTTGTAAGCCAAAATAATGAATTTCAACAAAAAATTCAGCTCCAAGTAAAGGTCAGCCGCAATCAACAATGAAAAATTTCTTTGTTTGAAAATATTCAGAAAACAAATATCGCCGTTAGTTAAAGGCTTCCAAATTAAGAACTGTACTTTACCTGCCAGAAAGAACAATTTTTTATTCATAAAATTCTTTAGTTTATTATTACCTTTGTTGTTTTATTGAGTTTCATTTTTTGTCGTTACCTTTGTCTTATTCAATAACAGTCTTTTAGTATTTCTACAAATTGAGTTTTATTATAATTACTTTTTGAAATAATTTAATTCCAGAAAAGGCAAACAAGTCAGCTGTCTATAAAGAATCACAAATTCCCTTTAAGAAGAGAGGTCGTCTCGTCTCAAAGAGTTACCTAAGTCGATATGGGTTTGGTTTAACAATATTTAACATACATATATTAAATCACGCTGGTTTCCCAGAGGGGTAGGCAGAGACCACTTCTTTCCACCTGCTACGATCCTGACAAATCTCTTTCGCTTCTTCCACATTCATACATCGAGTCATGCAGGCACGTCGGTTTCGGGTACTTAAAATACAGCCCTTTTCTAGTTTTTCTCCGATTTGATTCGAAAAAGTACGCCTAGGGCGGCCCCTTCCGACCCTCCATAACAACTTAACAATTTAAAAATGGAAACACCGTAAAATTCCGATTTTTTTTTTCCGAATATTCATTTGGCCGAATTTTCATTTTTCCGGAAGCTATGTTTTACTGAATCTATTTAAGATTAAATGCAAAATTTAATTTTTATACCTAGATTAGGTTAGGTTTGATTTAAAACCAATGTCAAAAAATAAAGTCCCACATTCAAACATTGCATTCGAAAATATGAAAATTCGAGATTTTGATCAATTCGGGATTGTGACTCTTCGGAATTATTGTACCCTTTAAAAATAAATGAAAAACATGCTTTTAAATTTGCTTGACTTTTAGGAAGAAGAAGTACTCGGGGTGTTACTGATAGAGTTAACTACAAAACATTAAAGAAAATAAATACTTAAGCCACAGTGTTTTATTGACGAGTTGATAAGGTTCAAAGTTAAACAATTTAATATTACACTCTTTTCTTTGACGACATGTTAGCCTTGTTGGTAGTGACCCTGCCTGCGAAGCTAGCGGTCCCGGGTTCGAATCCCAGTAACGGCAGATATTTGTGTGGTCAGCATGAGTATTTCTCCTTGAGTCTGGGATGTTTTCGAATGTATGTATTTCTCTATAATAAGTAAGTATGTATACATAGTACAAAACCTTAAGCTTAGTTTGGTATTGTCCGTTTGTGAGAGATCCCTAATATTTATTTATTTATTTTGTATCTCTATGTAATTATGTACTTGTGAGCTGTAAAATGTGTTTGATTCAATATTCTACATCTATTAAAACCGTTTTGTTCTGTTTTTATGGTCATTTAAGTCAAACAACGTCGTTATACACAAACATCCATCATTCATTCATCGTCATTGTTATGAGCCCACTAAGTGATGCGTCCATAAAGTTTAAAGTTACAAATTGTTATTATAAATATAATTAATTAAAAAATAGGTTTATCAAGTAATATTGTTATATATTATGCATATTACCATTCAATTTTATCATATGGGATTATCCTATGGGGTAATTCCACGGACTCCAAACAAGTTTTCACTTTGCAAAAAAGAGCCCTTCGCACATTAGCAAGTGTAAAACCGAGGCACTCTTGTAGGGAGCTCTTTAAAAAATATGGTATTATGACACATTATTCACAATATGTTTTCGACATTATAATGTACACACGACACAATATACACCAGTTCAAACGTGTGAACATGCCCGGCAGGGTCAACCGGCAAACGGGCCGCCTCCAGCGTGTGCCGCGGCGGTTGGCGCTGCTCGACAAAAACCCGCGCGTAATAGGGCCCGCTTTCTATGAGCGTCTACCCGCAGACCTGAAAAACGAATCTTCGGATGGAATATTTGGTCGCCGACTTAAAGATCTTTTATTGACGCAATCACTATATTCTGTAAAAGAGTATAGTGATAAATAGGTTAAATTGATTTCTTGTTTTTGTTTTATTTATTATTATTCCCTATTGACATGATCGTTTTAATTTGATTTGTTCTTTTTATTCAATACATTTTTTGACATTTCGGACTGTAGCTTATTTGCTATATTTTTATTTTGTTTAATTTAATTCTTATTTTTACATTTTGACTGCGTTTGTTTATTATATTTCATTATTATTTTTACTTTATTTTTTTACATTTTGACGATCTTATTGTGAATTCATTATGATTATGTGACATAGAATAATGTAATTTTCAGTATGAAATAAATGCCTACCTACCTACCTATTTAAATTTAAAAATAGGCTTAGTTTTATGTAACTAGTTAATTTATAATCTCTCCATGGCTGACCACGCCACGGGTGCGCTCAGATTCAGCTTGGCTGCGCTCACGCCCTTTTCATTACCGCAATCTATGCAACCTATCTATGGAAATTGTCTAAATGTAATGAAATAAATTAATTTGATTTGATTTGATTATACTATTCAGGGCATATTCAACCAAACGGGAATAAATAATATTCTTAGAATATAAGTCATAATATAATAGACACAGTAAAATAAAGTAGACATGACTGAAGTTTTGACATCGTTCCGTTGTACAGAAATATTTTTTTCAATCAATCTATATCATTTACTTGCAGAATACAGTACACAAGATGTTACAGTCAATTTTAAGTAGTAATAATGTCCAATGTATCCAGCTTGCAAGCAAGCATGCAAATATTAATTTTATACAATATAGAAATTTATTGGTTACAGTATTTGGTATGTAATAAAATTCAATAAGTAACAAAATACGTTTAAAATTACAAATAAGAACGTTAAAATTTATAAAGTATACTAAATGTCAAAGATCACAAATGATTACTAATTATTACATTTTATCCTATAAAGACTTTATTTACATCCAACTAAGTACAGAATTCAACATTAATACAATTAAAAATTAAAACTAAACGTATTTAAATTAAAATTAAACTAAGTTACTCAAATATTAAAGATATAAATAATAATCACCACTATAAAAAGAACACCCCCTCTAGCAGGTCCGCTCGCGGCATGGTCCCCATGACACTGGCTGCATTACCTCTCTGGATAGCTAGCCCAATCCTTTGTGAGCCTAGGGAAGAGTCCTTTTGTCTCCCACATTTTATTACATTGCTCGAGGACTGAAATCCTTAACACTATAAAAACACCTATCTAGGAGCCAGTTCAACAGTTTTGCCGGGTAGTACATTCGTTCATCATTCACTCTACTAAATCGGTCTTAGTAATACCATGTATAGCTAGCTATACCAAGATTGCGTAGAAAAACATCCACTGGTTTACTAGAGATTAAAATTGTGGAATAGATGTATCCCTAATTAGTATAATTATTCGCGTATTTATTAAAGTTTGGACGAATCAACCCTTATTCATTTACTTATTTACACAGACCACCTGATGGAATGCCTTCGCTGCTTAACGGAACCAACCAACAAGCCACAAAATTACCAAGTTCCATTAAATCACGTGACCATCTCCGCTGAACTCTAAAATCAGACGACACATTAAGTGCTAACCCGCCGAATCAGCTGGATTGCAGCCAACATCACACCTAAAACAAAACTAAACCTAGCTACATTGATCGTAGAACTCAATTTAGCTTGTAAAATATCCCAATGTATAAAAAGCGCGGTTTTGTAAAGACGACTTATGTTAAGGGATCGGTTTTCAAAGCGCGGTTAAAATAAAGAGAGATTAACATTATGCCTCATCCACATTGAGCCCCTGCCGCTGTCCCTCGCGCTGCCGGAGATAATTCCCTAAATAACTACTGCAGCAGGATTGAGAGTGTGGCAGATCCTCCAGGCGCTCGGCGAGTACTGAACAACGGAGCAGAATGTAAACACGCACTGCCGCTCGCGCTGCCGGTCCTTTGACTTTCGCACAAAAACCGCCATTTTGGGGAGCGCCGGGCAGCGCGAGTGGCAATGGCAGTGGCATGAGAAGTATCGTGTTTACACACTCGTCCTGGCCACTTCTCTGCCCACTTCCCTGCTCACTTCGGCTGAATGTAAATGAGGCATTACAGCATTTTTTTATGTCAAGGAGAAGGCGAATGAGCACACAGGTCACCTGATGGTAAGTGGGATCTGTGACCCTTAGATATTTGCACTCTCAAGACTACAATCTTAAGACTGTAATTTTAACTCATTCAATTGCCAAAGAGCCGGTAGTTGGGTATACTATTCTTAAGTCGCGTATCCACCAAGCGCACGCGCTCGCACGGC
Organism: Acleris literana; assembly: GCA_946894065.1. Lineage (NCBI taxonomy): Eukaryota > Metazoa > Arthropoda > Insecta > Lepidoptera > Tortricidae > Acleris > Acleris literana. The sequence continues at coordinate 670,412 of OX335687.1, forward strand.
AGCGCCGCAAGCCAAAAGCTCAGTGCGTGTGGACGTGCCTCGGGGCCGTTCGGGCGCACGTTGGCTCGGCTGAGTATACCTCGGGGTCGAGCCGTCAACTGTCGGTAAATGCTACATGCTCAAAGGTGCCTCAGTGTGCGCTGTTCGTTCGATGTGGACAGTGGTGGTTTCGGCTCGCGAGCGAAAATTTTTTTCAATAATTATAAACTCTCAAGAGCAGTCGATCCGTTTGATTCAACTATATATGGTGAACATAAGGTGTTGTGGAATCTCGAAAATCAACATCATAAGTCATTCCAGAAACATAGCAGCAGTAGAAATAACAACTATCCATCGCGAACTGCCTCGGATTTCTGATGGCTCGGTCTGCCTCGGGAAGCTCGCCTCAGTGTCTCCGGGCTGATCGCGAAGCTGGCTCGCGAGCAGCATCCGAGGCTGCCGCGCAAGCGTGTGCGCTTGGTGGATACGCGGCTTTAGCCAATTTTTACTACTTAGCAAAATGCTGCTATAGGCTACAACGTAGCACAAGTAGCATTGCTGGCAATGAATGTGTTATGACCACGATTAAGATTAAATGTATTTTTTCTAGTAACTTCACTGGTTTTCTTATCCCTACACCGGAACATAACAATTAAAATATTGTAACTTGGCAGTTAGCATTGTTCTTAAAAATAATTTAACCTTTTCTTTTAGAGAAACTGTATAATTTCTTCCCTCAACCTCGCACCCACATCACGAGATACTTAAAAAATGATTTTCATTATAAAGCTGACTGTACCAAGCAACACTTCAGATGTCATTTGTCAGTCTCTGTCAACTCACAACTCTATTGTTAAAATACCAACTTAGTACTGTACTTCCCTTCACCTTTAACACAATTACTAAAGGTTCAAAGTTGCCTGGTATAACGGAAAAAATAAAGTTGTAAAACTATTTTATGTATGCAGTTTTTAAGGCTTTATGGCGATTGTTTTAAGGTTGAAAGTGTGTGAAAGGGTGGGAGGTGAAACTTGGTGTACGGCGTCATAAGTACGGTGACAATGTCTCAAACAATAGGGCTGCCCTTAATGTCGTGCGTGCTCTACGAGTTCTAAGACAAGGTTTACATGGAAAACTTATAAGGATTTATTTTTTGTTGAATTCTGATATTTATCTTTAATTTAGATTGATTGTAATTTAATTTATTACAATAGTGGCATGAATTTAAATAGAAAAATCCAGAACTAGTAAAAATAATTGCTGAAAATAGTATCATGTCTAAATAACAACTAAATGACTTCTACTAGTCGATTATAGTAAGCATATTTGCCTTTTTAAAAACTAGCTTATATTAATTATTACAAAAAATATAAAATATAAAACAAAATTTAAAACACTGTAAAATAAAATTATGCAAAATGTTGATCAATAATAATATTAATTATAAACAAATGCCATGGCATATTCGTAAAAGGGCTCCGGCTCAGCATATCGTCGGTGAAACTGCAAAACCGCGTAAGTAACATTTTTAATATGGAGCAAAATGCACCTTTTTAATAAGACAGTAAGGTTTATTTTGCTCTATTATAAATTTGTTAGTTACGCGGTTTAGGAGTATCACCGACGATATCATTGTGCTGCATTGCTGCTTCAGCGCTGATATTCTGCTGGACACCATGGATGCAGCAGGGGACGCACTTAAAGAGTCACTCTCTTAATTAGGGACACAAATTAAAAAGAAAAGCAAAACTTTAATTAACACTAAAATAAAATCGAATGATTAAGTGCTACGCTTTCGTATTCATAGCTTTCAAGCGCTATGACTTTCGTAACCCTGTATATTATTGCCTACGCGTTTACAAACAGTATCCATCGATGTTTTTCTAGACAGACGTAAGTACATGGTTATTTTCTTAATGAAAATTCTTCCATTTTCTAATAGCGATCTCTATTTTTATGTCAGTGTTGTTCATGTATAATAGCGATATTCCGTCGAACGTTAAAAAACTGTAAGTAATTTCATAATAATAGTTTTTTTATGAAATGAAAATTTTGTTCTTTTACAAAAAAATGTGTAACTATAAAATTATAAATCACAAATTAGTAATTTCCTCCAGCCCATATAAGCCACAGCTTACCTGAACAGTAATGTCACGGGTCGAGTGTCACCTGACTGAAATAGGCTAGGTAAACGCGCTCGTTGCTGGTGAGTGAGCCCGCTGGAAATTGTGGCTTTACATATTTTTGCAATGATAAGTTATGGCACTTGACACTTGGAAGGAGGAACTTGTGGTTTTTAACGAGGCTTTAAAACAAGTTAATTAGTCACTTTGTTAATTAATTGTTTTGTTAGTTAAAAATGGAAATGCGCTTCTTTTAAAGAACTAAATTCTCGTGTTTTTTTAACCAGTTCTCGTACATGGAATGGGCTGAGGTAATGTAAACCTGATGGCTATGCAATATCGTGGTATCTAAGAGCTGATCTGATGATGGAGTCGGAAGGTGGTGACAGGATCTCCGCATTTTTTTTTACGTTGCGCACCGTTTTGCTACCCATTCGTTTGGTCTTGATAAGCAGATAATAATAGCTTTTGTAGTATCGTCAGAATCACTGTGTACTTTATTAAATTAACTAACGGATAAAAAACAACTACATTTTTTGATATTGTCATCTGTGTGGGTATGTTAAAAAAAACTTAATCCCTTCCCTCATTACTTCTCATTCAAATCTATATATATAAAAGGCAAAACTGACTGACTGACTTAGATATCAACGCACAGCCGAAACTACTGTACCAAGAAACTTGAAATTTGGTACAGGGGTTCCTTTCATGATGTAAGTGGGCACTAAGAAAGGATTTTCCGAAAATCGACCCCCAACGGGAAGAAATAGGGGGAGTAAGTAGCGGGAAACTAATTAATTCTACGCGTACGAAGTCGCGGGCGTCCTCTAGTATTATAAATATCGATACCTTTAGACTCAATTGGCGTAAACGCCAAAACTCAACTTTTCAGGAGAGCAAAAAAACTTTTTTTTCAAAATTATTTTTATCATTTCATTTTTGTTTTTTGAGTTATAAAGCTCAGTTTTGGACATAATAAATATAGTTTCAGGATAAAGAATATGATTAAGTAATATTTAAATTAAACCCAGTATTTAAGAAAATGGAAGGCTTATACGCCCTAGAAAAATACTAATAATGTTAGTTACGCCCCAAAAAAATACCATTTCTGTGATAGGTTTGGGGTGTAAAAGCCAGGAGGATTATTTTTTAACTGTAATAGGGTGTATAAGAGAAATTTTATGTAATTCCGCGAACGCTCAGGTTGTGGATTGAGCTCCCAGCGGTTGCTTTTCGAAGAGTTTACAATATGGGTTTCTTCAAAAAGGAATTAGTAAAAGGTTTTTGATAAGTCGGAGACCTAGAAATGATGGTTCAATGATGTAAACTTTCATAGGCTACGGTGGCCATCTTCTTTCTAGCGGGCCATAATACTAATATTTTGTTCAAAGTAACACATACTATACATTTAACTTAAGTGTTTATAAATACATATATATTATAATCTTTTCGGAATATAATTATTCATTTAAATAAATAGGATGGTGAAATAAACACGAAATATGACGATATATAAAATCTTTATTCCAATGACATTATAGTCAGCTAATCTTCATTTATTTAATAATTAGTTAAGCACTTGTATTTATAATCACAATGTATGCCTCTCTTACTATCGTATAACTTGTATTTATTCGCACGCGGCACGTGTATTGCTAGGGTTGTCACACGCCTAGAATACATCAATGAGGGCTAAAATGTTTTAGATCACCAGATGTCGCTCGCTCGCTTGTGGCGATCGTTATAAGGTCGTATCGACGTGTTTTTAACAGACTTCAAAATAAAGGAGGTTCTCCATTCGTCGGATTATTTCTATATGTATGTTCCATTAACAACGTGTTTAATATAATAACAGTACCTATATATAAATATAGTATAAAAGATTGTAACATCGTCGAAATATCGGGCGGGACATCAAAAACCCAAATCGTGGTAAGTAGGTATTGTAATTTCATAGTCAACGTAAAAAAATAATATTTTACGTCCTTTTGTTAATTCAAACAACCACTTACCTACACAACAGTACAATGTAACAGCTTTTCGGAGTGCGTTTCATTTCATCGTGCGTTTTACTATCAATCAACACCACATAACAAGTAAATAATAAAAAAAATAAGGTTATTCACAAAACTAACTTCATTACGTGTTACGGCACGCCCCGAGATCGATCGTTCACGACGGCGGAAGGCATATCGTGGCGCACGCGTGCTCGCTCGGTCGGTGCCGGCCCTGGACTGATATCCATTCTCAGAATGCACCAGCGGGAAGGTTACTAAGGCGGCGCGACACGCCCAGTGCAATCCCTCTGGTAAGGGTCCCAATGTTTGATAGTGCTACAACAGTTGTTGGCACCTTCAATCTTATATCATAAGAATAAATAATATCTAGACGTAGAAGCGAAACTCCTGGCGACTCCGGAAGCGCACTCGGCGCGTTAGATACCTACGGCCGGCACCTGAGGTGTTTAGTTAATATTTTAAAGGTTGTTTATAGACTAGTTTCCGTGTTTTATAGATGATTAATAGCCACATAAGCCATGTAATTTTCTGGAGATAATCTTAATATCATCAAAAAGTATTATTACCTAATTTAACGTAAATGTAAAAAACATATTTTGTAACAATGTTTCCACGTTGAAGTAAAACATAAATAACATTTCGTGACTAAACTTGTATACCACATTCATAAACCGATTAAAATATTTCGCAAGTGACAGCCCTAACTTTGGGCGCGGAAGACAGACGGGCGTAGCGGGGTGAAGGGAGAACTAGGTATTTAAAGCACGGCATTTGGGGCCTGGTCCAAGGAGATTCGCACCTACGTGTAGTTATTATTTATTCTTATGCTTATATCGACAGAGGTAACAGATGAGTGTCTCTCTTATACACCCTATTACAGTTAAAAAATAGTCCACCTGGCTTTTACACCCCAAACCTATCACAGAAACAGTATTTTTTTGGGGCGTAAGTAACATTTTTAGTATTTTTCCACGGCGTATAAGCCTTCCGTTTTCTTAAATACTAGGTTTACTTTAAATAATACTTTTTTTTTAATGTTAGCTCTCCTGAAAAGTTGAGTTTTGGCATTTACGCCAATTGAGATTTAATTTTTTCTATTTCTGATCAGGTTATAAGAGGCAAAAATATATCCACTTTATACGACTATTATAAAGTACGACCTTCAATTTAATTATTTGTGGCTCTTTTATATTGGGTCGTAAAAGCCACCTATTATTTTTTGCAGAAACAATGGGGTCGTATAAGCCACGTTAGACTTACATATATCATCATACATCCTTTTACTATAAAAACAATATCATTTACGACCTTGAAATGTAGAAAATAAAAAAATACAGCAAATACGCCCAAACAATTACAAAAATCATGTTTTTTGGGCCTAATATTCTGGGTCGTATTCGACTTTTTTTTGGGAATTTCTCAACTTTAACTACACAGATCGATAGAGAATGAAAAATTGAGTATAACTGCATTAAAAACTCATTTTGGCCAAAATGGCGTTTACGCCAATTGAGTCTAAAGGTATCGATATGTATAGCCTAAGTCATTCCCAAAATTAAGGTGAATCTAAGAATACCTCATGTGTAAACATCCATCAAGCCGTTTAGGCTGCAGAGCGTAGGTACAAAGAAATAGACATACCTACACTCGAAAAACATTGCAGGGCGTCAAAATACTACTGAGACTAGAAAATTTTCAAACACTGACAAAATGTATGGAATTGACGTAAGCGCTCGACGCGACCATCATACAGCTTACATCAATCCTATACATTTTGGCGCGTGTAGCGCTTCGTCAATTCCATACATTTTGTCAGTTTTTAAAAAACGCTTACTTTAATGGTAAGCAACTTGTCTAGCATCACTGGGGTATTATTCTCTTAAAAGCCAGCCAAGTGCGAGTCGGGATCACGCACGAAGAGTTCCTTACCATTATCTATAAAAAATAACATTTGTTCTATGGGAGCCACCGTTAAATATTTATTTTATTCTGTTTTTAGTATGTATTGTTATAGCAGCAACATAAATACATCATTTGTGAAAATTTCATTTGTCTAGCTATCACGGTTCATGAGACACTGCACATGGCGATAGACTGACGGACAGACAGACGGACGGACAGTCAAGTGGAATCTTAGTAATAATAAGTTTTTACCTTTTGGGTACGGAACCCTAAAATATACAGTTCCTAAAATAATGGCAATAAAGACTGTTTACCACGGAGTAATATCGATATTAAATAAAAGGATACTATAAATTGAATAACTAACTAGAAACATCTTCAACCGGTCCGCGTTTAACCGGACGACCCGTGTCCGGCGCGGCTGACGGCCGGATGACGCGCGACACTTTAATAAAGCGTGTGGACGGATTAGTGGCGCTACGGCTGCGTCACGAGAGAAGCGGAATTGATAAACTAAAGAGCCCTGATTAATAATACCTACTTAACTGTGTGGTGGCACGGATCCCTCGATACCAAGTCCGACTCGCACTTGACCGATTTTTTTCCGTGGAAGTATGTTTATTGATGTCTTCGGAGATATTGATCATTTTAATTTGAATTTGTTTCTCCATACTAGGTGTCGCAGTGTTTGCTTTTCACTTTGTATAGAAAAAACAACTTTATGTCATTACTAAAAAAAAATATTAAAAAAACGGCAAATAGGTTTAAAAACTTCGCTGATTCGTAATGATTCTAATTATGTAAGATACCACTTAATAACTTATGAAATAATGTTTTTTTGTGACATGGACATAAGGGAAAATTACCTACAAAAAATCTGATTATTCAGATTATTAGGTCTCTGCCTTGAGGCAAAATTACGCAAAATTACGCTACCAGCGTTTTTCTATTCTATCATTCAAAATGTATGGGATGACATTCTCGTGCGTAGCGATAAGCCACGTGGTCAACTGACATCCCATACATTTTGAGTGATAGAAATGACGTTTGTAGCGTTTCCATCTATGGCTTGTCACAGACCTATGCTGAAAGTTTGCATAACTTTTTAAATTTTGTTAACTTATTAGAATCTAAAGAGACTAAAATTTGGTATTATTTTCACCCCCAACATAACAGGTTTAACTGGAAACGTCAAGATGTAACATCTTGAACCTGTCCGGACTTAACCGGACAACCCGGTCCGGCGCGGCTGAGTGCCGGATTACGCGCGACACTTTAATAAGCCGTGTGAACGGATCACTACCTTCGTCACAAGTTAAGAGGAATTCATAAACTCAGGTAATCTCGCCTTTAAGTTCAGTGACAAATAGTAAATACATATCCGTGACGACGAAATCAAATTATGGTGTTGTCCGGTACGGAAAGCACATTCAGCGGAAGTTTGAATGAAGGAAAAGTAATAAAGTGCACTAATTACACCTTTTTTAGTATTACACTTTCATGTTCTTCTTCTCCTTTTTTATTAAGTTAATAGTTTTAGTTTTAGTTAGTTTCGCAGTGATTTCAATCGGCCATCTTCCCTCCCCGCCCCTGTTCCATGTATCCCTACCGCCTTATCCCCCCTGATAGAGATGTGTGGAATGTTTCTCCTTTCTTCCCCACCGGTAGGGATATCATTCCATTCTCCGGAGGTTACCTTAAAAAAGATAAAAAAGATGAAAAAGTTTCAATCAATTAATGTTGTTTATTATTTTGATACAAAGATACACGCTTTTTTAGTAAAATACAAAAGAAAAACGCATTTTTCACAACACTGCTTGGAAATATGGCCATAGATGGTCTTGTTTGGGGTCATAAAACGTCACTTATAAGGACTGACCAAGAAAGTTTTTGTCGGTGTGTTTGCTGATTGGTCGAGAATATTGTTGTTGAACTTTAAGAACCAATGAAAATCAATCAATCAATTTTTGTGTCATAGCTCCTTAAAATGAAAAATTTAAATCGACCAATCAGAACACACCATTTTGTGTCGTTAAATATTAGGTGTATTTTTGGTAAAAGATACACAGACTAAAAACTATGTCACTGCTTTTTTTTTTAATCTAATTCAAACTTGGCCCCTAATCTCGAACCACTAGAAATGAAATTACATTGGAGATACGGCGAAACAAATACAATTTTATATGGAGTTGTCATCTTAATCTCGCATGTTAGTTTATTAATCTCGAGTGCCACGAGAATAGGGGTCCAGATTTAAAAAAAGTTATCTACGGTAAAATTGGCGGTGATGTCACAGTAACATGAAATAAAATTTGAGTTTAGAATATGATTTTTTATTTTATTTCCTCGCAGTTATTTTGAAAAGCACTATGTCTGCCTCGGTAGAAAGTGCAATTTATGGACTCGTACACTAGAGGGCCTCAACTACGTTTCGGCCCTCTATATGACTCGTCCAAAAATCGCGTACTTTCTATCCTCTGCAACAATGTACTATATTATTCAACAAAAACAATTGACGTCCGAGTTTTTAATGCTTCAATATTATTTTATACCTTAAAACATTTATTTATCTACCTACTTTTCATATGATTAGAGTTAGGAGTACCTATTACATGGTAGAGTGATAGATTTTCTTTATTGAGTTGTCCAGCCCGCCGGACAAAATCAAACAAAGGTTACACAATAATATCAATTTGTTCTTACCGGAATCGAACTTGGCTTGGAACCGCTAGCTTCGTAGACACTACCAACTAAGCTATCCACGTCCTCGTGTGCGTTTTGGTCGTGAACGTCACTTTAACATAGTCGGATCATTCTACTTTTCAGTGTACACTTTTGTTATCGTCCGATAAAGAGTATACCAAATTATGAATCCGCGTATAAATAAATAACATGAACTTAGAATGTTTAAGTTTAGCGGTTTTCAAAAAAACAACTCCTTCATTACTCAATTATCGTTGAAGAATCTTGGTAACTCAGTGGTAAATTGCACTTTTTCCATAGAAAGGGTGGCGACATCAACGTCCACTGCGTTACTCACTTTATACCTAGTTATTATTAATAACTTTTTCTGAATTAGGATAATTCTAAAAATAAGCTTATTTACGTCCCTTTTCGAGTTTCAAGTAAAACGCAGCACTTTACCGTTTTTTTTAAATAAAAATAGTTTAATGAGAACGTGGCTAAAACTTATGTACAACGAAAAGTAGAATGGCCCAGTCCATAGTGGCCTAAAAATCAAATTAGTTGACTGTACAAACTTTCGCCCTTGCAATATTAATAGGACAGTAGGATTATTTATCTCATATCTCTTTAAGCTATTAAAAAAAGTCGCTTGGTTCTCTAAACCGTCCTAACCCCAAGCTAGGCCAGACGTTGATTGAGCCGGGTCCGATACCGGCGTCATAAAGTGGAAAGAGGTTAAAAACCGTTAACTTGGTCGCGGTCTAATCTCTGGATCAACCCTCTTCATGGCGGACCGCGCGGCCATTTTGAAACTCAATAAAGTCCATTTTATGACATTGATCATCAGCGTCAGCTCTAACAATGGTAAAATTGATGGGAAAGGAATTTGATCGTGGTAGGTGTTAAAATGTAGAAATTAGTCGATTAAATAAGTGTATTTTGTGTATTTCTTTTTTATAGCGAATAAATGTTTTGTTTGAGTTGTAATTTTTGAAGTGAAACAGACATTTTGCTTTAATTACAAAAAACTTCTGATATTTTCGCAAATAATTTCTAGATTGCACGCATATTTTTCAGTACCTATTAAATTAAAAAAGTTTTTTGTTTAACTTACATCAATACTTAAAGAGTAGTGTGGGGGTGGTGGAGTGCTATTCAATTAAACCTTGAAATATACATTCATACATTTATTTAAAATATTATAGTGGTTGTTTGTTTATAATGTTTCAATATCAAAAGCTTGAGAGGTTCTGACGTACCAGACCATGACAACGATATGTTATTCTCCGTAGTTCTTATTTTAAAATATCAGGCCATAGAGGTGACGTGAAGCTCTTCACCTTCACAGTAGTTAATTAAAAACTTCCGTCATAACAATTGACAACAATTCATATGTGCTAAGGTAGGAAAATAAAATACCGTTTGTAAATTTTATACTGCTGATTACAGTAAAAATATTTTTGGATTTTTTCATGCACTAGTTTTTTTATATTTAGGAAAAACAGTAAAAAGAGTTGGATTGTGATTGTTAGGAATACACTTATAGTGCCCTTGGTCCATTTATTACCATAGGAATCGAAAAAACTATACAACTGTCATGTCCATTTTTCATCTGTCTGACGGATTACTTGATTCTAACGACACGCTTTCGATTCTCGTAATACTATTGTTTTGATATACGCTATTAAAAATGGAAGTGACTAACGGATTTGTAAAAGCGGATGGCCGCAATCTGCCCGAAGTCGACGAATTCATGTTGTTACAGTTGTTATGGTTGACAAGTGACATGACATGACAGTCAGTTCTGTTTCTGTTGAAAGTTACCTTTTTAATTTTATATCATGCTAAGATCACGACATCAGTATTCCTAACTTTGTATATACGGTCTTTTTAATGACTATTTCTTTAATAAATTATTAACGACGAATTTAAGTTAAATAAAGAAAAACCGAGAAACACTGGTAGTCTAATTTTTAACCAGCTATAATAAACGCGAAAAAAACAAAGATGCTTTTTTTTTAATGTTGTCAATTTTCTATTAAGGAAGCCCGACACTTCATTTCAGTATTCAGTTAAGAAAATAAATAAAAGTAATAAACTTCCCCAAAACCTCTCCCCTGGCATCAAAGTTATTATTACCACCCATTAACCAATGAGTTTAATTAATTAGCCGGATCACATAAGGAAAACAGCGCGAGGAAACCCGCGAGCTGCCATAAAATGTTTACCGTTCATAAATACACCGCCTTATGTACAGCCAGCAACGTTTCTGTAACTTATTATTATTTTTAAAGATCTGAGATTTGAGATTTTCTTATTTGTTACTATTTCGATATTTGTTACTAGCGACCCTGCCTTTGCTTTTTAGTTATGAAAAAAAAACACGTTCATTAGGAGAGTTTGTTCGTGCAAAAGCGATTTCCGCAACTCCATTCGCATCTCTCCCTAAATATATGGTTAAATTCCATTTGTCTCTATTTTTTCCCTGAGTTTTATAAAGTCCTAAAAAAAAAAGTCCTAATAGTGCTGTAGTATGTTTATAATTGCCATTTTTGATAACAAGAATACAAAGTTTTTTAACTTAACAATAAGGTTATTTTAATTAAAAGCAAATGATTACATTAACAAAATGTTAAACTACGAGTATAAGCAAAGTTTACTTCAAACAGGAAAAAATATATAACAAAGGCAGCTTTAGTTCTAAAAACATCGAAATCAGTATATTGTTCGTTTTTAATGTCAACAAACTGACTTTATAATGCTTGCAAATATATATGTGTGTAAACTGTTTATTGCACATAAACAATTTCAAAACTTTTGCATCAATATAGATTATGTACATAGGCGAACTTATCCCATATGGGATCTCTACATATAAGTAAATAAATAATGTTATATTTAAATGTTAATTTGCTATCCGTACTCCGTCAGGCACTCAATATCGGGCACCTAATAAACGTACACGCTCACATATCGCTCTCGGGGTCAGCAAGCATTAGGGTTGCCGCTCACACAGCTGCAATAACATTTGCGCTAGCATAGAGGCAGTCCAATCCTCAGGGTTGGCGACGCAATATTATTGGGGAAGACGTAGTTATCAAGCTGTGGATGTGTTTCGGCATCCTACCTACAAATTCGGTATTCCGTTCGAATACTGGCAAAAGCAAATGTTTGTTTGATGAGCGCAAGTATTTGTTCTTGAGTCTTGGATGTTTTCTATGTATTTAAGTATGTGAGTACCTATTATCATTGCGCAAAATTTTACACTGAAAAAAAAAATTGGTCTTTTGTAACAAGATTGTGATTGTTGTGCATAAGCGTCTTGATCCCATACGAGCCTAACAAGACGATAGATACACCAACTAAGACGTCAAATACATCAACTAAGATGTTAGTTGAATCACTAAAGAAATCGCTGTTTGTTACTATCAGTTTTAGTTTATATAACTAATATCTTAACTATGGTATTCATTTTATGTCAACTAAGTGAAAATCTCTCTTTGTTGGCTCTCATTTTTTTGAGTGTAAGCCATTTCACGCCGCATAAGTTTTTTTTTTGGTAATCACAAGTCTAGCCTAACTTAAGCCATCCTAATAACATCATAGTTTCAACAGAAAAAAACCGTTCGATAAAATGAAATTCGATCAAAATGATAAAATAAATGAAGAAATTTGATATAATGATGAGTTACTGAGCATGTTTGTCATTGTATAGTACTTATAGTTACTAAATTAACTTGAGACTAGGGCAGTTCGTTTTAGATTGCTCTCTGAAATCACAATTATACTAGTACTTGGGGCATACAATTAAATGCAAGCCTGGCCATTTTGCGAAAAGAAACACGTTTACCATTAAAATACAGATTGAAAAGTATAAGTGGCGTTCCTAATCTTTTTATATTTCTGGTACACGTATATCTATGTACAAATACACCTTTAGTAAATGTAAATAACAATAAACGATCAACTGTGCAGTGAGCACTGAGGTCGGAGCAAGCCTAATAAATATCGCACACGATTTCTCCATCACTTGAGGTCACCAAGCATTATTAGGGTAGCTGTACACATTACAACACCAACATAACTTGTTGGACATAAAAAGATGTATGTTAGAGTAAAAGAAAAATAATTGCAATGCTGACACCTGTCATTTCAGTTCAAATTTATAACCTCAAACACAAGAATAGGTTACAAATTAAAGAGAGCCCGGAGCCCGTTGTTATCTCTTTACGTTACATATTTTAATCTCACGGAAGTTTTTATTTAAAATAGTTTACAAATTGTACTGAGATGCCAGTCCCTTGTTTCACTATCCTGACAATGACAGGTGACGTGTGGCAATTCGTTATACATTGCAGAGTTAGTAAGTTTTCATATCACCTACGCCATGTACACTGAAATTTCGCCTGTCACCTGTCACTATCAGGATAGTGAAATAGGGAGCAGGTGACAGGATTGAATTTTTATCTCTGTTTTATGTATGGGTAGTTCGTTCAAATTGCGTGCATTGGAACCCTTTAAAGTCGCTGACACCACTTTGTGCGCGGCGCGGCGATTTCTTTGTACCTATTGTGGCAGCACATCAAAGCTTGCAAATTATTTGTACGAACGAAGTAATATAAGTTGTAAGTGAGCCTTCATTTGTGTCTCTTGTTTTCATACTGGAAGATGATTTAAAAATATAAACTTTAATTTGTTATTTGATTGCGTAGCGTCATTTTCAGTAGCAAACATTGCAATGACGCAACGTCAGCTTTACAAGCCAAGTTTTATTTTTCACTTCTCAAATTTGACTTTTCTACTTTGAAGATAAAATGATTATATTTTATGAATAGAAGTAAATTACTTTTTTTCTGTTTGTATGGTTCTCAATCTAAGCAGACGAAGTAGACGAAGCATCACTAATTAGGACATTTTACCAGCACCTGTAGCTATTCAAAACAAAATACTACAAGTCACTTTGTGGACTAACGTTGTGTAGTGAACATAGCGCTTAATGCACAAAATCTCGGCCCCAAGTGTAAGTTATGAGCAGCAGTAATGGCGCGACAAATTAAGTTTTACCAATACACACTGCGAGCTGTATGAGCATGCGCCCTTGGTCTAAGATCCGAATAGGAGAAGATTTGGACCGGGCTGTTTATTCGATGAAAAGTATTTTATAGGCCTCGTGTGGTTGCCGAGTTAGAATAGTGCCACTCCATGTCTTCCCGTGGATGTCGTAAGAGACGACTAAGGGAATAAAGGCTTGTAGTACTGTTAGGCGATGGGCTTGCAACCTGTCACTAATACGCTGGTAAACATCTTAGCCTAATTGTGCAAATTGTGGTTATGGAATTATCAACAAGTTTTTAGAGATGTTTGTAATTCTGTAGCTCTGCCTACCCCACTCTGGGAACGAAGGCGTGAGATTATGTATGTATGTATGTATGTAAGTATTTTATATGAAATTTAATACGCTAAATAGGTAATATGTGGCGAATACGAGTAGGTAGGCTGAAAAATTTCAGTCCAGTACTTATATCATCAAAAAATAAATAAAAAATGAACTTTTTTTTTAAACTGCGAATGTTTGTTTAATAGCCAAATTACATACTAATCGAAAGTATTAAGTCTATAGAATATGCAAACTTTAGGTTTGGTGCAAATTACTAGTACCGACTTACCTGTTTATACCTGCCTACCCAATAGCTTGACGAGAAAAAAATAGTCAAACTAACGTTTGCGTATTCTATAGGCTTCATACTTTTGATTGGAATGTAATTTGTCCATTAAACAAGCTAGTGTATTTTTTTAAAACGAAGTAAATTTTTATTTTTTTTATTAATTATATACTGGACTGAAATTTTTCAGCCTACCTATTCGCCATATATTAGGTACTTAGCATATTAAATTTGGTATAAAATACTTTTTATCGAATAAACAGCCCGCTCCAAATCGTGTCCTATTCGGATCTCGTACTACCTGTAGTTATTGGCAGTTGGGATTTGACGTATGTTTATGAAAAGGATTTCATTTATACTCTAGAAGAGCTACAACAAGTTATGGTAGCCTAGTACTTTTTAGGTGCAAATTAGCTAATAATCAAGTCGATCTGAAAGCCCACAGGTTCACAGCATACCAGGGGCCTGTTTTATAAAGCTACAAATTACAATTTACAGGTTACAAGTTTCCATTTGACACAACCTCGACCAATGGGGACCAGCCATTTGAGCAGTGTTACCAGTTTAGACCTGTAAAATTGTAACTTGTAGCTTTATAAAACGTGCCCCAGATAGTAGAGGATCCGAATAGGAGACGACCTTCACCGGGTTGTTTATTTGATAAAAAGTATTTTATATCAAATTTAACATGTTTAGTAATATATAGGGAATAGTTAAGCTGAAAAACTTCAGTCCAGTATATAAATACCTAATTAAAAATTAAAAAAGGAACTTAAAAAAAAATTGCAACCGCTAGTTTAATAGACAAATTACATACCAATCAAAAGTATAAAGCCTATAATAGAATATGCGAATGTTAGGTTGACTATTTCCCATCATATAACTATTGGGTAGGCAGGTATAAAGCAGATAAGTCGGTACTAATTATTTGCACCAAACTTAGGCTACATACTTTCGATTAGTATGTTAATTTGTCTATTAAACAAGCAATTGCAATTTAAAAATAAAAGTTCATCTTTTTTTTTAAGGGATTCTACAGAGTGTTCCAGAAACCGACGTCAATCCTCCTAAGGCTGATAGAGCAGCTAAAAAGCTATCGATTTAACTCCTATTTATGCTCAGCGATTTTTACTAGTTTCGGAGATGTTGATCATTTTAATCTGTTTTTTTGTAATTTTCCCTTACGTCTATGTAACGAAAAATCATTAATTTCATGTTTTATTTCAAAAGTTTTTCAGTGGTAAAAGGTAAAAGTTTTACATAATTAGAATCATTACAAATCAGCAAAGTTTTTAAACCTATTAGCCCGTTTCTTTTTCAGTAATTTTGGATTTAATCGATAGCTTTTTAGCTGCTCTATCCGCTTAGGCGGGTTGACGTCGGTTTCTGGGACACTGTATACTGGACTGAATTTTTTCAGCCTATTTATTCGCCATATATTACCTAACATATAAAATTAGATAAAAAATACTTTTTATCGAATAAACAGCTGGGTGAAGGTCGTCTCCTATTCGGATCTTATACCATGATGGTAAGAGGAATGTAAGACCCGTAGACATTTGCATTTTCTAGACTACAATCACAACACTGTAATTATAAGACTGAAAATGCGTTGCCTACTATGAGGACTTAGGCGTCTGTGCTAGTAATTCACTGGTTGTTATATCCCGACACCGGAGCACAACAATGCGAACACTGCTGCTTGACGGTAGGTTAAAGGCCCAGCCACACCGGATGCGTGCGCGTCGACGTGACCTGCGCGTGCGCTTTACACTGCAGTGTATAGTATGAATTCTTATACGACATGTCACTATTATACAACGCAGTGGAAAGCGCACGCGCACGTCACGTCTGCGCTCACGCATTCGGCGTAGCTGGGCCTTCAAGGATAAGATAGTGATAGCGATCCGGACGGAAACTGCACAAGGTCTTACGGCCTATCTGCACCACTAAACTACCTACAGTTATATTATATAGACATACAGTGGTGGTCACATAATTAGGGACACTTGTTTTTTTCCCATACAATTGCCTACAAATATGGCTTTTCAATTTTGACAACCAATCAAAAAGTTCTAAACTAATTATATTTTTAGTTACCCTTATCGTTAACTAATAAAGTAACGTTTAAATGCATGTTTGACGACGCGCTGGCCTAGTTGGTAGTGACCCTGCCTATGAAGCTAGAGGTCCTGGGTTCAAATCCCGGTAAGGGCAGATATTTGTGTGGTGAGCGTGAATATTTGTTCCCGAGTCATGGATGTTTTCTATGTATTTAAGTATATATTTCTCTATATAAGTATTTATATCGTTGTCTAGTACTCATAGTACAAGCCTAGAGCTTAGTTTGGGACTAGCACAATTGGTGTGACATTGTCCCCTGATATTTATTTATTTATTTATTATGTATAATTTATGTTGAGATCGGATCTTTCATTTTATAAGGATTTGAAAAAATAAATATTCGGCGCTAATACAAAGTTGTAGAATTTTGTATGGACGCGTCAGCACTTTAAATCCTTATAAAATATAAGTTTAAATATAAGTTTTTAAATCCTTATAAAATATAAGGTCCGTTTTTAATATTAGTTCCCTGTACATCAGTTTAAACCTTAGTTAATTATGTAAAGTAAAATGTATTTAGCAATAAAATTGGTCGAGAACTTTTTGATTAGTGGTCAAAATTGAAGTCATAATTGTAGGCAATTGTATGGGGAAAAAACAAGTGTCCCTAATTATGTGGCCACCACTGTATATATGTATGTATATAATATATAAAATATGTTCGTTTAAAATCTACGAGATACGTTAATAACACCCGTATTCAAAAACAATACTTAAACAATCCTTCACTGAGTAAACGCACTGCGCTCAATAAAGCTCTGTTATTGGTTCTTTTTGACCGACCTTTTGTTAATGAGACGATTTGAACCACCCTGTGCGTTCGTGAACACTGTGAGACCTCATAGTGACGTTTGTGAATACGGGTGTGTGTTGTGAAATGAACTTGACGATAAATATTATTATTCATCACAAAATCATTTTTCTAAATTTTAGTTTTGACACCCAGAATACTTTTAATCACTGAAAAATTAATAGTTCCCAAGGGGAAAGCAGCAACATTTTCATATGGTCGGAGTCGTAAGCTCATTTACATTAACACTAACCAATAACTTTAAGAAGAACTAAGAACCACCCTGATTAAACAAGCTAAGAAGAAAACGCATCCAAATCCGTCCATTCGTTTAGCGGCTACCATGCCACATACAAACACACAGAACCGGAATGATATTTACCTAATCTTTGGCGGCGGCGTTGTTGCTCAGTTGTATGGAGGCGGACTCGATTTTAATTTATTAATAATATCCCGGGATTTCTGAATAAATAGCTAACTATTTAAAGTTATTTTCTATGTATAGATTTACCAAAATATTATTTAATTTACCTACCCTGACGAAGTTTGAGGAGCAAATTGACACTAAATGTACAGTCACAAACTTAAATTTAGGACCCACCTTAAGTCCAAAGTCATTCTACTATTCTACAAAAATAAAGTTGAGTCTCCTATAAGTTACAAATGATTTGGCATCTCTAATGACATTGACGACTTCAAGTAAATTTTTCTTGAAATGGGCCACAAATTAACGATCGCTATAGTACATGTACATGTAAAATAATTGTAGAACGTTTTGTAGAATCCCGGAATCCCGGAACGTATATTATTAAATTTATATTTTTTTTAAGACGCCGTCGTCATATTATTCGCTTGACTTTTTCCGGGATTTTGCCAAGTTTCGGTAAATATCTTACCGAATTTCCGATCCCTGCTCATAACACCTTTTTAGTTGGGGTTTAATAACAGTAAAAACAACAGAAACAATAATGAAATCTCGATTCTAACGTCACAAATATACAATGCCGACGGCCACTGGGCTAGAAACTCACGCGATTGGTCATAAATCCATCATGGCCGCGGCGGCGCCATTTTGAAGATTAACTGTTCTAATATCAGCCCACAAATCACCTGCGTACTGTCACTGGAATTTGAATTTAGTACACAGATATTAAGGGGAAGGGGGGATCTACATTTACATATTAAATAACTAACTATTGCCTGCGACTCCGTCCGCGAAGAAGGTGGTAATCGCTATTCCGAATTTATAAAATTTGCCGTTTTTTTTTTCAATCAAATGTAAGTGTGGAAGCGTAAACAACAATACTTTTATAATTTATATTAAGAATATACCTAACTATATAAATAAAGATGATTGAAAAGGACATGCTTCGATGGTTCGGTCATTTGGAAAGGATAGATGAAAAAAGATTGACGAAAGAGATATACAGAGCGAAAGTGAGTGGGAGGATCAGTAGGGCCGCCCTAGGCGTACTTTTTCGAATCAAATCGGAGAAATACTGGAAAATGCCGAATCTTAAGTACCTGAAACTGACGTGCATGCATGACTCGATGTATGAATGTGGAAGAAGCCGAAAGAGATTTGTCAGGATCGTAGCAGGTGGAAAGAAGTCGTCTCTGCCTACCCCCCTGGGAAACAGGCGTGATTTAATATAATGTAGGTATGTGTAAAAAAGGAACGTTTCAATGAATGAGAGAATGTCAAAATTAACATAATAACAATGAAAATGAGCATAAAGAGATAAGTGACTGTAGTATGTGAAGTTTTTGTTCTACTTGCGTCATTTTTGCTTAATGTTTGTACGCGGTGACTGATAATCGCTGCTCCAACCAATTTACTATTATCAATAATTTATGGTAACATTGATAACTACGTTTAAAGATATCGTTAGAAGATAATGAGAGTCATAATGTTTAGCTATTGTTGTCAATACCTGAACATTATTATGACTCTCATTGTTAAGTCTCAAGTGGAATCGGGCCTTGATATTGGAAATGAACTATACGTTTAAAGGTACGAAGTGACCCTCAAAAACATTATTTCAATATTGCATTTCTTAAATTAAAATTTATTTATTTATTAATACATTACACTATCATCTCAGGACAGCTAATGCGATATTATAATTAAGTAAAGGTTATACGAGTAAACTGACTTACTGTTACTGTCTATTAAATTGTGTTGTTTATTTAACTTTGTTGTCCCCCTAGTTGTGGTCGAGCTACGATAAAAAAAACAGCCAAGTGTGAGTCGAACTCGCGCACGAAGGATTCCGTACCATTATCTATAAACCATTAGCAAAAAACGGGAAAAAAATCACGTTGGTTGTGTGGGGGCCCCCTTAAATATTTCATTTATTCTGTTTTTAGTATTTGTTGTTATAGCAGCAACAGAAATACATTATCTGTGAAAAAAAAATTACTGTCTAGCTATCATGGTTCATGAGATACAACCTGGTGACAGACAGACGGACAGTGAAGTCTTAGTAATAGGGTCCCGTTTTAACCCTTTGGGTACGGAACCCTAAAAACGCAAATCGATGTACAGGATAGCCATTTGGTAGGTACACTGGTACTTTAGGTTAAAACAACCATCTTGAGCGGTAGTTCTTAAAATTAGTCCCATTATGGTGAGGGCAGCAATGGCGTAATATGGACTAGATTTAATTAAAATCGAGGGCATTTATTGGTTTCTTTGTAAGTACATATATTGGAAAATCAATAATTGATGAGTATTTGTTAATTTTTCTTTCATCTACTTAATTATATTTATTGATGTGTATTGAGGTAAAAAAAAAATGTTCTTAATTTTAAGTTTCTTATAAAATTTGATAAACATTTATGCATTTTGATAATTACAGATTTGTTTAATATTTTAAATTTTTCTCCTTAATATTTACTTAACTCGCTGATGTATATAATGTTAATTGTGAACAATAGAGTTACTTGGTAACTTAGATTAATTTATTCACTAGCTCTTGTCTGTATTATAATTAGTATTGTAATTCTTCGTTCATCGTTATTCCGTAGGGACTCGTCCATGTTTTCGGGATAAAAATAACCTTCAGTACGTCAAATCTATACCAATATTATAAAGAGGTAAAGTTTGTGACGTTAATCTCTGGATCTACTGAACCGATTTTGAAAATTCTTTTATCGATAGAAAGCCACATTATTTGTCAGTGTCATAGGCTATACAGGGTGTAAAAGGAGGAGTGGATCAAACGAAACACTTTGCTGATTCGTAATGATTCTAATTATGTAAGATACCACTGAAATTAATGATTTTTGGAGACATGGACATAAGGAAAAATTACAAAAACTCAGATTAAAATGATCCATATCTCCGATTTTTTTAAAAATCGCTGAACATACATTGGGGTGAATTTGGTAGGTCTAGATGTCCTCTATCGACCTGTTTCGTTTGATCCACTCCTTTTACACCCTGTATATTAATCCAAAAAAGAACTTTCCAACGAAATGGGCAAGGGAACAGTGAGTTTAATATAAATCGGTAGAATGGTTTAGCTGTGAAAGACTTAGAAACCAACAACCAAACAGAGTACCTTTTGCATTTATAATATTATTATTTATTAATTTATTTATTCCTTGATAAAACAGAGTTTTACATGTCAAAACACAATACAATACAACACCGTACAGAACAGTATATTAGTACAGTATAGTATATAATATTGACATAAGTAAATAATGTAATAATGTTTTGATTTAAAATGTCCTGTACGAATCAATATTTTTGGTTTCAAAGAATTATTTTTACGTATTTGTGATCAACTTGTGATTAATATAAATACCTACCATGAATACTGAAATCGAGAAAGTCATCAGTTAAGTTTAAAAGGAATGTTCTAATTGTTTTATAATTGATAAATAAATAATCTAATCTAATCCCATCTAATCATTATGTGTCTACACTGTCTACCTATTCTAGTTAATTAAAAAATCGTAACAAATATCACTTTAATTCCGCTTATCTACCAACGCAAGCAATCTATTTCCTGTGTTATAAATAACACACATAAAATTCTTCAGAAAATACGTTTAAAAGCTATATATCCAATGATTTTTTAACACTGCCTAATGTATTTAGTTTGACACAGTTACTAATAAAAATAGAATATTAACTCTTAAACAGTTTATATAAATGAGACGGTCCCTATTCATAGATACTGCCACGATTTGATAGTCGAAGTAAATTTTACCTCCTGTCTTAAGAAATAAGGTCACTAATATATACGCGGTTCTATGAGACATACGCCCTTTTTCCAAGGAGGGCAGTATTATTATCATGGAGAAGGCAAACGAGCGCACAGGGCACCTCATAGTAAGTGGGATGTATGACCCATACATAGAGGACTACTTGCATAATTATTGTTAGTCATAATATTTGTTACGCATAATTTTCACAAGTCATAATGCATTTTTTTCACAACATCGATATTTTTTCAGTATTTTTATAAAACTAACCTAACCTAACCTAACTAATCTACACTATGGATGTTTATTAAATCCTGTAATTTCAGCCTGAAAGTAGGTTAGGTTATTTTTATAACTTACCTTTATACTGAAAAAAATCGATGTCGTGAAAAAATGCATTATGACTTGCGACAATTTATCCGTAACAAATACATTATGCGTAAAAAAGTATGCGTTTCAAAGGGTTCCCGCCCCATACACATTTGCATTCTCAATACTACAATCTTAAGATTGCAATCCTAAGATCGCAAATGCGTTGCCAACCCTAAGATTGAAGCCTCTATGCTAGTTCTTTCACCGGTTATCTTAAGGGTGAGTATCAAAAAGTTGGACCATAACCAATCGTAGTTAACCATACAAACAACAAAGGCGAAAAAAGTTCCGTTGTGCGACGAAAACTATCGTTACAGTTGTATGGATAATTTTCGTGACACAACGGAAAAGTTTCATAGAAAATATAATTGCGTGAGTTACCGTGCCTAACTTTAGGACCTTACCCTTACACCCGGAACCAATGATATAATATAGTAAAAAGAAGTAGATATGTGATAGGCACTTCGATAGTGGCACCCTAAAACCAAGCCAATTGGTACACCTTTACTTAGTCTTGCGCCGTCAACGGAACCGAGAAATAGTCTGCAGAACAACATTACTCATCTCTGTTTCGCTCCCGGAAATTAGCATACCATCCTGCTTTCATTTGTCATTTATGACTGAGTGTGTAATTGCAATATTTACTGATTATGTGTGCGTAAGCCGGGCCATTTTTACACGCGTTTAATACCGTATATGTAACATATCTACCTCTTTTTATATTATATTATTTCCCGGGTCACAGCAATGCGAGGACTGCTGCTTGGCGATAGTTAGTTGATAATAGAAGATATTAATATAATTCCAAACACACTCTAAATCGGATAAACTGCTCCGCTCCTTCATCCACTACGGGTATCTATTTTAAAGAAAACTTTAAAATTGCGCACTGTATCGTAACAGAATCTCCTGTCCTATCTCTTTCTTGCACATATGAAGCGTGTGTGTTGGTCCTTGTCTTATTCTTGCGCGGATCGTGCTCGAAGCTAAAGGAATTGACCTAATTCAGAAACTTTAAAGCAACGAAACGTTTGTAGTAGGGTTGAAGTAAATTGGCACAATTTATAAAATTTTTGCTCGTTCTTGTAACTTGCCTGTAATATTGCGTTGTAAGAATAGAAATAAGAATAAAATTTAATCAAATCACAGGTTTACCTATGTATTTACACAAGTATTATCCGGTGGAGTCTAAACTAGGCTTGTCCTGTATCTTGGAATCCACGGAGTCGGTTTACTCGTAAATTTTGCACGTAGAAGGGCCATTTTACTTTTCGATGCCTAAAATAGAAATGAAAATTCAAGATATATTTAAAAAATTCGTAGATATCTTGACATTATTTTACAGGAGCCCCACGTCAAGTCTTAACCAGGTCTCTCTTTTTACTGTAAATTCACCCGCTATTCTTGTTCTTTTTCTATATAAAACAAGAATTTTGTGCTCAAATTACCACTGCGTTACCAGTCCCTACGTCCCCTTGCAAATAACTACCACTGCGTTACTATCTTAGCCTTTTTTTAGCCAACCCCACACAATTGGGTATATAAACATTATTCGGGTACGTAGATCAATATCTAAAAATTGTGTGCATTTCTAAAGTCATCTAATTTTGTTGAAAATTATTACTTTAAACAAACGTTCACGTTAAGGGACGTTTTCTTAGACATCAAAAAGAAGAATGGCCCAGAAATCAAATTATTGTACACAGGGACCAAAATCAAATTATGATACGTGAAAAAAATGTGCTTTAAAAATTAAAACGAAACAAATAACTGATTTTTAATAAAATGTTTTGTTTTGGGTTTGATCTACTATTAACAAGCACAACAGTGGCATTATATCTGCTATTTCATACCTGTTAAGAGATGCCTTTAGGTACCTAATTAAAAAGTATAATAATTAATTGACACATATTCACAGATATACACGTTAAACTTATATCACTAACTTTCATAACATTAACAACACTCTTTTTTCACGGGGTTTATTAATAATAATTATAAACTATACCTTAATTTAAAATTAAACTACACTTAATTAAGTAATACACCGCTAGTAGTGGGAATCGCTCCCAAAATGCTGGCAGCATTGCTTCTATAAATAGTAACGCTTTATCTTTGTGCCAAGTGAATGTCAGCCTACACAAGACTTTATTTTATTGTGACCAAGTCGCAGTAAACCAAGTGCATTTGCCAGAGGAAGTTCGGCGCTCCGATACAGTAGCCTAGAACAACGGAAGTACCCTGATGCTGCCTAACTACCTTAATAGTTAGGTATTGTGCTGTGAAACGGTACTGGCTTGCAATCAGTAAATTTTTATCAACTGTTAATTAAATTAATTACTTTCATTTCGCAAAGAGATATTTCATCGAATCATTTTAAAATTTTATGTGGTTATAATTACCGTCAACGTTTACAATTTTACGTGATCATAATACCGTCCACGTTTACAATTTTATATGGTCATAATACCGTCAACGTTTATAATTTTATGTGGTCGTTTGATTTGGACGCGGTTGTTTTACAAATCTTGCTGTTGAAAGTTGATAAAATGCATTTACTTTGTTGATCTATAAATGACATTTTAATATGCTATTTATAAATTAATGTTGATAAGGAATCACTTTAAATACCTTGTTTTTGGTACTTAAATATGCAAATATAACGATATTTGACAGACCATAACTCATTTAAAAAATCTGACACCTGCAAATGTTATCAAAAGATTACTCATAGGTCATAATACCGTCTACGTTTACAATTTTATGCGGTCATAATACCGTCAACGTTAACAATTTTATGTGGTCATAATACCATCCACGTTTACAATTTTATTTGGTTATAATACCGTCCACGTTTACAATTTTATTTGGTCATAAAATCGTCCACCTTTACAATTTTATTAGGTCATAATACCGTCCACGTTTACAATTTTATTTGGTCATAATACCGTCCACGTTTACAATTTTATGTGGTCGTTTGATTTGGACGCGGTTGTTTTACAAATCTTGCTGTTGAAAGTTGATAAAATGCATTTACTTTGTTGATCTATAAATGACATTTTAATATGCTATTTATAAATTAATGTTGATAAGGAATCACTTTAAATACCTTTTTTTTGGTACTTAAATATGCAAATATAATGATATTTGACAGGCCATAACTCATTTAAAAAATCTGACACCTGCAAATGTTATCAAAAGATTACTAACGAATTTGATAGTATGATTGTGATTTAAAATATCAAGTATTCGCCAGTAATAAGTAGATTAGTTTGCGCTCTTGTGTAACATTGAGATTAAATTTGTAATTCTTTGTTCTTTATCAATATTTAATAGCCCTTTTATATCCAAGGGGTGCTTCGGCTCCCACGCAAAAACAAAATACAAACATCAGCAAAAAAAACCGACAGGCACATGTCAGACTTTGCTCAGTGCAGGGTTCCAGGTTAAAAAAATATTTTTTTACAACCGTACTGTGGCAGGAGCAAAATCTTTTCGTCAATAAATTGGCTACTAATTCTACTAAAAGTCTAATTAATTCCTTCTTCTCAAGAAGCGACGGGCATTTGTGCATGTTTTATGTTTTATTTCACCAAACAATAGTTTGGACTTCCAGGCTAGGTACGTAAAATTGTTTTATAATTTGTACATTTTTATTAAAATTAAAAAGAATTGCCTGTTGTTGATTTTTCAAATTTTTTCGACAATTTTTAGAGGTGTTGGTAATCCTGTAGCTCCGCCTACCCCACTCTGGGAATGAAGGCGTGAGTGTATGTATGTATGTAATGGATTACACTTCCAGTTTAAGTACGAAAATTTTTGTTATAATTAGTACATAGTTATTAAAATTTAAAAAATTGCCTGTTAGTGTTGATTTTTCAATCACCGATCGCCGATTCTATCAATCAACTAAAATATTGTTTAAATAAAAACAAAGGTAAATAGAGGTCGCTCTGCTCTAGCTGACATGAATTTATCTGGGCCTGGGCCTATTATTATACGTATTGCTATCCTATTCTCGAAGTTATGATAGCTCTTAATTACATGACAGTAATGACGATAAAATTGAAAACAATACGATTGAGTTAGGGGATAATAGGCCCTGAGGACGATTAAAAACTCTTTGGTCAGTATATTTTTAAACCCATAATACTTCTTGACAAAATTAGATAGGTAATCTAATAGCGCTTCACACTAGAGAGACATAAACTAGATATTCGGTACTAAAACAAAATTTTCTGTTGCGTTTAATAAATTTGAACTGTCAGTGTCCATTCCCTGAAACCGTTCCGGCTTCCAAAGCATCTATGCCTTTATTGCATCAGCATCTGCACCACTTTCACCTCCAGTAATGTCATTTGCTCCATCCTTATCTTCGCTGCCAACCTCAACTTGGTTTGTATCTTCATTAGGAATATCTTCTTTGACTTCAGTGTCATCAACATTAACTTTGAATTCAGTTGCAACATTTATGTGAGGAACTACGTCATTTATGTTATTGTGCACGTCTTCGTTTTTACTATCATTTGTTGAACTGTTTTTTTTAGACAATTTCTTTCTTCTAATGATAAACGTGACTATTACTGTTATCTGCGGAAAAAAATGCATTAAAAGTAAACTTGTATGTTTTTATTGATAGATTATCTTATAGTTTAGAAAAGACGGTAGCTATTTAATTTTTATCGGATTATGTTTTTACATATTTCCTTTCGTTCTGAAATGATGAAGATAAGCTCTTTATAACCATTCGGACATGTTAGAAAAATACCACTTTACGCCCAGGTATGAATATTTAAATATCTCGGCTCCGATGCACTTAAGACACACACATTACTTAACAATATACATACATACATACATAATCTCACGCCTTCGTTCCCAGAGTGGGGTAGGCAGAGCTACAGAATTACAAACATCTCTAAAAACTTGTTGATAATTCTATAACCACAATTTGCACAATTAGGCTAAGATGTTTACCAGCGTATTAGTGACGAGTTGCAAGCCCATCGCCTAACAGTACTACAAGCCTTTATTCCCTTAGTCGTCTCTTACGACATCCACGGGAAGACATGGAGTGGCACTATTCTAACTCGGCAACCACACGAGGCACAACAACCAACACAAACAATATATATTTTTATATATTGAAGGGATCTATCATAATTTACTACTTTCTGCCCTACTAAGCTAAAAAGCAGTATCCCAAATTGAATAACCAAAGCAGTTTTAATTCTCTCCTGTTAGTAATAAGGTTGATATTGCTACAGGAGTTTTATCTGAGATACTGCGTATTGGATTAGCAGGGCAGAATGGCCGCTCACCTTCAAAATGTATGACTTTTACAATAATGACAAAACTTTTACCCAAACCCCTTGTCACTTGTGTTTTTTACGACGAACATTGCCAATAGCCATTCAGGAACTGACAATAGGGGCTTTGTTCCACTCGGTAACACCGACACCGGTAACATCGGTAACATTTCAAAAGCGTTTTGGTTTTACAAAATCTAGAATAGAGGGCCTGTATGTAGGTGTGTATGCAACTGAATGGAAATATTGTCAAATATTGTGAAAAAAAATAACTTTATGAAACATAACAAAAAAAAAACAGATAAATGTTTTTTCTTTCTTTAAAGATAAAGGTGAGCAACAAAACTATTTGATATTGTGCACACAGAAAGATGAAAGGAAAAGAAAAGTGTTTTAATAACATTTTTACCCGAAATCACATTTTCACATTTGTCTTGGAAAACTCTTAACTTACTCTGTGTATACACAGACATTAGTTTAAGATAATGAAGTAGGTACCTATTTTTATGTGCGATTAATTTTTAACTACGTAAATATTTCTTAATTAGTTTTACCACAGCCTTTGCTGACGTTAGAAGTTTTTTTTAATTGAAAAAAGAGGTAGACGAGCATGAGTTTTCCAAGACAAATGTAAAAAGTGTCTAATGTTCAGTAGATGTAACGGTGTCCGTCTATAGATTGACAAAATAACATAATTATGCTCATACTGCCTAAGTTTTTTTTTTAAACTTCCTTTTTTGCCCTATGTCCTCTGTGGCTATAAAGGACAATTTTACATATAAAATTTAATTTCCCGGGCAGAAACTACCAAATCGAACGTGCGCTTTATGAAAAACACTGGGCATGACAAGGATGTAATTATATTTAATTATAATTTCCCGAGCTAATTCTTTTTAATCTTAAATCGTAAACCAAACTTTACTAAACTAAACTAAACTAAACTAACTAAGGTAACTTTGACCAAATACATGGTAACTGAAAAGTCGCGTCGCGAAAGGAAAATATTAAAAATGACATTATTAATAAAAAACCATAACTTACAATGGCAAATAAAACCATAAACACCGTTATGCTAATTATCACAGCTGGATGCAAAGACACCATTTTGAGAATCACTTAATACAAAAATTCATTGATAAATGGATATATAACGGACAGAAATATACTTATATACATAACCAATCGTGCTTGTCGTAATGAATGCGATATTATTGATTATCTGTATATAAGTCATGATAATAACATCAAGATTACTAGACCGGTTGTTCACATACGAATATCTGATAATTGATAAGATAAAGATAAATTTTGCACGTGTAGTGTCGAAAATAGCAACTGTAGTAGTCATCATAAATTAATTAATTATAGCGTTTGAAGTCAAAGTCTTAAAATGTCAAGCTGCCTAGATCGTAGAATGTCAGAGTATTAATATGTCAAAGTCTCAGAATGACCAGTTAGTACAACGTCAACATCTCAGAATGTCATACTAGTAATACGTCAAAGTCTCAGAATGACGATGTAGTAAAGCGCCATCATCTTTTAAAGTCAATGTCTTGAAATGTCAAGCTGCCTAGATCGTAGAATGTCAGAGTATTAATATGTCAAAGTCTCAGAATGACCAGTTAGTACAACGTCAACATCTCAGAATGTCATACTAGTAATACGTCAAAGTCTCAGAATGACGATGTAGTAAAGCGCCATCATCTTTTAAAGTCAATGTCTTGAAATGTCAAGCTGCCTAGATCGTAGAATGTCAAAGTAGTTATATGTCAAAGTCTCAAAATGACCAGTTAGTACAACGTCAACATCTTACTACCAATTTCAGCATACGATGTTAAATTTAATCAACATTAATCGCCTGTTAGTACATACATTTTGACAGCTGTTAACGCTCTAATCGTCTGTTAAGTGGTTAACATCGTATGGTAAAATTGGTACTTAGAATGTCATACTAGTAATACGTCAGTCTCAGAATGACCAGGTAGTAAACCGCCATCATCTTTTAAAGTCAATGTCTTGAAATGTCAAGCTGCCTAGATCGTAGAACGTCAAAGTAGTAATATGTCAAAGTCTCAGAATGACCAGTTAGTACAACGTCAACATCTCAGAATGTCATACTAGTAATTCGTCAGTCTCAGAATAACCAGGTAGTAAAACGCCATCATCTTGTAAAGTCAAAGTCTTGAAATGTCAAGCTGCCTAGATCGTAGAATGTCAAAGTAGTAATATGTCAAAGTCTCAGAATGACCAGTTAGTACAACGTCAACATCTCAGAATGTCATACTAGTAATTCGTCAGTCTCAGAATAACCAGGTAGTAAAACGCCATCATCTTGTAAAGTCAAAGTCTTGAAATGTCAAACTGCCTAGATCGTAGAATGTCAAAGTAGTAATATGTCAAAGTCTCAGAATGACCAGTTAGTACAACGTCAACATCTCAGAATGTCATACTAGTAATTCGTCAGTCTCAGAATGACCAGGTAGTAAAACGCCATCATCTTGTAAAGTCAAAGTCTTGAAATGTCAAGCTGCCTAGATCGTAGAATGTCAAAGTAGTAATATGTCAAAGTCTCAGAATGACCAGTTAGTACAACGTCAACATCTCAGAATGTCATACTAGTAATTCGTCAGTCTCAGAATGACCAGGTAGTAAAACGCCATCATCTTGTAAAGTCAAAGTCTTGAAATGTCAAACTGCCTAGATCGTAGAATGTCAAAGTAGTAATAAGTCAAATTCTCAGAATGACCAGTTAGTACAACGTCAACATCTCAGAATGTCATACTAGTAATTCGTCAGTCTCAGAATAACCAGGTAGTAAAACGCCATCATCTTGTAAAGTCAATGTCTTGAAATGTCAAGCAGCCTAGATCGTAGAACGTCAAAGTAGTAATAAGTCAAATTCTCAGAATGACCAGTTAGTAAAACGTCAACATCTCAGAATGTCATACTAGTAATTCGTCAGTCTCAGAATAACCAGGTAGTAAAACGCCATCATCTTGTAAAGTCAATGTCTTGAAATGTCAAGCAGCCTAGATCGTAGAACGTCAAAGTAGTAATAAGTCAAATTCTCAGAATGACCAGTTAGTACAACGTCAACATCTCAGAATGTCATACTAGTAATTCGTCAGTCTCAGAATAACCAGGTAGTAAAACGCCATCATCTTGTAAAGTCAATGTCTTGAAATGTCAAGCAGCCTAGATCGTAGAACGTCAAAGTAGTAATAAGTCAAATTCTCAGAATGACCAGTTAGTACAACGTCAACATCTCAGAATGTCATACTAGTAATTCGTCAGTCTCAGAATAACCAGGTAGTAAAACGCCATCATCTTGTAAAGTCAATGTCTTGAAATGTCAAGCAGCCTAGATCGTAGAACGTCAAAGTAGTAATAAGTCAAATTCTCAGAATGACCAGTTAGTACAACGTCAACATCTCAGAATGTCATACTAGTAATTCGTCAGTCTCAGAATAACCAGGTAGTAAAACGCCATCATCTTGTAAAGTCAATGTCTTGAAATGTCAAGCTGCCTAGATCGTAGAATGTCAGAGTATTAATATGTCAAAGTCTCAGAATGACCAGTTAGTACAACGTCAACATCTCAGAATGTCATACTAGTAATACGTCAAAGTCTCAGAATGACGATGTAGTAAAGCGCCATCATCTTTTAAAGTCAATGTCTTGAAATGTCAAGCTGCCTAGATCGTAGAATGTCAAAGTAGTTATATGTCAAAGTCTCAGAATGACCAGTTAGTACAACGTCAACATCTTAGTACCAATTTCAGCATACGATGTTAAATTTAATCAACATTAATCGCCTGTTAGTACATACATTTTGACAGCTGTCAACGCTCTAATCGTCTGTTAAGTGGTTAACATCGTATGGTAAAATTGGTACTTAGAATGTCATACTAGTAATTCGTCAGTCTCAGAATAACCAGGTAGTAAAACGCCATCATCTTGTAAAGTCAATGTCTTGAAATGTCAAGCTGCCTAGATCGTAGAACGTCAAAGTAGTAATATGTCAAAGTCTCAGAATGACCAGTTAGTACAACGTCAACATCTCAGAATGTCATACTAGTAATTCGTCAGTCTCAGAATAACCAGGTAGTAAAACGCCATCATCTTGTAAAGTCAAAGTCTTGAAATGTCAAGCTGCCTAGATCGTAGAACGTCAAAGTAGTAATAAGTCAAATTCTCAGAATGACCAGTTAGTACAACGTCAACATCTCAGAATGTCATACTAGTAATTCGTCAGTCTCAGAATAACCAGGTAGTAAAACGCCATCATCTTGTAAAGTCAAAGTCTTGAAATGTCAAGCTGCCTAGATCGTAGAATGTCAAAGTAGTAATATGTCAAAGTCTCAGAATGACCAGTTAGTACAACGTCAACATCTCAGAATGTCATACTAGTAATTCGTCAGTCTCAGAATAACCAGGTAGTAAAACGCCATCATCTTGTAAAGTCAAAGTCTTGAAATGTCAAGCTGCCTAGATCGTAGAACGTCAAAGTAGTTATATGTCAAAGTCTCAGAATGACCAGTTAGTACAACGTCAACATCTTAGTACCAATTTCAGCATACGATGTTAAATTTAATCAACATTAATCGCCTGTTAGTACATACATTTTGACAGCTGTCAACGCTCTAATCGTCTGTTAAGTGGTTAACATCGTATGGTAAAATTGGTACTTAGAATGTCATACTAGTAATTCGTCAGTCTCAGAATAACCAGGTAGTAAAACGCCATCATCTTGTAAAGTCAATGTCTTGAAATGTCAAGCTGCCTAGATCGTAGAACGTCAAAGTAGTAATATGTCAAAGTCTCAGAATGACCAGTTAGTACAACGTCAACATCTCAGAATGTCATACTAGTAATTCGTCAGTCTCAGAATAACCAGGTAGTAAAACGCCATCATCTTGTAAAGTCAAAGTCTTGAAATGTCAAGCTGCCTAGATCGTAGAACGTCAAAGTAGTAATAAGTCAAATTCTCAGAATGACCAGTTAGTACAACGTCAACATCTCAGAATGTCATACTAGTAATTCGTCAGTCTCAGAATAACCAGGTAGTAAAACGCCATCATCTTGTAAAGTCAAAGTCTTGAAATGTCAAGCTGCCTAGATCGTAGAATGTCAAAGTAGTAATATGTCAAAGTCTCAGAATGACCAGTTAGTACAACGTCAACATCTCAGAATGTCATACTAGTAATTCGTCAGTCTCAGAATAACCAGGTAGTAAAACGCCATCATCTTGTAAAGTCAAAGTCTTGAAATGTCAAGCTGCCTAGATCGTAGAACGTCAAAGTAGTAATATGTCAAAGTCTCAGAATGACCAGTTAGTACAACGTCAGAATCTCAGAATGTCATACTAGTAATTCGTCAAAGTCTCAGAATAACCAGGTAGTAAAACGCCATCATCTTGTAAAGTCAAAGTCTTGAAATGTCAAACTGCCTAGATCGTAGAATGTCAAAGTAGTTATATGTCAAAGTCTCAGAATGACCAGTTAGTACAACGTCAACATCTTAGAATGTCATACTAGTGATACATCAGTCTCAGAATGATCAGAGGGCCTAGACAAGATGCAAACGCCGCTAACGTTTTTTTATTTTATCGGGTATTCCCGTGGTTGATATAACAACCTTTCAGCTATTTTCGTTTGCCTAATATCGTTTAGAATGTTTAACCATTTGTCTAACATCACCTTTCATATGTTTTGTTTAGTATAATGATTTATTGATCGAACCGCGTTTAGTCTAATAGACGTATTGCATTATTTTTGTACAGTCTAATATTCTTAGTTTAGTTTAGTTTAGTTTATTTATTAATCAATGTAATATTACAATATAAGTTGCATTGCATGTCAAAAAATACGAAATTACATTGAGATCGTCAAAACATAAATACTAATAATCAAAGAATACAAAAATAATTAATTAAAACAACAACAATTAAACATCAAATAAATGGTCACTCGTCCGATGTCAATATACAAGGATTAATAACTGTCAACACAATAATAAATAAATTTACAATTTTAGCTCCATATATTCATCCACAGAGTATAATGGATTATCCAGTAAAAGGTTTCTAAGCTGGTGTTTAAATGCTTCGTCGGAATGTACATTTTTAAGTTTGGCGGGTAGACGCTCATAGTACGTGGGACCGATGACACGCGGGTTCTTACCTACCTAATACCTAACGATTAAGTTACCTAACTTTCGTTTAGTATAGCGTATCTAAATGAGTATGGTATACTGATCATTCGATCGAAATTAAATTTGCTTAATTTACGTATTGCATTATTTTGATTTAGTCTATAAACGTATAGGTGTTTAACGATCATAATCGTCTAATTAAGTGTGTAAATAAGAGTGTTCCCTTCTTTTACCGAAAATATACAAGTTCACTGCGGGACAAATCTTGGAGAACTTTTAACTGGTGCGGTTGAGATCGAATCAGCCCAAACCTAAGCTCTTTTACAGTGCGGGTGAGGCCTTATCGACCTTAAGTTTTAGTATTTACTTAGATCCTTCATAACCTTGCCAATATTAGGCTTAGGTGTTTTTTTATGTGGTCTTCATTTGTCAGTAAATGTTCAATATATCTATACTTAGCTTCGCCCTTGGTTCTGACCTCTGGATAAAGAAAAAATACCTAAAGAATTTTTGAGATCTTTTAGGCCTCAAAACGCAATAAATTTTATCTGAGACTAGTGCAAGAATATCACTTATCGCTAAATTATCGATAAAAAAATCAGCATCTCGTCGAGCATCTTTGGTACAATAATATATAGTCAATCTAATGCATATGTATCAGATTTATTATTTAGAGTTTGAGTCCCGGTAAGGGCATTTTTTTTATCACGAATATTTGTTCCTGGGTTATGGTTGTTTATCTATGTAAGTATTTATTTATCTAGTAGTTGTATATTATTTGTATATTGTCTAGGAGACACGGTTTCTATAGGAGAATGTATCGATTTTTTTATGTGGTTGTCTTGCACCGTCATAGGTAAGTATAATTTTAATTTTATTATTATTATCATCGACAACTATGACTGAACTAAAGTCAAGTGGTCAGCGCAGCTTTGAGGCAACTTTCTTGAGATGTTAATAAACCTCAAGCCGCACTGAGTGAAAAATATATATACCCAGTGCGTTCGAGGTCTATTTAGACCACAAACATTTTTTCTGCACCAACGAGTTCGGGTTTGAAAAACATAAAGAAATGTATTTTGACTTTATCATAGGCCTTGTAAATAAACGGCGACAGCTCCCGCACGAGAGAGAAAAGACGAACTTTAAGCCCCGCACCAGCGTAAAGTCGAACTGGAGGCGGTTTTGCCTCAACCCGCAGGAACGTGTGGTAATTTTTTCGACACAGTTTAATATTTTTTATTTCATTGATTATAAACCGACATTTTATTTGACGAATAAGACGTATTCTACTATGAAGTTAGGTCGAATATTATTTCAGAACCGACTTCAGGGCATCCTATATCCACGTGGTCTTGTCTGCTCTACCCCAGTGTTTTTGCAAAATACCGAGCCAGAAACTCGCGAGGAGGGCCCGTGGAGCGAGCATGCGGAGGCTGGAGCGTAGCGAAGCGAAGGTCTCCCATGCGAGTGTAGGGTGGGTCCCTCGAGCGAGAGCTCTGGCGAGAGCCCACTTATTTCCAATATCTGCCCCGTTGATTCATTTTTAAATTTAATTATTTATGTTAAATAATTTAATTTCGATTTAGTGTGGATTTGTGAACTGACTATTAGGCAATATGATTATTATGTATAACAGCTCTCTTCACTCACAAAAACTTGCATTGCAATACAACGCTGCTAAGTAGAAGAAGGAATCACAACGTTGCACCATTTTTTTCAACTAAATCAATATTTGCCACACGTCAATTAAGGAAACAATGTTCTGTAATATATAACAAACTTAACAAAGAACTTCAATTGTACCTTAAACCTACCTATGAATGCAAAAAGAGTATTATCACTTGGATTAAAGACCTAAATTATGAGGAAACTGAGCAGTTATTATTACCCTTATAAATTAAAAAAGGCACACACACACACACACACACACACACACACACACACACACACGCGCGCGCGCGCGCGCACGCACGCACGCACACAGGCACACAAGCACATGGATGCTCATGTGTATATTTCTTTTTGTTTTGTGTAAGAATGTTTTAATTGTTTAGTATCAAATTAATTTTTAATTTTTAATGAGTAATTTATTTCTATTTTTTTTTCTCTATTATCTAGTAGTTCCTAATTTACTGTCCTAATAAATATGTAATACATGCTAAAGAAGAGCGGGGGAATTATAAAAACTGATATTATGCAGTACAAAAATTATACAAAGCAAAAATATAGTTTGAGTGTTTATGAAAAATAATATTATATTAAACGATTATTAAGCGAATTGAATGTTTATGACAAGTGATTTTAGACAAACGGACATTATTCCAATGGCAAATAGATTAAAAATTGTTATACCAATCATTAGACAACCATTAGGTACAGATATACTTATAGGTAATTATGCACTTGATGGTTCTAAGATCTCCACAAACATTTCAGGGATTACGTATCATAATTTTGGTCACGTCATCACTGTCGCGTTAACCGACCAGTCAGCCGGCACCTCAGTAGAAGACTACGGACTTCATGCAGTCAGGCTGGAGAAAGTATTGGAGAAGTTTTGGAAGGTGGAAGAGCCCCCCTTCAAGGCCAGCTGTTCATGCGGATTACTTGGAATGTGAAAAGTTATATAATTCAACTACTCAACGTATGCCAGATGGCAAATATATGGTTAGGTTACGATTACTGTCAACAAAGCCACCATTGGGTGAATCAAAGGCCTTAGCTATTCAAAGGTTGCGATCTTTAGAAATAAAGATGGCTAGAAATTCAGTTTTTGCTAGTAAATACAAAGAGTTCATGAAAGAGTATGAAACTCTGGGTCATAATGTCAAAAACAGACTTCATTCCATTCAGATCACTTCATCATACCTCATCATGGTATATTTAAAAGGGGGACGGATAAAATCCGTATAGTATTTGACGCTAGTGGCCGTTCAAGTACTGGAGCATCCCTCAATCAGTGCCTTCACACAGGTCAACCTTTACAAAACGATATTAGCCAAATATGGTTTAATTTCAGGCGACATCAAATAGTCTTCACGACTGACATCAAGCAGATGTTCAGAATGACCTGGATACACCCTGAGGACAGGAAGTATCAGCTCATCTTGCGGCGAGATCTGAAACAATTCAGGTATACGAGTTAAATACTAATACCTACGAACTAAATAAAGTCCGTTCATTTCAGTTTGGCCGCTGTTACGTCTAGCCGATGATTGGGAGGCTAATCATCACGAATCATTAGCATCAGACGTCATCAGACGATATATCTTTTCGACGATATTATCACGGGCGCGGACTCATTATCAGATGCGCAACAACTCAAATCGGAACTTATCGCGCTTATAAAAAGCACCGGATATGAGCCCAGGAAACGGTCATCGAATTGCAATGAACTCCTGCAAGACTTGAAGCAGGAGCACTGCGAACCACTACGACCATTTGATACTGACGACAAAAGTTTTATAAATTAGGAATGGAATGGGATCCAGTATCAGACTCAATATCATAATTATCAGATCAATGTACCATTAAGTCAACCAATCACTAAGCGTCATATCCTTAGTACTATAGCACGCCTATACGATGCGGGTGGATATTGCGCGCCTATTGCGTTCAGATTCAAAGTGTTCCTTCAATCACTATTTTCAGACAAATTATCGTGGGATGAACCCGTCAGTCAACCAACATCAATGTCGTCAGTGGGACGAACTCATTCAAGATTTAAAATATTTATCAAATTTGCAGATTCCTAGATGTGTTGCACTACCGCAGGCTGTCTCATATTCACTTCACGGATTCGGAGACGCATCGGAAGTCGGATTTGCTGCGAGCGTCTATCTCAGGACAGTAGATACGTCAGGGAGCGTCATGGTACGTTTACTTTTTGCTAAATCCCGAGTAGCTTCTCTGAAATCAAAGCTAAGGATCATAGGTGGGGTCAATTACTCATTGAATATTATCACAAAGCGTATTGTCACGCTCCGAACAACGCACTCATCTCAATCCTCAAGCGGGAGTACTGGATCACTTCAGTCAGGCGACAAGTGTCTAGTGTTATAAGAAATTGTTTAGTTTGTTTCAGGTTTAATGCTTCAACTCAGCCACCATTCATGGCAGACCTGCCCGCTGATAGAGTCACAGTCGCACGACTATGAACTGAACGAACTGACTTTGCTGAGCCGTTCTTAGTCAAAATCAGTTTATTAAGAAACGCTATATCAGTCATAGCTTACCTGTGTGTCTTTGTATGTTTAGGTAAAAAGCTGTCCATCTCGCGGTTGTCTCTTCGCTGAGCGTCGAGGCCTTCATTGCAGCATTCACCAGGTTTGTTATTCGCCGCGGACTGCCTCCATTTATCAGATCGGACCAAGGTACAAATTTTACTGGTTCTAATTCGTATCTAAAGGGGATCAATCAGTTTTTGTTGAACAACGAGATCATCTTCAAGGAGGAGTTTAGAAAATAGATTATTCACTGGGAGTTATTCACTGGGAAAATAGAGTATCATACTCGCCGCTGCGCTGCGGTTACTTGTTCACTGGTTCGACCGACCCAACGCCGTTTTTAAAAGAATAACACCTTAGAAAACGCGTTTAAAAGATAAATATCCAATCAATTTTTAATACAGCATAATGTAGTTTGACTCAGTTACTAATAAAAATAAAATAATAACTCTAGTCATTAACAAGGCAAACGAGCGCACAGGGCACCTGATGGTAAACAAGTGGCATGTAGCATTTTGTCCGAAGCGCTGGTAGATTCACTCTATATTACCGACGTGTAAAAGAGCCCTCATGTGGCCTATTTGCTGAATAAATATTTTGAATTTTGTTTTTTTTTGAATTATGACCCATAGACATTTGCATTCTCGAGACTACAATCTTAAGACTGCAATCCTGAGACCGCAAATGCGTTGCCAACCCTGAGGACTGACACTGAATGCCTCTATGCTAGTTTTTTCACCTGTTCACTTATACCCACACCGGAACACAGCGATGCGATCACTGCTGCTTGGCGGTTAGTTGATAATAGTTAGATTAGTTGATACAGTTAGATTAGTTGATAGTTTTAGAGTTAGATATTAATTTAATTCCAAACACACTCTAAATTGGATAAACTGCTGCTCCTTCATCCACTACGAGTATCTATTTTAAAGAAAACTTTAAAATTGAGCTCTGGATCGTAACAGAATCTCCTAACTAAATACATAATTTACCTACATGAAAAAAAATGTGGTTTAAAAATTAAAACAAAACAGAAAACAGATTTTTCATAACATCTTTTGTTTTGGTTTTGATCTACTATTAACAAGCACAATTATGACATAATATGTGCTATTTTATACCTGTTAATAGAAGCCTTTAGGTAAATTAAAGCTATAATTATTAATTGACACATATTTACAGATATACACTTTAAACTTATACCATTAACCTATAATTTAACATATTATTAACACCTTTTTTTTCGGGGGAAAAATAATAATAGTTATAAACTATACCTTTATTTAACCTTAAACTACACTTACTTATGTTATATACCGCTAGTAGTGGGTATCGTTCCCAAAATGCTGGCAGCATTGCTTTTATAAATTTTAATGCGGAATCTTTGTGCCAAGTGAATGTCAGCCTACAACAAGACTTTATTTTATAGTGACCAAGTCGCAGTAAACCGAGTGCATTAGCCAGAGGAAGTTCGGCGCTCCGATACGGTAGCCTAGAACAACGGAACCACCCTGATGCTGCTAACTACCTGAATAGTTAGGTATTGTGCTGTGAAACGTTACTGACTTGCAATCAGTCAATTGTTATCAAAGTGTTAATTAAATTAATTACTTTCATTTCGCAAAGAGATATATTTCACAACATCATTTTACAGAAATATTGCTGTTTTAATCGTGACTGTTTAAAGTTGATAACATGCATTTACTTTAATGTTGATCATAAAATGACATTTTAATATGTTATTATTAATAAATTAATGTTGATAAGGAATCACTTTAAATACCTTGTATTCGGTACTAAAATATGCACATATAATGATATTTGACAGGCCATAACTGACCATAATGCATAAATAATAAAACTCATTTTAAATAAATCGGATAACTGCAAATGTTATCAAAAGATTACTTAGGAATTTGATTTTATGATTGCAATTTAATATATCAAGTATTCGCTAGTAATAGGTAAATACAGGCTTTAGTTTGCGCTCTCGTGCACCACTGACAATCAACCCTTAATTTTTTTGTTATTTTCATATTCGAGATGTATGTATTTTTAATGAAGCATTCCTACCTGTTTAGAAAACATTGTGGTGTGTTTTCTAGACACCGAGGACCACGACGTTACTAAATACTAAAAACCTAATTCCTTCTTCTTAAAAAGCGACGGGCAGTTGATTTTTCAATCACCGATTATACTTATTGATATCCTATTCTCAACGTTTAGATAGCTCTTATTAAGGACATGACAGTAATGACGACAAAGTTGAAAACAATACGATTGAGTTAAGGGATATAGGCCCCGATTAAAAACTCTTTGGTCAGTATATTTTTAAACCCAATGATACTTCTTGATAAAATTAGATAGGTAATCTACCAGCGCCCCTCACTAGACAGACACAAACTAGATAATTTACTCGGTAATAAAACAAAACGTTCTTTAGCGTTTAATAAATTTAAACTATCAGTCTTCATTCCAAGAAACCGTTCCAGCTTCCAAAGCATCTATGACTTTACTGCATCAGCATCTGCACCACTTTCACCTCCAGTAACGTCATTTGCTCCATCCTTATCTTCGCTGCCAACCTCACCTTGGTTTGTATCTTCATTAGGAATATCTTCTTTGACTTCAGTGTCATCAACATTAACTTTGAATTCAGTTGCAACATTTATGTGAGGAACTACGTCATTTATGTCATTGTCGACGTCTTCGTTTTTACTATCATTTGTTGAACTGTTTTTTTTAGACAATTTCTTTCTTCTAATAACACACGTGACTATTACTGTTACCTGTGGAAAAAAATGCATTAAAAGTAAACTTGTATATTCTTATTGATTGATTATCTTTTAGTTTAGAAAGAAATGTAGCTATTTGATCGGTTTATCTTTTAACATATTTCATTTCATTCTGAAATGCAAAACTTGTATAAAATAATGTGGTTGATACATGACCCAAAACAGTTTTAGCAAATTTTACATTCTACAATATTGAAGAACT
This sequence comes from Acleris literana, assembly GCA_946894065.1. NCBI lineage: Eukaryota > Metazoa > Arthropoda > Insecta > Lepidoptera > Tortricidae > Acleris > Acleris literana. The sequence continues at coordinate 710,974 of OX335687.1, forward strand.
AGAATTAACACTAGAATGAACTTTAACGACAGCATAGGCAAAAAACAGAAAAGTTGACAGTTTTTCCAAGATGGCGGAGAAAGACATAGAGCTAGAGGGACGCAAATTTTGGGTTACCATGACTATATTGTGCTTTACAACAACAACATACCAAAAATACCAAAAAACCATAATAATCGGAACTTTTTTAGGGTACTGTACCCTCCCAAGCTACCTAACTAAACCTAAGCACCAAAAACCGACGTCATTCCCTACTCTGCCTTGCTATTCCCTAAGAAAACTTTTAGAATTGATCTAGTTTGTAGCAAATACGGAATTGTAATGGCCAAGTGATCTGTCTAGGGATAAAAGAACTAGAAACCTACGTCATAACCCGAAATGTAACCCAAATACTTTTGAGAAGTGGCTACTGAGAACAATCCTACAAAAGCTAGAAAAAACATGTTACGATCTCTCCTGAACCAACCTAAGGAAAATATAACTCAAACAATTTGGAAATCTAATCTAATTAACACTGAGGAAAGGAAACTATCGTGCTGATTGTAGAATGAGATTATGGGAGTGAAAATTAACTAAAAACTGAGTACATGTTTGGAAAACATGTAAGGTTTGCGCTAACGGTAGAGCCCCACACCCGCTCTGGAGCTGGTAGTGCCCCCTGGCTATCGCCATACCTATGAGACTCGTCACCAGACTGGGTATCCCTCTAGCGCGATCTAAGATGCTAAGATGATACTAAAGGAATTCCCTATTTATTGTATGTCCGTCGATCAGTAGTCTCTGTTAAGCTAGGGGTCAAGAGGAAACCCTCTATAGAGTGCGTAGTTAGTGATTTTGTTTCTTTTCTTAACTTTTATTTTAGAAGACAAGCACTCTGATAGGGCAATACTTTAAATAGCCAAAGAGAAAATATTATGAAGGACTTGATGTATGAATGAATGAAAGGTGGAAAAGATAGCTTAAGTAGTATATCCTTGGAAAACAGTTACATCAAGCAATTAATTCAAGCTTTGGGCATTACTTTCGTCTCTCTTGTATTTCCGTAGGAAGTTTAAATTACTGTATTATCCGTAGTCTTGAATGATCATTTTCTTATATCAGTTTCTCAGGGACAGCGTTCAGCGAGACCTTGATCTTCATCTGAACTTCGATTCATCAATCGATGTATGAGATCCTGAACACTAGAACGTTCATGTCAATGGGACTTTCCGCCAGATAAATATATCAGTTTGATTTTCTTTATTACATGAATTTCTTAATTGCAAGATGAACAGTTCCAGAAGTTGAAAGGATGTACTGTACTTTACGATAAAAGATGAGAATTTATTCTTAAAATGATTAAAAACATAAACCAGATTAGCGGTATCCGCACGAGAATAATTTAAACTGGTTCTACAAAACTGATACAGATGGATACTTCCCTGAATATCTGTCTCTACCGCATGCCATACTGGCTAACATTATCCGATTTCGTAGCGCGAAAATAGATTGGTGTACACTTTATTTACTAATTCTTTTAAATAATCTTTTTCATGTTTTTCTGTTCCCCATTTTTCTTGTTTTTTTTTCAATCCCCTTTTTTTTTTCCCGTCAAAAAAACCATCGCTAAACCTATTGCAAAGGTTTTGCTTGCTATCCAAGATAAAAAACTCCTTCATCCAAAACCTAATTAAAAACTTAGATATTATGGAGGCGTTACATTATCTATAACTGAAAGTCTACTTCTTTATGCTCTATCTCAATAAAATTATATATTTGTGAAAGGGACAGACGACTATGGCAAAGTCGTAGTGTCACAGCCAACCCCCAAAATTTGCACAGGTGAGAGGACAGTTTCACCGGAGTAAATTTTAAACTAATTTAATTCACAAATATTATGAACTACCAATGTGTCAACACTATCTCTCAATTGTAAAATCCATTACAATAATGGTGTGGTGTGTATTGATACCAATAGAATAGAAGTTGATCTTAAGGTTTAACTCTCAACCTGTCGATATCCAACCATGAACTATCATCACTCTTCGCAAGGAACACCTGGTCTCCCCAAGAGGAACTTGGGTTGTCAATCCAAATCCATTCTAGTAGTAGAATCTTACCCCTTCACAACAATTCGGCGACCACATTGCCCGGTCTGTGAATTTGACCTACATTGCCCAGGCCATAAGTGAACTGGTAAATTCCCCCCTCTAAAAACCGGGTGCCTTTGATAGCTAAAATGCTAACAGCCCAATAATCAGCATACCCAAGCTAAAAGTCAGTCCCCATTATCAACATCCATCCTTTGGAGCATGAGCAGTTGACGAAATTGACACTAACCATTGCAGTCGGCCGGTTAAGTATGCGTTTTCTGTGAAATCAGATTTACTTCAAATTTTAACGTTCGGATCTAAACTAACACTTATTCACAGATAACACATTGTTAAGTGTTGCGTCTTGAGATGTAGCATTAACAAATCGATTGAACCATTTGATCGGAAAATTTAAGAACATGCATAATCGGAGAGCCAAAATAAACCTTTAAACACAAGAAAATAACTAGCATTTTATTCATATTTTAACCCAAATGTTTTTTTTTTTTTTAATGTAGTGTGTCTTTCAACCAAAAGAGTTTTGATTAAACTTAGAGTGAAGACTCCCAACTTGTAATATAATTTAGTAGTGAACAAGTTATATCCCATCAAGGATAATCAATCTTACGAAAGGAACAGGGTTGCGAGGCCTGTCAACGCTAGTCGTAACCTGATAGCCCGCCGGTTGTCTGTACGGGTTCCTCCGCCAGGTCCGGAAGGTCTTCAAGTCCCTTCGCAAAACGGATTAACTTTAATAGATAAGGACGTCAAGTGGGCAGTAACTAAACTATTCAAATTAAGACCAACAATCGAAGAGAAATAAAACTCTCTTGGAGCATGTAGAGTCGCCGAAGAATATTCATCATAGCCTTAGCTTCTTGTATAGTATGGCACTTCTGTAAGGCAGTTTAAACTCTGCAAAGATTGTCAGCTGACCTGTCCTAACTCCAAACACTACAGAAGCCCTTTTGTACCGTGTAATGCCTTGGGATCAAATATCAATAAAACGTTTCCATTTTTATTGAAACTACTGCATTGTTTGAGTTCATCTCCAACCTATAGCGAAAACTAAACCAAGCGCTCACTTATAAAATCTGCTCTCAAACTCTTAAGAAAATAACACTCCTCCAATCTCATTAGGGCCCTCTAAATGCAGAATCATCAAACATTCCCCCAAACAATACACTAGTCCAAACAAAATGGAACTTCTTTGAGCATATACTCATAGACTTAACTTTAATAGAACTAATATTATTATATATTTAAATTATTTTTTTATTGCACAAGTTATAAATGACAGACGAAAGTCAATTGGCATGCTCCAACCATTGCACCCCTCAAACCTTCAAATTTTTATATATATTTTTTAATTCTTACTATAGGAAAAGTCGTATGTCCCCTTCAATGACTAAATGGATTAAAATATTTTAAAGAAATGGATTATATGCCACCAATTTTTTACAAAAACAATGAATAAATATGAATGTGAATAAATTCGAAAAAGGAATAAAAAAAAATTTAACCTCATTAGTTAAGTATTTAGTTTGCTAGATAACAAACATACATTAAACAGCAAGCCTGATTCCTGACCAACCCCCCCTTAGATCAGATTTTGAAACGTTTAATACCCCTAAATAACTTTGCGCATACGTAGCTATAAGATTCAAAATCTTCCTTAACGAAAAACATCAAATATTACTGAACTTGAAATAAGAAGTTTAGGTTGAGTCCGTTGAGTCCCTTTCCACTCATTGAACTATATCCACTATTTTCTGCATAATAAAAACAGAATCTCATAAAGAATAGGAAACAAAATTATTTACTGATCCGGTTTTGATAAAATGCTGACAAATCATGAAGTATCTTTACTTTTTAACGTTTGTCCAAATTCAAATAAACAAATTAAAATAAATCCCCCTCAAATTAACTTTGTGAACAGCTAAAAAAATATAGACGAACTAACAACCAAACACTACTATAACATCAAATCGCAGGTAAACTATGACAACTAAACTACTTCCTTCTATATTCAAACTGCAGCTATAATCCTATTCAAATTGAATCTCCCAAAACATTCCTCAAATAAGAAATAATGTATTCGCCTAATTAAGATAAAACCCTCAAGTTAAAGCAAATTTTCCGCTGAACTACCTTAGAACAAATCCTCGAATCGTAGGTAATCAACCCCGAGCACACATGACAGATTTGACAGCAGGTTAAAGAATAAAAATAACTAGAAACGACACTCGCAAAAAAGCAAATGTTTAATGTTTTAATACTATGAAGAAGATCAAGATTTAATTACTTAATAGTCTCAATTCGTCTCTTAAAAATAATCGAAATAAAAGATCGGTAATCAAACCGTCAGACTTAAACGAACAAATATTAGATACTTCCTTAAAACATAATATTTTAAATTATAGTAAAGTGGATTTAATTTTAACATAAGTAAATACCTATTTAAAATTTCAGGCTTTTATTTTAAATTTAGAAACTCCCATTTAATATTGGAAACACCCTAAAATAATTTAAGGTAGTAATATTTCTGTAAAATGAAATCCGTAAACTTTATAACTGTAATTAATACATATTCCTACACATATTAATCAGAAATCAATTAAGTAATAATTTTTTTTAAATACTTAGTTGAGATCAAAAGATTTGACATATAAAGAATTCCATTCGAAAGTACTAACCGTAAATAATTAATCTTTAACAGCAAAGTTTCCAAATATCACTAATATTATCTTCACTACTCAGTACAAAACAAAGTCGCCTCCCGCCGTCCGTCCGTTCCCATGCACGCCCAGATCCCCAAAAATACGCAACGGATACCGATGCGGTTCCTTCAATAGATAGGAGTGATTCAAGAGGAAGGCCCTACGCATAACAAGTTTTGGACCATGTACGGGTACCACAGAAACCCGGCACAAACCAAAGCGAGGCAAGAGCGGGTCACTGGTGTTGAAATAACTCTTAAATTCTAAGATTAACTATTTAAACAAATATAGTTTAACAACCCCCCAAGTGAAAGACTTTTAAATTTTGAAAATAAAATATAGGTAGTGTACTATCCCCATGGGGTAGGCCTTATAAAATATAAAAAATTAATTTATTTTTTATTTATTTAATCCGTTTGGCGGGCCGGAAGACAAAAGAGATTTGCCAATCGAAATAGTGGTAGTTACGTTGTGTGATTTTTTAAATGTTTTAGTAACCCATGGTTCCTAGGGCGAGAATGAGGGATAACAGATTCTTCTGATTAAAGAGATATTCAAGAATAAGGGAATTCAAATAATTGTATTAGTTGAGGAAAAGAAACGACTAGGGAACTTCAGTTTATGGAAATTCGACAAGTTTCTGAGATCTGGTAAAAGCAGAGCCCCTCCCCGCTCTTGCTCATGTGCTCGAATCCAGACTGGTCACACTCCGCCAGCCTGTCTCGAACTTGTCTGGGGAGAGCTTCCATTACGTCGCCAAGTCAGTCTAGGTAAGTCCTCGTAACCAAGAGAGCAGAGGACCCGACAAATTATAGTCACTCCAAGAGACAGGATTTTATTTCTTCTCCTAATAATTTAGATGGAGAGACTATTGACCTAAACTACCCCTCTTGTGTCCTCGGATATTTAGGACGACGGAATGTGTGTGTTTTCTGCAATCCAGTGTGACAGGTATCAAAGCAAACCCAGAATATTGGAGGTCTCCTCCCCTTCGAATCCGTCAAGGCACCCGATATCACACGCTCAGCTTTCGCTTCGCTTAGTCGAGTCCCCACGAACCGACATGAGAGCCGGGAGTAGAAAGCAGTTGCCGAGCTAAACTCGCAGGCATCCTTGCCGACATGAGATCATAAAAACCAAGCCAGCAAGTCACCTCAACTAACTAACGTCTTTCGACCAGAGGTGAGATCGACTCTTGACGCAACTCAAATCAGACCCCCGGTTCCCCAAGATAAATTTTGAAGCTTTTAACCTTGAACCTTCAACACACTGAAGCAGTCTGTGAAGTCTGTATGGATACTGAGAGTACACTGTGTAGTGTCTCTGCTTGCTATTTTAATCCAAGATGTTTAGTGGCGGTAAGATGTCATCGACGTCTGTGTCCCGCTGATAACTTTCACCAAGACACTAAACCCTCTTCGACTCGAATAGAAACATGTAAAATATCCGATGCTTTAAACGGAAAAGGTAAAGATAAATTGTAATTTAAATTGCCAGGACACAAGCAAAACTGTAATCCCCATTATAAGAGCCGAAAGAAAATTAAATAATCTTAGCCAAACAGCATGGGAAAAATTTAGAAAAGTTCTTCCAATAAACTGAAGATTAGACATGGAGTCCTAAAAGGTACACAAAATCCAAAAGAATTAGATCAGTCTTGAATTATTAATAATCCTTTGAATTCCCTTGATTAAAGACAATTATAAAAGAATATCAAATGAACAATAAAATTATTTACCTTTAAATAATTATTAGTTTCGCAATAGAATTAAAATCCCGTGAAATAATTCAAAGAAATTTATCACTAGTTTGGTTTTCCGACGACCAGCGTATATCACTTTTAAATTCAATATGATTTGCTTCTAAGAATTTATTTTTAGAAAATTGTTCTGTTTTTTAAATAAATTGTTCCTTCCAAAAAAATAAAATTTCGAAACTCAAAACATTTTGAAAATATTCATAAATAAAAAAAATCAAAATCAAAGAAAAATATTCAAATAAACATGTTCTAACAAGGACAGCTTTGCTACGAATGATCTAATAACCTTGTTGTCAAAATTGTAATGACATCTTCCATAATTCAAAATATTTTGAAAATGACGACATCAAATGTCATTCGTAACCAACTGCATTACCACCCTAAGTGCAACGATGCACCCATCGAGTAACCACTAAAAAACAACACTTAGCTTCGGGTCCCGACGAGGTGTCAAGGGCGCGCAGCCGCAAACCGAACTCTCACGACAGCGACTCCAAACCGCTTAGAAGCCCTCGTAGTAAGCGACGGAGCTCACAGGATCATGCTCCCGCGTGAAATGTATTAAAATGAAAAGTTAAATATGCAACTAAGGTTTCCCTGTACTACGAAAGTTTTCCCTACTCTGTTACTATACCCTGAAACACAACAATCATTCACAATAAATTAAACACCATACGGAACCCCTTCTAATCAACGACTATCACCCTTCTATTCGTCTTTCAGATCCTCAACCAGAACACTCATCCCCAAGTTTCCCTATTCTAAATGATAAGACATATACGAAAGATTAAAATACCTATGAGAAATCACTAGTTCGATTTTCTTGTTCTCAAACCATAAACCAAATTATTCGTGAACATGATTTCTTATAGATAAGTGTTTCCAACAACGGTAGGACTACAATATTTACCTTTTTAAGTAGACTTTGTCTACATGAACTTACGAGAACCTCCTAACGTCTCCTTGCAATAATCCCATAGATCAGCTTCCCAAAAGTTATTTTCCATTAAACACTCCGCACATTATTAATTTTAAAAGGGAAATTTTGTAGATACAACACTATTACTATCAAGAAAAAGCAAATAAAAATCTTAAGAAAAACATTTTTACAAGCCCGTCGATCACTCCCGTCAACCACCAAACCTCGTTTCCTAGCAACCCCCCACACTCTCTCTCGCCGTTTTCTAACCAGTCAAATACCAAAGACAATTTAATTCTTGCTTGAAGGTTTGACTCGAGATGGGGTCAGTACAATAGCTAACTTGATCCCAGACAACCCCAATATAAAATAAACTATGAATCACATACCGGAGTGCTTAATATGTACCACCGCTTCCACGAGTCCGTCGCGTAGCGCCTTTGTGTATATGTATTTTTCTGTTTGTTTGGCGCTTCCAACTCCAAAAATTAAATGTTCGGTATTCCTGTTTCAGATTCTAACTAGGTAGTACTTAAATAAGGAATATTAATAAAATATTTTATATTTATCTACGTTATTTCTATTATCTACATTCTATTAACTACATTCCTTAGACTACGAGTATTATGATGATACTAACTCTACTCTATCCAAACAGTCACGGCATCTATGATATTCTAAATTAACTATGACAACCGGTAAACAGTTTATGTAAACTTCACTAGCTAGCCAACTAAAAGAACAGCGTCATCTATAACATTTTGAATGAAATACGTTGTATGTTAATATTGGCTATTTAGTACGATTTTCAAGAACGATTTTCAAAAAAGAAGAAGAAGATGGCTTAACCGTAAATAATTCAAAAAACTTCAAAGAAGAATATATAATACTAAATGCTTTACGACACTAACTAACAAACCTTTTGTTATCTACATTTATTTTTACCAGGTTCTCCTAAATACTCTATTCTAACAAACCAAATGACCAAATGCTACTCTCTAATAAGTAAACTTCGGTATCAACACTCAACCTTCACGGCACCCCGGAATGGTAGCAAAAAAAGAAATACATTTGGTTATTTAATGAATAATTACCTACGTTTATTTTCCGTGTTACTTTTTAACTTAAGTATGCTGCAGCTAACTGAACCCAAATTTATGTAGTTCTTATACTTAAGAGGTTTTATTCTAAATAATGACAAAGAACCTTAATACTCATTTTGCATTCGAAAAATTCTATTTGCCAAATAGGTAACAAATGTCAATTTAATTGTCACATCAAATAAATATTAGTCAGTGGGAAAGGTCTTTTAGGCATTGAAAATGTATATATTATAACAGAAGTCAAAGTTTGACAGCAAAACCCATGGAATAAATCTAAGTAATTAATTCAAAACCTTTAATACATCTTTAGCGTTTCTTTCCGTTTATAAAAATAAAGGTTCCAAATACTAAATGTATTTGTTTGTATTTGTTTTTCTGTAAACCGTACCCCGCCACGAAATCTGAATGTTGATATCGAAGCTTGGTAATAAGGATAAGAACAATAAGGCAATTTTATTCCTGACAAATACACATAACTACAAATACCTCCGACTAACAATCGTGATCGCTACTGGTATGGTAGATTACCGCGAAATCTCCAGAACACGAAATCTTTCTAACAGTCGTCTGGACACTCGACACGACATTGACTATCACGTTGACTATCACAAACCGTGGCACGCGTATTACAACCGCAACGTAGTGCACGCGAAGCGATCGCAGCGAAGCGTACGCAGCTAGAAAATCGTCAGACTGCATCTACGTGTGCGTTCCACCATCGCATAGTTAATGCTGTCGACGACGAAGCAGTCGAGTTTGGCTCCACCAATGTAGCGCCCGCCAGCCCCATAAAATCTTCCATTTGACTCGCCAAGCTGCTCTAACATTAATACTAGGGACAAAAAGCTCCTTCATCCGGTTTTTCTGGGAAAAGCTAAAAGGGAATGCGTGACGAATCTACCTATCTACTCATTACATAAAACAAAATAAAATAAATACATACTACAAAGATAGAAATAATATTCATCAACAAAGAAGAACAAGAAAGAGAAGTCCGATCCCTTTTTCTGTTACTCCTGTGGCTCATACAGTTCTATATTAGAAAATACAACATAATATGTATAATTCAAAATTGCTATTTTATTATTTTAAATAAATATTCCAGTTATTTTTTAATTAAACTGTAATGTATTTTTAAAATTTTCTCTACCAAAAATATTTACAACCTAACGAATGTTTACTGCAAAGTTCTACCTACAACCTTCTTGTTGCAACTCTGTGGTAAGGAGAGGAAAAAGCAAACTAGGTACTCTAAAGTCTGTGACTACATCTCTAACCTGTCATAAACGTCAAGTATCCGTTTATTTTATTTATTTCTATATGTAGATACTAGAGTGAAAAATATAAATAAATATCGTCCATCGCGCAATTAGCAAATGCAAATGGAAAAAGAAGTTTGATAAGAGTGTACTGCGCTAAAATAAAGGAATCATCGCTGCACGTACCGTCGAAGATACACGCTGTGATATCATCTGGATCTATTCAACTAATAGACTTCTCCTCGACCTTGGAATGCAAATAATCGTAATAAACCGCGATACGAACGGCCTATCATGATAAGCCCACAACCAGACTGCCGGCAGCTCCGAACCACAGCCCTACAATGAACTAACTATCTCCATCTCAGTGCTCAGACTCCGAAGCATTTTGAGAGTCCAGAAGTGTAAGAGACTGCAGCGAGTACAGCCTGACCAATCAAGAGAACCTGAAACATTCAAACTCAGCTAAAGCATTTTCCCTGTAATAATTTAATGCATAAAGTGTAATTAAATTTAAAGTTTTAGTTTTATTCATGTTATTATTTCCTTGCTAATATTAAAGAGTATGTTCATTACATAACGTTTAAACGACTCAAAGCGACAAACGATTAAACTCAGCGATCAGCAACCTTTTGGCAAGCAAGGCCCACAAGGTGGCAAAATAAACGAAAGACCGTACTTGTGATATTAACCCTAGAAGTCCAATATACCTATGAGTATACAATTATTTACAAACATTCACGGGCCGCAAGTAAGACGTCCGCGGGCCGCATGTTGACGTCCACTGATTAAACTAACAATTTACCAGAAAAATGCTAGAATAACAATTAATAAATTAGTACTGTGTCATTTTAACGCTAAGAAAAAGATTTCTTACTAATCCTTAAGTGAAATTAAAGTGACAAGGTACTTCGTATTAAGGCTATCACACACAAAGCCGATAAACGCCGATTACTGCTAGAACAAAAAAACGAGTATTTATGAACATGACGAAGTATTTAAGCTTACAAAACATTAACAATTTAAAGTTATGCAAACAAATTAAGTTTTACTATCAAAGCAAAGTAATGTAAAGCAACTAAAAAAGTCAACAGATTGAGAGCAAAATATAACTACTAATATTATATTTATATTACAGCAACCCCCAGCCCGAATAAGTCCCTTAGCTGCATCTAAATTTTGAATAGTGTAATAAAGGTTTGCAGTAGTAAGTATTGATTTGCGTTTTCTCTGCGTTTCTGAACGCTGTGTGTAACTGCCTTAAGACTAACAATATTTTTCAATTATCAACAAACTGCAAGAGGTATTTTTTAAGAACTCCTAAGAAATTTAAAATACCTTTTGTCTATTTTCTTACCTTTTATCTACCTTTTGTTAAATCTATTTTCCTACCATGTACAAAGTATCCACTTCTCTCCTTTTTTCACGGTAACAAATTGGTGTCTTCAGACACCCCTCGCTTTACTTACAAACCAGATCAATTGCAACAAAAACATACTACAGCGCGGCACGGTACGATCCTGGTCGCAGCGACAAATTGTACCCTCCCAAGCTACCTAACTAAACCTAAGCACCAAAAACCGACGTCATTCCCTACTCTGCCTTGCTATTCCCTAAGAAAACTTTTAGAATTGATCTAGTTTGTAGCAAATACGGAATTGTAATGGCCAAGTGATCTGTCTAGGGATAAAAGAACTAGAAACCTACGTCATAACCCGAAATGTAACCCAAATACTTTTGAGAAGTGGCTACTGAGAACAATCCTACAAAAGCTAGAAAAAACATGTTACGATCTCTCCTGAACCAACCTAAGGAAAATATAACTCAAACAATTTGGAAATCTAATCTAATTAACACTGAGGAAAGGAAACTATCGTGCTGATTGTAGAATGAGATTATGGGAGTGAAAATTAACTAAAAACTGAGTACATGTTTGGAAAACATGTAAGGTTTGCGCTAACGGTAGAGCCCCACACCCGCTCTGGAGCTGGTAGTGCCCCCTGGCTATCGCCATACCTATGAGACTCGTCACCAGACTGGGTATCCCTCTAGCGCGATCTAAGATGCTAAGATGATACTAAAGGAATTCCCTATTTATTGTATGTCCGTCGATCAGTAGTCTCTGTCAAGCTAGGGGTCAAGAGGAAACCCTCTATAGAGTGCGTAGTTAGTGATTTTGTTTCTTTTCTTAACTTTTATTTTAGAAGACAAGCACTCTGATAGGGCAATACTTTAAATAGCCAAAGAGAAAATATTATGAAGGACTTGATGTATGAATGAATGAAAGGTGGAAAAGATAGCTTAAGTAGTATATCCTTGGAAAACAGTTACATCAAGCAATTAATTCAAGCTTTGGGCATTACTTTCGTCTCTCTTGTATTTCCGTAGGAAGTTTAAATTACTGTATTATCCGTAGTCTTGAATGATCATTTTCTTATATCAGTTTCTCAGGGACAGCGTTCAGCGAGACCTTGATCTTCATCTGAACTTCGATTCATCAATCGATGTATGAGATCCTGAACACTAGAACGTTCATGTCAATGGGACTTTCCGCCAGATAAATATATCAGTTTGATTTTCTTTATTACATGAATTTCTTAATTGCAAGATGAACAGTTCCAGAAGTTGAAAGGATGTACTGTACTTTACGATAAAAGATGAGAATAAATGATTAAAAACATAAACCAGATTAGCGGTATCCGCACGAGAATAATTTATACTGGTTCTACAAAACTGATACAGATGGATACTTCCCTGAATATCTGTCTCTACCGCATGCCATACTGGCTAACATTATCCGATTTCGTAGCGCGAAAATAGATTGGTGTACACTTTATTTACTAATTCTTTTAAATAATCTTTTTCATGTTTTTCTGTTCCCCATTTTTCTTGTTTTTTTTTCAATCCCCTTTTTTTTTTCCCGTCAAAAAAACCATCGCTAAACCTATTGCAAAGGTTTTGCTTGCTATCCAAGATAAAAAACTCCTTCATCCAAAACCTAATTAAAAACTTAGATATTATGGAGGCGTTACATTATCTATAACTGAAAGTCTACTTCTTTATGCTCTATCTCAATAAAATTATATATTTGTGAAAGGGACAGACGACTATGGCAAAGTCGTAGTGTCACAGTACTGAAATAACAATTTACTAATTTTAAGACGATTTTTTTTGTATGGGCTGCGCCTATTCCGGTACAGCGTACTTCCGGTTCAAATTTTAGAATGGCGACAGGCAGATCCGTATTATGTAGGGTCAAAACCCTCTGATAACGTTGTCACCTCAACTGTTACATGATTTTCCACTTGCATTCTAATTCTTCCAAAATGGTCCTAGACTATCTTAACTTACTCTGTGTAATTTGATTTCCCGGGCAGAAACTACCAAATCGAATATGTGCTTTACTGAAAACACTGGGAGAAGGATGTAATTATATTTAATTTTAATTTCCCAAGCTAATTCCTTTTAAACTTAAATCCTAAACTAGGTAACTTTAACAAAATACATGGTAACTGAAAAGTCGCGTCGCGAAAGGAAAATATTAAAAATGACATTACTAAAAAAAAAAAACATAACTTACAATGGCAAATAAAGCCATCATCACAATTATTGCTAAGCTAACTATTACAGCAGGATGCCATTTCACCATTTTGAGAATCACTTAATATAAAAATACATTGACAAATGGATATATTAAGGACAAAAATTAACTTATATACATAAAAAAAACATGCTTGTCATTCAATGCGAAATTATTGATTATTTGAATATAAATCATGATAATAACAGCAGGATTACTGGACCGGTTGATCCCATACGAATAACTGGAAATTGATAAGATAAAGTTAAATTTAACACATAGTGTTGCGAATAGCGTGGATTTCGTTTAATTGCGTTAGTAATTTTTATAAACAGAACTTTACGAAAATATTTAGGGATAAGAAAGCCGTTACTGATACACAATTTAGTTTTAACTGTCCAATCTGTCCATTACTTTAGGAGATATAAAGGTTTAAATGATACTGGCGAAGAACGCTACCTTCAAAATCTGGCTAAAAATTATTATTATTCGTAATTCCAAAACTTTATGGATTAAATTTTCAAACGATCGTTTTTTGCGATTCCAGAGCTGTAATTCCAAGTACATTTTGTGCATTTTAAATTATTTGAATTATATAAAAACAGCAGGCCTTTCGCGTAAACACCTCGCAATCACAATCGTTTTCATTTTGAAAATCGAAGGCTTGTCTGCATACAAAATGAAACCAATTGTTTTGTTTTGAACAATTTCCGCCGATCGCGATTGCGAGTGAGTTACGCGAAAGGCCTGCAGTTTACTAAATATTAATTGATTTCGAATGAATCGAATTTGAAATCCTAAACATGGCGAAATTTACCGCTTTTTCGCCTGTCCCACTTGCGGTTTTGCTCAAACAAAATTTCATAACTTTGGACGTAGTAGACAGCGTATTAATACAAAACGTATACCGTTGCTAAGCGCGTTTATTAGAGCATAGACTAAAATATTTGAAAAAATAAATACATTAATAATTAAAACCTGGAAAGTCTTTTCGTAGATGTCCCACGTACGACCGTTTTTGTAATGACTCATGGAAACCCCCTTGAATCTGGTTTTTCTATCGGCCTACCGTCATATTTACGTTAGGATACCAAAGCATGTTAGTTGGGTTTCGACCGCCAAAAGAAGTAGGCGCAGAGCCCGTATATTTGATGGAGGAAACAGGGTAAATCTCTTTTTGATGTATTTTGGTACGGTTATCACGACATTTGTATGGGCGTTTCTTTATTGATTACGAATGAAATAAAAATCTGTGTATCTTAATAATCAATATGGGATAAGTAAGAATTTCGTGTTAGTCAATGAGTAAAACGAGTAAGTATGTAAGTTAGGTTGGCGAAAAACCATTTTTGTCGGCATTTGTATGGCGACATTTGAACGGTTATTTTGTCCATACAAATGTCGAATGTAGCATACAAATGTCGGTTAAAATCAAAATCTGAATGAAATAGGAAATATTATTTCCATGTCCATTAATATTAACTTTTTTGTTTTTTTTTGTAACTAGTGATCCTCTCCGTGCTTCGCATGAATTACGGCACACAGAGAGAGACTATACATATAAATTATAATACTAAACCCACCCCTAAAAATCCAGCTAAAGGTTAGTGAAAACCACATCAAAATTGGCCCATAAGTGAAATTTTTATAGCACTATAATTATACTTACATTGCTACGTTATTAAAGGTTGGATATCAAGTTTTGTTATAGTATATCCTGTAGCATTACCGCTACAAATCACTACGTCTTATATCGTCAAATATCGCATTTTTATTAACTTTCTCTAATCTTTAATCGGTATTATTCTATGACCCTAAGTGTGGTCGGTTGCATTTAGAACTAATTGTATCACCTTTTTAGATGGAGCTCTATCTTATATGTGTGTTGTTCCGGGGTTATTGGTGCATTTTAGGTAATACACCAGCAACCGTGGATTATTTACTTTATATTGCACTATGCTTCGTACTCTGCCACTAGTCTTTAAAATTCTAAACTGTTCTCTTTGATCATTTCTTTTGGCCACTAGAGATACAACCCAAGCTGTTGTTTCGGCAATTTCAACCTCTAGATTTACTTGTGGTATGCTTCCGTAAGCCTTAGAGGATGCGCTGATTGTTAATCAAACAGCTATCATTTAAGGGGTGAGTTTTTTTTTCATACCTATGCATGCAGTGTGATTGTTACGACCCTATTTAAATCTTATCATGTGTTTGTTCTTATTAATTCAATAATATTTTCAATACGAAGTGAGCTTTAGATATTAAATTGTTATTAATATATATATTTAAATTATTTCGTTTGCATTTCTTTAATTAATAATAGATTAAATTGTCTCCTGTGCTGATGACGTCTGGAGGATCATCCTAGAAGCGGATTTTTTTTTTGTAGCCCTTCGAAATGGCGCTCGAAGGTAATTGATTCTTTTATTATATTTCATAATATATTTCAATCATATTTTTTTTCGGTAATTGATGAGATTGGTCTTTGAGACCAATATTTTTAACCTCTTTCTACTAATCCTCTCTGTTGTGTTTTAGCACTTGGTGCCCGACGTTATTCCTGATGTGTAGCGGCTCTTTGTTCTCTGTGTTCTTTTCCACGGACTGCTACCGACGCCACGAAGTTAACACTAAGCTATTGAAGTAAATTTCATGTTGTGTTGTATTGAATTGTGTGTCATTAAGAAATATATGTATTGCTAAATCACTCTCTTTAAACCGTGTTTTATTTAATTTAAATAAACTTGTTCTTTGTGTTTTAATGAACCTTATATTGTCTGTTGCGTTTAATTCACGTAGGGCCTTTCTAAGGTAAGTCTTGTAGTGTCATAATTGAAGTTGTTTCCTTTTTTATGTATTCTTGTGTTACATTCCAGAGAATCGTCAAGGTTTAGCAGTTTGTCAAATCATAACATTTTGTTTCTGCGCTTTATCATTTTGTCCCCTTATTTAGCCTTTTAGAATAGAATAGAATAGAATAACTTTATTTCAGACAACAAGGTCCATATTTACAAATACCTTACAGACTTACATACATATCAATATATAACATAAAATGAACACGACTACTAATAAATTTTCGCGGTGTCTGCTAGACGGCGACCACGAAATCGCCGAAATATGACACCCCTCGGCCAGAATTCCTCCTTTAAAAAGGTCGACAAATCGTTGGTCGGTACTCTCACCACAAATGACTTAAAATTAACCTTGTGGCGAGGTTCTAACCACTCGACCCTAAGAGTAAACCCGGTCTTAACTCGTACGTCTTCGAGATCTTTTGCCTCCGTAGAGTAATGTAATCGGGACACGTACAACTGCGTCGTGGTCCGGCCGGTGCGGCGCCGCACAGGTTCCTCGGAGCAGGCTTCTTCTTCCTCTCCACCCGGGTAAAACCATCCTTGTCCTGCTTAGGACATGTCCTGGCGTCGCTTTTGTCTATTATGGAGTCGACTGACCGGCCTTATTCTGCTTTGATTACTCCTCAACGTTTGACTCCTGTTAAGCACCCTGAAGAAATCTTTGACAGTGGGAATGCGATCGAACCTACACCGTTGCCTGGTTATACGAATCGTCGTTGTTTGAAGCAGGAGTCCCAAAGCAAGTGGGGTATCACATTCGACGGTCTTTCTTGCGTTAGACATTTTTTTCATCGCGTAGAAGAAGAGCCGGTGGCAAGAGATGTCGCGTATGTTTATGTAGTACTACGTTTTCACGAACTACTTTCGGATAGTGCTCTCAAGTATTTTAGGTCGATCAAGTGTCCTGGGTTTTCTTATAATGAATTTAAGGGCGCTTTCTTAGGTACCTTCGATATAATTGACTTTGACTTCAAAGTTGAACGTCAGCTACGTCAGTTGCGACACTTGCGACAGGAAGCAAACCAGTCTGAAAGGGAATTCATCATCTCAGCTCGGGATCTTAATGAAATATTTTGTAACCCCATTCAAGATATCGATTTGTTTACTTTCGTCAAATACGGTCTGCATCCCCGCTGTCAACGCTGTTTGGCTATGAATTTGATTATCGATATAGACGCGCTCCTACACATAACCTCAAATTTTAAAGCCTTTCAGCCACAACGTAGCGTTTGTGCCGTTTGTTCTTCTGCACCTGTGGCTACTATTTCACAGCAATTACCGCCTGTATGTTTAAAGTGTAATGCTTCAGGACATCAATACCGCGCGTACCTCACCATCCCCGGTACCTTATGCTTCAATTGTTAACGACCAAGTGTCATCACACGCGACTGCGTGAATTACAATCCCCAAAAAAACCCATAAATGCATCAGCATGTACATCCAATTCATCACCTGTCATTGTAACAAATTCGCTGAACAATCGATTATTCCTCGGATTAACTTTATCTAATTCTCGTATCAAAGCTTTACTAAATAGTGCAGTGATGCACAGGTTTCCGTTGTCGATTTTTCATTATTAAGTAAGTTGGAAATTCCTTTTAACTCCCATTGGCAAGTACTGTCATTTCAGCTGATACTCGTAGCTCACCTATTGAGATAATTGGCAGTGTTGACATCCCTATTTTTTTAGAGGAATGTGGGTATAACATCCTTGTCTTGTTAGTAAGAATTTACCAACTCAGTTAATTCTAGGTATCCAGTTCTAGATCTATTTTGGATTAACAGCTCTAATAACTCGTGCCTTTGAAAGCAGTGATTCTGATACTCTTTTTGTTCCATCCGTCGAAAGCTATAACAAACCTTGTATAGGTTGTTTAGAAACCCGTTATATACATCCTCATTGGACCTTGTCTCCAGAACAGGAACCTAGGTTGCAGTCGGTCATTGAGCAGTTTGGTGATATTTCATCTGATCAGAAAGGTTTAGGGTGTACGTCTTGGCTGTACCATAAGAATGTCACTGAAGGCCCCCCAATTAGACAGAGGTATTACCCTCTCTCTCCCCTTAAAATGAAGATCCTTAACGAGGAGATTGACAAGATGCTAGAAATGGGAGTCATTCGTCCGTCCAGGCAACCTTCGGCGAGTCTTGTTGTCGTAAGGACTTTAGGAGTCACTTACGTCTCATACTGAAGGTTCATGATCGTTTTAAGGAAGCTGGTTTGACTGTCAGCTTGAACAAGTGCGACTTATACAAAGCTGAGGTAAAGTACCTTGGTTATATTGTAAATGAACGTGGGTTACAAACTGATCCAAAGAAGCTCGATGCTATCTATGAGTATCCGGTTCCGACAACTGCCAAAGCTCTCAGAGGTTTTATTGGTATGGCTTCTTATTACCGTCGCTTCGTAGATAATATCTCGAAAATCAACGCACCTCTAACTGCGTTAATTGGTAAAAGGAAGGGGATCCTATTAAGTGAAATGACTCTGCCAACTCGGCTTTTCTCAAGTTGAAGGCTGCGATTTAGTACCGGTTTGGTAACCAAAATTTCGTATCCAGCTACAGAATTACATTAAAATTAAAGGTGGTTACGAAATGTTGGTTACCAAACGGTACTAAACCAAGGCTGCCCTCATGAAGTCACCTATCATGTCGAGTCCTGATTTTACACGTCCTTTTATTTTTCAATGCGACGAAAATCTATCTGGCCTTGTTTCAGTGCTCGTTCAGGAGATCGATGGTGTAAGTATCCTTAGGAAAGAGTTAGGCTTTATCCCAGGACTGTTAATGCGCCAATCGATTTGCTCTCTATGCATCTCATTGTACCTCTTCCTTCCACTTATTATGGTTCCGTTATATTTTAACTATGGTGGACATATTTACCAAGTTCGTCTGGTTATTACCATACACCTCAAAATATCCTTTGTGTTAATGCAACGGTTTTGCACAGTTCAGAATTGGCAAGGTTTTGTCGAATTAAGTATCACGTTCCTGGTCCAATTTTTACACCCTACTATTCGCCTCAAGCTATAGTCGTTGAAAGATACAATCAAAGCGTGATTACTAATTTAAGTATTTTACTAGCTGATGACGATTGCAATTCGGCTAAGATGCTTTCTAAAGTTCTCTCTTCTTCTTGCGACTTCATAATTATACTCCTAATATATGGGCGCGAAGCACTCTAATGTCATGAGTGCAATAATATTCAGACTGTGGACCCAGGCGTGGAACACAGTCGGAATGAACGCGCTGCTTCTCTTGAGAAACTTCAGGAGGTATATGCTAAAGTTTCAGACGCTATCGCTTTTCAACGGAACGCGGTCAGATTTTTATCGATATAGGGTGCAAGTTCTTTATCAACCCGGTGATATAGTTTGGAGGCAAAATTTCGCTAGTTCGGAGCAAGATGAGTTTCTCGGTGGAAAGTTCGCTCCGCGTTTTGTTAAGTATACAGTCGTCCGTATTATTTCCCCTCAAGTTTTAGAGTTGGCTGATACCGAATCATCTCATACCGGCGTTTACCACGTCAAGGATGTCCTTAAAAGTTGATTATATTTAATATTATTTTATTTTGTCTTCCTTGGTGTATTTGTTTCTCTTTCCGTTTTAATATTTTTTCTAAATTCTAAAGGACTTATAATCGTCAACATCTTCCCTTTTTTGGTCAATTTTTCGGTCTCCAATCCCTACTGTTTCAGTTTACTTGTGAAAGTCCCGGCCATAATAGGTACTCCCTAGGGATCTGTGTCATCCTCTGCTATTATGCCCCGGACCTTCTCAAGTCAGAAATGAAGTCAAATTTTTCGAGAATTTCCCGGCTATAAAAGGTATTCCATGGGCGATCTGTGTCATCTTCTGCCATTATACCCCGGACATTCTGAAGTCTGACTTTTTTTTTTCGCTCGAGGAAACCTTGATTTTTCGACACCGCTTCGGAGACATGAGGCGTCGTAGATCGGTTGTGTACGACGCTACGAAAACAGTAACGGTAGGCAATAGATGGAGGAGTCATGTGGACTCCAGGGCTTGAGTTACAAGAAGTAAGTCACCACGCACGCGGTAACATTATTGTTTTTCAGGTTTGTTACACAAAGTTTGTCATCTTCATGCTCACGGGAACGTTGTTTCGGTATTTATTATTTTTCCGCAGACGACTTACGTTGGTGGTGATTAAACTCGGATGTCACTTGCACTCAATCTTTTATCTAATTACACCAGTCATTTGTTTGTTATCTCGTATTACAACCGTCGCATACTCGTAGTTACATTTGATTTACTATGTTACATTAGTTTTGATACTTGTTAGTTTGGCTCCATTTATTTTCAGGTTGTTTTGGTTGTTGTCGGGCTATATTACTGAATCAACGGTTAGGTAGTTTGCGCGAACTGCTTAGTTAGTGATTATGGTATTGTAGCGGGTTGTTGGCATTTTAAACTTTGCGCACATAGTATGCCTCAGTTTAGGAGTTAATTTCCTACTGGAATTCATGAGTTGAGTATTTATTGGTGATTTTACTTGTTTGATAACTTAGGGCACAAAATTGCCACAGTTTAGATGTTTGCGTCTTTGTTATTTTATTTAGGTTTTTTTTTTGGTACTTCGCGTATTAGGTCATTCTTAACGTTAGGTCTTAATAATTATTTCAAACTCCGCCGTAAATATTTATTATGGTTATCGTTAGTAACCGGTTATGGTTACTTTCTTGTTGTTGTTTAGGTTAAGTTACGTTAGTAATGATCATAGGTTAATTTAGTCTAGTCTCAAGATTATTTAGGTTAGCTGTACTTTGAAACAAACTTGGTGTACAGGGTTATATTGTCCCATGTTATATTCTTTTATGTAAACGTAATTATAGTAGTCAATGATTGATGTTGATAACATTATAATTGACCTTGATGCTACAGGGTGTTATTTTTTGGGGTTACAGGTCTTTATAATTGTTGTCTTAGGCTATGGTGTTTGATTATGATTAAATATAGGGTTGTCACTTAAGGTCCGTTTAGGGTTGTCTCTTTTGGATTATTTTACTCTGGTTGGAAGATAATTGTAGCATTCCCTCTACAAATCGCTACGATTAGCGTCAAATATCGCATGTTTATTTCGCCTCATTTTCAGGTGCTTGACCTTTTTGGTTTTGACTCATTGGCCGGTTGTGTCAGTGGTTTGTATTTTGATTTTAAATTTTGAATGTTTTAGTAACAATTCGTTCGGCGAAGAAGAAATTTAGCAATTTCGAGCATTCTGTGTCGAGATATCGTGATGATGATGAGGGGAGACGCCCGGCCGGAGCAGGCGGCGGTCGATCGATACATTGGTAACTTACGTTATCTACAAACCACTCTGTGGTTTGGCAGAAGAATATATGTAGATATTTAGTTGTAAGCAAGATCTGTGAATAAAAGTATTATTATTATTATTACTCTCTGCCATGGAATTGCCCAACCCGTGTTTTCAAAAATCGTGTTGGTTAAAATAAGTGTATAATAATAAAGAATAAGTCAACTGAACATTTATTATAATATTAATAACCATATTCATTTATTAACTTTTTTACTTCTTAATAATAATAATAATAATAATAATTCTTTATTTCAGACACTTCAAGTCCATAAAATATTACATAAATGTCAGGTAGGCACATTAAACACTAAATTAATTTACAATTAAAATCAGAACTACATATTGACTTAAATTAAAACACAATAAATAAGTTTAAAATAAATATACACATTTTCTGTTCAAGTGAGCCATAGAACAATGGTTCACATATAGACAGTCAATCCTACCAGCTATCATGCTCATGATGCTGTTGGCGCTGCCCCGCACCTAAATTAATACATCAATTTAATAATTAAATTAAATAAACAATTCTTTTCTCAAACATGCTCGGAAAGGACGGTTTTCCGATTGAAATACAAGGACGGAAAATGCCTCTTTTTACTCCTAGGAGTAAAAAAACCATAATTATGAAAACACTTTCCGTCTATGTCCATATTGTTTTGTCAAAAGTGCTCTCTATTGCGTATAAAATCGAAAGGACCATGAAAAAAATCCCGTACACCCAACTTGTGGGAGCGCAGTGAGAGGCGGCGGCGCGGCGGGGCTCTGCGGAGCGGCGGCGGCGGGCGGCGGCTCGTTGTGCGTGAAACTTTCTTAACTACGAGTAAATACTCGTATGACGCAAACAAACATTTTCTCCGAATTTGTCAAAGGTTTTTAGAAATACTTATAATCATGTATTTGTATCATTTCCTCGCATTGTTTGAGAAAAGCATTATGTATGCCTCGGCGGAAACGAGGATTTCCTGACTCGTATTTTAGCAGGCCTCGCTATTGCTCGGCCTGCTAACCACCTCGTCAGGCCCTTACTTCCCGCGCCTAGGCAACAATGTACTATTATTTCCTTGTTTATTTTGCATTTGCACTGTTAGGGTATTGCAAAAAATAGGTAAAATATGAAAATTAAGTTTATGCATGTGGTCGCCGGGTTAGAATAGTACCACTCCTTGACTTCCCGTGGATGTCGTAAGAGGCGACTAAGGGAATAAAGGCTTGTAGTACTGTTAGGCGATGGGCTTGCAACCTGTCACTAATACGCTGGTAAACATCTTAGCCTAATTGTGATAAATTTGGTTACTGAATTATCACCAAGTTTTTAAAGTTGTAGGTAATTCTGTAGCTTGCCTACCCCAGTTTACCCCACCCTTATTAAGAGACTTAGTTATTATTAAGTAAGGATAAGTAAGTATAAAGATCAGTTTTGTTATTGTAATATTATTAAAGTAGTAACATATTATGTTTATTAAATAATTGTTAAGTTATTATTAAAATTCCTAAAATAGACTTAAAAATAAAATAAACTAAAGTATAACTTCTAAGGTTTCGTGTGTACTTATAATATAATATTATACAAAAAAATCGTAACCGTCACCCTAAAAAACAATCATTATCTAACTTAACCAAACAAATCGATGTGCGTTAAAACTTTATTCATGTTTGACTATTTGTATTTTCCATGTATGTACCTATTACAGTTGTTATTTTCCCGGTTTGACGAATAATTTCGATTTATCGATTTTCCTTTTAGCCCAAAAGGCCTGTATTCCACTGGGGAAAACCATATTACTTTTGGTTTGTTACTTATTGTCAACGTTACTATAGCTCTTATTTTGGTCCTTGACGGTATTGGGGCCGAATTCAAAACAGTACGATAACATGTAAAAGACATTTTGGTCATCTTAAATTGCTATGTAGGTTAGGTATAATATATATTTTAAAAAAACGAAATTTTTGATCAAGTTGACATTGTAACTCTTCGGAATTATAAAGTGTACCCGTAGTTCAAAACACCGGATTTGGGCTTGTTTCACCGATGTTGGTCGGGATTTCGGGGTAAACAGAGTTTCGATTTTCAGGGCGAGTTGAAGTCGGGTTTCCGTCAGAGTATGTAGAGTTTGCATTCATGTAAGGGTAAGAAGACAAAGCTCCGCTGGCTGGACCTTAACTCTACGGGGGAAGTAGTTAGGGTTACATTGTGCAGAGATTCTTGGTTGATGGGGTAAGCTGGGTCCATATCGTCCATTTACTTTCTCAACCTCTTATCTGATCGAATATTTTGATAGGAAAGTAGTCTTTATAAACCTTGAAATATGAGTGTTTTTTCTACCTAAATATTCATAATATATAAGAGGAAAGTAAAGGGCTGATTCAGGATACACGTTAACCTGTCTTCTTTATTGAAGTCTGGATTGGTTCAGTAGTAATGTTCTGCTTCAGACGGGCTCAAAGGGTTTGTGTTCTGTTCCCGGTTGGCTTTACGGCGTTTGTAATCATCCTTTAGGCATCCTTTGTAACAATACCAGCAACATGTAATAAGGCGAATCGTAAGCTGGAATAAACATTATGTTAATACATTAAGGGACAGTGCTAAAGAAATTAACCTAGTCCCAAAGTAAACTTTTTACGAATATGACTTAGGAAAAATACTTGCGCCCATAACACAAATATTATAATTAGTATGGAATAGAACCCAGGACCGCTAGCTTCGTAGGCAGAGTCACTACCGACTTGGCTAAACGGGTCGCACAAAAAACTCACTTTATGCAGAGAAATACATACCTAAATACATAGAAAACTCCTATTTAAGATTGATTTTATTTCTGAGTGTGCGTCAATACAATGGGAAATATTTTTATCAACCTAATAAAAAAAAAATTAGCTCTCATTACACAAATTGTTGCCCATAACGGAAACAATAATGTAATTATCACGCACAATCACTTTTTTACCCCAAACGCAAAACGAGGGTTAAATCGAAGGTGTGAAATGTAAAATTACAAACCAATTGTGGCATTATCTATGAAAAGGGACCTTTATCGATGGCGCTTATGCCGCACTGCGTCACGCGAAGTTGTATTTATATCGGAGCATCGTTAATAATGGCGGAAGCGCCATCGGCAATAAGGTCCCTTTTCATAGATAACGTCGCAATTTAACAATACCATTTTAAATCCATCAAGCCCCTTAGAGAATTACAGGAGTAGGTCTCATTCCGAACGCATTGAATAGTGCCTTGATCTTTAATTTAATTGAAGTGACTCATTCACATAATGCCTAAATTCCAAATTGGCTCATTCTTGAAGTACCCGTAGAGACTTTGAATCACAGTGACTGATTTTCAAAGTGCCTAAACACAGCTCATGCGGCTGAATATTAGAATAACTTTAATCTGATTCTCAGAATTTCCAGTGAATTAGTCCTGAAAGAATATCAATCGACTTGTTAAAATTTTACGCGTTTTCGGATTTGGTAATTTCAAATTTAGGGTGTTTTGGAATGAAGGTGATAAAAATTATGGTCACATTAGGAATGTGGTATTTATTTTAGTACCGGGCAAAGAGGATATGACATCATTTTTTCAGAGTTTTTTTTACAAGTTTAATAATGTAATCTAACTATGCCAAATTACAGTTGTGTAGTAACTTACCAAAGGTCTCAGAGTTAAACCGCGGACAAAGGGACAGACGAACGCGGCGAAACTATTAAAACGTGTAATTCAGTATTTAGACATTATGATACAAAATTGTTTCTGAGTCTCTAAGTTACAAATCGTCAATTTCGAGATCTAGACATTTTGGTAACCGGGTATTATGAAATTAAATTGTAATTAAACCTACTCAACACATTTTTCAAAACAATTTTGTAGCTCCGCTACACTATCGGCGATAACAGACGATTACGGGCGAGCACGATAGTGTGGAGGGCATACTCGGCTGTATTTGCCGATCATCGTCTATGACCGCCTGCGACCCGTGATTTGTCGGTTTTTCGGGCACGCATTAAAGGGAATCTTGAACGCTTGCCGTTAAATTACTACGGGCGATAATGTGGATGCTCGCACGATGATCGTGCCGATTATAGACGATCACACCATCAACGATCATCGCCGATAGTGTAGAGGAGCCATTAATGATTATCATGGCGATCACTTATTTGCGAGCTGATTAAACGGCTCGACTGATTTTCATGAAACCTAGCTAAAACCGTCCCGATTGAACTAGCTTCCTTAAAAAAAAACGCATTGAAATCGGTATATCTGTTTGGGGTCTACGATGACAAAGACAGACATAGAGATACTCGATCAGGAACACAGATACACACATACAAACGGCAATCTTAAAACACCCATCTTTTTGGCAATTGAAAATAGACAGACAGCAAATATTACGCTTGTTTTTGGGCGATCGAATGCAAAATTTTGTTTTTTTTTTGGTAAATCAACCGTATCCCCTTGTTACACAGTGAGTTCTGTATTGAGAGGTCCACAGACATCCTGGAAGCCTTTGATTTTTCTAAAAATCCAGCCTAAGTTAAAAACAAAAACTCACCAATACTAATTTTGCCGCAGAACTCATATTTTTCGGGTCGTTACCTCGTTATCGTCGTTGTCCGTTGTACTTAGTTCAATAGCCAATAGGAACTGTTAAAATAATGTTGTAATTATTCAAGAGCTACTGATGACGCACAGGTAAACGTGTGATACCTACTATTACACGAGTGGATTAGCGCGGATGTGACCAAAAATGAACAGGAAACGTTGCATGGTTATTTACGATAAAACAACAATAATTAGCAATAACAGATGACGTCCGCTTCTAAATTCATGGTAGGCAGATCAGCTACGTGATTATTTTCTGAAAAGACTCACTTTTTAATTAACTAACAATTAATCCACAAACCAAATTTAAAATAAAGGCTTATTCAGACTCAATAATAGTAATAACAAATCATAAGCAAATAGTTTAGTTCAGTTTATTTATTCATCAATGTAATATTACAATTACGTAATTACATTATAGAATAGCGTCAACATAATAGAATAATTATTTATTTATTTGACATGCCAACATCACTTAAGTATACATTACAAATTGAAGTAGATACATAATATAGACAGTGCATATTCAAGTTTATGCGCCAATAACAGGCACGCGCCAGCAATCATACTACAGTCTATTACCACTTTTAAAGCTAAAACAACTAGTCTTGAATAGGAACAATAAAAAATTACATTCTAAAAATAATATGAAATATTAATAAATAAGCGAAAAGGGTTAAAAAACATTGATTAAACACATTGTAGAAGAAATAACATGCTAGAAATAATTTGAATATTTGTAAAATAAAAGAATCACGAGGTTAATAAGGATCAAGCATTTTACGCCTTAGGACAGGCATGGAGTCATAAAAGATGTCAATAACAAAATATTTAGCTAAGGCCTGATCGTTATCGTGGAGTAATAACTCCACCGACAAGAGCCTAGCTCTTAAATGATGATGAACCCTAGTTCAATAGACCGGAGTTGGACTTGTTTTGCCAATGATGGTCGGGTTTTGGAGGTAAACTGAGTTTAGATTTTAAGGGCAAGTTGAAGTCGGGTTTCTGTCAGAAAATGTAGAGTTTGAATTCATGTAAGGGTAAGAAGACAAAGCTCCCCTGGCCTGAACCGGACTTTCTGCAGGGCAAATAGCCGGGTTTACATTGTGAACAGATTCTTGGTTCACGGGGCAACTTGGGTCTATATTCAAGTAACACGTTATACTGGCTTCTTTAACTGGAGTCGGGCTTGGTTCAGTTTTGGGTTCAGTCGGGTTCAAAGGGTTTACAGGGTTTGGGTACACAGGGTAAGTCAAATTTGGGTATACGCTAGAGTACGCATTCGTGTTAATGTTAGGGCTAGTCGGGCTTGCTTCAGGATTTGTAGTTGGGTCTGTAGTGTAAACCATGTCCAATTCGGGATCGGAGATATGAGATTTGCAAAAGTATTTACGGCAACAGGAGCTACAACCCCCAATAATGGCACTCCCAATCTGAAATAAAGATGTTTAATTAGTCCAAAAAAACTGCCAACTGAAGTTCTACTTGATTCTGCAAAGCCATCCCGTGGATGACAGAGGTTTTAAAACAAGTGTGATAGCTATCTCAAGATTCGTTGTAATTAATTGATAATGTTTCAGACGTGATTCACTGCCTAGGTATGTTGACGCAACCTTATTCATCATCACTAATTTTAAGAGCGTAGCTCTTGTCGGTGTAATTCTCTCCACTTATTTCTATTTTGTTCTAGGTTCTTCATCTCTTGGTATCCGCTTGCTCCTACTCTTTCATGAATCTCTCTGACAATAATCCTTCCATCTGCCCTCCATTATGTTTATTATAAAGCTATCGTGTCTAAATATGTGTCCCATCATTGTTCCTTTTCTTTTATCTATTGCGTGAATGATTTCATTTCCCTCTTATCTTTTACTCTAGTGTAAACTTCTTCATTAGTGATTTTCTCCGCCTAGCTAATTTTTCCAAATTTTTTTCAATCTTATTATGCAACTAAATTCAAATTCAAATTAAGAAGCGCCTTGGTGGATTGACTGGTATCTATTGAATAGTTAAAAACCCTCGATTTAATGGTGACCCCTACTAACAGAGCTCATAGCTCCTAAACCACTCCATAAATAATCATGACACTGTGGGGTGTAAAGAAGGTTGTCATATTACACCGTAAATATAAATTTAATGTATTTTGTACCTTTGTTTCATCAAAAAACTTTTGACAAATTCTTACTTTACAAACAATTTTTCGTATAATTTCATTTATAAGGTCTGTTCATCCTTACTTGTCTTATATATTAAACAACTTTCTAACCTCAAAATGTTTTTTTTTTTGGCTAAAACAGCTATTTTAAACAAAATAAAGCAGTCACAGACATAGCCAAGTGATGTCCAAAATGTTAACTCGGTTTACTTTATTTACGATAAAAAACGCTGTTTTAGCCTAAAAAGGTTAATTTTGAGGTTAGAAAGTTGTTTACTATTATAAGACAAGTAAGGATGATCAGACCTTAAATTGCCAACAAGAACCGAACAGACTAGCGACCCGCGCTCGCTTCGCTTCGGTTTACTTATGTGAGTTTTCTGTAATATCCATACAAAAACCACCATTTATTATATCTAAAAACTTTTCCCTCGAATTACTCTACCATTCCATTAAAAGTCCATTAAAATCTGTTGCGCAGTTTAGAAGATCTAAGCGAACAGACGGTGGAAGCGACTTTGCTTTATACTATGTAAAGATTTATTTATTCATATTATTTGGTGGTCACTGGAAAAGTCCGTACCGTGTAATAACTCTTTTTAGTAAATAAAGTTTATTCTTATTCTTATTCATACCAAAAAAAAAAAACTTTTACTGGATCAAGCACATCCCCTCCTGTTACCCCTCCTGTTATACAGGGTATCCCATACATTCGGCTAACCCATATATGCCCAGAACTATTTTTGGTGTCAAACGGTGGTTGGTTCAAAAATGAAGACTCTAATTGAAGATATGGGGTGTGATGGGAAGGGTGTTTTTTTTAATGAGTCGAAAACGACCCATTGGGCACATATGGGTTAAGTTACTAACAAAAACTCACCACATACAATGTCCAGGTCGGAAACGGTGTTTGGTAATGATAATCCATTCTTGGTGGTTCGTTCATAATTAACCGTTGTAATTTAAAAGCCAATTAAAACTGTTTTAAATACTGCTTCAATAATTTAAGTATCCTTAACGACGCACTTGTGAGCGTGTGTAATACAAGTGGTTTAGTACGTATGAGTTTAAAAATAAACAGGAAAATGTGCATAGGTATTTACAATAATTTTATTACTCTATTACTATGAAACATTTAATAAGAACCGATGAGGTCATTCGCATCTTATTTCTGGACTCCGCCAATACGGTATATAGGTGTCGTGTTCTTGTGGCCCGAAAAATTCCTGCCCTAACTTCAGTAGAGCTAATTTTACTGACCATTAATGCATGAACCTGAAATGTTAATTTTCCTAATTGTTTATTAGCCCTTATTATAGAATACCAGTTTTTAATTATATTATAAATAAACTTAATTACGATTTTACAGAGTCTATAGTAGACTCAAAAGGTGTAAAATTCAACTCAAAAAAAGATTTAGTTAATGCTATGAATGCTAGATTTGTGAGTGCTGCCGCCGCATGTGGCGCCCCCTGCGCCGACCTGTCTCGTATGCGAGAGGCGCTGTGTGCGGCGCGCGCGCCTGCCGACCGCTCCATGAGACTCACTCTGTTTACTTGTGATGAGGTATATCGCATAATCGCAACGCGTATACCGCACAAACCAACGAAATATGTATACGGGGTCTCTATGGAGTTGCTGCATACGGTCGTTGGCACTATCACTCCTGTCCTAGTAAAGTTGTATAATGTATGTATGTATGTATGTAAATACTTTATTGTACAAACGGGAAAATAACAAACAACAAAATAGACAGAAGCACAAAAGGTATGTACAAAGGCGAACTTATCCCTTTAAGGGATCTCTTCCAGTTAACCTTTGAGCGATTGGGAAAAGTTTGAAAAAATAAATAGCCAAACGTACAACAATGAAAGGGACTAGATGTTTCATAATTACGTTAATATTAAATAACCAATTTAAAGTAATACTTAATAATACTTGCCTTACGGAGGGATCTTTCCCAAAAGCATTAAAAGTCAGCAAGATCTCTCCTCTTTTCAAAGGAAAAGGGAAAAGAGACAATATCGACGGGTACAGAGCCCTGTCTATTATACCAGCTGTTGCCAAGGTGCTGGAGAATGGCCTCAGTTCTCGACTTACGCAATACCTTACATCAATTGACGCTCTGTCCTCTCACCAGTATGCCTACCGATCCGGACGCTCAACGACAGATCTGGCGCGTGACGTGGTGCGCAAAGTCACGGAGGCCCTAGAAAGTAGACAGCAGCTCGCTGTGCTTTGCTGCGACCTTTCAAAGGCATTTGACGTAGCAGATCATAACGTTCTTGCGGCAAAGTTACTGCACTACGGCATACGTGGCAATGCTCACAGACTCCTCACAGACATTTTGCACGAGCGGTCGCAGGTCGTCATTGGTGACGGGGGGAGAACCAGGTCCGATCCGTTGACATCATCCATGGGTGTAGCACAGGGATCATCCGTGTCAATATACTCTTTTCATTATTACTCAATGACCTTCCAGATGCGATTACAGCTGTCGAAATTCTAATGTACGCCGATGATGTTGCTGGGATTGCGTCTGCCTCAGATGTCGACACGCTGGAAGAAAAACTGAGTGTTGCAGCTACGAGTACCCAGCTGTCGCGCTGGTTTGGTTTTAATGATCTGGCATTGAACCTAACAAAAACCCACTTCATTAATTTTCGCAAAGGAGGCAGAGCACAGAGGGAATTGCGGGTTAGAGCCGAGGGAATCGCTATCGAGCAAGTAGAAGTAATTTCATTTTTAGGGTTCGAAATAGACAGGAAACTGACGTGGGAATCGATAAGCTGTGTCGTCGACTAGGTTGTGCTTGTTTTGCACTGCGCAGACTGGCCCGGGTCGTGCCGCGTGACGTGGCGAGGACCTGCTATTTCGCAACCATGCACTCGCTCCTGCAATATGGTGCTGAACTGTGGGGCTGTGCTGCTGAGTGGCAGCGCGCATTTCGAGCTCAAAAAAGAGCTGTGCGATCTATTGTACAGGTGAACCAATACACGTCAGCGAAACCTTGTTTAAAGAACTTGGCATATTGACGTTACCGTCCTAAGTAATCCTGCAAGTGGCAATGTACGTGTATGTTCACCTCGACAGTTATAAAAAGCGCGGGGATATCTCGGTTCGCTTATTGCGCGATCCGTATAGACTCCTACCGGTGCAGCGGTGACTCGCGAAGTCCGACAAAGTAACCCACGTGATGGGCCCGTCGGACTTTAACCGCTCCCTGATACTATCACCTCGGCGCCCTCCCTGAACTCTTTTAAGAGAAAACTCAAAGATTGGCTTCTCGAGCACACTTTTTACAGTTTCAATGAGTTCCTTGCATTAAACATGGATAATGGCGGTTAGAGCTCAAGACCCACATATTATAATGATATATTGAATAATTGCATTATTATTAGGTATAAAAAATTATAAAATGGTCTTATTATATTATTATTATTGTTTTCTTTTAAGTAAGAAATTGTTTTACGATTATACAAATAAGCTGACATGTAATATAAAATTTATGAATAAAATTTGATTATGATTATTATAATTATTAATTACTAGCTGTACCCTCGACTTCGTACGCGTGAAAGCCACAACAACATTCTGTCTAGAGCATCCCAGGGTTTCCTTGAGTACCATTCCGGTGCGTCATGCATGAGATTTGCAATAGGGAATGCAATTTAACCGGTTATTAACCGTTTTCGTATGAAAATAACCGGTTAATACCGGTTATAACCGGTTGTTTGTATTCCCTAATTTGCAATCAATCATTGATTTAGTTGAATCGTTTTCCAGAAGGACTCGTATCCATCTAAAGTCCAAGAGGTAATCGTTTTTAACACACCTTTTAATGGGTTCCGTAGCCAAAATGATAAAAACGGTAACTTTACAGGTTCGTGTTGACCGTCCTGTCCGTCCGTCCGTTTGTCATGGGCATTTAATTAAAAAGTACCAGATGTATATTGATAAAATTTGAAGTATTAGGTATCCTGTATAAGGTACTTATTTCGGTAGATCTAACATACATAATGTAACAGAAACTGATATTTTTTTCAGCAAACATTAACGGATGGTACTTATTTCGATAGTTCTTTTAAGCTGAAACTTTCAGGCTTCCACGTAATTTTTTGACTAAGGGAATATTTTTGGAAATAATCGCTCCGTATGTTGCAAAAATTGTGTCCCCTCTCCTTTATATTTCAAACCGTATATATATATATATTCTCCAGTTAGTTATTTTAATTATCGTTCCTGACGTAGAGACCTCGTCATGTTATTCTCCTAGTCACTATTTTTAATTTAAGTAATTTAGCTTACATTTGTAATGATTTTATTTGTGTTAATTTTAAAATATTTATTTGCTTATTACTTGTCATGTAACTACAAATGACCATCTGGGGCACGATTTATAAAGCTACAAGTTACAATTTTACAGGTCTAAACTGGCAACACTGCTCAAATAACTCGTCGTCATTGGTCGAGGTTGTGTCATATGGAAACTTGTAACCTGTAAATTGTAATTTGTAGCTTTATAAAACAGGCCCCTGCTGTCCAAAGCGCTAGTAGATTCACTCCATGTTACCGACGTGTAAAAGAGCCCTCATGTGGCCAATTTACTGAATAAATATTTTGAACTTTCAATTTAAATTTGTTATTAATCATACCAAATTTTATACTCGCAGGTATGTTTTACCGTGTTAACTATAAAAAAACGAATCTTATATTATAATTATTCACTTTTTGTTTTCTAACCATTTTTATTGTTACGTATACATGTGGTTGTTCTCTTGTTATCTACACAGTGCCGGATTAGCCATTAAGCAAAGTAAGCAGCTGCTTAGGGCATCACGAGTCAGGGGGCACCAAAATCTCCGATCAAAAATCAGAATTTTTTTTTGCTTGGAAAATACAGTATAATTGATAGATTATATACCTGATTATACACAGAAAAAATACAAAGATGACAGAGGCGAACTCATCCCTATGGGTTGTGGCCCCTGGCTCTTTTCCGCAACTCGACGACTTAAAAATGCGCCTATTTTGCGTGAAATTCCGTTAACCTATGGGTGATTGAGAAGAAAAGTAATTGAATATCATGTGAAGTGTAGATATTTTTCCTTGGGTAGAAGAACGGCAAACGAAAGTATAGTTTAACTACGAAATCTTAAGGGAGGCCTTTGGGTATGTAATAGCTAGGGTCACAGGGGGCACCACACACGAAAATGCTTAGGGCACCACGGAAGCTTAATCCGGCACTGTTGGTGTAGCGCGGCGTGTGTGCCTGCGTTGGCTGTTGTTTCTGCTATGTTTAAATACTTTGTTTCTATCGATAAGAACCTTTAATTGGCTTTTTGTTAGTAATTTAATTTCTATCTTGCTTTGTAAACTGTTGGATCTCCAATAAAACATTAAAAAAAACTTTTTTTTTATATTGGTTTGTAAATCCGCAGTAATATCTCACATAATTATGAAAAAAACCACCCACTATCTATTACGGTTTAAAAGATACAACTCTTTAAAGTTACGCTAGACGGACGGACAGCGGAGCATATGATTAGGGTCCTACCCCCTATTCCACCGTCTTGACAATGACACGTGACAGGTGACAATTCGGTATACATTGCAAAGTTAACACGCTGATACATGACTGTGTTTCATATAAGCTGCGCTAATGAACGCTGAAATGTCACCTATCACCTGTCATTGTCGGGATAGTGAAATAGGGAACCCTAAAAATAATTAATAGTTATTAAGTCTGTTTGTTACGGTTTGTTGCGGTTTTGTAGTAACCTACCTTATCACTTGTTGTGGGTCTTCACGCCGAGCAGTTTAGTCGAGAATTAAAATTAAACGTCAATAGTGAGTAAATTATTTAAACAAACAGGTGTGTAAAATGGGAAATTCGAAGAACATTACAAAACTTCTAAAAAAATTCTATGAAACTTTTGGGCTTCCTGGATTCTTCGTTGGTCTGTTGGTAAGTGAAAAACATTGTTTTATCCCCCGACACGCATAGAGGGGAGCTGTTTTAAGTACGTCAACAGGCCCACCATACAAAAAAAATTGTCAATGGAATATGAGTCTATTGTAAATATCATAGAGTCAATTTTATAATTCGATTGTCAGTTATAAAAACAAAGGAAAATCCATTTTATTTCTTTTGCAATAGATCTTTATTCCAATGGCTGGATTATGTACATTTTTGTATACGGGGCCTTACGAAGTTAACGTGTGTATATAGTTTATTTATTAATTCCAATTTCACGCACAAACTTACACCTGACTGTAAGTGGAATCCGTCCTTACGGCCACGTGGTTCGACAACGTTGTCCGACATGTCGCACGACGAGGAATTTTATTTCCTTTCTGTCCCACATGTCGGACTATGAGGAATTTTATATTCCACTTAGTTCGACCATCGGACTACGAGGATTTTTAAAATTCCACTTGGTTCGACCATCGGACCAAGAGGATTTTTAAAATTCCACTTGGTTCGACCATCGACATCGACATGTCGGACAACGTTGTCGAACCACGTGGCCGTAAGGGAATCTGTGACCCATAGACATTTTCACTCTCAAAACTACCATCTTATCTTGCAATCCTAAGACCGAAAATGCGTTGTCAACCCTGAGGACTAAAATGGAATGCTTCTGTGCTAGTAATTTCACCAGTTGTGTTATCCCCACACCGGAGCACAACTTATATAATAAGATGGTAGCAGCGATCTGGATGGACCCTGCACAAGGTTCCCCACTACTACATACATACATACCTTCACGCCTTCATTCCCAGAGTGGGGGAGGCAGAGCTACAGAATTACCTACAACTCTATAAACGTTGTTGATAATTTTGTAACCATATTTTGCACAAACAGGCTAAGATGTTTACAAGTTATATTAGTGACAGATTGCAAGCCCATCGCCTAATGGTCTCCCCACACCTATCGACGCGGAATCGGCTTTCGCCGAGTATTTTTACCACACTATTCGCATTTAGCCGATCGGCCATCTCAACGGTTGTAAACCTACGTTCAGCAGTCTCATCCTCGGTACGGCCGCAGAGATGCCCGATCGCCTGCGATTTCCTATCGC
This sequence comes from Acleris literana, assembly GCA_946894065.1. Lineage (NCBI taxonomy): Eukaryota > Metazoa > Arthropoda > Insecta > Lepidoptera > Tortricidae > Acleris > Acleris literana. The sequence continues at coordinate 746,421 of OX335687.1, forward strand.
AGCTGCTGTAAACCTACAGTCGGGTCTCGCGTGCCCCGTACTGCGGTCGAGACGTCAGATAGCCCGCGTACAGCCGTTGAGTGGGTTGAACGGATATAGCAGCGGGTGATCGACAATCGTAATCTGTTGTTGGAGACTGATTCTGTTCAGCCGTCGTCAGCTCTGTTCAGCCGTCGTCGACGCAGAACGGCTGTCGCCAGCTCTAATCGGCTCTCATACTCGTAGTAGCACTCGGCCGTGGTCGGAACTGTTCAGCCCTCGCCGCGCCGGCGCCGATCGGCGGTACTCGTCGATGTAAGAATGCAAACGCGTGCGGTGGGCTGCTAACAGCGTCGTACAGTCGCCATCAGATATATTGTAGCGGGCTAGGTACTCAAATAGTTTAAATTCGTTACTATAATTATTATGCATGTCGATCTTTGGCATGACGTATTTATGTTTTGTTTGTAATTCGAATCGACATGCATAATAATTATAGTAACGAATTTAAACTGTGTGATACAGACTTAAGGTATATTTTCCATAAATGTTCCGATCTTTATGATCACCCTGAGTGCGTAGATACCTTTGACGTTCTGCGCTTTCTGATATTTTTACCTCGTTATACGTTCCAAATTTATTGAAAAGTCGCTGCTCTTATATTTATGACAAATTGCATGTTCTGGTGTTATTGACCATAACTAGTGTAACGAATTTATTGAAAAGTAATGCTGCTCCGAAATATTTGAGTACCTCGCCCGCTACAATATATCTGATGGCGACTGTACGAATGCAAACAGCTTTACGCCAAATCGTCCTTTTCCGGTCTATAGATGTCGTTTCGCGTCGGCCGTGCCGATCGACGTCTTTTTCGCTCTTATAATAAAGAGTTTTTTGATCAGCTAACGCCGATTCCGCGTCTATAGGTGTGGGGAGACCTTAACAATACTACAAGACTTCATTACTTTAGTCACCTCTTACGACTTTCACGGAGACATGGAGTGGTACTATTCTAAGCCGGCAACCCCACCACTGAAATTACTATATAATAAATCTTTTGCTTTCAGATTTTGGTGGTTATGTTTTGTTGTTGTTGCTGCTGCTTGCCTTGTCTGTGGAACCCAAAAATAGACCTAAACCAATACGATGACGATGATGACGATGAAAGTGATGATGGCAATACTAATCACACCCAACCAACCAGTCATCGGGGTGCAGACACCAACCAGGCTCCGGTTTTGAAGGACTCCATGGTTTGACGTCATGTTACGACTCAAAGTGGCTCCAGGAACACTATGTGGCATCGTGTTGACGGTTACTTTCCTTTTTACCCCCTAACTCAGGAAGAGGGAGGGCAAAGGCTGGATATTTCTATCCTGCTTAGCTTACACTGGATGGCTTTAGTATTGGTATAGCGTGACGATGCTTTAACCCCGATGATAGTGACCCTGGCTACGAAGCTAGTGGTCCCGGGTTCGGACCTGATATGGCCAATTATCTATTAGTGTTATTACCCTAATAAATGCATGGAAAAAGTTTTCTTTGATTTGTGGGTGTTCTAGTATTCTAACCTCAGTTGGTCTCAAAGAGTGTTTTAATCCTTTATGGGAATGGGACCGATAGGCATTAAAAAAAAAATCTTAATTCTGACGATTTTCTCGCTGACTGTATATTTTATCAAAAATCTGTGAATGTCGATTGTCATCACTCAAAAAGTAGGGAAAGGTCTCCTAAGATCATTTTCACGTGGCAGCAAGGGATCTGGTAGCTGCCCTTAATGCCCCTTCTCAACTTTCCACCCTGTATGTGGGTTGCTCTTCTTTGAACTTTTTTTTGGCATAGCAATAATAATACTATGTGATGATAGGACTATGTTAGTATCTGTTCATTATTAAATTTAACAATACAAGAAACGTCCAAGGGACCAGCCGTAGCCAAGATGCCAACGCTACTAAAGTTTTTTTTCTATCCCTCTCAAAATGTGAGGGATGTCAGTTGATTCAAATGCGTTGCCAACCCTGAGGACTAAAATGGAATGCCTCTATGCTAGTAATTTCACCGGTTGTCTTATCCCCACACCGGAACACAGTAATGCGCACTCTACTGCTTGGCGGTGGGTTAAGGTCACAGCACACATATCAACTCGGAAAGGGATCAACTCCGGATCAACTCAAAGTGAAACATTGAAAAGGGAACTTTGACCTGTGTTAATACGATACATTTTTCAGTGGACGACTACTAGCTCGTGCCGAGGTGAGGCGTTGCCGTTGCGATGCCGATAAGTGTGCGTTGCAGTAGGGAGTTTCATACAAATGATACTGAACGGCTCGAGTTGATAGGGTGACGATCCCTTTCCGAGTTGATATGTGTGCTGTGATCTTTAATGGATAAGATGGTGGTAGCTATCCGGAGGGACCCTGCACAATAGGGTGTGTCATTTTTGTCAAACGGTGAAATTCGAAACGTAATACAACACAAAAGTTTCTTTTTTAAGTGTAATTAACGTTCGCATTTACAGATTTTATATTTAATGGTACTTTTGGCTCGCTCACTGACCTTGAAGTTTGGCAAAATTGGCAAAATACAAGGCTAGTTAAATCTGCATTTTTTATTTCACTGTATAATTATATACATAAACTATATTATTTAATGTTTGTCTTGTTTAAGAAAAACAAAAAAGCTGTCATGTTTTGACGTAATCAATCAATTCACATGTCTCCTAACGCACGCAGTTAAAACGTTTAATGATAAGAATGTTTGTTAGATTATTTTGTGCTATTAATGTAATTTCCCAAGCTAAAACGGTAATTGTTGGATAGGAACCCGATTAATTGGTGTTGTAAGAGTGTGTTATATTATAACTACTAGGAACTCAAATATTCATTTTGAGCTCTTAGTATGGAGATCCAAAAACTTTACCTCAATTGAGTGAGCCAAATGTCCAAAAAAACCTATATTTTTTACCAGTTTTTGTTATTTTAGTTCTTAATGCATCTTTTGATTACTATTAGATCAATAAAAAAACAAAGTTCTTATTTCCTATACTAAGGTGACACACCCTACTGCACAAGGTCGTACCACCACCTAAACCGCCATACATTTTGAGTGATAGAAGAGACAAACGTTAGTATAGTCTGGGTCAATTGAAATTGGCAAAGATGTAAACAAAACCAAACGAACCAATTTACCGTTATTAATCGATACTCAAGTACTTTTTAAGATCAAGTAAGGTGTTCGCATTGATTTATACACTCGATCATTACTTTAATATTCAGTTTAACATTAAATTTGTATTGATTGTACGTTATTTTAAATAAAAACATGCTTGATGACTATTTGATTTCATGTGAAAAACAGTACAAAATTGTTTAGGGTAGCAGTACCGGTTTTGGCCACTTTTAGGTCGAAATGAGTGTCAAAAATATTGTATAATTAAAAACAATATTCATAAATAGTTAAGACTGAAGATTAATATAAAGATAAAATCTATACTAATATTATACAGCTGAAGAGTTTGTTTGTTTGTTTGTTGGCTTGAACGCGCTAATCTCAGGAACCACTGGTCCGATTTGAAAAATTATTTCAGTGTTAGATAGCCCATTGATCGAGGAAGGCTATAGGCTATATATCATCACGTTAGCGTTTACCCAAAGTAACTATTCCACGGGGAGGAAGTCGCGGGCAGAAGCTAGTATAAAAATATGTTTGTCCTCATAACTTCATAATGCTTTAGATATTAGTTAAAAAGAGTGGCCAAAAACCGTGTAAAGATGGCCAATGGATTTTTGAATAAATATGTTGTAGATACATATCACGAAAATCTATGTCTGTACTTGTTCTTTTCCTATAAAATATTTCTTAGAATGTAAATAAAATAGAAACGTACAGACCTAGTTCTTTATAATAACTACAACATATTCAAAAATCGTGGAAATCGGACATGATTTAGGGCGTGACAAAACGTTATCGCCCGGAGCTGAATTTGTATGGTTTTTTGACAGCTACGCGATTTTAACGGCGCTTCACAATCCTCTTAAGCCACTACGCCAACGACGCTCTTAAAACGAACGAGGAAAAAACAATTTTAAATACATCACAACGGGAATCCTGAAGTATCTGGGAAATGTGTTTGTGTTTATAAACTGCGTCGCGTATTTCAGGGGCGTGACGTAGCGCGCGAGTCAAGATACGAAACGAATGACTCATAAAAAAGTACAGTCTTTTCTTAAAACTATAGCAGCACACCGCCAAGCAGCAGTGTTCGCATTGTTCACACTCAAAAAAAGAATACAATAAATAGTTATATCAACCAAAGCTGTTAGTAACAAACGCAATTTATTTAGTAATTCAACTAACATATTTGATGTATCTAACGTTTTAGTTGATGTATCTAACGTCTTAGTTGATGTATCTATCGTCTTGTTAGGCTCGTATGGGATCAAGACGCTTATGCACAACAATCATCTTGTTACAAGCGACCAATTATTTTTTTCAGTGTGTGTTCTGATGTGAAGTAAAAACAACCGGTGAAATTACTAGCATAGATCCATTCCATCTTGGACCTTAGGGTTGGCAATTCATTTGCAGTCTTAGGATTGCAGTTTTAAGATTGTAGTCTTGAGAAAGCAAATGTCTATGGGCCCCAATCGTACACCGTCAGGTGGCTTGTGTGCTCGTTTGGCCACTACGCCATGAATGAAAGCGTTGCAATGAAAAAAATAGCTAAACGGGACGATCGTAAAATAGTTATTTATGTAACTGGTACATACTGGTACTGGTACACTGGTGCGCAAGTGTTTTTGTGTAACTGCGTGTACCTTTGAAGTTTGTACTAAACTTCAAGTTTTCAACTCAGTCACTACATGTGAAATCCTTTAATTGGTTTTGTGTTTCCTATTCTTGTTTCATATGTTGTATTTGTACCTAACTGTTGGATTTCCTACCAATAAATCAATAAATACCTAATGAAGCTCGCAAAGTCGCGCTCTAATCTCGGCTCTCGTATCTCGTATTTCGTATCTCGTAAGAGCTAATTATGTACCGTTGCATACGTAATTTTTTATGCAAGGTTTAAAAGGAAACTACAAAGGACACCGCATGGAAAGTATGGAAAAAAAATCGGTGAATTTTTATGCTTTAGGAACCATTTAATTAACCAAATACATCAAAAAATACTGATAGGTAAATGAAAGTGTTTTGTTTTTAAGTTGTAGCGTTTCTTAAAAATAAGTAAAATTGGCCTGCATTATTTTTTATTTTTGATATAATCGTGATATTTCCGTTTTCTTCAATAGTTAAAATAACTTAAAAGATACTTTTTGCATCTTTATTCGTTTTGTATCACAGCCTCCTATTCTTTAGTGGGTACCCCTTGGATCGCATAATTTTTTTTAGACTATTATTGTTTCGCATAATTTATTTGCCGTAATTTATATTGACATAATAGTACTGTCGCATAATAATACTTTGGCCTACAACTTTTTTGGCATATTACGCTATTAGAATAATTTCAGTTGGACTAATTTGTATTAGACTAATACACATTATGCATATTATTGTTTGGGGTAATAATTATTTGTTATATCTGTCATTAACCATAATTTCAATTTTCTAAGCGAATTAAACACAGTTTACTCAAATTAGGTGACGTTAGGTAAATTATTATTAGGTTGGGTTAGGTTAGTATGATATCCAGGCGCGAAGCGTCCAAGCATCGCAGAATTCGCAGAACAGGACCTCCGTCGACCTATTATGACTTTTTGTATTTGCTATTATGCTATTTGACGTTAGTCTTCATGACGATTATGCTTTCTGTACTTATGCTTTTTAATTTTATGCGTAAAGATGATTATGTACATCGCTATTTCGCCTAAAAGTAATTATACGTAACAATATTATTACAATATTATTACATTATTATTATTGAGCTGTGTGGTTGCCGGCTTAGAATAGTACCACTCCATGCCTTCCCGTGGATGTCGTAAGAGTCGACTAAGGGAATAAAGGCTTGTAGTACTGTTAGGCGATGGGCTTGCAACCTGTCACTAATACACTGGTAAACATCTTAGCCTGATTATGCAAAATGTGGTTACAGTATTATCAACAAGCTTTTAGAGTTGTTGGCAATTCTGTAGCTCTGCCTACCCCAAACTGGGAATAAAGGCGTGAGTTTATGTATGTATGTATGTATATTATTACAAATAATTTTATGCCATCCAATAGAGAACCTTCTTTAGTATTTAGATTAGAAATGATTTTTAACGAAAATATTTTCGTTTAAAACAGGCCACTTTTTTTCCTCCATAAATTTTTCTATGGACATGATTTTTCACTAATTATTATTTTTCTCAAAAACTAGTAAGTAATAGGATTTTATTGCCCTCCAAGTATTTTTTTATATTGATGAAGACACGGAATATATATTTTCTTTATCAAAATTTACCGATGCTTTCTTTCCTTACTTTCCGTGCGGTGTCCTTTGTCGTACCGTATTAGTTTAGTTGTTTCATGCAGTTTCTAAATTGATATTGCCTAATCTTGCATATTACAATTATTCCCGATGATTGTACTTCTTCGATGGTCTCGAGGTTATTATGATCATCTGTTCAACGTTCTGCAATCCACTGAATCCACCAATGCACAAATAAACCTGCGCCTTGTTTGTTGAGTAATATAGTTGAAAATGCCACAACACGAATTATATTTTTTTGCAAACATTCAAAACTTGGTTTTGAAACGTTTAACGTTTGGCGAGTGAAACGAAATGGTTGTGTGGTGAGGCGAACAAACTGTTTTTAAGGTTAAAGTGATAAATAAACAAGTTATAATGAGCTTTGATAATTTTGCAAGCGATGTTGTGTTATTTTTATCGGTTAGTATTCATTATTATGTATGTCAATATTCAATTGTGCATATACGAGTATATGCAAAAATAGACGTTATATTATCAGGTGTAAGGGAGTGTATTTATGACTTTGACTGTTTAAAGCGCAAAACAAAACAATTGACAAAATACGGATGTGCAAAGGCGTTCTTATCCGAAGCAAAACAATCTAAACTAAAGTTACACAAACCTATAATTATGTTTTAAAGTAAGTAATAACTTTTGGCATTTTCAAAGAGAAAACTTATGACATATTTGTATTTAAATCTCATTGTTATCTTTTTGGTACAAAAAATAAAACTAGTATATTTAGTTATAATGCATAATATTTATGTAATTTTTTTATTAAAATAAGTGCCGTCTTGTTTAGCGTTATAATTATTAAAAGATAATTTGGATATCCCATTTTGGCAGGTTTAAAAAGAGTCATAAAATTTATACTCATAACTTTTTATGTACACTGGTAAAATGCTTTCCGTTTTCATATATAAATAATATTTCAGTATTTTTCTAAAGTTTGCATGGATGTAATAACAGTAATACTAGTTCCATATTTAGTATGCAAACTTTATACAAATATGTTTATTGGTGTCTAGTGCCCAAAGTAGAAGCCCAGTAATCCCCGGAAAATTATTTATTTTAATTTAACTGAACTGCTGATTTATAAAGCGTGGGCATGGCTGAACCAAAAAAATTATATTTTTTTTTTTTGTGTTAAATATAATGACATAATATTTATGATAATATTTATTTAGGGTTAAAAACCGTTGTTACTTGTACGCATTAAATTATACTTTCAAGCATATTTTATTTATTATAAATTTATATTCAAGTAACTTTTATAAAGCTATTTTCATCGCTGCAAATAATTTGCTTGTATATTTAGAAAGGCGTAAATTATCCTAGAATAAAATTATTTACGAAAACTTGAAAAATAAAACGTATGGTAAAATATGGTAAACGGTTGTACGTTTACCCGTCTGTTGTTGTTATTTATTTCGCAATCACTCAAAAGTTCACTGGAAGAGATTACTTAAAGAGATAAGTTCGCTTTTGTACGAACCTATTGTGTATTTGTTCCTTCTTCTTCTTCAATTTAGAAATACGCACCGCTTTTCGGTTTAGAAATCGCACGTTGAACGAAGAAATAAATACCTTCACGTGATAATATCACTACACCCCCCACCCCCCAGTGATATCACGTGAATTTTTAAAAACCCCTCCTCCCTTTTTCTAGCTTCAAGAGATTAATGGATGAGCCCTAATCCCAAACTGTGCTCTATTATTCATTTATTTTATGTTATTTATTTACTTTATTAAAAAGAAACAAAATTTTAAAACAACAACAAACACCTGCAAAACTGTTAGAACAGTTTGATAGCAGAACTGAGACTGTGAATATATCTGCTTTTTTAAATACAGCTTACAGTATTTCTAGTATGGAAGTGACTCTAATAAAAAAAATGACTGGCATCACTGGTACTACAGAACACTAACAATTAAGTGGGTGATATCTATTTGGCATATTTTTTAATGTCCAAAACGTATTAGGCATAACAAGTTTCGCATAATTTATTTACGGCGAATCTTAGACTTGCCGAAATTTTATTTGGCATAAATGGTTGTTTACCCTTATAGTATGTTAGCATAATATTGACATAGCAGAATTTCATGATGTATAATGGTGTTTAGCATATCTGTAATTTAGCAGAATTTTGATAGCCCAAAATCCTGTCCGAATTTATGTCCGACACAATAATAGCACTATAAGTAGGTATAAAACTATTGTTTATTCCGACCAGCTTGGATCTGGACTAGGTTTATTGTTAAATAACAAATTAAAACAAAATGTTACTAATTACTGTTACCATAATGCAACTCTTATGCAATTAAGTGATTTACTTTTAAAAGAAAGTTTTGACAGGACCACCACTTTAGTAATTTTGGTAGGAAATAGTCTTAGTGTGGACAAGTCTGGCGTAGATAAATTAATATCAACACTAAATACTATTGAAGGTAGGGGCATAGGTAAAATTATACTATGTGCGCTACCATACTCACAAAGCATGCCATTTAGTCATAATAATAGAATAGCACACTTTAATTCTTTAATATATAATGCTATAAGCTGTAATAATAAATATCATTTCTATGATTTAAACAAATTTATAAAGCGACTTGATCTAACATCAGGAAAAATTCATTTGCCCAGGAAATATATTTTGACCTTGGTTGACCTATTAGCTTTTAATATAGAACCAAATACATACAGTAGTACCCAGCCCCAACAAGCCATTATTGGCAATAATGCCTTGCCTCATGATTTAAACTAAATTATAGGACAGCGGAAACACCCTTGAATATAAATTTAATTCACCAAAATATTCAAGGTTTTTCCAGCAAAGAACTAGAAATAGGGTTGTTCTTAGATAATGAAAATGTACAAATTATGTGCATTACTGAACATTGGCTTAGACAAGAGCAATTAATTTTTGATATTTTAAATTTTAAATTAGTTAGTTATTTTGCCAGAAAAAGTGCCATTCATGGTGGCTCTTTTATAATTGTAAAAAGTACTCTTAAATCCAAAGAAAGAAAGGATATTGTAAAGCTATCGATAGAAAGGATTGTAGAAATTTCTTGCGCAGAACTAGAAAGTTATATAATAATATGTGTCTACAGACCACCGTTGGCTGACTTTTGCACATTTGAATCTACTATGGAACATGTGTTAAAATTAGCATGTAATACCCAGAAGCATGTTATAGTTTGTGGAGATTTTAATATTAACTTACTCGAAACGTCAAATAATACCACTAGGTTACTTAGTTTATTTAAATCTTTTAATTTAGGTAATCTGTTCTTAGAACCCACACGGATAGGTGTTAGTAGTGCAACCTGCTTAGATAATATTTTTTGTAGTTGCGAATGTTTGGATAAAGAAATATTTAATTGTTTTAATTCTGACCATAGTGGTCAGAAGGCATCTTTCATCTATGATTTTTATCAAAAACCTGATACAATAACATACCGACCTATAACTAGTAATCGTTTGGAATTATTCAAAAATAAAGTTCAGAGTAATCTTACAGTGTTACCGTTTTTACAGAATGAGTGTAATAGTATTTATAAAGACTTCTTCGGCGTAATTCTACATCAATTTAACAACAATTTTAAAATGAAAACTATTTCTAGGTCGAAAACAAAATTTAGTGAATGGGCTACTACAGGCATTCATAAAAGTAGAAATAGGCTTTATGACCTATATAGAGAGAGGGAGGAAAATAAGAATGCTGACTTTCTAAATTATGTTAGGAATTATTCAAGGACCTTTAAACAAGTTTGTTTAACTGCCAAGGCAAATTTTCTTAGTCTCAAACTTAAATCATCTGACAACAAGGTAAAAACTGTATGGAATATTATAAATAGAGAAACGGGAAAATCAAAAACTCGTGAAAATCAAGTCACTCTGAACACAGGTGACCAACAAATCACGTCAAATAAAGACGTTGCCTTAGCATTCGAAGATTATTTTTCTAACATAGCCATTAATACTACGAAATGTCTTAAATCATCCGCGGTTGAAGCTCAATCATTACTTAGCACTAATGTCAGTAAATGTAATATAAACTTTGATTTCAGCCCTGTAAATGCAGATTCAATAGTCAAGATATTTAAATCACTTAGTTTAAAAAAGACTGAAGATTTGTGGGGCACATCAGTTAAGGTACTCTTTCATATCATAGATGTAATTGCACCCCATCTAGCATTAATCTACAATAATTGCATATCAGAGGGGGTCTTTCCAGATCTCATGAAATATAGTAAAGTAATACCTCTTTTTAAATCGGGCGAGAAGAGTGATATAACGAACTTCCGTCCCATTTCCATACTACCAGTTTTAAGTAAAGTCTTTGAGAAAGTAATGCTAAAGGATATGTTAGGTCACTTTAACAGAAATAAACTACTTAACAATAACCAGTTTGGCTTTACCAGAGGTCGATCAACAATTGATGCGGCATCTGTACTCATTAAACATATATATAACAGTTGGGAGAAATCTTGCGATGCAGTAGGAATATTTTGTGATCTTTCTAAAGCTTTTGATTGCGTGGATCATACGACCCTTATTTTAAAATTAGAACATTATGGATTGTCCAACAAAGCTTTAAGCCTTATGTCTTCTTATCTAAGTGATAGAACTCAAACAGTTGTTGTAAACAAAACGCAATCTGTTGGAGCTACATTGAAAATAGGTGTGCCTCAAGGCTCTATTTTAGGTATTTTTTTATTTTTGGTTTACATAAATGACTTGCCACCAACAGTAGATAAACTTTGTGATATTGTACTTTTTGCTGATGATACTTCACTAATTTTCAAGGTAGACAGAAAATCCGTAGACTACAGTAGGATTAACACCACACTAGTTAAAGTACTTAATTGGTTTACTAGCAACAATTTGCTACTAAATGCTAAGAAAACGAAATGTGTTAGGTTCGCTTTGCCTAATGTTAAACCGGTACATTCTAGTATTTTTCTAAATGACGAGTGTTTGCAAATGGTAGATAAGGCAATTTTCTTAGGCATAACATTAGATAAATATTTGCAATGGAGTCCCCATATAGCTGTACTGGCAGGTAAACTAAGTTCGGCAGCTTACGCCGTTAGGAAAATTAGACAACTAACCAATGTTGAGACAGCTCGCTTAGTCTATTATAGTTATTTCCATAGTGTCATGTCGTACGGTATTCTGGTTTGGGGAAAGGCAGCTGACATACAAACTATATTTGTGTTACAAAAAAGGCCATTCGTTCTATTTACAACTTAAACTCCCGTGACTCTTTAAGAGAACTTTTTAAAGAAATTAATATCTTGACTGTAGCGTCTCAATTTATTTATGAGAATATTATTTACGTTATTAGAAATTTAGATTCTTTCACCAAAAATTCTGATATACATAATTTAAATACCAGAAATAAAAATAAAATCGCTATCCGAAAATTCCGCGTCCGTAAAGTATATAAATCATTTGTTGGTCAATGCATTCATTTCTATAATAAATTACCTGACGAAGTTTTAAAGTTACCCTTTCCAGCACTTAAAAGTTACTTGAAAAGGTCGTTAATGTCTAAAGCGTATTATAGGATCGAGGACTATCTAACAGACAAAAATGCATGGCCTAAATCCGAAACTTAGTCAATAATAATTTATTCAAATGCAAAATCTTTATCTTGTCTAGGGGACACCGTTGATGTAGGAAAACATATCGAAACTTTTATGTGGTCGTCTCGCACCATCTTATATACACATAAGTATGTGTTTTTTTTTTCTCTATCTCTCCCGTAAGATTCTTAATTGGCATGTTTTCCTGCTGAACTACGCATGTTATTTAATACTATATTTAATTTAATATTTATAGCTTTATATAATGCTAGACTAAGTAGTACCATTCTAATAAGAAATATGTTTAAAAAATGACTGACTGCTGAGTTTCTTGCGGCGTTTCTTCTCGGCAGTGGTCTTCTCTTGGGAAGCGCTGGTAGATTCTTGACGTGTAAAAGTGCCCGTGCGGCCTACTTACTGAATAAATTTCTTTTATCTTTTTTATCTTTTATCTATTTCTCCATTACTGTAATGATAATGAAAAAAAACTCAAATTTTGGATCGTTACGTTACGTTAGGTGTAGGCTAGATCAATTTGAAAAAAAAATACGTTTAGGTTAGGTTAGAGTTGTGTCCAGGCACTAAGCGCCATACTACGCGGAAGCCACGTCGACTCCGCCCCGGGAAGCAGGACATAAGGCGACTCTTCTCGCTTAGGTCATTAGGTATTATTAAATAATAATAATATTAAATAACACAAAAATATTTACTAATCATGCTTTATTAATTATACCTATTACATCCATGGTTTGAGGGATACTCAATGTTACACTAATTGTATTAATTAGGTGAAATAAACTTATGCGAAAACTAACTTTCTGCGAAACTAATTTATGCGTAACTCATTTTCTGCCAAAATATTATTCGGAATTCAGAAAATATGCGTAAAACCAATTCTGCTACAATTGGAGTTTCGTGATAGAATTCGGCGACACCAAATTATGTGAGAACATTTTCTGCACAAATAGAATTCGGGTTAAACAAATCATGCAATATTGAAATGTGACTAAAAAAATATGCGTAGACAGGGGGAACCCAATGTAGGTATAATTGGTTTTTATTTTGTAAAACTACACTATTTTATTATGTTTCAGGTCGTTTGTGTTATTTGCCTCATTGGTGCTTGCGTCTCCCGGTGCTTTGGTTTTTTCTGCCCGACCAACGAAGGTGCCACAGTCCACTCTAACCCTGAGCCGAATGACATTTACCCTGTGAACGCGAACCACATGTACTCACCGAACTCGACTACTTATCCTGGAGCAACCATGGCTACGGACAACGGAAATGGCGCAATGACTTACCCTAACATAAACATGTACCCTACAATGTCTGGTGTGAACCCGTACACAATTTACCCTGAAAACCCGAATGCGGTTTACCATCCGAACCCGACTACAAACCCTGCAGAAAGCGCTCCACCGGTCTACAGAAGTTATCCAATGCCTTACCCTGACAACCCTCCAAGTTACACTGAGATTGCCCTCCAATTCCACCCTACCCAAAACCAAACCTGAATCCAGGTTACGGATATAGCCCATCGATTTGCCCTAACCTAACCCCGAATAGGGTTGTTGACAACCCGAATCCTGCCAGACAATGTGTAAACCCGATTGCGTCAACACCCGTTTTATAATAACCCAAAAGAACATGCAATATTCTGTATAGTAGGTATTTACAGTTTTATATAATGCTACATGCATTATCATTGTAATAAGTGATATGTTAAAAGAACGACTGACCTTATAAGTGGTGTCCTGTTGGCAAGCGCTGGTAGATTTTTGCCGTGTAAAAGTGCTTGTATGGCCTACTTGCCTATTTTATATTTTAAATGTTTTTTTAAGTAGTTATTTTAGAAGTGAAGCGTAAAGTTAAAATATTTTTTATAGAATTTCCGCTGTAATTGACATGCCTTGTAAACTTTTATTGATCTTTCTGATTTCTTTCAGTTCTGAGAATCTATTTTTTATAAGTAGGTACTACGTTTATTTTAGACAACTTACTAAACTTAACTTCGGGTAAAATAAGAAGCGGTTGAAGCTCAATCATTACTTAGCACTAATGTCAGTAAATGTAATATAAACTTTGATTTCAACCCTGTAAATTCAGATTCAATAGTCAAGATATTTAAATCACTTAGTTTAAAAAAGACTGAAGATTTGTGGGGCACATCAGTTAAGGTACTCTTTCATATCATAGATGTAAGTGCACCCCATCTAGCATTAATCTACAATATTTGCATATCAGAGGGGGTCTTTCCAGATCTCATGAAATATAGTAAAGTAATACCTCTTTTTAAATCGGGCGAGATGAGTGATATAAAGAACTTCCGTCCCATTTCCATATTACCAGTTTTAAGTAAAGTCTTTGAGAAAGTTATGCTAAAGGATATGTTAGGTCACTTTAACAGAAATAAACTACTTAACAATAACCAGTTTGGCTTTACCAGAGGTCGATCAACAATTGATGCGGCATCTGTACTCATTAAACATATATATAACAGTTGGGAGAAATCTTGCGATGCAGTAGGAATATTTTGTGATCTTTCTTAAGCTTTTGATTGCGTGGATCATACGACCCTTATTTTAAAATTAGAACATTATGGATTGTCCAATAAAGCTTTAAGCCTTATGTCTTCTTATCTAAGTGATAGAACTCAAACAGTTGTTGTAAACAAAACGCAATCTGTTGGAGCTACAGTGAAAATAGGTGTGCCTCAAGGCTCTATTTTAGGTCTTTTTTTATTTTTGGTTCACATAAATGACTTGCCACCAACAGTAGATAAACTTTGTGATATTGTACTTTTTGCTGATGATACTTCACTAATTTTCAAGGTAGATAGAAAATCCGTAGACTACAGTAGGATTAACACCACACTAGTTAAAGTACTTAATTGGTTTACTAGCAACAATTTGCTACTAAATGCTAAGAAAACGGAATGTGTTAGGTTCGCTTTGCCTAATGTTAAACCGATACATTCAAGTATTTTTCTAAATGACGAGTGTTTGCAAATGGTAGATAAGGCAATTTTCTTAGGCATAACATTAGATAAATATTTGCAATGGAGTCCCCATATAGCTGTACTGGTAGGTAAACTAAGTTCGGCAGCTTACGCCGTTAGGAAAATTAGACAACTAACCAATGTTGAGACAGCTCGCTTAGTCTATTATAGTTATTTCCATAGTGTCATGTCGTACGGTATTCTGGTTTGGGGTAAGACAGCTGACATACAAACTATATTTGTGTTACAAAAAAGGGCCATTCGTTCTATTTACAACTTAAACTCCCGTGACTCTTTAAGAGAACTTTTTAAAGAAATTAATATCTTGACTGTAGCGTCTCAATTTATTTATGAGAATATTATTTACGTTATTAGAAATTTAGATTCTTTCACCAAAAATTCTGATATACATAATTTAAATACCAGAAATAAAAATAAAATCGCTATCCGAAAATTCCGCGTCCGTAAAGTATATAAATCATTTGTTGGTCAATGCATTCATTTCTATAATAAATTACCTGACGAAGTTTTAAAGTTACCCTTTCCAGCACTTAAAAGTTACTTGAAAAGGTCGTTAATGTCTAAAGCGTATTATAGGATCGAGGACTATCTAACAGACAAAAATGCATGGCCTAAATCCGAAACTTAGTCAATAATAATTTATTCAAATGCAAAATCTTTATCTTGTCTAGGGGACACCGTTGATGTAGGAAAACATATCGAAACTTTTATGTGGTCGTCTCGCACCATTTTATATACACATAAGTATGTGTTTTTTTTCTCTATCTCTCCCGTAAGATTCTTAATTGGCATGTTTTCCTGCTGAACTACGCATGTTATTTAATACTATATTTAATTTAATATTTATAGCTTTATATAATGCTAGAGTAAGTAGTACCATTGTAATAAGAAATATGTTTAAAAAATGACTGACTGCTGAGTTTCTTGCGGCGTTTCTTCTCGGCAGTGGTCTTCTCTTGGGAAGCGCTGGTAGATTCTTGACGTGTAAAAGTGCCCGTGCGGCCTACTTACTGAATAAATTTCTTTTATCTTTTTTTATAATATTCGTTTTTCCTATTTTAGTAATTGCTTTCATTTGTAATCACGTATAATAGGGTAAATGTAAACGGATTATCTAGATTTATACCTTTTTTCACTAGCATTGCAATTTTATTTTCATGTATCTTTACAAATAACTTTTTACCTTGTCAACCGATTTCGATGATTATGTGTTAGATGGAGAGATCATATTTGGATCTATGGGGAATCGACGCAACTCCTCAAAAATTATAGGCACATAACAGCGACTTTGATACTTTCTGGATAAACTTAAACATATGTATACATCATTGTTTCTTACTTCGCCTGTAATGTAACATTCAAGATTCGATTTTGAACTATACGTTTTGATACGATTAGTTAATGTTCAGTTCTTCTCAATCACTGGGCCTTATCCAATGACGTTAAACACACGGACCTAAAAAAAATACGGACGTAACGTTACACTAAAAATGTGTGAAGTATGCAAGGTCTGTTATTTCGTTCCGTCATACACTATCTACCGTCTCACAAATGCACTAGGTCTGTTAACCCGCCGCCATTACGCGTCGAGCCACAGCACGAGTGACATTTAATTTTACGCTGAAGAAAATGCCGCATTGTGTTGTAAAAACGTGTAAAAACTACATCAAGAGTAGTAAAATAAAATAGCCACACGGTATCACTTATCACGTGTAAATTATGATTATTCTTGCTATTTTTCATAAATATGTGTTTATTTATTTTTACGCAAATAACAAACAAAAATGACAACCAGTGTTGCCAGTTTTTTCACGGTTTGTTTTCCTAAAAGTGGGGAAAACTGTAACGTCATTAGTTATGGTACGGAATCCTGCTTTTGTGAGTCAGATTTAATTTTGTTCGGTTTTTTACACACTTTTAACTAAGTCACAAACAATGTAAGAATGTAATTAAGTCTTGGATTTCTGTTTTAACTTAGTTACGTCTAATTTGTCAGATTCTTTTGAAATTTTGCATACTTGTGTATGTAATTGGGATGACAATATAATTAAATAGTACTATCGAGCTCTTATGATGATGGAGACAGGTGGTCATAGGAACTCCTGAATGGCTAATAGTGGAACTTTCGAGTTTGGAATAGTTTGACTCGTCTTTTTAATAATTATTTGAAGTACGTCTCTCGAAATCAAAGTGTGTAACTAAAGTTTTTTTTTAAATTGCTAATTAATTTCTGATCGCTTTCCTAAACATGAAAAACGTAGAGACGGTTGGGTTTCAATTATAAGTTAGTTAAAATTGATTCATTAAAATGGACAAATTGACTGACTCATGATTAGACTAGGTTAAGTCCGTATTTTTTTTAGGTCCGTGGTTAAACAATGTTGCTTTTGACCTGTTATATGTAAAACGTTGAAAATACGATAACAGGTCCAAAGCAATATTGTTTGTCATTGTAGAATATGGGCTTGGTGTTAGGTTCGAATATCAGGCGAACATAGTGTTACATAGTGTTACATATCAGGCGAACGTCGAATAAGAACATATTATTATAGCATAGAAGCCGGGCTATAAGATGAACTTTGCACCAGCTGTCCCTCTCAAATTTTTAGATTACGAATTTTTCAAGAGAAAAGGAATCAAAAACTACGCTGTTTTTTTTCCTTCATCTGTAACGATCACTACGTCAAATTCAACGTCGACTCCAAGGCCCGTTTCCAACAGAGACACCATGTCGGCGTAACCAGTTGCCGCCACCAACAAAATGTGTACCTACAGCTCTATGGAGGGTATCTCACGTGTTGTCCGCTTCTTTGCACATCGTTTTGTACATTTTGTTGGTGGCGGCGACTCGTTGTGCTGTCATGGTGTCCTGGTAGGAAGTGAGCCTAAGACTGAGTTTCTCTTGGGGCCTTACAGACGCAGATCAGACAAAAACAGATCTATTATATATATAAGCACATCTTTATCCAACTCACTATGAATACTATAAATAGAAAAAGGTCAAACATACGTCTTTCGTTGTTCTTATAGTCTGGTAATACTTACTATACGTAACGTACGTACGTGGTTACTTATTATACGTGGGCAAAATAATGCTCCCGGTGAGGTTCCACCTTAAAGCTCCCGAAAAATTTTATTGCTACAAATAAAAAATATGAAATGTTTTAATAGGGTATAATCATCAAAAAAATAAATGCAAATAAGTCAGCCTTTAAGATTATTTACTCCGTAAGTACGTAAATAATCTAATCCGTTCCACCACTGTCACACCCCCCTCCACTGTCACACCCCCCTCCATCACCACCACTATCACACGTACCGCCGCCACTATCATTTCCGCCACCGGTATCACAAGTACCGCCGCCGTCATTTCCACTACTATCACAAACTCCGTGATGGTTAGAATTATTTTCACAATCATCTATAGAAGGAGCAGTGGCTTCGTAATAGCTAGGTGGTCCTATATCATTTCCATCTGTGTAAATAGCAGGAAAATGAGTGAAACCATGTCCGGTTTCTTCAGTGTTAGTGGAAGCGTTGATAGGTCGACTGCGGTTCACTTTTGGAAATCTTCCGTTGTTCTTCTTTGCGAAGCACAGGCAGAGACAGCAGCATCCGCAAAATA
This sequence comes from Acleris literana, assembly GCA_946894065.1. NCBI lineage: Eukaryota > Metazoa > Arthropoda > Insecta > Lepidoptera > Tortricidae > Acleris > Acleris literana. The sequence goes on from OX335687.1 coordinate 765,090, forward strand.
TGGTGAATGACACCTGTAATAAAAAAAATACTGTTCTGTAATTATTATCATATTTTTTTGAGGACATCCGCACAAGAATCGAAGTCACCGACATAGCCAAAAGAACTACACTTAAGTGGCAGTGGGCAGGGCAAATCGCTCGCAGAACAGACGGCCGATGGGGTAGAAGAATTCTCGAGTGGCGAAAGCGTACAGGAAGATGCAGCGTGGGTCGACTTCGTACCCGTGGACCGATGACGTGGGTAAGCTTCCGTGAAAGCGATGGATGCAAGCGGGGCAGGACCGGTCCTTGTGTCTTAAATAATGATGATGGTGATTATTTTTTGCTGAGTTCTCCTATTTACTGGAGATAATTTAACCTACAAAACCCATTTAAATCACAGAAAAATCACAACCATGATTGTAAACAGATAACAATATTTTTAACAAACTTTGAACATTCAGTACCGGAACCGAGCGTCCCTCGGGTTGAAAAAGATTTTTTACGAAGAAGACATCTTGATAGATCCATTTTTCGCCCCCACGAACCCTCATATTGCAAATTTCATCGAAATTGTTAAAACCATTTTCGAAAAAGTCATTGTAAATATATATACCGAACTAATATTGCTCGATTAATACTAAATTTATTATTTGATGTGAGTTAGTATGTCATATCTGTATAGTTAAAATCTTGCAAGTTCATTTTGAACCAGTTTCCGTTATGGGCAGGGTTTCTGAATTTGGCAAACTTTATGAAAACTTTAATTAAAAAACGCGTTTGGCCTAAGTAGATTGTTTTGTTTTGACCTTGCCTACGACCAGTTTACTTATTTTCTCTTATTGTAGAAATATCTGATTATAGTGTAAATAATTAAAGATTTAGAATTGACTATCCGGACACTGTTTATCACCGTCATTTTTTAAAACGAAATACAAGTATTAATCTATATTTACTGAAACTGTATCTATACAGGATCCAACTAGTGAGTCAGTAATGTTTTACTCGTGCAATATTATCTGAAGATTTTATATCATAAGTACCTACCCACTGTTGTAATTATAAGTGTCTAATGAAGCATACGTGATTAATCTTGTTTATGCAAAATAAATATGATTAGTACTGTAAAAAATGTGAAATCATGTAGTATAATTATAAAGTTATGATGTTACGATGTGGTCTTAACAGATTGTAACAAACGAACTGAACAAAATTAACACACACTTTTTTTTGTTATTTTACTGTTCTGAAGAATTTGCAATAAAGAAGTCGCGGGAAAACGTAAATAGCTATAAGTATTTGTCTGTCAAAAATACACATTAAAATACGCTTACTCAATGTCTGGATTAATATATTATATTGGCACTTAAAAATATTTACCCGGAAATGAAAATACATAAAATTAACAACAAATAAAAAAAATACAACAATCTACATCATCACAACATTAACCAAAATCTGAATGAACTTACCACAGCCAAAACTATAGGAAGAATAAAGAAGTTGTCGTCCATATTTCCAACACCTTCGTTCTAATAGCTCTACAAATATACACTCGTATCATTTCCTTGATATTTTCTTATCGATATTCATTGTTTTTATTTAAAACCTGTCAGCTGCCTTTTGAGGTTATGTTATTACTAACCGCACTTTTACTAAAAACAGTTTAGCACGGATTGTAACAAACTGATCAAACTTCAATACAATGCAAATTTATCTTTATTAACATTACGAAAGATTGAATCTAAATCAGCACATCTCGCTAAATACAGTAAAACTAACAAAATTTTATCCTATCGAACGTAACACCCGTCGCCGTGTCATCGTTATCCAACTACAAGCCTAATCAATGACGCGGAGTCGATTTTATTAGGGAATTATAGCACAGTGTTGCGAGTGTTGCGTGATGGAAGTGTCGAGCGAAGCGGCAACGTCGCGTGATGTCATCTACACACTTTACACTGGGCATTTTTGAGTAATAATTGCCTGTCAAAAATACAGATATCTCATTCTATTAAGTTACGCTTAACAAGTCAAAATAAGAGTATAGACAGCTATAGTTGTTGGCCATAAATTGCCGTTAAGAGTTGCCCATAAACGAGTAAGCGCACCTGAAAGGCGACGGCACTATTCAACTACGGTTCTAGCGCTATCACCCTTCTCTCTTTCATTCCAGTGGCCATGAAAAACAGCATAAAGGCTAGTGAACCTGACAGGTTGACACCACGCCAAGTGCATTTTGGTGTTTATTTTATTTATTTATTTACGAGACTTATTATAACATTGTCAAAAGGTAATTACGTAGATGACGTTGAGTAATTGTGAATGTAGATTCAGTCTAAGTTTTGTATCCAGGGCCTCTATTCTTGTGTTGAATACTATTATCGTCTTTGACCTGTCATCGTTTTTTTAACTGGGCCGCCATTATATCATGAAATTAGCCCTATCAAAATGTTGACAATACGATAACAGGGCAAAGACAATATGGTTAGCCTAATATTCTACGCTACATCTTGTTCCAGCAAATGCTTTACCAAGCATTCGCTTGAAAGAAAGCCTGTTAGGGGCGCGTCTAAATGAAGTGGGAGTGCATTCCAACACGGGTAGCACAAGTTGTATTTTCTCGCTTGTCGCTAAGTGCGTCTCTATCGTTACAGACTAGATAGAAAGGGAGATCCGAGCGACAAAGAAGTCGCGGGCAACTTGTGCTAGCCGTGCTGCTGGCCTATTGTCGCACTCGCAATCGCAATCGACTTCAAAGCGGAACAATTGTGTTCATTTTGTATGCAGACTCGCCTTCGGACTGTTAATATGAAAACGATTGCGATTCCGAGTGCGTTAGGTTTAATTTTAAAATGTTTTTGTATAATTATTCTGTTGCTTACTTATATTTATTTTATTTAAACACTTAAAAAAATAAAAAACACTTTGCTGATTACAAAGGAGCATTCAATTCAAGGTAGCCAAGTTTTTTTTGGAAATATTTTTTTGTATGGTTGTCTTTCAATATGTTAGTTTTTTATTTTAAAATCAAAATCAATTTGGTCTACGATCAATTAATTGCAATGCCCTCGGAAAAGTTTTGTTCATTAAATAATTATTTTGTTTATAATTTTTTTATTTTGATGTTTCAAATGAACCCATATCGAAATTTTATTTTTCATTACAAAGATACACATCAACAAAAATACAATCAAAATACTAACGAAGCGCTATTGCTTTCTTAATAAATAATAAATCTACATTTTACATTCTGACAAAAATGAATGATGAAAAATCTTTATAAAATGCTTTACTCCGATCAGAGAAATAACGACCAGTAGCGAAAGGACTTTGTGCAGAGTTCGTCCGGATCGCTACCACCATCTATCTTATAACCTGTCGCCAAACAACAGTGTCCGCACTGTTGTGTTGGTCAGGACTTCCGGGGTAAGACAACGTAAAAAGACTAGGTATATCATTTAAGTCCTCAAGGTTGGCAACGCATTTTCAGTCTTAAGCTTATCATCGTAAGATTGAAAATGTCTATGAATTTAAGAGTTCACTTATAAGCACTTCTCGTTGCCAAAAAAAAAACCAGTTTAAACATGGTGAAAACCGAAATCACCAGTATGAATAGAATCTATTCCATGATGGCTGTAGTTGAGATCAGCGTGATCACAATGATGATGGGAGTGATGATGGTGATGATGATGATGATGATGACTATTGGAAACATAGTCGGTAAAGTCTGTTCGGGGCCAACCGAAGGCCCAATAGCTAAAGTCATGGTCATTATTGCTTCTGTTCCTCTGGACTTGAACTCCACTTTCTTCAGCTTCTTCTCTGTTGAACCTCTTGCACCATTGGTGGCAACATACCACTAATATGAATAAGATCTGAAATGAGCAGAAAAAAAACTAGATTTAGCAATAAGCATACACGGATTTTTGATTTTCTGTTGGAATTTTTGTCTGTGCAATTGTTAACGAGGTCATAATGACGAACAATTACCGGAAATATATGCTGAAGGATGGCATGGTCAACATTTGTCGAGCGTGCCGTTGCTCCGGCGAGTCCCTCTGATATATAAATTCCGGTTGTTCGCATTTGGCCAACGGCGAGTACTTGCACAGACATAACCTCGTGGCCAGGATCATCCATCAGAAACTTGCACTTGTTCCTCAATATGGTCTTGTTGAGTCTGAATTGCCGTACTATAAGTACACACCGGCGCTAGTTCTCAAAAATGGTCGTGCTACGCTCTATTGGAATCGATCTGTCATCACGGACAGGACTAATTGTCGCCAATAAGCCTGATATCGTGTTGACAGATCGATCTCAACGCCGGGCAGTGCTCCTCGACGTGACTATCCCGCATGACGAGAACCTCGTGAAGGCCGAGAAGGACAGGCTCAGCAAGTACCTTGACTTGGCTCACGAGGTGATCGCCATGTGGGATGTTGACTCGACGATCATTGTCCCGATAGTTGTTTCGGCAAACGGTCTTATAGCGAACAACACCTCAAGAGACTCTCGCTAGATGGCTGGATCAAGGGCTATATACAGAAGGCAGTACTCCTCGACACGGCACGCATTATGAGGAGGTTCCTCTCTCTGCAGCCCTAACCATCGGTAGCTTGAGCCCTGCCCCGCTGCCGGCGGCACTCGTATGTAAAGTTTTTTATAATGTTTATTTTTCGTATTAATATTGTTATTTTACTTTCATATTTGAATAGTTATTGTATAAAACCTAAGTTAAATAAAATTAAATAAATATCTGCATAATAATAAAATTAATTTATTTCAGGAAGAATCCACATAAAATACATTAAGTTGATAGGATTTAGTTTAACTGAGACAATTGCGTCGGGTATTTATGTCAATTCTGTGAATTTTGACAGTCTCTGAAAGTCAACAGCTATTGTAGAATGCGATTTGCATAGCTTCCCATGTATAAGTTACTGAACATAGTTTCCTTGACATTGTACAGATCTAGTGAATAATCCTTTCACATCGTGAAAACTCGGAACTCACGTCTACTCATTGGGAAGTACACGTGAGTTCCGAGTTTTCATTCATGCCATCATTGATGCCGACGTGTCTATGAATTATTGAATTATTAAGTGACATGTTTAATGATGATTGTATTAAATAAATAGAGTACTTTAGTTATCAGTGTCAAATGTCAAACCACGAGTTTGAAGTATATCACACCGAGATGTTAAAACCACCACGATCAAATTATATGGAGAATAGGTGTAGGTAGACAAGAAAAAATATAAAAAATATTGAAAATAATTTCACAGGCATGTCGATCTAAACGTTTCCCAGGTCTTAATACTTTCGGCATGACTATTAAAAAGAACTGAAAACAAACTTAACCATAATTAACAAAAAAATACTCTGGTATTAATTACTCTATATCTATTATCACTCTCGCGATGCGACGTTCCCCCACGTTGTCTTGATGGGTACGGAGTCAGGCTGAAGTAGCATGACAAATACGAACATTCCCGAGAAAAAACGATGTGAAAGGATATTTCACTACATCTGTACATAATCTCTACATTTTCAATTCAGGACCGGTGAAAATGAGTATAAATTTTCTGAAGATCAATTGAAAAAGGGTTTAAGTGTAGTATACTCCGTTTAAATACTTATTACGGGTTAAGTCTACTTATACTCTTTTTCATTAGGACTCCGTATTATACCTCTTGCTCGACTGATTAGTTAATATTGTCACGGCTCACGAGCTTCTGTATTTATCAGTGATCTGTATTCATCAGGCTTCGCGTAAATAAAGCAATTTAGGTGGCGCTGTCACTACTATAACTCTCTTTTGATTCGTTCCATCTATTTGGGAGCTACGATGCCACAAGCAGACGCACAGATACAGATTCATATTGATCAGAGTTTCTTCTTATTATTTTAGATAACTAGACTACAGACGTCTTATTCATAAACCCACAATAAACCTATATTAATAAACCTATATTAGTTAACCCATTAATATTAACTAATGTTAATTCTTTGGCACTTTTTGTCAAAATTAAATGGCGCAATGGCCGAAAAGGGCAAATCATGTTTTAAGCACAATTTAGATATTGCGCATCTATAAGAGGGTAAATAGTTTTTAAACAACAAGTTTTTAGAGTTGTTGGTAATCCTGGTAGCTCTGGCTACCCCACTCTGGGAATGAGGGCGTGAGTGTATGTATGTATGTTTAATAAATTTCAAAAATCCTCGAATCCGTTTTGAATGAAACCAATATTACTTAGAGGAACCATGTTCAAATTGTTCTAAGGAGATTTTTTTTGCTATACTTTGGATATTATTACAAACGTTTTGATATTTTCAGGCCCGATTTTATAAAGGCCCGTTAATAAATAAGTGAGTTAAACTTTTAGTACTTTCTTTAAATTGTTGACATTCATGATAGATTTAATAAAACGGATATTTATAAATACGTAAATATGCAGTTTCGTTGAAACTTATGAGAACACAATAATATGGTTTTTAACACAACAATGGGTCGGGGGAAGGTCCTTAAGTATATCAAAACTCTAATCTTTATTATTTGCAGTTACGTCAGAAGCATTAAAACAGTAGTTTAAAGAGCTTTTGCACTTACCACAATACAAATCCATAAATATATAGCAGTACTCATTTTGTTTTTTTGTTAGCACTAATTTATACTGCACATGTTATTTCACCAGACAAGTGCATACTGCTCATTTGTGTCGAGCTATGACTGTGCACTGACTAGGATTTATCAGAAATGAGTGGAAAGGTACATCCCCGGGACATTTATCAATTGACAACAATTCATTTGTGCTAAGGTAGTAAATTAAAATACCGTTTGTAGATTTTACACTGCTGATTACAGTAAAAATATTCATGTTTTTTTTTATGCAGTAGTTTTTTTTTATATTTAGGAAAAACAGTAAAAAAAGTTGGATTGTGAATGTTAGGAATACAGTTATAGTTCCCTTAGTCCGTTTATTACCATAGCAATTGAAAAAAATACACAACTGTCATGTCAATTTTTATCTGTCTGACGGATTACTTGATTCTAACGACACGCTTTCGATTCTCGTAATACACAAAGTAGAGTTAAACTGCCAGCGTTAGTAAACCGTACCAACTCTACACGGAACAATCACGAGTTCACTGGACATTGGTGAAATACTAATAAAAACCGCCAGAACCAAAGAAAATTGAATTCTCGTAATACTATTGTTTTGATATACGCTATTTAAAATGAAAGTGACTAACAGATTTGTAAAAGCGGATAGCCGCAATCTGCCCAAAGTCGACGAATTTATGTTGTTACAGTTGTTATTGTTGACAAGTGACATGACATGACAGTCAGTTCTGTTTCTGATTAAAGTTACTTTTTTCTATTTTATATCATGCTAAGATCACGACATCAGTATTCCTAACTTTGTATATAAGGTCTTTTTAATGACTATATCTTTAATAAATTATTAACGACGAATTTAAGTTAAATAAAGAAAAACCGAGAAACACGGGTAGTGTAATTTTTAACGAGCTATTATAAACGCGAAAAAACAGAAATACTTTTTTTTTTTAAATGTTGTCAATTGGAGTATCGTTGGATACATACATACATACATACATTAAATCACGCCTGTTTCCCAGTTGGGCAGAGACCACTTCTTTCCACCTGCTACGATCCTGACAAATCTCTTTCGCTTCTTCCACATTCATACATCGAGTCATGCATAGGTATTGCAACGATAGGTATTGCATCGAGGCATGCAATACCTATCGTTGAATAGGTATTTCAAAATAATGTTTAGGTTTCTTTCATAGTTTCATATTTTTTTTATTTGAATGGTCATTTAGGATTTATTACCATTTAAAGTTGGTAAGCACCAGTAGGGCTTTTAAAGCTTGCTTTTTGTTATTCTTCCCATTGTTACCAAAGCAATACTCCTTCCAAATTTCAAGTTTCAAGTCTTGGGCTGTGCGTTCTCCATGAGTCAGTCACTCAGTTACGGTACTGTTTAAATTGTAGACTGGTATTCGGCTGAGTCAGACACCTTTTTAAGTTTTCAATTGATACAAACTTCCGATTAGGTTAGGTGTTTTGTATTATTACTTATAACGTACTCGTAGCGTCAAGGTGCCACAGCCGAATATGTTTGTACGTGGCATCTCCCAGTCGGATGCAGTTTTGTTTACTGCTGGGTTCAGTGGATTATCCAGCCGCTCGGGGTTGGTGAGTCCCACCCAGATAAACATCCCGGGTTTCTATTTCAAGTTATTTTTTACATGTTTTTTTACTACTCGTAAGTATAAACACATTAGCCGACTGTACTGTTTCCCTTTTTAGTTCGTTATACTCGTATGTGCTTTCATTTAAGATATTTAATTATTACTAAGTACATTATTATACATTACAAGTCTTAGAGCCTGGATCCATCTTCAATGAACGCTGCCGAACTTGCAACTGCTACTGCCTGCGCTTCGTCTTGTCGTGACGTATAGCGGGGCTGAAATATTACTGACCAGTGCTATGGATCTAAATTAAAATAATGTGACCTTTTGATGACCCCATTTCTTTTTCCGGTGCAGTGAAGTGAATAAAATAAGCGTCGATGTTGACCATGGCGTGGATTGCAGTATTCACTTCCATAATAAAAATAAATATGGTAAAGGCGATGAAATACAATAAATATATTAATGATCATTATGTGTTATTGTTCATCTTGATACGTAGCTTTCATTTCCGGGGTGGGTCTGGATAATGATGAGGCACAAACGTCGACTCATCCTCCGTATTCTACTTCCTTCATTAATTTCTGGTAGAGCATCGCTTTTTGCGAGATATAGCGGGAGCCCCCAACTCCACTATGCAGAAGAAGAAGAAAAAGAAGAAACACAATTATGCACCAACCATAAGACACACAGAGATGACGGGGTTGTATGTAAGTAAACACTGATAATGCTATTTTAAATATATACTTTTTATTCACTGTTTTAACTAAATAATTATACAATTGATGTGAGCCGCACGCTGGCTTGGAAGCGACTCCCGAAATTATATTATGATTATATTATTTCCCCTCACAAACCCTGCGTGGTTTAAGGGGACAAACTTTTATAACCCTATTTAACAGTTTTTGTATTAATAATAATCATAATAAAAAAAATACAAGAATAAACAGTCGCTGTTCTATCGAATCATTTGCTTTGAAATTTAAATAATTTCAAAGCAAACGAGACGTAACAAATAAAAAGTACAGAGCAATAAGGTCTTTTTTAGACACCACAACCGTATTGTACTACAGGTACGTTGTCACCACAGACCTTAATCTAACTAGATAACGTAAACACCTCAATTTGTATGAAAACCAACCGTGTCACTTTTTTTCTACCTGCTGTGACGTCACAAGAACGAATTAGTGATGTGAATTCCCCGTTGTCCGCGCGAAATCGATACAAAGGCGCCGCCGCCCGCGCCGTGCGGCTCGTATCAATAAGTCAGTATGAGGTCAGTCTTTGTAGTAAGAGGTCGCGCGCGTGTTGCGCCTTGTCGCCGTGTCTGCGTGGCTTGGAAGTTGATAATTTCACCGCTCTTCAGGTAAGTTATGATGTCACATATACGTAAAAAAAGATGTGTATAGTTACTAGATCTTTTCGATTACAAGAAAGTGACCGTAAGTACGTAATTGTTTGACAACAAAGAGATAGATAGATATACACACTATTGCCATAGAAATATTTACTAGAACACTTACAAAATTGTCGCAAGCGATCGAAGCAATTACAAGCACGAATTTATGTGTCCGTGAATTTCACATATCGATTTTTCAATCGATTTGCCAGAGGAATGATAAAAGGACAGAAAAATGATAAATCTTATCTTACTCTTAGGTAATGGCAGTCATTTTCAGTTGGATTTAATCAAAATGCTTTCTTATGGTTTGTAATGATTCTCGTTACTTTGTTGTAGGTAAACTATGTCTAGCCAAATAAAAAAACCAGAGAAGAAATTTTATCTGCGAAAAGAAAAGCTAGTAAATTACGTTATGATAAAATAAAATCAGATCCAGAACTCAGTCAACTTAGAAAAGAAAAAGATAAGGAAAATTACTTAAAGAAAAAGAAAAATAAGCAGGTGACGGATATAAGGATGAAAAGCGTTATAGAACAGCAAAATTTACCTACGTGTCACAAAATACCTAAGCGTATTATCATTCCTGTTTCAAGAATCGGTTAGAATCGTAAACAATCGGAAGGTGTACATCACTATTTGCTTAATTTGACAGAAAAATGATAATAGTACTCGTACCAAGAAGCCAAGCGACACAAGCTAAAATCGACCGTTAAATTTCCATTGCGCGTTAATATAGACAGGGCCTACAACTTTGCAAGTAAAGCAGGCAATGTATTATGAACATGAAGTAATCCCACACAGTATTATTTTTCATAGTAAAACCACGACAAACCTGAAATCAATTATCTTTAAATAAATAAACGTAATTTTAGAAGAAATTTACGTACTTATGGAAGGAAACATGTCCATTATTTGGGTCAGCTTTTCCTGTACAGTTTTTATAACTTAATACGGAACAACCAGTCATTTTTCTAGATATCGGTGACGTCTGGAGGCGGTAACGGTCGAACGCGTACTAAATGAAGCCGCGTAGAAAGCAGACATTTAGACTGCTTTTTGACACGCGAAGTACGTACACTCGCGGCATCTAGTTAGATTAAGGTCTGTGGTTGTCACTTTAATCGTTGTGACAATTCATAATAATATAATGGCAAAGATTTTTTTAATTTTTAACAGAAACGGTGCCTAATACTGTCCAAGACCGATGATTTTTTTTCGCTTTAATATAGTTAATATAATGGCAGTTTAAACATAACAATAAATAGATAAAGTACTAAAGTATACAAATATTTTTATGAACACGACCGACGGTACAGTGCCCCACTTCAAAAAAAATATTAATAATTGACAACTTACTGTATGATTTTTTTTACAATTTACGCTGTAACTGGTTACACGAGTTCTCATTCGGGTTTTTATGAAATAATGTTAAAATAACGAAATAATCATGATGAATTACATTTTCGAGTATTACGCACCTCGTAACATTTTCGAGTATAACGCGCGGTTGTCGCGCAATTACTTGCGCGACAACCGCCCTATTGGTTCATGTTACGTGATGTGGATTATTGTACTCTTAATACTCTGGTTTTAAAGTAGATAATTAAAGATAAATATAAAAAAAAACTTTATTAATATTATGTCAATAAAAAAAGTTAATTTGTTAAATTGGGCGAGCTGGTCGGCATGATTGTTAGGCATCTTCTTTTTGGTTTACAGCAAACGTAACACCGCCATACACATAATGCTATAATCTGAAAATTAAATTAATCATAATCAGTTTTTAAGGTTCCGTGAAGGGCTCGGAAACCTAATTTTTTTAACCATCTCGTCAGAATCGGCAAACATTTTAAATAGAGCATTTTTCATTTCAATTGTTTTCGAAGGGAATCGATATTGTTTTGGTTTTGATCAAAGAGCAAAATAGTATATTCCTGCTCAACAAAACTACCCCCCACCGCTTGCGTTTTCTCGTCTTTCCTACCCTATTAGCTAGCTCTTTAGTTGCATTTTCCCTTGCTCAGCTTAAAGTCAAGCTGGCCTTATTATTTTAAGCCGCCACGCCATCCAACTGCAGGAAGAATCAAAAACCGGGCAAGAGCATGTCTGACCATTGACCATGCTGTGTAGAGTTCCGAAGCTGGTACTTGTTGATTTAAAGTAATTTAAATAAAGAAAGAAAGAAAATAATTTTATTGACACAAAAACGACACGGTTTACAATAACAAAGAAGTAAAACGAATACATTTTCCATCTGTGCCGTACGCCCGCCTTTTGCATCAATAAGGGACCCACTCAGTACTATGCCTAGGCAAGCCACGAAGCTGATTGGTGCTGTCTTAGGTGATTTTAACCGACTTCAAAAAAAGGAGGAGGTTCTCAATTCGTCGGGTTTTTTTTTTAGTAGGTATAAACACTACTCGCCAGTATCTCAGTAACTTATCAAGTCTAGTTAGTCCTGATAGATTTCCTTCAAAATTCTTCAATATTTTATAGTGTATTTTTAAATCTTTCATTCAAATTATGAGAACGTTGAATTCCATAAATAAGTTAGTCGAGATAAATCCTTTGTTTTCTATATTCGTTAAGCACTTTATAACTTTAAAATAATTCATAACTTTAAAAAAAGCAATAAGTACCTATTAAAAATACTAAATTTGAGTAAATGATAAAATAGGAAAATAAATCGCAAAATCAAATACAGCAAATGATAAAAAATTATGTACTCGTAAGTACCTACATTACAAAATGAGTGTGCCCTTTGGATGCACTTTGAACTTAGTTTATTTAATTTCAACGTAAATTGTTTTCTTTAAGACATAGTTACAGTAACATATCGACGGCAAAAAGCGTAAACGCTGTAACCCCCAAAATCAAACTTTACACCAGAGCCAAAAAACTTTTGAAATTTTACAAAAAAAATCATATCTTTTTTTTTATTTGAGCGATCGGTGCCATTTTTATACTACATACGTATTTTCAAATTCCCTATTAGACCATATGCCTGTCGTGTACCAGAAGTGACTAGGTTTCTTTTTAGTGTCGGTTACAGCAACCTGACTTTATTTTTCAATACGATAAAACGCTGTTAATGATTTTGTTAAATGTATGGAAAGGTAATAATCAGTGTGATTTCTAATAAGCGTAAGTGATGTAACCACCATTCTTTAAATGTTGAGCACTGCCTAAATTGATGTTATGCTGCAGTGCTTGCAGTTTAAAAAAATCATAATTGTATTCAATGATAGATGTCAAAAAAGGTTATTGATATTAAAACGACGTAAATATGAGATAACATTTATTAATCCTTTTTTTAAATGTTATCCTAAAGAATTAATTAATACGAATGTGTTTGTATGTGTATGTAAATATATTTTCAATCCTCCATTAGATATAAACATCCGAAAATCTACATATAAATATATACATGCTTATAAACATTTACAATACAAGTCTAGTAGAAAAAAAAGAAATACATTTATTTTAACGATAATTATGCATCGCTACAAACACTTCGTATAAAATAAGTATATTAGTTATTATGATAAATTAAATATCACAAGTTAACTTACTCATGAAATAAAGTCAATTAAATTAAAAACATCAATGTTTAACAAACTGAAAAGTTTAAGACACTATACTAGCGTTTCTTCAAACTAATAACTATTATCAAAGTATTGTTAAAATTCGTAAAGTAGTTTTAATTACTTATAATTATGTAAAGCAACACTTAGTTAGCTAGATAGTTACTATTTAAATGCAATAAGAATTCATTAGTATAGTATTAACTATTCACATTATTTGCACTGGTTTACTATTAAAATAGATATAATTACATTTTAAACTTTTGTTGTCACGCGGTGAAAGACCGTTACACCACACACAACTTGATCCCACGGCGGTCTCAGACTGACTGATTGGGGCGGTAAGCCGTTACCCACACAGCATGAGCGCGTATTTAAAATACGGTAAACTCAAGCGACCAATAATAAGCAATCGTTTAAGAAATGAGGTAAAGGTCAGTAATATTTTTGCGTATTACTTCATATCTGGTGTAACTTGTGAGTATTCACATTATGGTGTCTGATTAAAACGTAGTAAGTCACTATCATCTAAATATATTTTACAGAAAACGTAGTAAGTGCAGTGTCACTTTTTTTTTCAATACGCGTAAACGCTGTAAATGACAGTGGAAATGGTTTTACGCACGCAGTAACCTACTGGACTCGAAAAATTTGTAAAATATGAATTGGCGTAAATGCAAATGCAAAATAAAGACCTGTTTTTTGGCGGCTTACAGCAATTAATTTTGCTATATGTCAAAAAAGTACATACAATTTCAACGCTGTACAGAATTTTCTAATCGTCGTAGAGCCACGAGACCCGGACCATTCGACGCAGAAAAAAAATGTGATTCCGAATATGCAAAAAAATTTTTTTGGTACATTGTGGGTTACAGCGTTTACGCTTTTTACCGTCGATATGTTAATGAATTTTATACGTAAAAATAACTGAAGTCAATTAATTATTATTAGAATAAATAATTATAATCAATCTTAATATAACACTAAGTTACACCTTAATTATTATTTAGGTAAAAACAGATTATGAAACTTACCTTATTGACTTTGATATTGCAAACAATTTATGTTATTAAATATTATTTTTTAGAACTTCTTTATTCTTCCTACTTAATGACTGTTTTAAAATCGAATGAAAAAATCTACAACTAAAAAACTTACCACAATTACTATTATAGCTATTATCGCATATTTTTTCGTCTCCCAACTTGCCATGGTTATTGTTTTATTTGATTGCTTTTATGTTTCTTTAAATCTGTATTCAATTAAGGAAAGTACGTCCACTCCGCTTTGCTCACAATTTGCATGAATGCCAGTCGTACTTCCTCTGGGGCTTATATGAAGCAGATTTTGGCAACGACAAGCCTTTAAAAGGACATATCCGCTGTTGCAGCCAAAAGAGTTTTAACTCTTGGTGCTTAATAATAAGGTATAATCTGCATTATGAGTTCTGTCACTGATAGGCTTTTACTTGGAGGAGGAAAACCACAAATATAAATGGAATTTGTTGTTTTATCAATTTAAGGTAATACTTAACATTCGCACATACTGAAACCAAACATTAACGTTTAGCATTACCTACTACGTTTTCAGTAAAACACGTATACCAAATAAAGTCATACTTGCAAAATAAGAGCCATTTGTAACATATCTAATAATCGCTTTCCGATTACTTAGTCATAAAGCAACTCCATATTGTATCTTGTCTAGGGAATACGATTTCTGTAGAAGAACGTATGGAAACTTTATTTAATGAGGTTATCCTGCATCATCATAGGTGAATTTAATTATTATTATGTGTTTAGGGTTCCCTAGCCAAAATGGCAAAAGCGGAACCCTTATACTTTCGTCACGTCCGTACGTCCATCGGTATGTACAGGCATTATACTCTAAAAAAAAACAATAAGAGGTATGTACATTGATGAATTTTGGACTATATGTAGATGTCTTATAGAAGCCGCTACATAGTTTGGTAGTTAACAAAAAAAAATATTTCTAAATAATCCATACATGTAACAGAAGATAAAAAAACAGCATAAATCATCGTGAGACATTCGATGGTTCTTTTATAAATACACTTTAAGGTTCTTAGGCAGTTTTTTTTTTAAATTAATTTATGTCCCCCCCCCCCTATATCTTTTTAACCATTCGTCCAAATAATATGAAATAAAAATCTCAAAGGTAACGCTCAATAAATACTTTCAACGATTTTTTTTCTACATGATCAGACATACCGTTTTTCAGTTATTTGCGAAAAACTAAACTAAATTAAACTAAAAATTAAAAAACTAAACTTGGTCCAATTTAACTCTCAGAAGACACAAGTCTGCGCCTTCACCGCTAAAAAACAACCTTTTAGCCTATCTCCTTGTTTCGAGGGTACTCCCCTTAATGCAGCGTCCAGTATTGGGATTCTCGGTGTTGATGTATCGAGCAATGTTCAGTTCCGATGTCATCTGGAAGGTAAAGCTATGTTAGCCTCGAAGAAGCTATGTGTGCTCTGGAGAGCGGGGCGGTATTTCACGCCGGTTCATCGTTTTCAGCTTTACAAGGCACAAATACGGCCTCACATGGAATATTGCTCCCATACTTGGGCCGGAGCACCCCAATATCAACTTCTTCCTCTTGACCGAATACAGAACAGAGCTGCTCGAAGTGTCAACAACCGGGGGCTTCTCAAAAATCTAGATCCACTGGCCCTGCGAAGAAGAGAGTGCTCCGAGGAATTATTCGGATTGATACCAGCCGCTGGATTCCACCATCGTACAACTCGTACTAAACTATCATTTCATCAACACCATCTTCATAGTTGGAAATCCACTAAGGTAAACGTCCGAGTGCTCGATGCTGTACTAGTATATGGCATGGGCATTCTATGTCAAAATTACAGGGCTTAAATTCATTCTATGCGTGCAGTCTGTGGATTAACTATACGAAGCGCGCTTACAGTGCTTTGCGTGTCCAATTCAATAATGGGTCAGAATGCTGATGGGGCTGCCACGCTTTTGCAGTGCGTCAGGCATGTTTGCGGAAGCACGCATGAATGATTTCCATGCCATAATGCGAAACAGAATCGCCTCTCAAATGTATCGCCTGCGGGCCAGCACCAACAGCCTTCTGTCCGATGTTGCAGAGAGATGGAACTCTCCGTTTTTCAGTCACTGGGCGTCGTTTCATCACACTGTGTACCAAGACCCCAAATAAAAAACTGTGTGACCTAGGTTAAGATGTACTAACAAACTATGGGCAAATTGGCCTGAAATAAATAATTGAATTGAATTAAATTCGAATGAAGAATGATCCTCTTAGTTCGAATTGAACCCATATTGCTTTGACATACAGTGCCCATGCCATATACTAGTACGGCGTCGAGCACTCGGACGTTTACCTTACCGTACATTTTTCGACGGCCTTCTTGCCACGCACCTGATCTATGTGGAATCAGCTTTCGGCGTCTGTATTTCCGAACCAATACGACTTGCGGGTCTTCAAAAACGAGCCTACTCTTTTCTCAAAGGCCGGCAGCGCACCTGCGATTCCTCTGGTGTTGCGGGTCTTATGGGTCGCGATGATCACTTACCAACAGGTGGCTCGCTTGCTCGTCTGCCTCCTTCACATAAAAAAAAACTGCGTTTTCAACAAGAAGACGTAAGAGCGACATGACTTTTACACGACCAAGCTCCTTTAAAAATTTGAATTCAAAGAAGGACGTAAGTGCCGTGAAGATACGCTCTTTGGCTGGTGCACTTTACCACATCGTATTTTTGAGATAGATTTTTATGTTTATAGTAACGGCTTCGGAACCCTACACTGAGCATGGTCCGACATGCTTTTTCCTGGTTTTTATTTCCTCGTGATAATTTTGAGATTTGACGCGTTTTCCTGCTTCATTTTGTATGATATTTTTATTTTAATGGTGCAATATTTAAAAAAGGCGTTTCTTCTTAGCCAGTGGTAGCCTCTTAGACTTCTGTTATTACTTATTTGTCGTAATCTTTTAGTTCTGTCAAATCGTTTTTGCTCCCGTGATAAGGACGTTTTTTAATTAAGTACCTACCATTATAAGGACAACAGTATCGAGTTGCAGTGTCCATCATGACTAACCGGAGGTTGAATTTGCCTTATGGGGTCGAATATAATAAATGTGTTTCAGGACGTGAATCATTATCCCTTCAGCCTCGGTACTATACGCACCTGAACTAAGTACTTAACAATTTTTTTTGTCAAAGTTCTATTGTTCGTCTGATTTAGGTAAGTTTGATATTAATTACAAAACATGATAATCTTTTAGTTTAGTTAAAATTTTGTTTAATATATAATTTTCGATTGTTCTTTATTTGTGTACCTCGAAATCGTTAATTTGTTGTACCTATTCGCGTTTTGCCGTGATCTCAAATTTCTGAATAGATTTTTTTTAATGTAATATTATTTCTCGTCGCTAATCACACAGGTGTATAAAATTCATACTATATTATTTTTCGTGTAGTTCTTCACTTTAGTCAATTTTCACCGCGATATATATTAGGGGTATGTCCTGGGTAAAAAAGTAATAATTCTAATTAGTCCGTCAGTAAAATTACAAAAAATATTGAATACGTATTTTTTGCTTTTTCAAATCAATAAAAATTGTCAATTATACCGCGCATCAAAGTTCGGGAGTGGGGGCTCGTGACGTCACAACGTGGTATAAAGTGTGCCGCGGCGTGACGTCACGCGAAACTTCAACTCACTTTATCTTCGTCATTTTTTGTTTAATTGACAAAAGAAAAAATACGTGTTCAATATTTTTTGATAATGTAAAAGACGAACTAATTAGATTTTTTTAAGACACTAGCCTTTTGTTTCTAAGGCGTTATTACTTAACGCGATATTTCATTTAATCACTATACCCCTGTAATTTTGTTTTTTAAACTCATTTCACACATGTAGTTTATCTCCTGGGTCGCGTTATGACTAACACGATCATAGACAATTATTTAGTCGAGATAAATTTCAATTAGTATTGAAGGTGACTAGTAAAAAATACGATTAATACAATACACTACAACAATATAAGCGCGGCAAAACGCCAATAGATGAAAAGATACAAGAAATTAATGATTTCGATGTACACGACTAATAAAGGTTTTCGATCGGTCGACAAACTATTAGTTCTTAATATCGTCTAGTTCGTTCTTAGTTCGTCTAAAATTGTATTAAGTAATTAATTGATATTTTTTATATTAAACGTGTGGTGTTCAACCAAATTGTGTTTAAAATATTAGTCTACTATACTAGTTTTGCTTGCGACTTCGTCTGCATAGAGCTTGTTTATCGTTGACTCTTAGGGAATTAGCAAATTGATTGGATTAGTATCATGTGATACAATTCAGGGCATGTCCATACATAAAAAAATAATGGATCTAACTTCTAAACTCAACGATCAAAATGCCGTACAAAATTTGTTAACTGTTTACAAACAGCTGTGATACAAATTTTCTCAATTATTTACTCACTTAGTTTTTAGATTTTTGAAAAACATTAATGTTGGTTATTTTCGTTTCGTATTTAGTGGTACTGGGTCCTGGATACTGATTTTCATGTAATTAATTACTTTCCATACAAACCTTACAATCAAAACTCCAATAAACCAAGTTACATGTACTTATCATAATTTTAGTTCAAGGACGTCCACTGCTGAATACAGGCCTCTCCCACGGTTTGCCTCAACGATCGGTCCAAAAGAAAATTACATTGGGAGGACAAAATCCAACTTTATTTATTTAGTATATGTATATATACTTAGTTAATAATTATGTATGTACGTTTATTTATACTATATTGTAGAATAATAAAATCAAATAATAGTTCAACATTTTTCCAAATTTAGATAAAAGGAAATTATTGTCATTTTATTGCACCTACCTACTTTTTGATTTCTGTTTCACCTTAAGGTAGACTGGTAGAGAATGCTTGTAGCATTAAGTTCACCTTTTGTACACTTTTTTATTTTGTGCAATGAAGTATTAAAATAAAATAAAATAAAAATCCAATTTTAATTAAAATGTTAACTTTCTTGTCACCTTTAAGGGGGAAATATTAAAAAAACTTTAAATCATGTGTTTTTTATAAGTAATAGGCAAGATGTTAACATTCATACAATTACATGACCCTAAAACCACCAAACTCCTATACGAACTTTCAGGCCGCTTCTCCTTAATAGGGGCAAGTGTAAAAAAGGCTAAATAGCTAATAACATTCATGAAAATACTTACGTTTACCCCCATTTCACTCCTTAAGGGGAAGGTTCTCAAAAATCTCTGATAGTTATATTTTTAATACATAAGCAGCAGCCTAAATACCAATTTCCACTTTTCTAACTTCAAAACTTTTTTTTTTTACAAACTATCCCCTATTTCCCCTGTGGTGTTAATTTCCAAAATCACTGAAAATTTCATTTTTTATTTATAAAAAGTAACTTTAATATTTCTATGACTCCAGCTTCTATAAAATGAATAACCAAACTCCAATGAACACTTCAACTTCCATTTCAGCCACTTAAGGGTAATTAAAAAAAAACTATTTTAATATTTTTGGCCTCAATTTTCTATATTTCTAACTTAAAAAATGACTAAACTCCCTACTAAATTTCTACCTCCAATTCCTCTTATAGCCAGTTTATCCAAAGGCCGATAGCTTTTTTCTTTTATTGAACAGGAGCCTCAAAATATTTAAATGTTAGGTACTTGAAGTTCTGGCTGGAGGGGGGCTCAACTCTAGCGTAAATAACACTTTTCGAGTTCAATATTTCTAAATCGGTCTCCCAAATCTAAAAAATGATCCTAAAATAATGCTGTCATCATGATTTTTCAGGAGCTATTTAATGATACCTCATTCGATGGTGAAAATGTAAACAAAATATTTTAACTTTGCTTAACATGTATGGTATGTTTTACATTGTCAGCGTTATGTAAATTTATAACTTTGCCAAATAACATCTTTGCAGTACTTAGAGACACTGAGGTAAATAGACGTACAGACGGAGAGACGGACCGACGAACATGACGAAACTCAACGGGCCTACTAGTTTGACCACGTTACCCTTTCATACAAAATTCCAACCAAAATTATACACCCTTAGAGGTTGAATTAAAAAAATCCCTTTTTAATCGATGCCTACATCATTAAATCAATATAATACCTTGTTAAGATTTCGATTTTTTTAACTTCAACAGTTTAGGCAGGGTAATGATAAGTCAGTTAGTCAATCAACCGGTCCTTTTTAAGTATGTACATATATTATTATTGTATTATTTGTATATACAGATTAACGAGCCTGTGTGTGCAGGATGCGGCTGCTGCTGGTGCTGTGCGCGCTGCTGCTGGCGGCGCCGGCGCGTGTGGTGTTGGGGTGTATCATAGATTGCCATCAAGAGCACAGGGGCCGGAACTTCATCTTCTCTCCGCGCTACCATAATAATAACATAGGGAGGTGCCCTAGAGATAAATTTCCTACAGTAATTGAAGGCAAAGTAATGTGTAAGCCAAAAAGCAAAGCCCCACCACCGCCTCGCCGGCCTCCACTGCCCTACCAGAACAACTAATGCGTGGACTATCAGTAGCGACATGAGCCACACGACACAATATGACTTACAAAAAATAGAAGAAAAAGCTTTTTTTAACCTTGAAACACATGAATAACCACTCAATAGTGACGTTAATGTAGCTTAAGTAAAATGAGGAAACATTTTAAGACTTTTGGATCGCTCGGCTTTAATAATGGTCTAAGATCCGAATAGGAGACGACTTGCATCGGGCTGTTTATTCGATGAAAAATATTTTATATCAAATTTAATACGCTAAATAATATGTGGCGAATAGGTAGGCTGAACAATTTCAGTCCAGTAATTATATCATTAAAAAAATGATTAAAAATGAACATTTTTTTAAAATCACAATTTCCTTGTTTAATAGACAAATTACATACTAATCGAAAGTATGAAGTCTATAGAATATGCAAACGTTAGGTTTGGTGTAAATTATTAGTACCGACTTACCTGTTTATACCTGTCTACCCAATAGTTTGACGGGAAAAAAATAGTCAACCTAACGTTTGCATATTTCATAGATTTCATACTTTCGATTGGTATGTAATTTGTCTATTAAACAAGCTATTGCAATTTTTTAAAACAAAGTTAATTTTTATTTTTTTTATTAATTATGTAGTGGACTGAAATTTTTCAGCCTACCTGTTCGCCATATTATTACTTAGCATATTAAATTTGGTATAATATACTTTTTATCGAATATAAACAGCCCGGTGCAAATCGTCTCCTATTCGGATCTCCTACTATATTTATGATAAATAGTCTCAAATTATTAGTCTGTGATTAGTATCCTGCTCGTTTAGCTATAAAGAAAAAAAATGTTTACTAAGTAAGAACGCCGCACGGGCACATAACACGTCAAAATCCGCCAGAACTTCCCAAGAAAAGACCACTCAACTGCTGAGGCGAAATGCCGCCAAAAACTCAACAGTCAGTCATTGTATTGCTTTTCTATGTCAAATAAATTAAATATTTTCCTTTAGACGATTATTTTTTACCCGCTAAAAATTACCAAAAAAGGACCGTCGTCAAAACCTTCTAAAACGCGTTTAATAATAAGTGGTAACCTCGAAATACCCAGTTCGGTACCTGCGTCTAATATGTTGGGAGCAGAATTATACATGGTATATAATATCGAAGTCGGTGGCAAGAAAACAATAGCAGTGTTCGAGTTACCCCACTCTGGCCACCGATATACAGGGTGGAAAAAACGAACGCCTCATGGACGGCAACTACCTAAAATATTGGAAATAGCAAGTATTACGAAAAGGAGAATTACTTTTATTTTTATCTTGAATTACCTTTAAATTAAATAAAGACCGTCAAAAAGCCCTTCTTTATTATTTTGTCATATCCGACCAGTTCGATTCCCGGTTAAGGCAGATGAATTTTCAAAAAACCATAAATGCAAAAATAAAAGTAAGTCTTTCTTACGTAGAACTTGCTATTTCTTATATTTAAGGTAGTTGCCGTCCATGGGGCGTTCGTTTTTTTCACCTGTATATGATAGGATTGGGAGCCCGTTGCGATAAGTATGACAATACATTATGTCTAAAAATAGTTATGGCAAACGATATACATAGACCCGATAGAATTATTTTAAAGAAATATTTTAATTTATACTTAATAGTCTTTGATGCATTGAAGTTAAAAAATTAAAATATTGATACCTCTTCGTATTTTTATAAACAAATATTTCAATCGGGGACTGTAATAGTACATTGTGTATTAAGGGTGGTAAAGACAGAATTACAAACGAGAGTCCGTTAGAAGCCCGAAGCCGAAGGCTGAGATTTATGTCAATTATTTTTTTGATTATTATTTTGGAATCACACAGTTTATAATCAGTATTTATAAATTAGCTGCAGACTACATCATTGTCTATGACTTACCACAGGATAATGTCAAACGTGTTCAGGAGTCCGATTCTAGTGACAGTCGAAATCAATAGTTTATATGCGACATTTTTAGAAAATTGTATGCAACTGACATTTTATTTCGAATGAAACTTCATATCGAATGGCACAAGAATTGGGATCCTGGCGTATTATGATAGTTTGAGTCCACGTATTATATTTTTTTAAAAAAGCGCACGATAGTGCGTAATGGTAAAAAAAAGGCCCGCGGGTATTATTTTAGATTTACGGTCGATTTTACTAGCATATTAGACCACTATTTACGAGCAAGTGTGATGAAAAACATGTAAATCACAACTTGCTAAGTAACATTTCCCTTGGCTCAGTCTGCTCTTTTTGATAATATTCGTGATTTAAAATACTTGTTACGTAATCTTAAATTTTAACCCCCTTACTAATAAACGTTGAGTAACGTTGGTATAGCTATACAATGTTTTGTCCTTATCTGTCAAATCCAAATGTCACAATGACAGATAAGGACAAAACATTGTATAGCTATACCACCGTTACCCAACGTTTATTAGGTAGGTAGGTAGGCATTTATTTCATACTGAAAATTACATTATTCTATGTCACATAATCATAATGAATTCACAATAAGATCGTCAAAGTGTAAAAAAATAAAGTAAAAATAATAATGAAATAAAATAAACAAACGCAGTCAAAATGTAAAAATAAGAATTAAATTAAACAAAATAAAAATATAGCAAATAAGCTACAGTCAGAAATGTCAAAAAATGTATTGAATAAAAAAAAAAAAGCAAATCAAATTAAAACGATCATGTCAATAGGGAATAATAATAAATAAAACAAAAACAACAAATCAATTTAACCTATTTATCACTATACTCTTTTACTGAATATAGTGATTGCGTCAATAAAAGATCTTTAAGTCGGCGACCAAGTATTCCATCCATATTAGTAAGGGGGTATGTGTGTCATTTAGTATCGAGTCATGATTGTAAACAGAAATGGAAACAGAATAATATTTATTGTGTCCCTATGTATTTTGTAGGATTCATTATTTAGTTTAGTTTTAACATTGTATTATTATTTTGTGTCAAATAAATTAATCATCTTCCTTCTGTAAGCTTATGAACCTCTCATTTAACCACATTATAAGATAATACATTTATTTTACCTTGCATATCCGCCATTAGCAAAGGTGAATTTTCATTTTAGTCCTTCTAATCTCAAAAATTAATCAATCTTCTTAATTGTGATAGTTTCCCTTTTGAAGAGCTTTAAAGATATTGTCAATATCTTTAGTATGTGTAGTTTATGTAGTTTTTTTTTAAAGGCTGGTTCAAAAATAAGTTTGACCTTGTCACATTATCTCTAACTGGAGATGCCGCACGATTTCATTCCCTAAAGTCTTATAACAAGTACTGGTGTGTTATTCTCTCAAAAAACGGCGGCCGGTCGAACGGACGAGCGAATAAAAGCGGCGAGTTTAAGTAGTCCCGTCCGACCGAACAAAACACATTTTAGCGCGTGCATTGTCAATTAGGGAGCCTTATACGTTGAAGAAGTCATGCTGCCAAATTGAATGCACGCGCTAAAATGTGTTTTGTTCGCTCTGTCGGGACTACTTAAACTCGCCACTTGGACCTTCACTCGAGCGAACGATCACCTTTGCTTGTTGAGAGAATCACCACCCAGAAATGGTTGGACATTATTAAAAACTCTACTGAATCGGGTTGGACACGAGGTCGACGCGGTGTCTCTCCCCATTACAATGAATGTATCTAAAAGTTCTGCTACAAATAACTTAATTCAAAACGTCGTGTTACAAAAAAGAGCCTTTCGTTCTATATATAACTTAAACTCCCGTGATTCCTTAAGATTACTATTTAAAGAAATTAGTATTTTGACAGTAGCGTCACAATTATTACTTAGAATATTATTTATGTCATTAAAAATCAATACTCTTTTATTGACAATAACAATACATAAATTGAATACAAGAAATAACAATAAAATGCTATTACAAACAAATGTTTTTGTAAAGTATATAAATCATTTGTAGGTCAATGCATTCCTTTCTATAATAAATTACCTTACGTAGTTATAAATTTACAATTTCAATTACTTAAAAATTACTAGAAACATTTCTATAGGGTTGAGGACTATCTAACAGATAAAAATGCTTGGCCTAAACAATTCTAATTTAATTTAATCCAGAAACAATATTATTATTATTTATTTTAATACTTTATTGCACAAAATTAACATAGTGTACAAAATACAAACTTAATGCTACAAGCATTCTCTACAAGTCAACCTTAAGGTGAAACAGAAATCAAAACATTACATTGTGTACATTGTGTTTGTGTTTGAAAACGAATCTTACAATCTAGCATATATTTTAAAAATAACCTAAGATATAGTAAGTTTTTTTTAAATGTAAGCCTTCACTTGGACACCTGGTGTGTTATTCTCTCAAAAAACGGCGGCCGGTCGAACGGACGAGCGAATAAAAGCGGCGAGTTTAAGTAGTCCCGTCCGAACGAACAAAACACATTTTAGCGCGTGCATTGTCAATTAGGGAGCCTTATACGTTGAGGAAGTCATCCTGCCAAATTGAATATACGCGCTAAAACTTGTTTTGTTCGCTGTGTCGGGACTACTTAAACTCGCTGCTTGGACCTTCACTCGAGCGAACGATCACCTTTGCTTGTTGAGAGAATCACCACCCTGCAAAGTAGATTCCGACAGTTTAAAAAAATCTTACTATACTTAACTTTCACGTTGCAGTATTTATAATGTCAGTTGTCATTTAAAGCTGTCTCAGATTGTCTTACCGTCTTGAATAGGGCCTCTATTCTTTAAAGTGTAAAACCATATGTGGCGTCGTGACGTTGTATTTATAGCGGAGCATCTGTAATAATGGCGTAAGCGCCATCGACAATAAGGTCCCTTTTCATAGATAACGCCACATATTGCCTTTGTGTGTCTTGTATTGTCAACGTTTTGATAGCTCTTATTTACTTGACAGTAATGGAGGCCGAGTTAAAAACAATACGATACAAATTAAAATACGATATGGTTTTACTGAGTTGAATAGAGATCTTTTTAATGAACTGACTGGCTAAAATTCTCGTATGAAGTCACGACAGAAATCACAGTTTTTAGGGTTCCGTACCCAAAGGGTAAAAACGGGGCCCTATTACTATGACTTCACTGTCCGTCCGTCCGTCCGTCCGTCTGTCCGTCTGTCTCTTACCAGGCTGTATCTCATGAACCGTGATAGCTAGACAATTGAAAATACAGATGATATATCTCTGTTGAAGCTATAATAACAAACCAAACAGAATAAAATAAATATTTAAAAAACGTGTTTTTTTGCCGTCGTTTGCTCGATATTAATAACGACAACAGGTAAATGATTGAAATATTCACAGAATATTTAGTTGTAAGCTCATTTTAAAAATAAATATTTAAATTAAATTAAAATAAATATTTAAGAGGGGCTCCCGTACAACAAACGTGATTTTTTATAGAACCGCGAGTGCGTGAGTCCGACTGGCACTTGGCCGGTTTTTTACGATTTAACGTTTCTTTAAACAAGCATATAAGATAAACTTACACCCGTATTCACAAACAATACTTAAACAATCCTTCACTGAGTAAACGCACTGCGCTCAATAAAGCTCTGTGATTGGTCCTTTTTGACCGACCTTTTGTTTATGAGACGATTTGAACCAAAGAACAAGAACTAAAGGCATAGAAACCGTACTAAATAAGCAGAAAATACATGATGGTTCACTTCTTTTTACTTATGGTTTTCATAGTGAGTTGGAAAGAGATGAATCTATAGCTGTTCTTTCGTTATTTGGTACATCGTCACAAGTAAGGTGTGATTTGGACCTATAAGCACCTATAGTATTTGGACATCTAGACAAGGAAAGACAAATCCTTCATAATAGGAAGGACAAAGAATTCCCTGTGTAAAACCTTGTGACAATGACAGTTAAAGAAGAAAAAACAGCATACTTTTTGTTTCGTTTTTTCTCATAAAATATCTAAAAAGTAGAGAAAGATAGCTGACGCAAAGTACGTCTTATACTCTGGTTTCTATGCTTTAAGTCCTTATTCTTAGATTCGAACCACACTGTGAGACCTCATGGTGACGTTTGTGAATACGAGTGTTAGATTACTAACGCGGGCCTTAGTTTCATACCATTGTAGTCTTGTGAACACACACTGAACCGCTTAAAACCAGTTACATTACGCCTTAAGTCAGTTTGTTATAACCACCAGCTCTGTTAATGTTGCCATCGCAGATTATTTCCACGGGACGATTAGATGTCTCTTGCTCATTTTGAATCGCCATGGCTTTTCGATTTCTTTTATTTTTATTCCAAACGCAGCACTGCCATATAGATGCTCCTATGAGCTGGAAATTAAATATGTTTTTTTTTACAAAACGGTTTTTTTATATAAGCGATCCCTAAACTAAATCATCTATGTTTATGTTAAAAATTTGGCAATTAAGGACCTATGTAATGTTCAAAGTACAATTACTGGATAGGTACGGATATCATCTGTAGTCCTGACATGTTCAGATGTCAAACTACTTTGAATGCATGACAGGATAATTAATATTAATAATATTAAAACTCTGATTTCCAGAAATACGTAAGATGAGACATTTTTTTCAAAGTAGTAACTATTATTCATTCAATGAACATAATATTTACAGAATTCAACATTGAAACAATTAAAAAGTAGACTAAACGTATTTAAATTAAAATTAAACTAAGCTACTCAAATATTAAAGATATAAATAATAATCACCACTATAAAAAGAACACCCCCTCTAGCAGGTCCGCTCGCGGCATGGTCCCCATGACACTGGCTGCATTACCTCTCTGGATAGCTAGCCCAATCCTTTGGGAGAGGTAAGCACCAGCTCTAGGATCTCCGGATTTTCCATATTCATTTAGCATTATACTTTTTAATTCATAACATATTTTAAGCTAGATTTCTGTCAAAACTTAAAGATATTTATTTATTCTTTTGAACTTTATTGCACAGTACAAAAAATAAGTATAAATGACGGATTTAATGCCTTAAGGCATTCTCTATCAGTCAACCACTAGGCCAAACAGAGAATAATTGAGGTTGGTACGAACATTTTAGCAAGAGACTTTAATTGTTTTTGTTTTAGATTATCATTAATTTAGAATTAAAGTGATAAAAGCGAAAATGAAAATCACAAAACCAAATACTGCAGATATTGATTATTTGTATTAAAGGTTTTTGCAAGTACTATGTACATTATAATATTAACAAATTGGGTGTGCCCAAAGATTCACTCTATCCTGTAAGAAACTTAACTAATTGGAAATATGGCAAATAATTTATGTGCTTAAATAAATATAAAATCTTAAATTCCTCTCGTTATTCTTCCTAACAACTGTCTTAGAGATTATCTAAAAATAAACATAAAACTTACCACGATAGCTACTTTAGTTAATATCACAAATACAAATATTTCCCATCGATTCATTGTTGTTTTTGTCTTGTATTTCCCTTATGTTGTTTAAATCTGCATCAAGTTGAGGAAAATACGTCCACTCCGCAATGGCCGCAACTTGGATGTAAACCAGTCTGACCAGGCCAGTCATCGGGGATTTCCAAAGCTACACTCAAGTGCAATGAAAAGCGGTCATTTTATAGTCGGGACCTTTTCGTTCCGTCACTCATTTAAACAAATAAATTTACCATTGTTTCTCCATTATCATGTATAATTAAATTTTGATTACGATTATATTATTTATTTATACACTTCGTCATTGTCTTTTCATTCATTTTGATGTAGTAATCTCTATTTAATATCGTATTTTTTGATAAAAAGCACTTTCGGTGAAAATACAATTAGACCGACAGATATTTGTCATAATTTTTTTTCGAACTATTTTTGACATTTGAAATGTAGTGATAAGAGAGGTTTTCGTCTCTGACGCACCCAGCATAATAATAAGAAGATGATGATGATGAATATAATATTCGACCTTTTTAATAAACTAATTAGATGTAAAATTATTCTCATTACTATTTCATCCTCTATCTAAAGACAATTAGTCAGGTAAACTTGTTATAGTCATTGGCAGTCTGAATAGGAACAGAATACAAATGAAAGTAGACTGTGACTGGTTTTCATTGCCATGAAGTGTTACGTTAGAACTGGTTGTAGCGAACTTGTGGGGATTATCAAGTCGTCATTATTTTAAAAGGACGTATCCGCTGTTGAACGGTCAAAGAAAATTGAACCTTTGATGTTTATTAATAAGGTATATCTGCATTGTGGGTTCTGATGGGTAGGCCTTTACATGGGAAAGGAAATCTTAAATGAATATGGGATTTTGTTGATTTATTAAATAAGGTAAAGTGATGAAATGCAAGACAGATCTATGTATTTATACTACTAAGTACCTACTTAACATCAAGGCTTCAAAAAACAAATGATTTGCTTTTACCTATTAAAATACAAATTACAAAATACCTATGCCAATTAAAATAATACGAAGTACAAAATAGTTTTAATTCCTGTGATTGAAATATAAAATACAAAAGAGTGTATTTTAGCAATTTTTACTGAAAAGATATATTCACCCTTTGATAGCAATAAATTGTTTTAAGTCCTCTTATCGAAGAAAAACTAACTAGCACGCTTGAAAGTATCATATTGCATGGTACAGGAGTTCATAAATATGTGAACACTTTAGCACCTTGTCACTTTAATCGTTGGTAACATGACAACAAAATAGACAAGGTACTAAATTGTACACATATTTATGAACTCGACGGTACAGTGCCCCACGTTAAAAAACGTGTACAATTTGTCAAAATTGTCACCTTTTTCTATGAATTTTTTTACAATTTTGTTAAATTGTTGACTTATGAAGTTTAACACTTTCATGGCCGCCGATCCGCTAGTCCATTTTGTATGAAAATCAGAGACCTTGGCTATGAAAGTGTTAAAACTCATTCAACTACTCCCAGGACATTATTTTCAAACGCAATAAATACTGCAAAACAGTGAAACGCCATTTGCAAAAATTAATTGAATTTGACAGCTGGCGTACAGTTATGCGAACTTTAAATTGAAATATACTGCTCTGGATGCTAGTGTTTTTAGGTTATGTATGAGTCAGCTTATTTTTCAATAACATTTAAAAAAATTACACATATATTTTGTTAATTCAATTTCATTCAAGATAACATTTTGATCTCATAATTGTTAGAAGTTTTATAAATATTGTTAGTACTTAAAAACTAAAATTATTATATTCAATATCAGATAACACACTTTTCAGAGCAAATACCTATTATTTGAAAAACTAATTACTACCGTTACAAAATACCTTGGCGAAATAAAAGTGACATAAATATTTTGACTAAGACTTTTGACTTTAACGTCAGGTATTTAAAAATAGGAATAACAAATTATATTTTTAAGTAGTAACTGAATTACAAAAACTAAGTACCTACGTCCCTACTGCCTAGCACTGCTTAACGTACGTACGTAAACCAAATATTGGTTTAATATTACTTCATTTTGTAGGGCTCCGTACCAAAATGGTAAAAGGAACCCTTGTGGTGAGACTTCGTTGTCCGTCTGTCCGTCTGTCTGTATGTCACAGCAGGTTTTCTCAGCAACTATAAATGCTATCAACTTGAAATTTGGCATAGTTGTACAACTTGCTTGCCCGCATTTGTTTTCGGTACAAAAAAAAAATAGGAAATATAACGGGGGGTTAAAAAATTAAAGTGGCTTGATTATAGCAATACCCATTTGCCCGTTTTTTTCTTAGTATTTCTTTCAAGTAATGACCTAAAGTCGTTTTTTCCATACAAAGTGAAAAGCAAACACTGGGACACCTAGTATGGAGAAACAAACTTTAGGCGATTACTCAAAAAAATAACAGAAAAAATAAGGGCAAATAGGTTTAAAAACTTCACTGATTCGTAATTGGTACGGCGTTGGTTTTAGGAACACCCAGTATAAAATTCTGATTTATGAAAAGGTGTTACAGAAAACTCACATAAATCAAAGCGGAACGAGGGCGTCGCTTAGTTTGCTATGTTAGAGGGCGTGTGAAAGCGATAGACAACCATGCATAATGCGCACCACGTAGCGTGAACCTGCGCGAATGTCGGTTTATAGGTGTCACAAATAGGCGGTAAGCGGCGCGGTGTGGGGGGAGCGCAAACCGGCGGACGGGACGGCAGGGGATATAAAATTTATCAATGTATCATTAATGCTATTTCAATTGAAATAAGGTATAAAATTCAATGCTTTGAGACCGACCTTGGAGCATCGCAGCGGATTGCGGGGAAGGAAATCTAACGGGAAAACGTCCGCCGGTTTGCGCTGACCTTTACCATATTTATTATTATTATACTGTTAATACTCTGGTTTTAATGTACATACCAATAAAAAAAAAGTTAAATTTAATTGAATGTTAAAATTAATTGCAAATTGAATAAATAATTGTTAAATTGTTAAACTGCTAGATTTTGCGGGCCGGGCCGCGCGCGATCCTTGCGTGCGCGCATCTCTGACTCCATTACGAATTGACTTTGTTCTTCACGCACCGGCATACACAACTTATTATAATCTGAAAAAAAATTATTAGAAATATTGTTGAACTTAACAGTTTTTTAACAGGTTAAAGTGCAGGGCTCGGAAATCTATTCTTTTTTAAACAAGCCCGTCAAAAACGCCATACATTTCAAATAGAGCATATTCATTTTGATTTTTTTCGAACAGAATCGATACTATTTCGGTTCGGCTCTCAAGACATCGTTAGCACGGCCCACCACCGCTTTCCTTTTATTGTCTTTCCTACCCTATAAGCTAGCTCTTTAGTTGCATTTTACCTGCTCAGCTTGAATTCAAGCCGGTGCTATAATTTTAAGTCGCCACGCCATCCAGCATCAGGAAAAAATAAAAAATAAAAATGCCAGTTTAAGCCCAGCGATCATTACTCTCTCGAATCTATTCCACTCTGAGCGAGAACCACAAATAAGGCCCAGCCACACCGCTTGCGTGACGTGCACGTGCACCACTTCCACTGCGTTGTATAATGAATTCTTATTACGACATGTCACTATACAACGCAGTGGAAAGCGAACGTGCACGTGCACGTGCACGTCACGCAACCGGTGTAGCTCGGCCTTTAACCGGTATTTCTCGAACCGATCCCAAGCCCTGGTTCCGTGCCCGGCTTAGTAAAAGCCATCGCTTTCTGTCCATCTGTCAGTCAGGTTGTATCTCATGAATCGTAATAGGAAGACCACAGACCTTAATCTAACTAGATGCCGCGAGTGTACGTACTTCGCGTGTCAAAAAGCAGTCTAAATGTCTGCTTTCTACGCGGCTTCATTTAGTACGCGTTCGACCGTTACCGCCTCCAGACGTCACCGATATCTAGAAAAATGACTGGTTGTTCCGTATTAAGTTATAAAAACTGTACAGGAAAAGCTGACCCAAATAATGGACATGTTTCCTTCCATAAGTACGTAAATTTCTTCTAAAATTACGTTTATCTATTTAAAGATAATTTATTTTAGGTTTGTCGTGGTTTTACTATGAAAAATAATACTGTGTGGGATTACTTCATGTTCATAATACATTGCCTGCTTTACTTGCAAAGCTGTAGGCCCTGTCTATATTAACGCGCAATGGAAATTTAACGGTCGATCTTTAGCTTGTGTCGCTTGGCTTCTTGGTACGAGTACTATTATCATTTTTCTGTCAAATTAAGCAAATAGTGATGTACACCTTCCGATTGTTTACGATTCTAACCGATTCTTGAAACAGGAATGATAATACGCTTAGGTATTTTGTGACACGTAGGTAAATTTTGCTGTTTTCATCCTTATATCCGTCACCTGCTTATTTTTCTTTTTCTTTAAGTAATTTTCCTTATCTTTTTCTTTTCTAAGTTGACTGAGTTCTGGATCTGATTTTATTTTATCATAACGTAATTTACTAGCTTTTCTTTTCGCAGATAAAATTTCTTCTCTGGTTTTTTTATTTGGCTAGACATAGTTTACCTACAACAAAGTAACGAGAATCATTACAAACCATAAGAAAGCATTTTGATTAAATCCAACTGAAAATGACTGCCATTACCTAAGAGTAAGATAAGATTTATCATTTTTCTGTCCTTTTATCATTCCTCTGGCAAATCGATTGAAAAATCGATATGTGAAATTCACGGACACATAAATTCGCGCTTGTAATTGCTTCGATCGCTTGCGACAATTTTGTAAGTGTTCTAGTAAATATTTCTATGGCAATAGTGTGTATATCTATCTATCTCTTTGTTGTCAAACAATTACATACTTACGGTCACTTTCTTGTAATCGAAAAGATCTAGTAACTATACACATTTTTTTTTACGTATATGTGACATCATAACTTACCTGAAGAGCGGTGAAATTATCACCTTCCAAGCCACGCAGACACGGCGACAAGGCGCAACACGCGCGCGACCTCTTACTACAAAGACTGACCTCATACTGACTTATTGATACGAGCCGCACGGCGCGGGCGGCGGCGCCTTTGTATCGATTTCGCGCGGACAACGGGGAATTCACATCACTAATTCGTTCTTGTGACGTCACAGCAGGTAGAAAAAAAGTGACACGGTTGGTTTTCATACAAATTGAGGTGTTTACGTTATCTAGTTAGATTAAGGTCTGTGAGGAAGACAATTGAAATTTCTATTGCCGCTCTAACAACAAATAAAAAAACTAGCTTAATAATTAAAGACAAAGCAAAGGGTTTTGGTAAGCTTTTCTTTGTTACTTTCTTAAGGTTTTTGTATTCATGTTTAATTACTAAAAGAGTTACTTGTGCTCGCGTGAAGTCTGCACCACCTACTTTGTAAAATATTTTAATTTGACGCCATGTCCCTACTAAGGTCGTCTGGAAGAGATCGCTAATTAGCGATAAGACCGCCTGTTGTTTACCTGTATTATTTTTAAATGTGCTGTTTCTCTGTTATGTTTTTTATTTGGTGTACAATTAAGTGTTTTGTATTGTTGTATTGTAAAGGGTACCTCCATACAAGATTGATACGGAACTCTTTGTCTTCAAAACCAATCGTCCTGTATTTTTTTTAATAGACTCTGAAGGCGGTTGCGATCACTCTAATAAGTAAAGGCCTAAGTGATATAGAGAGTACTATTGGATACGGATATCAACTCTAATGACTTGACATCTTGTAATTTTTTTAGTTACCTAGCTGTTGCCCGCGACTCCGTCCGCCTTAAAGTCGTTTCTCGCTACTCAAGGGTCTTATCTTATCTTATCTTACAGATGGGCCCTTCCGGATACACTTCGACTCTTTAGGATCTTTTGTGCAATTACCCTCTTACACACCCAGCTGTTGGAATGTGCAGGTTTCCTCACGATGTTTTTCCTTCATTATAAGAGCATCGGGTAAATGTACTTAATTTAGAAAAACTCATTGGTATATGGTGACGGGGGTTCGAACACGGTACCTTACGATCACGAGTCAACTCCCTAGGCCAGCCTAGGATCGTCCAGCAACACGATAATAATAATTGTGTTTTCTAATAAACAAAAATATTGTCTTCAAAAGCAAGGTTTTTTTTTGTTTCTTTTAATTGACATTAAATACACAATGTACAGCACAATGTGACAAAGTTTAATAAACTTTAGTACCAATTTCACCAAACGATGTTAAATTTAATCAATATTAATCGACTGTTATTTCATACATTTTGACAGCACTGTCAACGCCCTAGTAGTCTATTAAGTAGTTAACATCGTTTGGTGAAATTGGTACTTAACATTCGTTCAGTCAACTTAACGGAAAACGGTGGCCACTTTTTCATTAAGTTACTCACCCATAGTTCAATTGTCATTAAGTTATGTCATGTACCCTATAAATTGTGAATTCATTTGTGCAACGAAAAAACTATCCTTCGATTTTAAGATAGTTAGTTTATTCGAAAACACAATAATTAGTCTTGAAAGAGTAACAAACAGACGGACAAAGTTAGTATCACATTGTACATATTAGCATAGAAAAAAAATAGAAATAGAAACATTTATTTGACGAAGTGTAGCTCGTGTATAGCTGTTTCCCGGGACTCCGTCCACGTAGAAGTCGTTTATCGCTCTTCCCTCGGGAACTGTACATTTTTCCGGGATAAATATAGTAGCATATGTGCTATTCCAGACTATAATCTATATCTATGCCATATTTCATCCAGATCCGTTCAGCCGTTAAATAAACAAACATCTATCCAAACTTTCGCATTTATAATAGTAGTAAGATTTATTACGAGTATTGTT
The DNA here is from genome assembly GCA_946894065.1 of Acleris literana. Lineage (NCBI taxonomy): Eukaryota > Metazoa > Arthropoda > Insecta > Lepidoptera > Tortricidae > Acleris > Acleris literana. The sequence continues at coordinate 800,127 of OX335687.1, forward strand.
TGTGTCTCATTATATTTGATCTTGTGCCCTTGTCATGTTCGAATATTTAGTACCAATTTCACCAAACGATGTTAAATTTAATCAATATTAATCGACTGTTAGTTCATACATTTTGACAGCTGTTAACGCTCTAATCGTCTGTTAAGTAGTTAACATCGTTTGGTGAAATTGGTACTAATCCACTTTGTATGTATGACAGTTATCTGTGAAGTACTTTAAAACTTTAAATTAATTCATACCCTTAAAAAAGCAATTATAAAAATATTAAAAATATAATATGAGTGAATGATAAAATAGGAAAATAAATCCCAAAATCAAATACTGCAAACGGTAATACTTGTATATCAAAATTTATGTAAGTACGTAAATTACAAAATGGGTATGCCCATAGGATGCACTTTGGAACTTATGTTATTTATTTCCTTCTTAAATTGTTTTCTTTGAGATAAAGTTACAGTAATATAGGTTAATAAATTTTACACGTAACAAACGTAAAAACTCGTATAATTATCATTCAAATAAATAATTATAATCAATCTTAATATCACACTAGTTAAGTTACTCTTTAACTATTATTTAGGTAAAACACACAATAAAACTTAACTTACTGACTTAAATATTGCAATTAATTTTAACATTATTTTTTAGAACTTCCTTATTCTTCCTAATGACATATAAATCTAATAAAAAATCTACAACTAAAAAACTTACCATAATTATTATTTTAGCTACTATCGCAGCTATTATCTTAATAGTCAATTCCGAATTGTCCATGGTAATTTTTCTACTTTATTGCTTTTATATTTCTTTAAATCTGTAATCAATTATGAAAAGTAAGTCCACTGCGCATCGCTCACAATTTACATGTATACCAGTCGGACCTCATCTGGGGTTTATACAACAGCTAAACTGAACAATAACGAAAAGCGGTCATTTAACGTACAAATTAACGTGCACTATGACTGGTTTTCATTGGCTATGAATTGGTAGATAAAAGGACTGAACGTGGCAAACATTTAGGGATAACGATCTCGGCCATTTTAAAAGGACATATCCGCTGTTGAATAGCCAAAAAAGTTTTGACTCTTGGTGCTTAATAATAAGGTATATATCTGCATTATGAGTTTATGAGTTCTGTCACGGATAGACTTTTAATTGGAAAACCACAAATATATATAAAATTTGTTATTTTATCAAATGAGGTAATATACGCACGTAACATACGCACGTTCTTAAAGCAAATATTAGTTTACCATTACTGATATATTTTCACAAAATTCACCATATTGCTTCTACAACTTTATAGATGACAATAAATGCATGTGAGTGTTTGTTGTTTTCTGGTTTGTTTTAACCAAAAAATTAACATAAGTTAATAGGACTACTTTGTTTCTATAAAAAAAATCGATAAATTTACAAATAAAGATCATATTTGTCGTGTCAAGGTCATTTATAATTAGAAGTATTAGAACATAATAATCGCTTTCCTTATTCTCGCTAAAAAGTTATAACAAAATTAGGAAGTGTAACTAACCCTTCGAGTGGCAAGCAGCCGTATAACGGCTGCCGTCAAAAAACAATTTATACTTTATGACATTAACTCAAAATTCTAATTTAAACTAACTATAGTTTTTTTGCCACTAGAAGGGCTAATAAACTATACATTTTCTATAAACTTTAATCTGTCCCTCCACTATCACATCCCCCTCCACTATCACATCCCCCACCACTATCACATCCCCCTCCACTATCCCATCCCCCACCACTATCACATCCCTCAACGGTATCACATCCCCCACCGGTATCACATCCTCCACCGGTATCACATCCCCCACCGCCGTCATATCCCCCACCGCTATCATAACCTCCCCCGCTATCACTGAATCCTCCAATGCCTCCCCAATAACGGGTTGAGTATCCTCCATAACGCATTCCTCCCATTTTCCTACTCCTCACAGTCTTCTTATTATCATCATCATCCCCGCAACACAGACAACAGCAAACTATTCCCGTCATTATCTGAAAACATATTAATAGTTAATACTTATTAGATATTACGTGTTATTTAACTTAATTATTCAGTGAGAAAATGCTGCGAGCATCTTTGGCACTATGCCACGGCATACTTACATACATACATACATAATCTCACGCCTTCGTTCCCAGAGTGGGGTAGGCAGAGCTACAGAATTACAAACATCTCTAAAAACTTGTTGATAATTCTATAACCTTACTATTAATTTGCACAATTAGGCTAAGATGTTTACCAGCGTATTAGTGACAGGTTGCAAGCCTATCGCCTAACAGTACTACAAGCCTTTATTCCCTTAGTCGTCTCTTACGACATCCACAGGAAGACATGGAGTGGCACTATTCTAACTCGGCAACCACACGAGGCTACTACTAACTCTAATTTATTTCATTAATTTACGGTACATTATTTTGGTTATTGTATATTTATATGGGCATCGTTATTCTTAAACGGTTATACCGATTTTTAAAAGAAAGCTTATTTAATCTGGATGGTATTTCGATAGGTTTCATGAAAATTGGTTGAGCAATTTATGAGATACCAGCTCAACGAAGAGGTTGTCATTATACTGGGTTTTTAATGTTTTTATGTACTTTTAATCTTATTATTATAGTTAAATTGGCATCATTCCGTCAATACCCTTACGGGTCTTGTAGAGTTTATAAGTTATAAAATAATAATGAAAAGGCGTTAAAATGGTTATAGAATTCACAAAAAGTTGTCAGAGTTATTGGTAATTCTGTAGCTTTGTCTACCCTACTCTGGTATGAAGGCCTGACTGTATGTATGTATGAAAAGGCGTAAAATAAACTGAACTTAAGTGGCCGGGTCAAGCAAGATACGTCAAATTAAACGCTAAGAGTAACGCATTAGGACGGTAATTTCTCTCAAGATCAGATTATAGCACCTCATATCAGAGCCTAAGTTACTTCACCGATATTGTTTTGTGTACATTTTCTATCATCATCATCATCATCATCGTCACCCCCATAATCACCATCATCTTCATCATGATGATCATTTCTTTCCGACGAGTGCCTACCTATGTACACATTCAGCGTCAGAGACAAGAGTAGAAGGTCAAACAGGACAGATTGTCCATTATCTTGCTTTGATACAGCGATAAGTTACAAAAATTCGCATCAACTTTTGACGCTGACTATGCGAACTAACAGATATGTATTCCACATATTTTTACCGTATTGTCATAGTCATGGTATTGTTTTTACTAGGCCTCTATTGTCTAGTTAATAAGAGCTATCGCAGCGTTGATAAAAAGATAGAGGTACACTAGTACACTTACTCGGAAATTATACATACATAAACTCACGCCTTCATTCCCAGAGTGGGGTAGGCAGAGCTACAGAATTACCAACAACTCTTAAAACATGTTGATAATTGTGTAACTACATTTTGCATAATTAGGCTAAGATTTTTACCAGTTTATTAGTGACAGGTTGCAAGCCCATCGCCTAACAGTACTACATGCCTTTATTCCCTTAGTCGCCTCTTACGACATCCACGGGAAGACATGGAGTGGCACTATTCTAACCCGGCAACCACACCGGATCACAGAAATTATGTTGAGCAATAATTGCACAAGAACAGGGCATCTATTCAGCACGGTAAAAACCATCTCGTTTTTGACCTTTTATCAACGTTTTGATAGCTCTTGTTTACTTAACAGTAATGTCGGCCGATTTAATAGTACATTACTACAGAGGCCGGGAAGTAGGGGGTTGCCGGCCGAGTTCATAAAGACGGCCGAGCGAAGCGGGGCCGGATAGTTACGAGGCTGGCAACTCCACTTCACGCCGAGGTTTGTATAGTGCTTTTCTCGAACATATAAATAATTCATTAAAAAACAAAACAAAAATTACAACGTCAAATAACGTACTAAGAGTGCATAAACATTAAAAGTAACCTACAGTGCTCAGTCATCCGCGCTGTGCCGGGTGCGCCCCGCGGCGCGCCGCCCCGTGCTACATTGCCTGCGATCTAAGTTGCGCTGCGCACCCCTAATAACTTCTGCCCTCCTGGTACCTGGTGCCTTTATGCAAACGCTTTGGTTGGATGCACGCCTTAGTATATAAAAAAACAGCTATTATAGCCTGTTCATAAACGTAGCCGCCATGTTTACATGATAATTAAAAAAATCTACTGCCAGGCCTAGGCCTTCAATTTGGTATTAAATTCCTTTACAGTTCTCTCGAGGTGTTCCGCCCGCCGCCTAACATAAACGCCTAACACTAACATAACGCCAACATTCCATTGCATGTTTGAGAAAAAACGATACGATAACATGTCAAATACGATTTGTATTGTACCGCCTAGAATAGAGGCGCAGTAAAGACGTCTCATTTTATTACACCAAATAAGAGGAAAACAGCTAAAAAAAAAGAGAAATTAAGACTAAATGTCCCCGTATCAGTGCATCTTAAGATTCTTAAGAATAGGGGTAAAAACAATCTAAAATAAAGCTCCTGTAGGCGTAGTCAAGATGCAATCGTTGCGAACGCTTGTGTTTCCTATCGGCTAGTTTGACTTGCCTACAGTCAGAGATGTTATTCTCTTAAAAACGGCGTTCGGTCGGTCGAACGAGTGAACGCGGCGCAGCTTATATAAACCGGCGAGTTTAAGTAGTCCCGTCAGAGCGTACAAAAACACATTTTAGCGCGTATTCTCAATAAATTTGCAAATAAAGCATCCTATACATTTGGTCAACTTTCGACTGCCAAATATAGCGTTATACAATCTTGACTAGGCCTAGAATAAATAAAAATGAAAGCCTACCGCTATAGCCGCTCCAAGCACCGCTAACATCACCATCGGTGGGCCACCCATCTTTCTCTGTTTCTAAGGATCTGCACTCACATATAACGTACACAATCACACATTTAAACTTCTTAACTTAAACCTTTCGTCAGTTTACAGCAATAATTTAAACCTTTCATAGTTTAAAGTAATTATTAAATCACGTCTGATTCGCAACAGGGATTCCAGTCAAGTAAATAGAATTACTCGAGACATTCCAATTACTATGCTGTACCCTTACCATGAGTTACAATTACCGTACTCGGTAGCGAGTCGAATGCTCTGTCCTTCGCACTCTTTAAGAATATTTGCGAGGTCTGCAAGGGACAGAGCATTCGACTCGTATTTGTAAATTATGGTAAGGGTACTGATCTTCGGGTTTCCCAAAGCCCAGTTCGAGACGGTAAGGTAAAACCGCTTGGGTACCGTATGATCAGGCTGCTGCTTTACTGCCCTACAAAGACAAAATGGCCGTATCTAAGACAATACTCGTGAAGCAAATACAACCTTATTACTTATTTCATAGGATTGAGTATGCTTTGGCTATTAAATTTGAGATACGGCTATTGGCTTATGGGGGCTTAAGCCATAATATTGTGTAATTGCCATTGTAAATAGGCCCAATGACTCTATTCTACGCGTTAAAACCGTATTGAGTTGACAAAATCATGTAACAGTTGGGGTGACAACGTTATCAGCGCGTTTTGACACTGCAGAATACGGATCTGCCTGTCGCCATTCCGAAAATTGAACCGGAAGTACGCTATACCGGAAAAGATGCAGGAAATACAAAAAAAATCGTCGTACATTTAGTAAATCGTTGTTCCGGTACCCTAACGGCCAAACCCTATATTCAAACTGCGGATAGATAAGCCTTACTACGGGTTAAAATTTGACATTTGCCCATACAAAATGTGTCAAATTTCAATCCGAAGTAAGCCTATCTATCCGTGGTTTGAATATTGGGTTCCGACATAAAAAAGGTCTGATTGTTTTTTTTTTTTGATATGTTGTAAAGGACAATAATAGTCGTAGTAACCTACATTTTTCGTTTCTCCGTTCCGCCTAACGCACACGCAATCGCAATCGTTTTCAGTTTGAAATTCTAAGGTGAGTCTGCATACAAAATGAAAACAATTATTCCACTTTGAAGCCGATTGCGATTGCGAATGCGTTAGACAATAGCGATGCAGGTCTATTTCTGTTTTTGCGTATACTGTCGTTAAAGTTCATTCTAATGCTAGTCATGGTTGCCGCTTGCATCGTTTAGAGACGCGTTCTCCAGTTTTGGGCCTAGTCTAATATTTACTTGACAGTAGTGGCGGCCGAATTTAAAACAATACGACACCATCTCAAAAGCAATACGGTATTGCCGAGTAGAATAGAGGCCCAAGTTTTATAGATAAGTTACTAAATTCAAGGGTATGCGTAAAGTTGAAAATAACTTTTAGAAATAATTACATGGCTTCTGGATAATAAGTCACAATACACACGTAAAATGCATATATATTTATGTTTGGTTTTTTCAAGATAAAGAAATAAACGTAAAGGGAAGAAGAAAAACATTTTTATTCTTAAATATACTTCCTAAATATCTATACCTATGTATACATTATTCCAAACATTCTTTACTAGTACGGAGATCTAAGTTTTCTGGGATTCTTGTTAATTTTAGATAATTAATAACCGTAAAAACCATAATTATTATCATTACCTAGAATAGAGGCTCAGGTCAAAGACAATATTGTTTTTAGCCCTGGAAAGATGACAGGGAACAGTAAGTTGGATTTCCTCAGTTGCAATTGTTTTTGTTAGAATCACAACATTTACCTACGAGTAAAACACGTCATACACAATAATAAACGGATCCACAGGGAAAATTCAACACCAAAGCTGGAATTTTCTATGACGATATTGGTAAATGTTAACAATAACAAACATTTTTTTTATTTAAAGCTAAATTTAAAAAAATAGAATTGAAATACCATAATATATTTAAAAAAAAGACCAAAATTTAGATAGGAACAACTTTGAAATAATGTACAGCCAAGAACTTAAATTTGGTACCCACCTTAGGTCAATTGTTAATATGACATTCTACAACAATATGTTTGAGTTTCCCATAAGTTACAAAGGATTTGGCACCTCTAATGACATTGACGACTTCAAGCCTATTTTTTTTAAATGTGTCACAAATTAACGTTCGTGACCGTACTCATGAAAAATACTAATTAAAAAAACAAAAAACCGCCTTCAAAAAGCAAAAAATAACTTCTTTAAAATGGTAGGTAGTAATAGTAGGTCAGTCGAACTGAAGTCTGCTTTTGGTTAAAATATTGTTGGACGCCGACTTCAGTTGGACTGACCTCCTATTACTACCTACCATTTTAAAGAAGTTATTTTTTGCTTTTTGAAGGCGGTTTTTTGTTTTTTTAAACATTTATTTTATTTTATACTTTTTAGTGATCCTATTTATGCTGTTACGTAGCTCCACTTCTAAATATTAATAAGAAACTATAGAACATTTCAAGCTCGCCGCAGACAACGCCGCGGGAATGTCATAGTCATATTTAAACCTAAATGTGCTTCGTCATAGTCGCTCAACTTCCTTTATCGAAATATCTTATCGCCACCCTTGAAATAGGTACCGTTAAGGAGTTCCGGTGGCCATCTGTGGTCTTTATCATCAGTTCCACTTCACCATATAGTACTTTCCAAAAGCAAATGCATGAGTTACAGTGAAAAATACCAAAATCGCTATAGGTGTGCCTATAATATTTGAGGAGTTCTCTTGATTTCTCCATGATCCCATCATCAGATCCTGACGTGGTGACAATGGGACCAATTAAAAAGTATACCTATTCGAACAACGAAAAAATTTTTCAAATCGGTCCAGTGGTCTTCGAGTAATCGGGGAACATACATAAAAAAAAAAAAAAAAAAAGATATCCCGACGAATTGAGAACCTCCTCCTTTTTTTGAAGTCGGTTAAAAATCGGTTGACAAGATGCGGAGGAATCGCGTAACATCTATACAAAAAACAAACGTTTTTTTTTTTTTGAAGTCGGTTGAAATTCTAATATTTGACAAATCATAAACTCTTTTTTTTACCTACTTACTTACATATCATAAAACTCATTACTGGCTGACGGAAAAAGCACACCATAAACCGCTGGATTCCAAATTTGGAGGATAGGTTACATGGCTTATTCAATGTTAGGTTAGAATAGACTTTATGTAGACCGCAAAGAATTCTAAAATAAGGCGGCTGAGGCACCTCCTTACAAAATGAAAGTTAGTAAAATGACATAGGTACATGACGGTAAAAATGTTTTACCAAATGATTATTTGGTAAAACATTTTTACCGTTATAATCACTGTCATGACCAGAGATCGGAATAGGTAGAGCTAATTTGCCTAAACTTGATGCATGTTCATTCAATAATGTATTCCCATCTCTCTCACGCATGAATGAATATGCGTCAAGTTTAGGCAAATTAGCTGTACCTATTCCGATCTCTGGTCATGACTTAAGGACAATGCCAGATCTTGGCTTAAAACACTTTTAAAAAAAAAGCTCGCGGGTGCGAAGTATGTTGATATGACCCGTTTTGCATGAGATTTAATAGTACATTATTGCCTAGGCATGGAAGTAGGCAATTGCGGGCCGAGTATTGGTTTAAACGAACGAGCTTGCGAGTCCGTTTAAAAATACGAAGCCCGCAATTGCTGTTCCTGCAGAGGCAAATATAGTGCTTTTCTCAAAAAAGCAAGTTTTTTTTTTGTGTTGGAGTAAAATCTTCATCGCTTGAACTCATTTTTTGAATTGCACACAAACAAACTTCATGTGAAAAAATCACTCTTTACCGCCATTTTGTTTATGACAAGGAGAAACGCAAGTTTTGTTTTAAAAAAAACAAGCTATTCCAGAAACAGATAAAAAAGTTATGTTTCGAATAAAATTTGAATGTATAAGACTTGTGCCCTGATTTTATTATGGCCTTTTTCACTTTTTAAAAAGTTACAACCTAGATAGTAATGGAATTTGTATGCAACATTGCGGGCTTGTGTAGCGAGCACGCAATGTTTTTTTTTTTAATTTGAGATCTGTCTATAAACTATGTAGGTACTTCGCGTCTCAATATGTAGATAGTAATGTCAACATCTCCGGATATTTTTGAGAAAATTCAGTATTTTATTACTTTTACATTTAGGGAACTTATAACAAAAATAGAGCCATCTATTAAAATACTTTATAAATAAGACAACTTGCGAGTAACGTGTGTAATGTAAAGTAAAAAAAGACAAGTTCCTAAGAAAAACTAACACTACAGCATTATTTTATACGTATTTATGTAACTGGTACATAATGAAGCTTCTTAAGGTACGGGCGCTGAGGTTAGAGCGCGAGCTTGCGAGCGCTCTAATTACAGGCACGAGTACCTTAAGAGTTAATTATGCACCGTTGCATACATGTATGCAACGGTACATAATGTAACTTTTTCTATAAGCTTAAAATGATAATGACAAAAATAAAGAATCGCTAACTTTTCTTGTATACTTTCGTCAATTTTTCTGCTAACAAATTACTTTTCGGCAGAGTAATTTTCATTATTCCGATTAGCGTTAATAGTGTGTGAATGTTATTGTTAAAAATTAAAAATTTCATGCGAATTTTAATAGTTACTAAAACAATTCTGACAATAATTTATCATACAAGTTGGAATGCCAAACGAAACGCCATTTTGTTGACATCCATATTGAACGTAACCATGGTAACCAAATAACAAATCGATGGATATTAATCATCTATTTTTAGTAATTTAATAAAAATGTAATTTTAAACACATACTTTTTTCTTAACTTAATGCTATGACCGTAATGATCTGATGATGAAATGCTATAATAATGATTATTTTTACTGTTATTACCACGGCAACGCTCATTATAGAATTGTTTTCACGCTTCGGTTACGCTATAGGTGGTATTTCTGATACCATTAACGATATCAATATTAGCGGTTTATAGTACCTACGCGAGTAGAAATAGTACATTACTGCACAGACCGGGAAATAGGCCGTTGCGGGACGAGTAGAGTTAGCGTGGCCGAGACGCAGTCGAGGCCGCGCTATATACGAGTCCAGCAACCGCCCTTCCCGGTCGAGGCTTGTATAGTGCTTTTCTCCAACAATGTGAGGAAATTTAACATAATTGTTAAAAATATTAAACACAGTCCCAACATTTCCTTGAAATAAAGAACAGAAACGTACGAATTAGTATGACACTGAAATAAAGCATGAAATAAAATCACAAATTTAAACGCAATAAATTCAATTTGAATAAAATATAGTTTAAACTATAACATTTATTACGCGTTCATGTTATTTCGGCAATTTATTTTGTTTAATAACGCAATTTCTACAAAAAAAAGTCAAACTATTTGACACACTTTTAAATACGTTGTAAACGCTGTTTGAAAAGGCTTAACTTTTTAGTCTATGACATTTAAAAAGTAATATATACAAGGAAGAATTTTGATTGCACGAGTGTTTGGCTGTTTAGAGATAGTTATCCTAGTTCAAACATGGTTTTAAAAAGTAAAACACCAGGTACGTAATGAAATTTCATACATTTTAGCGGCCGCTGCCGTTGGTAAATAATAACTTTGTTTATTTTTATTTTGCCTGGGCCTGGAACTTAGAACTTCGCGGGCTGATTTGACAACAGTAAGGTTAACATTTCCGAGCATGTGGGAGAAAAAATATTTTTACATCAAATAAACCCAATTCTATAATAATCCGTCACAATATTTTCTTAGGCAAAACTTCTATGGAAACCTGGCATTGTTCTTTACTCGAGAAAACTTCCAACACTGGAAACACTTATTACACTAGAATTATCATCACAAATTGTATCGTTCATACTATTACTGTGACTACTAGAAACACTATCAAAGTCACTGGAACTGCTAGAGGTCGACGAGGAAGGCTTTCTGTGTCCCATGTCCACATTAACGTGGTCGTGGTCTTCGGCTAAAGTCTTGCTGCCTATTCTGGTATCCTCTTCGTTTGAAATTTTACTGCTTCTTCTTTTTCTAGCATATGCAGCAATTGTATTTCCATCCGTTTTCTTGCAGAGTCCTTTGCATCCATAACATATTCCGCATATTGCCTAAGAGAAAAAAAATGGCATTAAGTAGGTTCTTAAATGACACCCGTTAAACCGCTAATCGTCCGTTTATTTGTTGGTGAACTCGGCCCTAAGTCGCTAAAATACTAAACAAAACAAAAACCCGCCTTCAAAAAGCAAAAAATAACTTCATTAAAATGATAGGTAAATAGGTCAGTCCAACTGAAGTCTGCTTTTGGTTAAAATATTGTTGGACGCCGACTTCAGTTGGACTGACCTATTTACCTACCATTTTAAACAAGTTATTTTTTGCTTTTTGAAGGCGGGTTTTTGTTTTTTTAAACATTTATTTTATTTTATACTTTTTGGTGATCCTATTTATGCTGTTAAGTAGCTCCACTTCTAAATATTAATAAGAAACTATAGAACATTTCAAGCTCGCCGCAGACAACGCCGCGGGAATGTCATAGTCATATTTAAACCTAAATGTGCTTCGTCATAGTCGCTCAACTTCCTTTATCGAAATATCTTATCGCCACCCTTGAAATAGGTACCGTTAAGGAGTTCCGGTGGCCATCTGTGGTCTTTATCATCAGTTCCACTTCACCATATAGTACTTTCCAAAAGCAAATGCATGAGTTACAGTGAAAAATACCAAAATCGCTATAGGTGTGCCTATAATATTTGAGGAGTTCTCTTGATTTCTCCATGATCCCATCATCAGATCCTGACGTGGTGACAATGGGACCAATTAAAAAGTATACCTATTCGAACAACGAAAAAATTTTTCAAATCGGTCCAGTGGTCTTCGAGTAATCGGGGAACATACATAAAAAAAAAAAAAAAAAAAGATATCCCGACGAATTGAGAACCTCCTCCTTTTTTTGAAGTCGGTTAAAAATCGGTTGACAAGATGCGGAGGAATCGCGTAACATCTATACAAAAAACAAACGTTTTTTTTTTTTTGAAGTCGGTTGAAATTCTAATATTTGACAAATCATAAACTCTTTTTTTTACCTACTTACTTACATATCATAAAACTCATTACTGGCTGACGGAAAAAGCACACCATAAACCGCTGGATTCCAAATTTGGAGGATAGGTTACATGGCTTATTCAATGTTAGGTTAGAATAGACTTTATGTAGACCGCAAAGAATTCTAAAATAAGGCGGCTGAGGCACCTCCTTACAAAATGAAAGTTAGTAAAATGACATAGGTACATGACGGTAAAAATGTTTTACCAAATGATTATTTGGTAAAACATTTTTACCGTTATAATCACTGTCATGACCAGAGATCGGAATAGGTAGAGCTAATTTGCCTAAACTTGATGCATGTTCATTCAATAATGTATTCCCATCTCTCTCACGCATGAATGAATATGCGTCAAGTTTAGGCAAATTAGCTGTACCTATTCCGATCTCTGGTCATGACTTAAGGACAATGCCAGATCTTGGCTTAAAACACTTTTAAAAAAAAAGCTCGCGGGTGCGAAGTATGTTGATATGACCCGTTTTGCATGAGATTTAATAGTACATTATTGCCTAGGCATGGAAGTAGGCAATTGCGGGCCGAGTATTGGTTTAAACGAACGAGCTTGCGAGTCCGTTTAAAAATACGAAGCCCGCAATTGCTGTTCCTGCAGAGGCAAATATAGTGCTTTTCTCAAAAAAGCAAGTTTTTTTTTTGTGTTGGAGTAAAATCTTCATCGCTTGAACTCATTTTTTGAATTGCACACAAACAAACTTCATGTGAAAAAATCACTCTTTACCGCCATTTTGTTTATGACAAGGAGAAACGCAAGTTTTGTTTTAAAAAAAACAAGCTATTCCAGAAACAGATAAAAAAGTTATGTTTCGAATAAAATTTGAATGTATAAGACTTGTGCCCTGATTTTATTATGGCCTTTTTCACTTTTTAAAAAGTTACAACCTAGATAGTAATGGAATTTGTATGCAACATTGCGGGCTTGTGTAGCGAGCACGCAATGTTTTTTTTTTTAATTTGAGATCTGTCTATAAACTATGTAGGTACTTCGCGTCTCAATATGTAGATAGTAATGTCAACATCTCCGGATATTTTTGAGAAAATTCAGTATTTTATTACTTTTACATTTAGGGAACTTATAACAAAAATAGAGCCATCTATTAAAATACTTTATAAATAAGACAACTTGCGAGTAACGTGTGTAATGTAAAGTAAAAAAAGACAAGTTCCTAAGAAAAACTAACACTACAGCATTATTTTATACGTATTTATGTAACTGGTACATAATGAAGCTTCTTAAGGTACGGGCGCTGAGGTTAGAGCGCGAGCTTGCGAGCGCTCTAATTACAGGCACGAGTACCTTAAGAGTTAATTATGCACCGTTGCATACATGTATGCAACGGTACATAATGTAACTTTTTCTATAAGCTTAAAATGATAATGACAAAAATAAAGAATCGCTAACTTTTCTTGTATACTTTCGTCAATTTTTCTGCTAACAAATTACTTTTCGGCAGAGTAATTTTCATTATTCCGATTAGCGTTAATAGTGTGTGAATGTTATTGTTAAAAATTAAAAATTTCATGCGAATTTTAATAGTTACTAAAACAATTCTGACAATAATTTATCATACAAGTTGGAATGCCAAACGAAACGCCATTTTGTTGACATCCATATTGAACGTAACCATGGTAACCAAATAACAAATCGATGGATATTAATCATCTATTTTTAGTAATTTAATAAAAATGTAATTTTAAACACATACTTTTTTCTTAACTTAATGCTATGACCGTAATGATCTGATGATGAAATGCTATAATAATGATTATTTTTACTGTTATTACCACGGCAACGCTCATTATAGAATTGTTTTCACGCTTCGGTTACGCTATAGGTGGTATTTCTGATACCATTAACGATATCAATATTAGCGGTTTATAGTACCTACGCGAGTAGAAATAGTACATTACTGCACAGACCGGGAAATAGGCCGTTGCGGGACGAGTAGAGTTAGCGTGGCCGAGACGCAGTCGAGGCCGCGCTATATACGAGTCCAGCAACCGCCCTTCCCGGTCGAGGCTTGTATAGTGCTTTTCTCCAACAATGTGAGGAAATTTAACATAATTGTTAAAAATATTAAACACAGTCCCAACATTTCCTTGAAATAAAGAACAGAAACGTACGAATTAGTATGACACTGAAATAAAGCATGAAATAAAATCACAAATTTAAACGCAATAAATTCAATTTGAATAAAATATAGTTTAAACTATAACATTTATTACGCGTTCATGTTATTTCGGCAATTTATTTTGTTTAATAACGCAATTTCTACAAAAAAAAGTCAAACTATTTGACACACTTTTAAATACGTTGTAAACGCTGTTTGAAAAGGCTTAACTTTTTAGTCTATGACATTTAAAAAGTAATATATACAAGGAAGAATTTTGATTGCACGAGTGTTTGGCTGTTTAGAGATAGTTATCCTAGTTCAAACATGGTTTTAAAAAGTAAAACACCAGGTACGTAATGAAATTTCATACATTTTAGCGGCCGCTGCCGTTGGTAAATAATAACTTTGTTTATTTTTATTTTGCCTGGGCCTGGAACTTAGAACTTCGCGGGCTGATTTGACAACAGTAAGGTTAACATTTCCGAGCATGTGGGAGAAAAAATATTTTTACATCAAATAAACCCAATTCTATAATAATCCGTCACAATATTTTCTTAGGCAAAACTTCTATGGAAACCTGGCATTGTTCTTTACTCGAGAAAACTTCCAACACTGGAAACACTTATTACACTAGAATTATCATCACAAATTGTATCGTTCATACTATTACTGTGACTACTAGAAACACTATCAAAGTCACTGGAACTGCTAGAGGTCGACGAGGAAGGCTTTCTGTGTCCCATGTCCACATTAACGTGGTCGTGGTCTTCGGCTAAAGTCTTGCTGCCTATTCTGGTATCCTCTTCGTTTGAAATTTTACTGCTTCTTCTTTTTCTAGCATATGCAGCAATTGTATTTCCATCCGTTTTCTTGCAGAGTCCTTTGCATCCATAACATATTCCGCATATTGCCTAAGAGAAAAAAAATGGCATTAAGTAGGTTCTTAAATGACACCCGTTAAACCGCTAATCGTCCGTTTATTTGTTGGTGAACTCGGCCCTAAGTCGCTAAAATACTAAACAAAACAAAAACCCGCCTTCAAAAAGCAAAAAATAACTTCATTAAAATGATAGGTAAATAGGTCAGTCCAACTGAAGTCTGCTTTTGGTTAAAATATTGTTGGACGCCGACTTCAGTTGGACTGACCTATTTACCTACCATTTTAAACAAGTTATTTTTTGCTTTTTGAAGGCGGGTTTTTGTTTTTTTAAACATTTATTTTATTTTATACTTTTTGGTGATCCTATTTATGCTGTTAAGTAGCTCCACTTCTAAATATTAATAAGAAACTATAGAACATTTCAAGCTCGCCGCAGACAACGCCGCGGGAATGTCATAGTCATATTTAAACCTAAATGTGCTTCGTCATAGTCGCTCAACTTCCTTTATCGAAATATCTTATCGCCACCCTTGAAATAGGTACCGTTAAGGAGTTCCGGGGGCCATCTGTGGTCTTCATCATCAGTTCCACTTCACCATATAGTACTTTTCAAAAGCAAATGCATGAGTTACAGTGAAAAATACCAAAATCGCTATAGGTGTGCCTATAATATTTGAGGAGTTCTCTTGATTTCTCCATGATCCCATCATCAGATGCTGACGTGGTGACAATGGGACCAACTAGAAAGTATACCCATACGAACAACGAAAAAATTTTTCAAATCGGTCTAGTGGTCTTCGAGTAATCGGGGAACATACATAAAAAAAAAAACCCCGATGAATTGAGAACCTCCTCCTTTTTTTATTATATGTATATATATATTAAATACATATTAAAAAATAAAAAATAATAAAAAAATAAAAAAAATCTTTTCTTTTTCATACCTAACAACGTAAAAATTTACAAGAACCAACCATATTTTTTATTTTGTTTCGCTCGTGTAAAGCAAAGCTAGGTGTAGGCGAACTAAAATGTTTTTTTAAGCTCTAGTGCATAAAAGTGTATACTTCTACTAAGTCTGAAACCTTGAAGGAATATCTCTTTGCCTTTTGTATTTTCAAAAACGAAATAGTAACATTGATTATATGGTGTATCGGAATTCAGACTCAGGTAGTCAGGTAATCTTTAAATTAATTAAAATCCACTTACCCCAATCGCACCACCAATACCCAACGTAATAAACAGCACTATCAGAGCAACCGATCCAGTACCCATGATTAAAACAAAATTACACACTTTTTACACAAGACTTTCCCATTCCTGCACCATTTTTAAAATAAATGATCCATCCAAAAAGACTGAATGTATTTTTCAATAATTATTTTTCATTCCTTATATTATGATCATTATGACACGCGTCTATTAAGGTCTTCGTTATTAAAATAATGTCAGTTCTCTTTGTCATGAGGATAATTCACTACTTATTTATATTTAGACGCTTTATTTAATATACCTAGCAATTGTAGTAAGGATTGTGTGTGTTTAAAAATTGTATGGTTAGTTATTAAATACCATTATTTCCACTTGTGCTTGGTTGTATGCATGCATTATTTGGTTCACTAATGTTTTAATAAACTTTCATTTGGCAAGAAAGTTCTTCTTAACGCATTTATTTAAAAAAAAAAACACTTCATCGAAATCTATTCTCTGCTGGGATTTTAATGTTATCACAAATAACAATTACGTAGAATAGATTACTAGACTTGTGAGTATCACAAAATGTTAACCAAGAAAAGCCGATCGATGAAATAAAAATTCGTCGAAATGATTCGTTTTATGAAATGAGTATCGTCAAAATAATGGTAAACCATCTTTTCATATCGGTTTCGTAACAATTATTTTTTATGTGGGTTAGGCGTTAACTCCCGAAATGCTGAAAGACCACACCCTACATTGGTCAGCGAGTCCACCGAAATTAGCCAGTAACTGGCTAAGTAGGTACCTATATACCTAAATATAATTAATATAAACAAATGTTACGGTTTTCCCTAATAAACAACTGTTTGAATCTAAATAAGTTAGGTGTTTTTTTTAAACTTGTTTGTACTTTAGGACACAAGCATTTTTCGACACGGTGTTTTTTAACAACACCTTAAGCTTACACAGATTTAATTAAGCTTAAGGAATTTTAAGACACAGTGTTCTATAATTTTCCTGTGTCACAATCTTTGAGACAGGAGGAGCAAGTCTGTATTCACGTTTATGTGAGTTACTGGAAATTCATACAGGAAATCCTAATGTAAATATTAGAATATTATTTTAAATAATTTAACCTACCGCTAAGCAGCAGTGTTTGTTTTGTTGTGTTCATATGTGAGGATAAGACAACCGAAATTACTAGCATGACTTCCACCTTATTCCGCGCGAAATAGACTAGCGATAAAAATTACAGGAGTTGGTTGCTGTCATAAAGTAAGACAACACCCAACTTCTAGAGCAAGAAGCACAATTTTGTTATTTTTTTTTAACTTAAAAGTTAGATTAAGAGGGTTGTGAAGCTAAAAATCTCCATACAAAATGCGAAAACGTTTCTCTCCCCTTAAACCTCGTCCGATTTTTACGATTTTTGAATATGTTGTGGATATCATGAAAAACTATGTCTGTACGTTTTCTTTTCCAAGAAAACATTTCTTACAACGAAACAAATTTAAAAAACAAAAAACAGAAACGTACAGACCTAGGTCTTTATAATAACTACAACATATTCAAAAATCGTGGAAATCGGACTTGATTTAGGGGGTGACAAACGTTTTCGACCGGAGCTAGTTTTGTATGGATTTTTTTTGACAGCTACGCGATTTTAGCGGCGCTTCACGATCCTCTTAAGACGTTACAGTCAAATACTGCACTTTTTATTGTTAGTCTAAACCTCGCTTTAGGTTTGGCAGCGCATTTACAGTGTTAGGATTAGAATGAGGGTAAAGAAATTATGCATTTTGTTGCTAAGCATTAAAATATTTATGTCATTGGTTTATATTGATTTCAAAATTGTAGAATTTGTGTTATGCAAAATGAAAATAAGAAAATTAGTTTTTATGCAAATCATTCACCCGTCTGAAACTAGTAATACATAAAACAAGTGCCTAGAAAACTTATCAGGAGACGTTATAGGCGTTATCGGCATTATAAACTGCTTTTCATGAGGTATTTGTAAGAATATCAGATAAACAGTATCAACTTAATCGGGTTTAAAGATAAATATTATGGATTGCACTAATTCTGTAATAATTCTTAACTTTAGTATTCACGGTGGAATGGAACAAGAATGGCTGCCCTGAAAGTTTTTATTTTTAGTGTATTTATTTATTTCGTCAGTGGAGGAAAGCACGACATCTACAATGGGTATGTAACAAAGTATTTAAAATGATATTGACCGATTGATATTTATTATGACCATGTAGGGTGACAGCACCAATGATGGACACTTCTAGCTGACAGGTACCAGTAATAGACACTTCACTCTGAATTAAAATTTCATACGGTCATAAATTGATTGTTTCAAAACAAATAAAAGGGTTATTTATTTGTTTTGAAACAATCAATTTATGACCGTATGAAATTTTAATTCAGAGTGTCTTGTCGTGTCGTGATCTTCTGTAAAATAAGAATTCATTATAAGAGTTCATCATTGATCCTTGTCTATTACTGGTTCCGTCACCCTACGGTCACGATCGTTAATTTGTGACCCATTTCGAAAAAATACGCTTAAAGTCGTCAATGTCATTAGAGATGTCAAATCATTTGTAACTTATAGGAAACTCAACCTTATTTTTCTAGAATGTCAGACTTTGGACCTAAGCTGGGTCCGACAATTAAGTTCTTGACTGTATATTTTCAAAGAGACGTAGGCAATCAATAAAATCCATTGAGGTGCTTTTCCAGCGGCGAGGCTAGGCGAGACCAGGCGGCGCGATAATTAAAATCGCATCGGGCCATTTCCACCAAAAATTTACGGCAATTACTAAGCCGTATGCAGCCGTAGGCAGTATCCCAAATTCAATAACCAAAGCAGTTTTAATTCTCTTCTGTTAGTAGTAAGGTTTATATTGCTACAGAGGTTTATCTGATGTACTGCCTTTTGGCTTAGAAGGGGGAGAATAGTGCAAGTACGCGCGATATCGCCCTCGGATGGAAGGATACGTAGAAGTGAAGATTTTTGACGGTCACGGTTCAAGTAAGAGACGACTAACTGCCGCACTCAGAGACGTCAACTAACTTAATGCTTGATTAAAGTTGCTGCTGTC
Organism: Acleris literana; assembly: GCA_946894065.1. Classification (NCBI taxonomy): domain Eukaryota; kingdom Metazoa; phylum Arthropoda; class Insecta; order Lepidoptera; family Tortricidae; genus Acleris; species Acleris literana. Next base: position 819,452 of record OX335687.1, read on the forward strand.
ACTTTCTTTGCTATAGCAATAGACTAAGACAACGCGTCACTAAACAAGCATTAAATTTAATTGACATCTCTGAGTGCGGCAGTAAGGGAATAAAGGCTTTTAGGCGGTGGGCTAGCAACCTGTCACTGACAATGTGGTTTATTGATTACTAGCTTTTGTCCGTGACTTCATCTGGGTGGATAATACGCTTCAAAAATCGATTGAATAGCACCCTCAATTATTTGCATAAAGATTATGCAAATAATTGCAGAGAAATAATCCCATTCACGTGAGCCATCGCGGAGTTGCGAGAGCACGCGCGGTACAGTCGGCGTTGTAAGTAAGTAGCACACTTTGGTACCTTTTCATTTTAACGTCTTTGATTGATTATTTTAACAGTTCAAACATAACGTTAAAGTGACAAAGCATTAAAGTGTCCAGTTACTTATGCCGACCGTACCGTGCCAGCCATCGCAAGAATAGTATTTACGTAGCAGAGCTTAATCAACACTATATAATGCAGTAATGAGGTTCAAAATTGTACAAATAAATATTTCAATTCTCGTCTAGCACATTTTCGACAATCCTGACCATTTCTTTCGAAGATGTGTTTTTTTATTACATGTTTTAAAGCACCGGTTCGAAAAATAAAACCTTTACCCCGAGAAAAACCGGCGTAAGAAACTCGGCAAGGTATAATTTAAAAAGAAAGTGTAAGTACGTCATACATAAATTTACAATATCACAATATTTATGCACAGTAGAAGCACCTTTTTTAAAGCGTAGATAACTTGAAGCAGGATGCACGACCCAATGCCATACATCCCTATCCATGATATAATCGTTTACTTTATAATATGCTCGGGAAATTAGTTTTTGTTTGTTACATGAGTTGAGTACATGTTGCTACGCAGAGTTAAAAAAAAAGTTAAGCATATAATTTTATATTTTCTTTTAATATTTACTAATGTGTGTGTATCAATATTTAAATTAAATTAATTTGAAGTTCTTATCTCAATATTAATGTCGATCAATATGTACATAGTTGATGGTTGCATGTCAGTGTTTAGTGAGAAATTGGATTAGAGTAGAAATTAAAATGAAGCTCAGTACATTGGTTGTTTTTGTAATACAACAAAATTTCAAAAAAAAACCCTTGCGGAAGGTCTATGTACAGCAGAATCTTCCACCGCTTCTTCTTCGCAATGACGGTCTTGTCCGAAGTGCTAGGTAGATTCGCTCTTTATTGCCGATGTGTAAAAAACCCTCATGTGGTCAAAATTGAATTTTTAAAATGTTTTTTTCCAGATTTTCCGTCCACGGTGTCAAATTGACCGCCTTCTCTCACCTGGAACTGCTGAACGACCTGGAATCCTCTCTAGACCTAGACGTGTGGCAACATGGGGCAGTTGGGCTACGGGACGCACTCGTCATGGTCTCCCCAGACAAAAAGGCTAACTTCCTCGAGGAACTGGAGAAGAACGATGTGGAACATTATTTACATCTAGAAGATGTCGCTACGTAAGTTAGGATTGTCACTCACAGTCCACCTCCTCCCAATGCATTTAGCCCTTTTTAACCGACTTCAAAAAAGGAGGAGGTTATACGTTCCACTGTATGTATTTTTTTTTTTTTTATGTATGTTCACCGATTACTCCGTCAATTGTCGACCGATTTCAAAATTTTTTTTTTGGTTTGATAGAGTATATTTTCGAGGTGGTCCTATTGTCACCAAATCTGTATTTGATAAGGGGATCAGTGAGGAATTGAGGGAACTCCTCAAATATTGTAGGCAAACATATAGCGATTTTAGTATTTTTAGTAACAAGTCCAGCATTTGCATTCAGAAAGTATCATTTGGTGTAGTGGAACTGATGATGAAGACCACAGATGGCCACCGGAACTCCTCAATGGTACCGATTTCAAGGGTGGCGATAAGATATCTTGATTAAGATAGTTGAGCGACTACCTACAACGAATAATATTTACTTGTTGAAATATGACTATGACTTTCCCGCGGCGTTGCTTGCGGCGCGCTAGATATAAGTTAAAGTTTCATTTCAACTAAGAAGTGGGACTACGCAACAGCGTATTATGATAACTAAAAAAGTATAAAATAAAATAAATGTTTTAAAAAACAAAAAAGGCGGTTTTTTGTTTTTTAAAACATTTATTTTATTTTTATTTTCACGCTATCCGCTATCTTGTTCTAAAGTCATCCATAATCTTCCAGTCTTCAGCCTAATATCATCAGACCAGTGTCTACCCACTGATCAGTTACCCTATGACCATAGTCTCTTCCTCTTCTTACTCCTATAGGTCTTACTAAAGCAATCTTGAATTTGTTCTAACCATCCGGTGGCTTGTTTACTCATGTGCCTTCACCTTACAATAAAAAAAGCTACCATCGCCTCGCCTAGTTAGGTGTCGGGCCCATCTCTACTTTAGTTCCGTTGTCTTGTGATATTAGTGTAATGACAGCTGAAATTTTATTGCTCGTTTCACTTTTACGTTACAAGTAAGTTACCATAATATTGCATTGTGTTTTTATTATTCCATTTGGATATCAGGAGTTATCGCAAAGTAATTCAATCCAGCTTATCCTAAGGTAGTGCTTAGGTTAAATCTTTAAAGGGGTTTGGGTAAAAGTGTTGTCATTTGTAAAATTCATACATTTTCAAGGTGAGCGGCCATTCGTAAAAGTGGTAAATTATGATAGAATTATTAAAAATAAACATATTTTGTTATGTATTGTAATACTCTTAAGTGCATCGGAGCCGAGATATTTAAATATTTATACTTGGACGTACTTTTGTACTAAAAACTGAATACTTAAATGTTTAAAATCTCCGCTCCGATATTATTTAACGCTATAAATTATATATATCTATGTGTAATTAGAGGTCCTCTAAATAACTATGTAAAAATCATCAGTGGCCGCTGAAAAAAATAATGACAATATTTGTAACTCTGTCTGACTATTTACGCTTTCACGGTTACACTGCTAAAACGATTTCGATGAAGTTTCGTATGGACGTAATTCAAAAATTCAAAATTCAAAATATTTATTCAGTAAATTGGCCACATGAGGGCTCTTTTACACGTCGGTAACATGGAGTGAATCTACTAGCGCTTCGGACAAGACCATCACTGCGGAGAAGAAGCGCCGCAAGAAACTCCAGCAGAAGGTCATTTTTTCCATTCATAAAATACAATAATACTTAAAAGTAACATTACAAGGTAATACAGTAATAAATCATTATTTTAAAACTAACACAAATAAAATCATTACAAATGTAAGCTACATTACTTAAATTAAAAATAGTGACTAGGAGAACAACATGACGAGGTCTCTACGTCAGGAACGATAATTAAAATAACTAACTGGAAAACACGTCCTTGCAAGCGTGAACAGACCGGACCCCACAGACAGCACCCGTTCACGAGTATGACGCGTATCTCAGCCATCGCCTCCCTCAACCATCTGTTCGGGAAGGTGGCGACCCGATCAACGACGCCGCCGTAAGCAAAGACCTTTAAGTGAGCATGACATGCTCATGCTGCCGGACAAAATATATCAATAAAATGTAGTTGTCCGGCGAGAAACATCACAATGTGTTCTCACTTCTAAAGTGACTTGTGCACAAGAACCAATACGATTAAAAGTAAAAAAATCATTAGGTATACTTAAATTTAAAGTGTCTACATTATTGGCTTAAAGGCATTTTGCAATAAGCGCTGCTCAGCGCTCAGCTATTATAACTATTCAAAAAAAAAAAAGTTTTTTAAAAACAACCGTAATATCAGTAATAGCTCACACTACTTAAAAACGTCTTTATCATCTAGGAAGTCATTTACAGTATAATATGCCTTACCCAGCAAGCAGCACTTAATGCGTGACTTAAATTTATTGGACGGCATTATGACAATATCAATAGGTATCTTATTGTAGAAACGTACACAGTTCCCCACGAACGATGTGCTTACTTTACGAAGACGGTGACCTGGGACTACGAGTTTATCTTTATTTCGCGTGTTGAACTTGTGAACGTCACGGTTATGCCTGAAGTCATGTATGTGTTTACGAACATACATGATATTTTCAAAGATATACTGCGACGCGACAGTAAGAATATTAATTTCTTTAAATTAGCGTAGCTTGAACCCCGAAAAAGGATAGGGTACTTTTTTATCCTCAAGTAGGGATAAACGACTTCTACATGGACGGAGTTGCGGGTAACACCTAATTCTTAATGATTTCATATTTCCAGAGCTCTAGAAGAACATGACAACGTCATATCCAGATACCAGCAAAGCAGACAGTCTAGAATGGTTTTTGAAAGTTATCCACGTTATGCTGAGGTAGGTGAAGTAGAAATATCAAAATTAGATGAAATAATAGGCCAATTAACTGTAAAAACGATTGTCAAATGTAGATGTAAAAAAAATCGACGACCTCTTTACATAAGCTTCACATGTAACTAACCATCAAACAATCTAAGAAAATTACAAACTTTGTAATCATATGTTGAAATTTGCCGTACTTACGCAATTTCAAAGATACTAGGGTCAAATCTCTTCTTTTTAATATTTTATTATTAGTGATAGAAGTATAATCAGCAATAAAGCGTATTATTAAAAGTGTTTTTTAAACTTACCATCGTATTTGTTAGGGTGGTAAAATAGAATGTCATAAATTGTATGGCTTTGACACTTTTTCCTGCTCAACTACGCATATTTTTATTTTATGTTCTGTACAGAGAAAGTATACTTTATTACGACACAAACAAAAAAAACAGAGAAAATATAAATACACAAATTAAAACTAAATACAACAATAAATTAAAATATCTCATAATAAGCAAATATACATTAAACACTCGTTAATTATCATTTGTTTCCTTTGGATTTGCACTAAGCATTCTCTGTATCGTGGTAACCGTGGACGAAGCACACCGGAACTGAAAAATATCCTTACAAATAAGAGGCCCAAATTTACTTTTGATTTAATTTCTTGTAATTAGCTCACTAGTAAAAATAACATTTTGACCTGTATTTAGAATCACAAAACGTTGCTGCACATAATGACACATTTCTTATCACCTGACAAATGCTGTTCCCAAATTGGTGATCTCTGATTAGTTTGACAGTGAACCATTCGTAACCCTGCGACTATTTTGCCAGGTCGATGCGTACTTGGAAAGGATTGCTGCAGAATACCCCGATATAGTGACTTTGGTGAACGCTGGAGAGAGCTTCGAGGGACGTGCCATCAAATATTTGAAGGTAACTTTCTATCTTATGCTACCTGCTTGTGTGGTCGGATGTAGCTGCAAATTTTAGTGCTTTGTCACTTTATAGTCATGTTTGAACTGCAGCACTAAAGTTACATAAAAGTGTTAAAGTGACATAGTACTAAATTGTGCAGCTACTTATAAGGCTGACTGTACAACTATAATGGAAATACCCACAGTACATGACCCTACCAATATTATTTCTATCTTTAACCTGATTTTGCTCCAATTTCTCTGTGTCGTGTTCTTATTTGTATCTATGTAATGTAATTTTGTATTGTTGCGAATAAATGTCTCTTTATCTTTAATAACTATTATCAAAATCATATTATTAAGCGTAATTCTTAAAAAAAAACTGACTTTTTAAATTAGCTGCAAGTAGCACTGCAAGAATTTCGACAGCAATCTCCACATAGAAAGCACTGGGACCTATTTCTCAAAACTTACTACACTAATAATATCAGTCCATGCGGTAGGTACATTTCATTACTTGACTTGTGGAAAATTGTATTGAGGGAACTAAAATTATTAGTCAAGTGGGTTTCAAGAAATGGGCCTCTGGTAGTTTTAATAAAACTTCCCGTGTGACCAGCGTATAGCAGCATTTCGTTTCAATTATTGACCGTGTCATTAATTCTAGCTGCTTTTTCACCTGAAATCAGATCTCCACCACAAACTTCACGGACTCTTCAAAACCCATTTACTACATGGATGCCATGATCCACGCCCGCGAATGGGTCACCACTCCCGTGGCCCTCTACAGCATCCACCGTTTAGTGGAGGACCTGCAAGAGCAAGATCGTGATCTGCTCGAGAATATCGACTGGATTATTCATCCCATCGTCAACCCTGATGGCTATGAATACACGCATACTGATGTAAGTACTCGTACTAGAACAGAAGAATGTGTACCAGGCTAGCATAACTTCCTCCGCTACTTTTATGTCGCTCGGCGCTCTGATTATGCACCCACAGATGATTAGTTACTGTAGTTACAAATGCAAGTTCATCCATTGCTTACACCATATCTGTTGAAAATTTGCTACTTTAATTACAACTGTTAACGTGGCTATAAAGCTTATTGTGTACCGTAAAACGGAGTGAGCACAAACTAAAATGAAGCATATGTTACTAATTATAAGAATGAAATTATTTCCAATAGACGTAACGTTATTGTCCATTTAATAATTGTTCTTATTTGTAACAAGTTATGACTTATTTTCGGTTGTATCCCTACACCTCTTAATCCCTACTCACTCCGTTTTACGGTACTTTAAGTAATATAACTATTAGATAGATAAAAATCCCCGATAAAATGGTGACTCTTTATTAAATTTCATAGCTGATATCTCTTAAACGGCTTAACCAATTTTCATGAAACTTAGCTAAGAACCATCGCTAGAAAACTTACTTTCGAATAATCCAAATCGGTTCACACATTTATGAGTGACGCTGCCACAAACAGACACACACACATAGCGGTCTAACTTACAAAACCCCCGTTTTTGCGTCGGGGAATAAAAATACGCAATAAGTTTATCCTGAGACATGTGATCTTCTATAATTTTATTGAGCGAAAACGCTGCTTTTATGTTTTTTTTTAACTAACTACGTGGAACTATCTAAATTCGACATCTGTTTACTTTTCATTCGTTTTTTGGTCTTCAGGTTCGTCTTTGGCGTCGAACACGCTCGTACTATCCTGAAATTACCGAAACTTGCTGGGGCGTCGACGCCAACCGTAACTTCGATGTATCCTTCAACACACTCGGCGTCTCCGCAAACCCTTGCAGCGATGTCTACCCAGGCCATGATCCCTTCTCTGAACCCGAAACCCAGATCGTAAGAGATATCCTCCACGAAAACCTGGACAGACTTGAACTTTACATGAACATCCATAGCCACGGGAATTGGGTGCTATATGGTTTTGGGAACACCAGTTTGCCTTCCAATGTAGCTCAGATCCATCATGTTGGAGCTACCATGGGTGCTGTGATGGATGCAGTAAAGCTGTCTGAAGCAGGATTCTATCTCGTTGGGAACAGCGCTTTGATTCTGTATGCGACGTCCGGTAGTGCTCAAGATTATGGACAGGTATGGTGTTTATGTTCGTAATCTCTTATTATTTGATCTAGTCACAAATTAAACTCTAGGTTTGTACTATGTGTAACGATAAATCTACTTATATAGAGAAATACGTAACTAAAACATAAACAAAATCAAAGACTAAGGAATAAATGCTTCCACTCGTAACACAAAATTATTAAACCTTACCAGTAATCGCACCCAGAACAGTATATGCAAAAAGTAAAAATACATTTTTATTATTTTTAACCAACATCAAAAAAAGGAGGTCGTCTGTTTGACCTGTATGTATATGTGTATTTAAATACTTAGTTCGTTGATAGTTTATGTAAATAAGTAAAGTTTTTAGTATGATTCATCAATAACCTTGCATAGTAATTATGAACTTTACAAAGGAACTTTTATGTGAACTCTAAGCTTGGTATTTAAAAACCTAATAATATTTAGAAAAGGATCTCCATTCTTGCCACCAAACAAACAACATAGGTACTCGTAAAAGTTCCGATTCCGAATATTAAATTTCCCAAATTAATTTAAAATTGCTCCAGTGAATTTTAAATTAAATCCATAATTTGATAACCATACATACATTATGTAGGTTAGGTTAGGTTTGATTTTAAAGCGATCTCACAAAAATAAATTCTTCTATCAATACATTGGATTCGGAAAAAATCCGCATTTGATTAATTTTTGAATTAACCAGTGTACCCATTACTTTTATCTCTTTTCTCAGCATATCGGCGTCCCGTTTTCCTATACCCTGGAGCTGCCGGGATACGGGCAAGACTTCCGCGTGCCTCCTCAGTACATCGACCACATCAACGCGGAGACTTGGAGAGGACTCGCGGCCACCGCTCGCCTCGCCAGGGTCTACTATAATGGTCCCTATGACAACTAATATAATGATTACTTCAATTGTTTTACCATTGTCATATTGTATGATATCATGGTAATATAATTTTTCATTACATATTTTATCAATCACTGTTTGGTATTTTTAGTTTGGCTATAAAATCGTCACAACAAAGATGGTCGAAAACATTTGTCTTTAATTTATCCCGGTCCTTAAATAATAATTGATTCTAGAAGATAATAAATTAGGATTAATTTACTTTACACAGCATATTTTAATTAAGTGTAAATATTATAATTATTAGTTCGACAGTGAGAAAGATCCCTAATTTTTACTGTGAAACTAAATAGTTATAATTATAACAGACTTCTGTAAGTTATAAGACTCATAAGTAATTGAATTGGAGTCGTTTTGTCACTTTTATTTTTTAATCATTTCATTTTCATCAAGTTTTTTAACTATATTTTTTAGTCTACATAAAAAAGTCATTGTTATTCTGATAAACACTGCTGCAATGAACCGCCGTCTCCGATATCATAAATATTAATTGTTTCTTAAAATAATACATTGTCTCAAAATGTAGTTTAATTAAAACCATAAACCAAAAGTAATAAAATGCAATTTAGGCTAGCAGAAACCAGTGACGACACAACCTGTTATCGTCACCTTGCTCTGACAAATATTCGCTACGTTGCCATTCCGTGCAAAACGCTAGCGCCACCAAATTACCAATGCGTACGGATAAATTGAGAACTAATCTCCTTGTGAATAAATTGCATCAGATTGCAGACTGTGGCGCTTTTTTCAACTGCAAATATAAGTTTGTATCGCAGTTACCAATTTAATAATACATACGGACAAATGACGAACTAATATTTTCGCGTTGAGATTTGTAGATGCTACTGACACTGGCGCCTTTTATGAACCGCAAATATAAGTTTGTATCCTAGAAATGTTTATGCATTGAGTCAAAGCTGACTCAGTGTCACTCAGTGTCATATTTTGCTTTAGAAACTACGGAATGTGTGCGGTTGTTGGAAAACGTGGTGTTTCATTTGGAAGTCAATTGTACTGCGCACGCGACTGTGTCGAGTGTTTATGTTTTTTTGAGCCCGTGTCTATTTAATAGTGTTTTTTGTGAACATGTTTCTGACGTTTGAAGTGATTGCTACCTTTGGAGTATCAGCTGTAAGTAGAAATTTGTTTTTTGCTTCGTTTATTGTAACCCTTTGAATCTGTTGAACCAGATGTATGCATATTTTGTCAGTATTTTTGTACCGGGTTTGTCGTTTCGCTTGACCTGCATACTTAATGATTTATGAGAATCGTTTGCGATCGACGATTGGAATATGATCAAGTGTGTCGATTGAAATTGATTACTGACTTTTTATACTTAAAACGTCATAGTAAAATTAGTTTATCTACCTACTTAGGTACTTAAACAAACAATAAATGAAAAATCAAATGAAAATCATTTAAAAAATCGGGTAATTTCAAATAGTGATTATTTATTTAATCTACGGTCGATTAAAAAGCGTATTCATAATTACGTTCATTAGTCATTAAATTTATTTTGTACGACAATTTTGTTTTTTTTATGATTAGAGCTATATATAATTAAAGTTGTTTATGTGGACTGTTTACTTAACATTCGCGTTTTTAAATTAAAAAACACTTTGAAGGTGGTTTAAATTGTATCTGTACTTTTAGCAGAAGTTCTGACTGTCCGCAGACGAAGTCTCGGGCGAAAAGCTAGTTTTAAATATAAAAGCATTCAATTACCCCTGCGCTAATGGGGTAATTATTATGGTTAATTAGCGAAATTAAGGGTCCTTGTTCATTAACATACATGCGCATATCGATATAGTTACTTAAATACCTACATCGTTAAATTTAACACACACAAATAATAGAGTGATAAGACGGTATTTATACTCCGTTTTTTTTTTTTTACTTTATTTAGGTCAGTTATCAGTCTGTTAGTTTACCGTAGATAAGGGCAAGATAATCAAGAGAAGGTTCAACGTTATCTCACTTGCTAAATCAACATAATGCTTTGAACGTATTGTTACTATTAAGGCTAGGCCGCACAGGTAGGAGGCTTGCTTAGCGTCTAGAGCCTAGCGTCTTACTTTTGTTCGTAGTCGCCTAGCGAGGCGCCAAGCGCGCAGTGCGGCCGGTTGCAAAGATTCTAGTACGTTCGTTTCACGCTAGGCTCTAGGCGCTAAGCAAGCCTCCTACCTGTGCGGCCTTAGCCTAACGGTTTAGACACACCTTTACTAATTAAATAATAATAATAAATATCAGGGGACATGTCAGGGCAATTGACCTAGTCCCAAACTAAGCTCTAGGCTTGAATTATGGGAACTAGATAATATAAATACTGATATAGAGAAATATATACTTAAATAAATAGAAAATATCCATGGCTCAGGAACAAATATTTGCGCTCATCACACAAATATTTGCCTTTACTTAACGGGGTTTGAACCCAGGACCGCTAGCTTCATAGGCTGGGCCACTACCAACCAACTAGGCCAACGCATTGTCACTAGGTATTTTTATATTGTTTTAGTTTTTGCGCACAACTCCGTCCGCGTAGAGGTCGTTAATCGTTATTCCCTCGGGAACTATCCAATTTATCGGAATACAATAGAGTTAAAAACATCCAAACTTCCAAACAAGATTAGATAAGAATTTGCAAGAAGTAGGAATGTAAGATATCCTTTTTATAATAATAGTTCTTAATAATTATTAAATAATATCCAAATACCTAAATGTTATATTATAAATGTAAAGTTTGTGTTTCAATCACGGTTAAACGGCCGAACAGATTTCGATAAAATTAAGCTTACAGATAGTCTATATCCTAAATTGACACCTCTGATAACTTTTATTGCGGAAAATTTAATACTTTTCGAGGGATAACCGACAAACGACTTTTACACGGTCAGTGACGCAGACATTTTTTTTATTTATAAAATTGATAGATACTTCGCCTAGTTATTAGGTGACTCTCTGCACGAAGTTAGCGTTCCCAGGTTCAATTCCGGTTATGGTGTGGGTAAATATTTGTGATAACGACGAGCATTTTTAGTCCTGGATGTTTTCTATTTAAGTAAATATTTCTCTATACAAAAGTATATTTATTGTTATCTAGTAACCATAATAGCCTAAGCAACAAAGACTAAAAACTTCCCTCAAGGGAAAAATCTCGTGTATAAGGGAATTTTGGGATAGTTATAGGGAATGGTGTTTTAAACCACATACTGGAAGTACTTATGGGTGCGATGGAGCTAACGGGTGGAGGAGGGTGTAAAGGTCCCTTTTTTAGTTTTTCGTAAATAACTCGTAAACGGTGGCCCATAGCAAAATGTTCCATTACATAATTAATCTACATTACATTTTCTACAAAAAAGCTTCAATACACTTTTTTGCTGGGATCAATATTTAATGAGATATGGAGGGAAAAATGATTCCCGAAAGGCCGTAGTCGGGTTTGCATAGTAAGTCGGCCCTTACATAAAATGGGCTCGGGTTTTTTTGTGAGTACCTTTTACAGTGAAGAATATTTATTCTGAGTATCAACATCAACAGGCAAATAGCCTAAACCTAGAGTTGTGAATTTGGGACTAGGTATCCCAGATATTTATTTAATTAATGGGTACTAATTTCTCTTTCCAGGCGATCTCCTTCACAATATCATCAGCAATTCTCCTGCTGGTGGCAGCCAAACGAGGGTTGCTCTCCGTGAGGTCCAGGCCCAACCAGAAGGCAGGCATGAACAACGCGACCACTACCGCCCTCCTGCCTCCTACAGCACCATCAGAGAAAGAAGTGATGGCTGGCGAACAGACACCTTTACAGTCTTCTTAAAAAACACTGTCTCATATGCACCGAGCTTCTATTCCACCTTTAAACCATATCGCTATCATATTGTTAAAGTTTGAAAATATAATTGGAATAGGCCTGGTTCGTTGACTCCAAGATTACGCATCGACAATTTCAAATTACATGATGTACATTGCTAGTTTTAAATATATTTTTTATGTACAATACAGTTTGAAAGAAGCTATGTAATCCAATGGAATGGTATTGATATTAAAATACCATGCAAAATATTAGATTTCAGTATTTTCAAATACTAACTTGGATTTAACATGTGGTGTTATATAGGAAATGGGACCTTATTGTCGATGGCGCTTACGCCGCACTGCGTCACGCGACGTTGTATTTATATCGGAGCATCTTTAATAATGGCGGAAGCGCCATCGACAATAAGGTCCCTTTTCATAGATAACGCCGCATACACGGACCTAAAAAAAATACGGACGTAACGTTACACTCAAAAGGTGCGAAGCAAGCAAGGCCTGTTATTTCGTTCCGTCATACACAATCTACCGTCTCACAAATGCACTAGGTCTGTTAACCCGCCGCCATTACGCGTCCAGGAACAGCCCGAGTGACATATCGTCGGTCTAGATGTGACACCTCGTAACTACTTTTTTTTGGTAAAATGAGATTTTGATGCAGAAAGTTTCAAATAGTATTTCCGGTGTTAACTCGTAAATGTCTCCTGCGTTATAATTGATTTTGACGGAAAAAAACGACTAGAAGTGACACCTCGTAACAAGCATTCAACTCGTGTAACCTCGTAAGATCTACGTGAAACCTTGGTAATATTATCACGGAACAACTTTGTTAAGGTGGGACCTCGTAACTAAAAAGCAGTTTTTGGTCTCTTCTGAAAAGTTTCTCACTTTGCATATACGAGTTGTCACATCTAGACCGACGATATCACTTTACACCGAAGAAAATGCCGCATTGTGTAGTAAAAACGTGTAAAAACTACATGAGTAAATATAAAAAGCCACACGGAATCACTTATCACCTGTAACTTATGTTTATTCGTGTTATTTTTCATAAATATGTGTTTATTTACTTTGACGCAAATTACGAACAAAATTGACAATCAGTATTGCCAGTTTTTTCACGGATTTTTCTGCCTAAAAGTGGGGAAATCTTTAACGCCGTTAGTAATGGTACGGAACCGTGCTTATGCGAGTCAGACTTGATTTTGATCGGTTTTTTTACATACTTTTAACTAAGTCACAAACAATCTAAGAAACTTAGAATGTAATTAAGTTAAAAGTTTTAACTTAGTTACTTCTAATTTGTCAGATTCTCTTGAAAATATGCATACTTATGTAATTGCGATGACATAATTATATGGTATTATCGAGCAATGATATTGAAACTTTCTTGCACATTCCATACAATCAAATTGAGGAGATAAAAAATTGCTCAGTCTAAACCTTACGTTTGGTACAATTCTTAAACGCTATTATTGCAACAAAATAATTGCATACAATTATTGCAGATTCTTGTATAAGAAATTTGCATAATCTAAATGGGCCTTTACAGTGGGTAAAAGGCCTTAAAATGGGCAAATTGACGATTTATATGGCAACCCTCAAAGCACGCACACTCGTAAACGGACGGCCATTTTGTCTGCTTCACTCATGATTAGACTAGGTTACGTCCGTATTTTTTTAGGTCCGTGGCCGCATATTAGATTTGTCGCTAGGTAATCTTAATGTAATCTTACCGTACTTTGGTTTGTTGTCTTAAAATATTAACCTTTTTGGTTTATTTAAACCAGTTAAAAAATGTGGACCGTGGCTTTCCTAAGGTAAACTTTGTGTATAAGGTACCGACGAACAAACGGATTTTTTAGTTGAAAAATTAAAATGTGGAGCATACTTAGAACCTTGTCATTCTCAGTCATTCTATGTTCAGCTTTAAGTTTATCATGGCAAGGCTCTGAATTTGCTCATCGTTTTCTTTGGAGTATAGCCACCAGCAATAATAATCCAACATTCCACAATAATATCTGACAGGCTCTTATACTTTTGGTAATAAAGACGTGTCAGATTTTTTTGCGCCCAATATTATGTTGCATAATGATATTATTCCTGGTGTCTGTACTATACAGAATTCTAACTAAAATCTCTTTGTTCTTCGTTAAATGATTCACCTCATCTATACGTCATATTAAACCAGTCCCTGGCAAAATACCAGCTAGTAAACGTAAAACTTCTCTCCTTTGTCGGAACACAATTGATAAATTGATTTTGTTAATTTTTCTCGTTCTGCCACATAGTATTTCTTGAAGAAGGAAAAGGTCAAAGCTAAGAATTAGAGTCTAGTCTTAAAAGTCATGCACAATTATCTTTAATGGCCAAAACACACACAACAATGTTCACATTGTTGTGTTCCGGTGTTGGGATAAGCCAACCGATGTAATTACTAGCATAGGCATTCCATCTTATTTAGTCTTCAGGGTTGGCAACGCATTTCCGGTCTTAGAATTGCAGTCTTAAGATTGTAGTCTCGAGAATGTCTATGGGTCACAGATCTTACTAATCATCAGATGACCTTTGTGCTAGTTAGCCCTCTACGTGCCATAAAAAAAGTCACGTGACCTTACAGAACGTGATGCGTGTTGAGTCGAATCCAATCGCATTATTTTCTATGACCAGAGTGACTTCCATGAGTTATAATTACCGTACTCGCTAGCGAGTCGAATGCTCTTTCCCTCGCACTCTATAAGAATACTACAAAGTCTGCGAGGGACAAAGCATTCGACTCGCTAGCGAGTACGGTCATTGTAACTCATGGTAGGGGTACAGAACACTATGAGAATCTAACGTGAGCTACACTTCAATAGTGTATACCGGCCCTAAAAGTGGCAAAAAACTTCTTTCATTTATTATTTCTAAAAACTTGCATTTTGCCTAAAGTATTGCATTTTGGTCATGATAGTTTTTGTTGAAATCGAATATGTTTCGTTCAAAAATATTTTAGTCCGTCCATTTTATTTATGTATTTTTTACTAGCTTCAAAAATTGCTATTAAATCGGAACAAATCACGTAAATTTTTTCAATGATAGATATTTTATATTCTCAAATATTAGGTACTTTATTATTTAGTAATTAACAACTGTAATCATATAGCTACCACTGCTTTTATATTACTTAAAAATAATTAGGAACTACAAGAACTGTATACCTGAGGTATTTTTTTTTAGCCTAATTTGTAACCTTAGCTTCGATCTTTGATGTGTGAATATGTAATAACAGCATCTATTAGTGTTAAGTCAAAATTGTGATCAATGTGCCTAAACTAAAAATGTATTTTGTAAACTGTAAGTCTTATTAATAAAATTAATCAACAAAATGAAAAGATTTTTCGTAACGTCAAAAGTGAACTCCACCGGGACCAGGACTCAATCAAGTAAATTTAATTGTCCCAAAATAATCTTTGCGGTTCTGAATTTTTTATTCCATAATCCATTTACTGAGTAAAAAAGCTATCCAATAAATATAAAAGATCCATTATTTGGGCTGAAAGCTTCGAGCATTATTGGGCTTTGTAAGTTGAAAAGCTAAGTTCGTATATTTTTATGCCCAGCGTTGCTTGAGGGAATTTATAAAAGTGGGAGTAATAAAGAAGGTCAGGGGTCCAAAACTATAAGCTTTGAGCGCTAGAAACAAAATTTGAGTAAGTTTTGATTTATTAATAATTAACCGATTTATTGCCGAACTTCACATGAATATTTTTCTACGATGCCGACACTTCTCTAAACAGGAAGTGTCGATTAGCGTCTGTGACATCCAACTATAAAGCTAAATTAGACGCCATTAGGGCGTCTACGGTATTCAGCTTAAGCTAAATTAGACGCTCTTAAGAATATGCGGCATCTAGCTAAAACACTACTAGGCATCTGTGACATTCGGGTGTGTAATGTTTAGCATAAAAACAAATGGTATGATGATCATTTTACATTAAACGAATTGCATAATTTCAATCTGCATAATAAACCATCGATATAATAGTCATGATGCATAAAACGGAATTAATAATTTCAAAAACTATAATGTTTAGTAATTTAAAAAGTAAATATTTCTAACTGCTTCCATTACCTACTATTAATGTGGTCACAGTTCTAACCTAACCTAACCTAGTTAGAATAAATTGACTTAAAATGCATAATAACTAGAAAATGATAGTTATGCTAAATGAATGTTATGTTATTTGATCGTATGCCAGACAAAATTATACAAATGGTTTTTATGCTAAACTTTCATTATGCTTTTCGTGGTTAGTTAAATGAAATTATGCAAAAAGTTTTTACACTGATTGAAACGCCGTGACATTCCTCTAAAGTTAAATTGGATTTTTTAACCTTTTGATCGCCATACGTCGAATACAAAATGTGCCACCCGCACGCCAAACATGTTTGCTATGCTATGAAAATTACACCTTATTCCTACCAAACAAAGTCTCTTTTAATCTTGAACTCTTGCCGGCTGTAGCCGACGTGGCGTCAGTGGCACAGTTGACAGCCAGAGCAGACTGTGGCGTTGAAAAGGTTAAGCATCTGCAGCATCCAGATAAAGCTAAACACTTAATAATCTGCAACACTTAGTTAAAGTTAAATTGAATGCGTTTGTCCATCTGGGGCATCAAGCTATAGTTTTGTCGACGCGCTAGCCTAGTTGGTAGTGACCCTGCCTACGAAGCTAGCGGTCCTGGGTTCAAATCCTGGTAAGGGCAGATATTTGTGTGATGAGCGCGAATATTTGTTTCTGAGTCATTGCTGTTTCTATGTATTTAAGTATATATTTCTCTATATAAGTATTTATATTGTTGTCTAGTACCCGTAGTACAAGCCTAGAGCTTAGTTCGGGATTAGGTCAATTGTCCCGTGAATAAGATGTACCTTGGATATCCTGCAGTATCCAGTTTTACCTAAATAGGACATGCTTAGTCGTCTGCGGCATCCAGTTTCAGCTAAATTGTGCTCTTTTTGACATCCACCACATTTAGCTTAACCTAAATTTAACCTTTTTAGTCAGCTTAATAATATGGCTTTAGGCGTCTGTGGCATTTATTTGAAGCTAAAGTAGATGCCTTTAGGCACCTGTTATATCCCGCTAGGCAATTTTGGACATTTTCAAACATCTACAGAATCTAGTTATAGCTAAATCTGTACCTATTTATAGCTAGGGTGAATAGGCAATAGGAATAGGGATAGGGTGAGCTGGCTTAACCTTTTGAACGCCAAATGTGCCACGCCAAACATGTTTGCTATGCTATGCAAATTACACCTTAATGCTATCAAAGTCTCTTTTAATCTTGAACTCTTGTCGGCTGTAGCCGACGTGGCGTCAGTGGCACGACTTTTAGTTGACGGCCAGAGCCGACTGTGGCGTTGAAAAGGTAAATCGTCGACAAAATCTTCGCCCTCCACGGGCAAAAGAGTAAACCCTTTATCAATAATAAAAATATGATAACCGAGTAATTTTAGTCATCAGTGCATTATAATGTTATGTAATTGGTAGCTAGTACTTCTTAAATCCACTTTTAATCTTATTCATTAAACAAAATAAAGCGCTTAGGGAGCCAAAATACAACATCAACTAAAACCAAGATGGCTGGAGTTAAATACATTTAGAAAAACATTTCGCAGCCGTTTGTTTATTGTATTTTCTAAATGCGAAGTACGCCTCGGCACTTCGAATTCAATCAATAAGTCTCCCAATGAAGGAGTCCGGGTAAATTTTTCACTTCCTTGCGTTGACTGAGTTTTTTCCGGCAATTTCCATAAAACGAGCTTTAAAATTCGATTCCCTGGCGTTTCCGGAATGTCGCAGAAGAAAGGTTGAAGATTTTCAAAAACTTCACTCTATTTTAAACGACTAAGAAAACCACTTGCTCCAAATAGAAGCCCAATGTTTTCTATGTATTTTTTTGGTAATTATGTCTTTTTTACATAATTATTGATAGTCATAATTTTTATATCGCTGGAACAGTAAATTTTTCAGAATTTCTTAAATATCTAATATACAGGGTATAAAAAGAGGAGTGGATCAAACAAAGCAGGTCGATAGAGGACGTCTAGACCTATTGAATTCATCCCCATGTATGTTCAGCGAATTTTACAAATTTTGGAGTTATTGATAATTTTCAGCCGAATTTTTGTAATTTTCCCTTGTGTCCATGTCACGAAAAATCATTAATTTCATGTTCTATTTCATAAGTTTTTCAGTGGTAACTTACATAATTAGAATCATTACGAATAAGCGAAGTTTTTAAACCTATTTGCTCGTTTTTTAAGTAAGACGAAGCAGGTCGTAGAGGACTAGACGTCCTCTATCGACCCGCTTCGTTTGATCCACTCCTCCTTTTACACACTGTATACTTCTCTTTCTTTTTCTACGCCGGAACACGACAGTGCCGTGCTTGCTGAAAAAGATAAAAATATCTGATACGTTTTTATGACTTTTGATATTATAGAGACGTGTTCATCTTTATGTCTAATATTGGATAATATTATATTGCTAGTGGATGCACAAAATATGCTACAATATTGATATTGGGGCGTGTTTTAAAAGTGACCTGGCTGCCGCTCAACTACGCTACGCATAGGCAGTCGGCAGGAAGCAGTGCTGCGGTTGCCGCGCCTTAGCGGATTTGCCGCAAATGCCGCGAAGGTAAATAGTTGCCACTAACAATATTTACGGGACTGGCAATCGACCCAGTTATAGATTGCATTTACGTTAGTTTGTTATTTAGTTGGTGTTGAAATAGTTCATCAATAATAGATTATTATTTAAGAATCAATAAAAACAACTCAATGTTACTGTCAAAATTTGACACAATACACAATGGCATGCCACACACACAAACAACATGACACGCACACACACTAATACATGCTTGTAGCATTAAGTTCGCCTTTTGTAGACTATTTAAATTTTGTGCAATAAAGTATTAAAATAAATAAATAAATACCTAATAAAAAACAACAGTAACATTACATAACATAACATAACAACATGAAAACGTACACACAGTATGTGTATTTGTGTGTTGTGATTATATTGATGACTACGATAGCGTTGACCACGATGTCAACATAAAGATTACGATATTAAAACAATATGTCCTATAATAATTAAAAACAAATATCTAGGGTCTCGGATCCTACTTAGCCTTCTCCTTGACATAAAAAAAACGTTTTAAACTTATCAAGTTTTATGAATCTACTTACCCACGTGCCCGCTGTCTTACCCTTACTAGTAAATAAGTTAGTCATGGATTATGAATAAAAATAGACAAAGGTCATGTATGTAACCCCGTCTAGACTCCGAGGCATTCAATCAATATGGGACATTGATTGTCAATCAATATGTTTGTGGTTTTCTTATTACTATAGATAACTAGAGACTTGATTAGCTAATAAAGTTACGGTGGGTTTCAACGTGGATTTGGTCTAGCAGTGGACGAATAGATTTCAATCTGTTTTTTAATTCCCGTGTTGAAGTAAGAACAGTTTGGTGACTTTAATTTCTTTTTTCAAGGTTAGTGTTACATATATGTACGTCAGGGAAACTGGCAGACAGTCGGACATGGCGAAACAATTATAATAATTCCGAGCTTGATTACGAAACCCTATATCTAATCATTTTTTCGATTTTTTTGAGGTTCGTACCCAAAGGGTGTCAACGGGACCCTATTACTAACCTTCGCTTTTCGTCTGTCCGTGTGTCTGACTATCAACGGGTTGTATCTCATGTACCGTAATAGGTAGACAGTTAAAAAACACAGAGTGTGTACTCCAACTATAAAAAAGGGGTGCACAAAAAATTAAGGCACGTGTTCAAATCCCGGTAAGGCAGATTTGTGTGATGAGCGCGAATATTTGTTCCTGAGTCATTGATGTTTTCTATGTATTCAAGTATATATTTCTCTATATAAGTATTTATATGTTGCCTAGTACCCATAGTACAAGCCTAGAGCTTAGTTTGGGACTAGGTCAATTGGCGTGACATTGTCCCCTGATATATACTTTTTCTCAAAAATGTCCGGAAATGTTGACATTACTATCTACATATTGAGACGCGAAGTACATAGTTTACTGACAGTTCTCAAATAAATAAATAAAACATTGCATGCTCGCTACACAAGCCCGCAACGTTGCATACAAATTCCATTACTATCTAGCATGTAACTTTTTAAAAAGTGAAAAAGGCCATAATAAAATTAGGGCACAAGTCTTATAAATTTTATTCGATCTCATCCAAATTTTATTCGAAACATAACTTTTTTATCTGTGTCTGGAACAGCTTGTTTTTTTTCAAACAAGACTTGCGTTTCTCCTTGTCATAAACAAAAAGGCGGTAAAGAGTGATGGTTTTTGCACATGAAGGTTCTGTTCGTATGCAATTCAAAAAATGAGTTCAAGCGATAAAGATTTTACTCCAACACAAATTTTTTCTTGCGATTTTTGAGAAAAGCACTATATTTGCCTCGGCAGGAACAGCAATTGCGGGCTTCGTATTTTTAAACCAATACTCGGCCCGCAATTGCCTACTTCCATACCTAGGCAATAATGTACTATTTTTAAAACATAAACGCATACATAAACTCACGTCTTCGTTCCCAGAGTGGGGTAGGCAGAGCCACAGAATTACTTCCCGAAAAACTTGTTGATAATTCTTTTACCACATTTTACACAATTAGGTTTGACTTTTCGTAGTTTTTTTATCTATGACGACATTTGAAATGGATCTATAAGCTTGTTCGTAATTTTTCTGCCAGACTTACATGAATAATATTTCTGTGTGTATATAAATTCCTGTTCCTTACATTTCTTACCCCACAACATGTTACCTCGAGACCTTCTAAAGACTCCCTCATAATAATATACTTTACCTCATCCTCCAGCAAAGATAAAAGGCCTAAGCCGCCAAATTGGATAACTTCTACTAATCGCTACACGATGGTCCCGAGATAAGGTCCCCTAAATGCCTGACTTAGTAAGTTCAAGCTCTGTTGTGAAACTACTAGATAACTGGACCCAGAATAAGGTCAAGAAGAAGGAAAAACAGATTTTCTTGAACCTAGTAGATTATAATGCGAATTTGTTATCTTGCGATGATTATGTTGATGATTTATTGAATATTTTACAGTATTTCTCCGATTTGATTCGAAAAAGTACGCCTAGGGCGGCCCCTTCCGACCCTCCCACTCAGTTTTGCTCTGTATATCTCTTTCGTCAATCTTCTTTCATCCATCCTTTCCAAATGACCGATCTTAAGTACCCGAAACCGACGTGCATGTGCGATGTATGAATGTGGAAGAAGCGAAAGAGATTTGTCAGGATCGTAGCAGGTGGAAAGAAGTGGTCTCTGCCTACCCCTCTGGGAAACCGGCGTGATTCAAAATTCAAAATTCAAAATTCAAAATATTTATTCAGTAAATTGGCCACATGAGGGCTCTTTTACACGTCGGTAACATGGAGTGAATCTACTAGCGCTTCGGACAAGACCATCATTGCGGAGAAGAAGCGCCGCGAGAAACTCCAGCAGAAGGTCATTTTTTCCAATCATAAAATACAATAATACTTAAAAGTAACATTACAAGGTAATACAGTAATAAATCATTATTTTAAAACTAACACAAATAAAATCATTACAAATGTAAGCTAAATTACTTAAATTAAAAATAGTGACTAGGAGAACAACATGACGAGGTCTCTACGTCAGGAACGATAATTAAAATAACTAACTGGAAAACACGTCCTTGCAAGCGTGAACAGACCGGACCCCACAGACAGCACCCGTTCACGAGTATGACGCGTATCTCAGCCATCGCCTCCCTCAACCATCTGTTCGGGAAGGTGGCGACCCGATCAACGACGCCGCCGTAAGCAAAGACCTTTAAGTGAGCATGACATGCTCATGCTGCCGGACAAAATATATCAATAAAATGTAGTTGTCCGGCGAGAAACATCACAATGTGTTCTCACTTCTAAAGTGACTTGTGCACAAGAACCAATACGATTAAAAAGTAAAAAAAACATTAGGTATACTTAAATTTAAAGTGTCTACATTATTGGCTTAAAGGCATTTTGCAATAAGCGCTGCTCAGCGCTCAGCTATTATAACTATTCAAAAAAAAAAAGTTTTTTTTAAAAACAACCGTAATATCAGTAATAGCTCACACTACTTAAAAACGTCTTTATCATCTAGGAAGTCATTTACAGTATAATATGCCTTACCCAGCCAGCAGCACTTAATGCGTGACTCAGCTGAGCGAAATCCACGACTCTAGCTGCCTTTAACCTCACAAATAAAATTCTTAGTTACATGAACATGAGCTTTCCAGTAACAGCAATTTTTTTTGACATGACCCGGGCCTTTGACTTTGTATGTCATGAAATTCTTCTGGCAAAATGTGAGCGTTATGGGTTAAGAGGAGTAGTCTATGAATGGCTCAGGGACTACTTGCAAGCAAGGAACCAGTATGTAGAAGTAACTCAAATTGACTCTGGTAATGTCGTAACTCCCTATAAATCTTCTATTAGAGGAAATAGCGTTGGTGTACCTCAAGGGAGTATTCTGGGCCCCTTGCTATTTTTATTGTACATCAATGACTTACCAAATGTAACAAATTATGATTGTACTCTATTTGCGGATGACCTATCTATCGTAATACCATGTCGTGATGCTAGCACTTATAATAATGTCATAAATGAAACAATTAAAAATGTCATAACGTGGTTACATAAGAATAATTTGAATATTAATATAAATAAGACGACATTTGTGCAATTTGTTAATAAAAATGGGATTAAGCGCCCTTTAACGGTAACCTTCGCAAGTCAGAATATAATAGAGTCCTGTCAAACTACTTTTCTAGGTGTACTTTTAGATGATAATTTATCTTGGAAAGAGCATATCGATAAACTATGCAGCAAAGTAAACTCATTTGCATATGCTTTATGGCGACTTACAAAGATTAGCACCAGAGAGACTGCGTTACAGGCTTATCACGGATATGTCTGCTCAAGGCTTAGATATGCCATTCTTCTCTGGGGTAATTCAAGTCATGCAAAAAAGGTATTATTAGCACAAAAACAGTGTGTTAGGGCTATATGTAATGCAGATATACTGACATCGTGTAAGCCATTATTTAAAAACTTAAAACTTTTGACTGTACCAAGCCTGTATTTATATGAAATTTGTTTATTTGTCAAAATTCACCCGGAATTGTTTAAAACAAATAAAGATGTATGTACATTTAATACGAGGTACCCAGATCGTCTTGTCAATCCGGCCAAAAAGACTAAATTGTACGGCAAGAACGCTTACTGTATGTCTATAAATATTTTTAATCGCTTGCATAATGATATCAAGGAGTTGCCAGTCAGTTTGTTTAAAAAGAAACTGAAAAATTGGTTATTGCAAGAGTGTTTTTATTCTATTGATGAATATTTTGACTATTTTAAATATAGACTGTGACCTGTTAGATATAAGATTTGCTAGTTAGATTAAGTTAATGCAACTTCTCTGTTATGATGCTGACATTTTAATATTTCATTTTGTAATCACATTATATCGACATTGTTTTAATAGGGAATCACTAACATGTTTCTTAGCGTGTCAAGGTTTGGTGAAACAACTTTTTAATTTCTATATTTTTTCTGTACTTATTTTTTTGCATGCCATCTATTGGTAAAATGTGTGTGACTACATATGCATTCACCACCATTATTTGTACCACATTTTGAGCAAATAAACGTATTTGACTTTGACTTTGACTTTGACTTAAATTTATTGGACGGCATTATGACAATATCAATAGGTATCTTATTGTAGAAACGTATACAGTTCCCCACGAACGATGTGCTTACTTTACGAAGACGGTGACCTGGGACTACGAGTTTATCTTTATTTCGCGTGTTGAACTTGTGAACGTCACGGTTATGCCTGAAGTCATGTATGTGTTTACGAACATACATGATATTTTCAAAGATATACTGCGACGCGACAGTAAGAATATTAATTTCTTTAAATTTATCTCTGAGTGAGACCCGTGAACCCAGCTGATAAATAAAACGTATAGCCCGCTTCTGTAATACAAATATGGCCTGAATGTCAGCCGCTTTTCCCCACAACAAAATCCCATAACTCATAACACTATGAAAATAACTATAATACACCAGTCTCGCTGTCTCGACGTCTGTAAGTTGGCGGATGCGCTTTACTGCATACGCTGCAGGACTAAGTTTACCCGCAAGGCTGGATATATGCGCATTCCATTGCAGTTTTGAGTCCAAAGTAATACCTAGAAATACTGTTTTATCTTCGAATCCCATTGTCTCATTCTTCAGTCTAATACTAGTCCCATTCACTCCTTTCACATTTGATAGAGAAAATTTCATACACTTAGTTTTCTTGGCATTTAAAAGTAAGTTGTTGGCTGTAAACCAGTCAACAGCTGTTGTTGACAACGTATCATTAATGTCATTGAAATTTGCCTGTTTTCTATCTACTTTAAATAAAAGAGAAGTGTCATCGGCAAACAGAACTATTTCATATTTGTCGCGCACAACATAAGGGAGATCGTTGATATAAATTAAAAACAAGAATGGGCCCAGAATTGAGCCTTGAGGCACTCCCATAGCAACAGCTGACCCAGGGGATTGCGTTCTGTTTATGTCCACCCGCTGAGTTCGGTGAGCAAGGTAAGAAATAATAAGATCAAGGGCACCGTGTTTGATACCGTACAATTCAATATATGTATGTATTTATTGAATATTTTTCAAAGAGATATACATCATTACGCTTGGTAAGATTTTGTTGTGTAACTATGATTTATAAACTTTTTTGGTAACTGATTTTTTAATACGAAACCACTTTGCTTCTTGCCCTTACTTTGTTACTTTTTAATGTTTATGAGGGGTATACGAAGGGTTTCGTACCAACGTACAATAAAAAAAAACTATAATATTTTAATTATTTTGCGGTAAATCGGCCACATAATAGCCGCACATTCTAGCTATTATGGTTCTAAAGTTACAGCCTTGTGACAGACGGACAGACGGACGGACGTTGGAGGCTTAGTAATAAGGTCTCGTTGGTACCCTTTGGGTACGGAACCCTAAAGGTTATGGTTTAAAAGATCCCTCATACATTTTATTTAATAATTTTGTAATTATTTGTAGGACAGGCGGACGAACTCTGCGGCTGAAATAACTAGGGTTAGGTTTTGGTGGCATATCGTGGTTTTAGAATCCATGGAGCTGTTTCCTAATTATTATAAACATAACACTTTGATTTTGGCCTTTAATATTGTCATGTTTCAAAATTTACTAAATTCATTCTTAGTCCAGTTTACCCATACCTACTAATATTTGTTTTTTTTTTGTAACTTTCACAGCGAAGATAATCCTCTTTCCCAAAATACATTTAAACTGGTTTAGCGATTTAACGAATGAATGCACTTTGAAATATTATTATGACAACACTAAAATCCAAAATCAAGATGGCATGGTTATGATTAGGAAACAGCGACTCTTTGGATTGTAAAATCACGATATGCCACCAAAAGTCCCAACCCTAGTAATATCCTCACAATGACCGTTGTTAGCACCCTTTGGGTTCCGTGCCGTTAAACATTTTAGTAATCGCATAACGAATTCCATTCCGCACGTTTATTTATTTTAAAAATACCTTTTTTAAATTGACTTTAGAAGTTATACAGTTGTTACCATATTGCGACCAGCGAAAAATATAATTATAATGTAAGTAGAAGAATATTATTGTTAGATATTTTTAGCGGTTTATTGTCCTATCTCTAAGTGCTAAGTAATCAATTAAACCTCCATTGTGCCCGCACAAAGAACCGCGCGAAAACAAAACTGCATTGTTCTTCGGTTCCATTTTAATTAAGTTTCGTGTAGATTTTATTTCAACGACGAGTCTGGAACGAGTACCTAGAAATTGCTTAACGAAACAAAAAACAGTGATTTGTCCTATGGAACCAGAGGCCAAGTTTAAATAGAAAGTAGCTCATCTCCGGTCCTTTTGGAGTTTCTCTTACCTATTGCTGCCTGGGCGCTAGGGTTGCGTCGATGCGCGTCGCTCGATACTTAATACGTACGCAACCAAATGCGGCGACGGCAGCAGCGCTCGTGTGTACAGTCGAGTTCATAAATATGTATATACTTTAGTACCTTGTCACTTTAATCGCTGTGACAATTCATATTTGGCAGTTTAAACATGACATTAAATAGACAAGGTACAAAACTGTATACATATTTATGAACTCGACTGTACCCTTACCATGAGCTACAATTAACGTATTCGCTAACGAGTCGATTGCTCTTTCCCTCGCAGATCTCACAGTATTCTTATAGAGAAAATTCAAATTCAAAATTCAAAATTCAAAATTCAAAATATTTATTAAGTAAATTGGCCACATGAGGGCTCTTTTACACGTCGGTAACATGGAGTGAATCTACTAGCGCTTCGGACAAGACCATCATTGCGGAGAAGAAGCGCCGCAAGAAACTCCAGCAGAAGGTCATTGAGAGCATTCGAATTGCTAGCGAGTACAGTGGTTGTAACTCATGGTAAGGGTAATTTTGCTTGTAGTAGCAAAATTACCCTTACCATTGTTAAGTTTGCTTGTAGTAGCTCGCGGGGCGCGTACGGACGAGGAACGCACACACGGAAGCCGCGCGGTATACCATTGTTCACAGACGAACTACTGTTTATGCACTGTGCCATAGGGCAGCGTCGGTAATCCTTATGATAAAATAATAACAAAAAGCAAGCTTTAAAAACCCAACTGTTGTTGCTAATCAAGTTTAAAATGTTACAAATCCTAAATGATCGTTCAAAACTAAAAATGGTATAAGAAACCAAAAGATGATTTTTAAATACCTATTAAATGATACCCCATTTGCCATAGTTCGTCGACTTTTCTTTTTTGCTTTTTTACAATATGGCGTCTGGTTGCCGCCATATTGAATGTTAATTACTGTCATACCTTTAGTGACCCTCACAATATTTACAAATCGATTGCCATAAGAATCATCAAAATCGGTCCACGCGTTTAGTTTCCAGAGCGCCACAAAGGAACAAACATACATATCGACAGTGGAAAGGTAAAAATGCTTAAGCGCCACTTTGGCCGAAAATGAGTTATATATCGACAGTGGAAAGGTAAAAATGCTTAAGCGCCATATTGGAAACTTTACAGAAATGAGGTTTAAAGTTTTTTTTTGAGAAAAAAAATCATATCTCAAAAAGTTTTACGACTATTTCCATGAAAATCAAAATGTATAAGTTAGAATATGCCAGCTATTTATTTATGAAACAAGTTCTGACCTAGTTCTTCTAGTTACAGAGATAGATGTCGCTTAAGCAATAATTGTGTAGCTAGTTCCAAAAATGTCAGTCAGGTAAAAATGCTTAAATCGCAACTAACTATAAACAAAAATGACTAACGGTACATATTTTTTATGTCTATAAAATACAAAATTTACTTATATTACTTCATCTTTCTACAAACTGGTAAAGTAAAAAATCTAACGAATGATAATTACTGTTATCTTGGATGGTGAATTTACTTAAAGTCACTAATTATTTATTATTTATAAATTATATATCACTTAACTACCTAATTTTACTCATAATTCAAGTATAAAATGGTTTATAGCAAGCATTTTTGTTTCAACACGGACTACTAAAAGCTTAAATTCTAACTAATACATTAATATTTAGTGACTTTGACGTCATTTAAGATAGAGAAGTACCAAAATGTTTTTTAACGGGTACGTATCATAATATATAAAGTTCAATAATAATGGGATACATAATGGTTCATAATATGAAATGGTGTTTTATCTGAAATCGTAAACTTTTCGGGATTGTTATAACAAAAACCTAACCTAACATAATGGGTTCTATACAATGACCTTTTAAAGAATCCTGAAAAGTTTATAGCTGCATAAATAAAACCATTATTATTGGTAGAAGTTTTAGATACCTGCATCTCTTAGGTACTTGCAAAATTTTAGTGAGAAAGAATAGTTGATTGACACGTATCTGGGACGTGTCGAATTTTTGGAGTCGGTTGAAAAATAACCTTTTCATATTTTTTTTTGCAGATTGCAATTAAAACATCATCAAAAATCTATTGAATCGATAGAATTCCTTCTGCTAACTATAAAAATAATTATTAACAGTTCACTAGGAATCTAAGTTATACCAGCCTGAATTACCAGTCTACCTGGAACCTACCATTCAAAATAGGATCTAACATATTTGCTATAAATTCAAATGACATAGAATTATATTCTAAATAGTCATATGTTTTTAAATCACTTGCTATAATTTTTGTTACAAAAGCCATGTTCTAAAACTTTTAGAAATTATAATTTTAATATGTCTAATATTCATAATAGAATACAATTACAACCTTTATCATTATTTTTTATAATATTCACAATGTTTAATCGTTTAAACCTAAAACTCAAACAAATGCCAATTTTCACGCTATAATGAATACGGTTAAAAGTGATAATATGAAACCTCACTCATATACTTATTATTTTCTTTATATATTTGTGTTTGACGAGGCCCTTTTGGCTTTCGGCTCCTATTTCGTGCTCTGAAGAACAAAATAATATTAAAAAACCTACCTACCTTACAAAAAAATTTGAAAAGGTTCATTTTTAATGGCGAGCCTTGCCCTCCTATCTCCGTTTCAATGCGGGGATTGCCCTCCGCCTTCCACAACCACTCGCTATGTTGCTTCGATTATAGCAAGTAAATACTCGAGATTTGAAGGTAATATAGGTACTAAATAAATCTTATGGCTGATGATTAGTAGACGAAATGACTTTGGTAATTATATAAAATTTATGCTAAGCGAAGATTTTAGAAATTAACTTTTATAACATTTGAATTTACAGCAAATTAATTAAGAGGAAATGTAATTGTAGTGTTTGATTTTATAGCAAATTAGGGGGTACGTTCACAACAAAGTTGATTTTATACCCTGAACTGAATTCCGTTTTTTTAATTTAATATAATAAAATTTAAAAATTACATACGTAGGTATGTATGGGAAAGAAAACTTTGCAAGGCGTACATGGAGCGGAAGCCAACATGCAGAGGCCCTTTAGTCAATATTAATTTAGTAAAGTGATGGGACAATAACTGGCATTTGCCCCTGAGTTCACACAATAGATGTATGCTCCCACGGGAAGTCACCAGTTAGTGTAAGACTAAATGAGATGGACTGGTAAACTAGGCTATTGATAAACCTATGACGCCAATGCCAATTACTTTGGTTGAAATGACTGACAGTGACTCGCCAAGTCAATGAAATGGGTCTCCTAAAATAGCCTTAATACGTAGTACCACACAGGCAATATTAGTTCCAGAGGGGTTGATAAGGTCAAAAAGGTGCATCTGGACTTTAAACGACGCTCTTGCAACTCCACTCTGACCGGCTAATAAAAGATAGCCAGAGGTGAGAGTCTATTCCTCGTCATCGTACACTCCAACCGGCCGGTGAAGGCAAGCGTGAGGTGAGGAACAGGACCTTCCCTCGGGACCAACAGTTCGCTACTAGCTGCTGCTGTGGCCATATACGTATTATTATTATCAGTATTATCACACAAGATGCTTGACATCGCAAAGTTCACAAGATATGCACTTACTTATTATATACATCATCACTGTCGCGCTCGTCGTCACCATGGACTGAGTGTCCCGATTCAACAGGTTTTATGCGATAAATGGGAGCTTACACTCGAGCGAAGTTTGTATTTTCTTAAATGTTTTTCGAGTTTTTTCTTACTAGTACTGAAAACCCATATTTTTATAAGAAACTGAATCCGAAATAAGACTTAAGCAGTGTAACAGTCTAAAATGAAATATATCTACTTTCACTAAATGAAAGTAAATAGTATTTTTTTTGATTTTATATTCTTCTAACATCCTAATTCTACAGATTGAGATGACCTAGATTGTGCTTAAACACATTTTTGTTTAAAAACGTGGAATAGCATTTTTGCTTAAGCGCCAAATAGTAAATTATTGCATGAAGATAAAAATGCTAATACGAAAAAAAAAAATGTATCACAATAATTTGAAATTGCTAATAGCAATAACTCGACTAAAGATAAGAATAAAAAAAATCTAATACGATTGCATACCAAAATTTTCCCTAAGGTTAAATGACTAACATACTTCAACACGAAAAACATCAAAATAAACGTCGCTTTAGTTGTCACGTTCTCAAAAAAACGTGAAAAATTAGCCTGCTTAAGCGCCAAAAAAGTGCTCCGATCGACGTGGGTCCTAGACAGATCGACGCAGAAAAAAAAATGAAATTAAACTGTATATATAACTCATTTTCGGCCAAAGTGGCGCTTAAGCATTTTTACCTTTCCACTGTCGATATACAGTTTAATTTCTTTTTTTTTTCTGCTTCGATCTGTCTAGGTCCCACGTCGATCGGAGCACTTTTTTTGGCGCTTAAGCAGGCAAATTTTTCACGTTTTTTTGAGAACGTGACAACTAAAGCGACGTTTATTTTGATGATTTTCGTGTTGAAGCATGTTAGTCATTTAACCTTAGGGAAAATTTTGGGATGTAAACGTATTAGATTTTTTTTATTCTTATCTTTAGTCGAGTTATTACTGTTAGCAATTTCAAATTATTGTGATACATTTTTTTTTTCGTATTAGCATTTTTATCTCCATGCAATAATTTACTATTTGGCGCTTAAGCAAAAATGCTATTCCACATTTTTAAAGAAAAATGTGTTTAAGCACAATCTAGGTCATCTCAATCTGTAGAATTAGGATGTTAGTAGAATATAAAATCAAATAAAATACTATTTACTTTGATTTAGTGAAAGTAGACATATTTCATTTTAGACTGTTACACTGCTTAAGTCTTATTTCGGATTCAGTTTCTTATAAAAATATGGGTGTTCATTACTAGTAAGAAAAAACTCGAAAAACATTTAAGAGAATACAAACTTCGCTCGAGTGTAAGCTCCCGTTTATCGCATAAAACCTCTTGAATCGGGACACTCAGTCCATGGTGACGACGAGCGCGACAGTGATGATGTATATAATAAGTAAGTGCATATCTTGTGAACTTTGCGTTGTCAAGCATCTTGTGTGATAATAATAATACGTATGTGGCCACAGCAGCAGCTGGTAGCGAGCTGTTGGTCCCGAGGGAAGGTCCTGTTCCTCAACTCACGCTTGCCTTCACCGGCCCGTTGGAGTGTAACTACGATGACGAGGAATAGACTCTCACCTCTGGCTATCTTTTATTAGCCGGTCAGAGTGGAGTCGCAAGAGCTATATATGCTCGAAGGGCGGATGTTGCATAAGTGGTGAGTGGGCAACTTATCGTCGTTTAAAGTCCAGATGCACCTTTTCGACCTTATCAACCCCTCTGGAACTATTGCCTGTCTGGTACTACGTATTAAGGCTATTTTAGGAGACCCATTCCATTGTCTTGGCGAGTCAATGTCTGTCATTTCAACCAAAGTAATTAGAATTGGCGTCATAGGTTTATCAATAGCCTAGTTCACCAGTCCATCTCATTTAGTCTTACACTAACCGGTGACTGCCCGTGGGAGTATACATCTATAGTGCAATGCCAGTTATTGTCCCATCACTTTACTAAATTAATGTTGACTAAAGGGCCTCTGCATGTTGGCTTCCGCCCCATGGTACGCCTTGCAAAGTTTTCCTTCCCGTACATACCTACGTATGTAATTTTTAAATTTTATTATATTAAATTAAAAAAAACGGAATTCAATTCCTATCTTTCGAAGTAAATACAAGTAGAATGTTGGCTAGTGGGTTTAAAATCAACTTTGTTGTTAACGTATCCCCTTATTTGCTATAAAATCAAACACTACAATTACATTTCCTCTTAATTAATTTGCTGTAAATTCAAATGTTATAAAAGTTAATTTCTAAAATCTTCGCTTAGCATAAATTTTATATCAAAGTCATTTCGTCTACTAATCATCAGCCATAAGATTTATTTAGTACCTTTATTACCTTCAAATCTCGAATATTTACTTGCTATAATCGAACCAACATAGCGAGTGGTTGTGGAAGGCAGAGGGCAATCCCCGCATTGAAACGGAGATAGGCTCGCCATGAAAAATTAATCTTACCAAAATTTTTTGTAAGGTAGGTAGGTTTTTTAATATTATTTTGTTCTTCAGAGCACGAAATAGGAGCCGAAAGCCAAAAGGGCCTCGTCAAACACAAATTTATAAAGAAAATAATAAATATATGAGTGAGGTTTCATATTATCACTTTTAACCTTATTCATTATAGTGTGAAAATTGGC
Source organism: Acleris literana (assembly GCA_946894065.1). Classification (NCBI taxonomy): domain Eukaryota; kingdom Metazoa; phylum Arthropoda; class Insecta; order Lepidoptera; family Tortricidae; genus Acleris; species Acleris literana. Next base: position 851,927 of record OX335687.1, read on the forward strand.
ATTTGTTTGAGTTTTAGGTTTAAACGATTAAACATTGTGAATATTATTAAAAAAAATGATAAAGGTTGCAATTGTATTGTATTATGAATATTAGACATATTAAAATTATAATTTTTAAAATATAATTCTATGTCATTTGAATTTATAGCAAATATGTTAGATCCTATTTTGAATGGTTCCAGGTAGACTGGTAATTCAGGCTGGTATAACTTAGATACCTAGTGAACTGTTAATAATTATTCTTATAGTTAGCAGAAGGAATTCTATCGACTCAATAGATTTTTGATGACGTTTTAATTGCAATCTGCAAAAAAAATATGAAAATTTAATTTTTCAACCGACTCCAAAAATTCGACATTTATCTGGGTCAATCAACTATTCTTTCTGACTAAAATTTTGCAAGTATCTAAAACTTCTACCAATAATAATGGTTTTATTTATGCAGCTATAAACTTTTCAGGATTCTTTAAAAGGTCATTGTATAGAACCCATTATGTTAGGTTAGGTTTATGTTATAACAATCCCGAAAAGTTTACGATTTCAGAAAAAACACCATTTTATATTATGAACCATTATGTATCCCATTATCATTGAACTTTATATATTATGATACGTACCCGGTAAAAGACATTTTTGGTACTTCTCTTTCTTAAATGACGTCAAAGTCACTAAGTATTAATGTATTAGTTAGAATTTAAGCTTTTAGTAGTACGTGTAGAAACAAAAATGCTTGCTTTAAACCATTTTATACTTGAATAATGAGTAAAATTAGGCAGTTAAGTGATATATAATTTATAAATAATAAATAATTAGTGACTTTAAGTAAATTCACCATCCAAGATAACGATAATTATCATTCGTTAGATTTTTTACTTTACCAGTTTCTAGAAAGATGAAGTAATATAAGTAAATTTTGTATTTTCTAGACATAAAAAATATGTACCTTTAGTCATTTTTGTTTATAGTTAGTTGCGATTTAAGCATTTTTACCTGACTGACATTTTTGGAACTAGTTACACAATTATTGCTTAAGCGACATCTATCTCTGTAACTAGAAGAACTAGGTCAGAACTTGTTTCATAAATAAATAGCTGGCATATTCTAACTAATACATTTTGATTTTCATGGAAATAGTCGTATAACTTTTTGAGATATGATTTTTTTTCTCAAAAAAAAAACTTTAAACCTTATTCCTGTAAAGTTTCCAATATGGCGCTTAAGCGTTTTTACCTTTCCACTGTCGATATATAGACTGATAAACACATTATCCTCCTCCTTCGGCAGTCAAGTAAAAAGAAACATGAAAGTACGTCATGCATGAGTACTGAACCAAGTAATGATTAAATGATGAAGATTGAATTAATTTGTACCATATAAAAATAAGGTTGATAAATAAGACGCAAGTGTCAATTCTAAGGATATGAGAGATATGACAAATTTAAATTACAGATCTAGTGAATAATCCATTCACATCGTGAAAACTCGGAACTCACGTCTACTTCCGAATGATGCCACGTGTCTATGAATTATTGAATTATTAAGTGACGTTTGTATGAAATAAATAGAGTTCTTTAGTAATCAGTGTCAAATGTCAAACCACGAGTTTGAAGTACCTATTATATCACACTGAGATGTTAAAACCACCACGATCAAATATATAGAAATTAGGTGAAGGTAAACAAGAAGAAATATAAATAAATGTTGAAAATAATTTCACAGGCTTGTCGATCTAAACGTTTCCCAGGTCTTAATGCTTTCGGCATGACTATTAAAAAGAACTGAAAACAAACTATATCTTAATTAACAAAAAAAAACTCTGGTTTAACGACTCTATATCGATTATCACTCTCACGATGCGACGTTCCCCCACGTTGTCTTGATGGGTACTGAGTGAGACTGAAGTAGCATGACAAATACGAACAATTCCGAGAAAAAATACGATGTGAAAGGATATTTCACTACATCTGTACTCACATCTGGCGGACTATCCTTTGTTCATATAGTTAAACTTTAAAATTAGCATGGCCAGAGAACTCGGTCTGCTTCGCCGGAGTCGGTAATTTATTCTGTAGGTTTATGTTCCGACTGATTTTAGCGTTCGATTCAATTCGGTCTTATGTCATCGAGGTGCAGCAATGAAAACCCAAGTTGATACCAAAACTAAGTGGGCTGGTTTCCGCAACTCGACGTCTAGCGCCAATTTTGCGTGTGGGTGGGATTACCACTTATGTTCAGTCAAGCCATCCCAACTCTTCCAGGAAGCCCACCAAACCTTTAATGTCAGTGGTTGCCTCGGGGAGACACCTCAGCGAACCGAGGTGTTTAGCACTGGGGTGTTATTCTCTCAAAAAACGGCGGTCGGTCGGACGGACGAGCGAATCGAAGCGGTGAGTTTAAGTAGTCCCGTCCGAGCGAACAAAACACATTTTAGCGCGTGTATTGTCAATTAGGCAGCCTTATACGTTCGAGAAGCCATGCTGCCAAATTGAATACACGCGCTAAAATGTGTTTTAAACACTTTAACGGGACTACTTAAACTCGCCGTTTGGACAATCACTCGTTCGTCCGTCCGTCCGTCGTTGCTGAGAGAATCACACCCCTGTACTGCGTCACCTCGGTGCAATTCAGCACTACGTGGGAGGCTGTCCCTTCAGTCTCCATGCACGCACGGCACAGAGGACTGTCTGTAACACCTAAATTAAAACCGGGCAAAAGCATGTCGGACCATGCTCAGTGTAGGGTTCCGAAGCCGTTACTACAAACAAATTAGACCTCGCAACAAACTTAACTTTGCCGTTGGAAAACTGTTATCATCATACACATAGACATATGTCGCGGTCAATTTATCAACACCGCAAATAAGTTTTCGGAAAGTTATATCCGCCCGCAGGTTATATATTAAACCCGCAATATTTTTGAAAGGCCTATCCAACGACACCCCACACTATGGGGTAGATCAGAAAAAAACAATTCATCCCCACGTTATGTGTAGGGGAGGAAAACGAAAATAAAATCAAGATTTTATTTTGCCCCTTTGTTGGCGTGACTAATATGTACCTATATTCATGCTAAGTTACAGCTTTCTAGTACTAAGAGTCCCTGAGCTAGGCTGCGGACGGACGGACGGACGGACGGACGAACGGTCGGACGGATGGACATGGGGAAACTATAAGGGTTCCTAGTTTGACTACTTACGGAACCGTAAAAATGTGATGTTTGTTAAATGGTCCATGCCCAGTTAGTACACTAGTTACCGTCCTTAGTCGAGATTTGCGAAACCTGATAATTAATTATACTTCATTGAAATTAAAACATAAACATATTCCTGTACTCGTAAAGTACTGCTGCAATTTTGTATGATAACTTGTATCCTCTGTCACTCATGAACTTAGATTTATGTAATGCTTCGGAATCGGGTTAAATAAAAAAAACACGTGGTTTTATTATAATTTCAGAAAAAAGGCGTATTATCTCCAGGCACACTCCACGTTAACACTGAGTTATGAGATCAAAAAATACAATACAAAATAAGGGTCTGTGAGGCTGTCCTCATTAATCTAGGTCACCTTCACTACATGTACGGTCACGAACATAAATTTAGGACCCATTATTTTAGGAAACCCAACCTTATTGCTCTAGAATATCAGATTGACTTTGGACCTAAGATGCGGTTCACAAATTGAAATCTTTGACCGTACTATCAGGTACTTAGTGCATAAACAACGCCATCGTCACCGAGGCGGTATGATGCTTAAGAACGTAAAACATGATTAAATAAATAAATAAATAGATATCAGGGGACAATGTCACACCTAGTCGCAAACTAAGCTCAAGTTTTACTATGTGTACTAGACAACGATATAAATACTTATACAGAGATATATACTTAAATACACAGAAAACATCCATGACTCAGAAACAAATATTCGCGCTCATCACACAAATATCTTCCCTTACCGGGATTTAAACCCAGGACCGCTAGCTACCAACTAGGCCAGAGCGTCGTCATTCGCTTCGGCGAATACGTAAGATTATTAGGCAAAAAAGAAAGGAAGAAAGAAAATAAACGCATTTATTCAGTGATACACATACAGCACCTAAGTGCAAACAACAAGAGATTAAAAAAAGCGGCCAAGTGCGAGTCGGACTCGCCCATGAAGGGTTCCGTGAAAGGTAAAATGCGGTTTACGATTTATAACGTATTAAAAAAAAACTAATTATTAGATCTCGTTCAAACCAATTTTCGGTGGAAGTTTGCATGGTAATGTACATCATATATTATTTTTACATTTATCATTCCCTTATTTTAGAAGTTACGGGGGGGGGGACACACATTTTTCCACTTTGGAAGCGTCTCTCGCGCAAACTATTCAGTTTAGAAAAAAATTATAATAGAAACCTCAATATCATTTTTGAATACCTATCCATAGATACCCCACACGTATGAGTTTGATGAAAAAAAAATTTTTGAGTTTCAGTTCTAAGTATGGGGAACCCCAAAAATTTATTGTTTTTTTTCTATTTTTGTATGAAAATCTTAATGCGGTTCACCGAATACATCTACTTACCAAGTTTCCACAGTATAGCTCTTATAGTTACGGAATAAAGTGGCTGTGACATACGGACGGACAGACGGACAGACATGACGAATCTATAAGGGTTCCGTTTTTTGCCATTTGGCTACGGAACCCTAAAAATGGAGAACTTACTAACAGGAAATTAATTAAACTAATTAAGGTTCTGTGGGTCCCACTGAAAATTGTATAAGTAGGTACTGCAACGCTGCGCTGGTTTTCTGTGGTGACCGGTGTAAACTGATCTATCTTATCTTATAGAGCCCTAAGGCTGCGGCTCCACTGAGGCGGAGACGAGCGGAGCGGAGCGGAGCTGTGCCAATATTAACCAATAGAAGGCGCATGCGGTCACGTCGAGCGCGCCTTGCGCACGTTAGTTGAGATTCTATTGGTTAATATTGGCACAGCTCCGCTCCACTCCGCTCATCTCCGCCTCAGTGGAGCCGCAGCCTAAGACCACCCCCAATTTCACCATCTTATCCTTTGACGACGCAGTTCAGTTACTGTCGGCCTAATTGGTAGTGCCTACGAAGCTAATGGCCCCAGGTTTGTATTCCGGTTAGGGCAAATATTTGTTCCTGGGTTTAGGGTGTTCGAATGTAAGTATTTATTTCTCTATATAAGTATGTTTATCATTGCCTAGTAACCATAATACAAGCCTAGATTTTAGTTAAACATACAAAGAAAATACTCTTTTCCTGAAAGTTGTCCTCACGTGTGATATCTATGGACTTATTACTTTAATAAGTATATAATTAACTAGAAATTGGCGAAATAGACCTTAAAATGAGTAGAAGCTTTTAATTAAAATTAGCATTAGAATGAGGCTTTAATTTAAAAAAAAAAACAAGTCACTGAAAAGACCTCTTTACGAAAATTACGTACGAAATTACATGATTTCTAACTTTCAATTGGTGATATTTCAAAAAGTTACTGAAATATTAAATTATAAGTCCAATCCGTCAACGCTGTGTAATATTTTTTCAATTTCAGCGGAATCGGATCCAATTTGGTCCGTGTAGGACTCGTTCGCGCTCGAGCCCTTTTATTTGTTTGGATTGTGGATATGTCGGGGAAAAGATAGAATAGGTTCAGCGAAGAAGTTTAATCAAGTCGCTTGTTCATATTGGTCTAAGGCTACGTTCACAGATATAAATACACATAGATAACGTAAACACCTCAATCTGAATGAAAACCAACCGTGTCACTTTTTGCTACCAACTGGGACACATCAAGAGAAGATAATTTTCCGTTTTCCGCGCAAAATCGAAGTCGTCGCTTTAAAGTCGTCGCTTTTTCGGGCTATTGGAGTTTTTTATCAAGCAACCAGGCATTTTCTTAATTTTCACGGCCGACCGGCTGCAACAACAGGCGCGCGGAATGTCAGTAGCGACGGCCAACCCCGACGCTCTTTGGTTTATGGTCCATCTGTTACCGCAATGGGTTGAGTCTAATTGGCGTGTAATTTACATAAGTAACTGTCCCAAATATCCAGGTTTTTTTTATGGTATAGGAGGCAAACGAGCAGGCGGATCGCCTGATGGTAAGCGATTACCGTCACCCACAGACACCTGCAGCACCAGAGGAGTAGCAGGTGCGTTGCCCGCCTTTCAATGAGAGTACGCTCTTTTCTTGAAGGTTTGAATGTAGGTAGGTAGGTTTGGCTGTCGCAAGTATCCACGTTTGTCGTACTAAATTTGACTATGATAAGTTTTTTTTATTTAGAGGACGACTGCGACGATTTCTCAGTATCAAGTTATCAAAACCAGCGTCCATTGTTTCTACATCCTGTTTTTATTGTATAAAATAATACTTACTATGAAATCGATTGTATAAACTTTCGCACCATCTACGGATAAGACTAAAAAGATATAAATTGAACTCAAAGCCATTTAAAAATAAAGTTAAGTTTTTGTTAAAAAGATTTCAAAAAATCAATGGTATTAAGATTTAAAATGTTTCCTTTGCATTTAGCTACGGTAGCTTGAAATAAAATAATTATTTAATTTTATGTATTCTTTATTTACTTAACTATATTATTTTTTATCTAGTACGCTATCCGTAGTACAAGAATTGTGCCAAAGGAAACTTTCCAAAATTGCCTAACATTTCATGTAGGAAAATTTCGGAATCTTCTCAAAATTTTGTATGGGGATTGAAACTTTCCGTTTCTGAAATTTAAATTTCCTATATTTCTAGTGAAAGTTTCCGGAAAATTCTTAGAGCTTTTCCAACTTTTTGGAAATTTTCCACAACTTGCACATCAGTAACTACAAGCCTGAAGCTTATTATTACAGTATATAGCTTAGTCTAGGAATAGATCTATTTGTTTGAGTTTGCCTTCTGACATTAAAAAATAATGCTAAATCACACGTATACAAACGCAATGTCGAAGGTTTCCAACAACATAAATCCAATTAAAAACTTGTTACTACTGCAAAAGCACTAATTAATTAAATACAAAAGGTTTTAATAACCCAACAAGTTTTTCAATAAAACTGATAACGTCAAAACTTAACCGACGAAAGAATAATTAACGAGACTCAAGTTTGGGATCCTACTTAAAACATTTTACTCGTCCCTTTCTCTCCAACATATAAAGCTTGAAGAGTGATAGAGATAGAATTCTTCATTTAATTTTGTGTTCGCGTTCTCTGTTACATTTTTAATGCCCGGATCCTAAATAGGCGTACAAAATAGACTCAATATCTTTATCCTATTTAAGTGTTGGCACTGAACTAGGGTGAGTTTTGGTCAGGGCCTAGGTGAAAAGGATGATTTTATAAAAGGCAATCAAGGGTGATGTTTTATCCGTAGGAGTTAAATTGCTGGAAAGGTTTAACAATAAAATTATCGTTATGACAAATGAGTGTTATGTTAATTGATCGGGGTACGTAAAAAGCCGATGCTGCGAAGGCGAGCGAAGGTGCCGTGCTTTCTTACGCAAGGGCGGATGGGTTGCACTTCCCGCAGACCGGAAGGTATTTCAGGTGTAGGTATATAATTTTTTCGGGACTATAGTCTTCGGGATTATAGTTTTCGGGATTATAGTCTTCGAGATTTCAGGCTTTCGGTAAAACGAACTTTCGGGATTATGGTTTTCGGGATTATAGTCTTCGGGATTATAGTTTTCGGGATTATAGTCTTCGGGATTTCAGGCTTTCGGTAAAACGAACTTTCGGGATTATGGTTTTCGGGATTATAGTCTTCGGAATTAAAGTCTTCGGGTTGTTAAGCATTCGGTCCAACGAACATTCGGGATTTTAAACTTTCGGTAAAATAATCATTCGACATTTTGATATTCGGTCTTCCGTTCATAGGCCTTATGAAATTCGGTATTTTGAACTTCGGTATTATAATACCCGAATTGATCGTACGCGTAACAAAATTATACAATTTGTTTATATGCTAAACGTTTATTATGCCTTTCGTAGATACAGAAATAAAATTATGCAAAATGTTTTTAGACTGATTGAAGCGCACCCATTAAATATACGTAAGGGATTATTTCCAAGGCCAAAATAAAAGCTAGAGTTACCAATTAGATTCAAATTTCGGCACCCCTTTCCTTGTTTACAAAGCTCTCTTCGATATTTCAAACTATGCTTCTATATCTTGATTTTCGTATTGTTTAGGTTCAAGTTCTTCTTTGTGTTTGTTTGTAGATAAAACTCATTTTTCTCAAACATGCAATGGAATGTTGGCGTTATGTTAGTTATTTAAGGCCTCAGAGTATCACGTTGCGGGCGGAACACCTCGAGAGAACTGTAAAGGAATTTCATACAAAATTGAAGGCCTAGGCCTGGAAGTTGTTTTTTTTTTAATTTTCATGTAAACATGGTGGCTGTGTTTATGAAAGGCTAAATAGCTGTTTTTTTTAATATACTAAGCCGTGCATCCAACCAAAGCGTTTGCATAAAGGCACCAGGTACCAGGAGGGCAGAAGTTATTAGGATGACTGAGCACTGTAGGTTACTGTTAATGTTTATGCACTCCTAGTACGTATTTGACGTTGTAATTTTTGTTTTATTTTTTTAATGAATTATTTATATGTTTGGGAAAAGCACTATACAAACCTCGGCGTGAAGTGGGGTTGCCAGCCTCGTGACTATCCTATATGAACTCGGCCGGCAACCCCCTACTTCCCGGCCTCTGTAGTAATGTATTATTAATTTTATCTTCCATAACTAATATATTGAAAGGTTATTTAGATAAGGGAGGAATTAAAAACACGAGTTTATTAAAAACATATGTAATTTAAAATCATTGTGACCAATAAAATTCGACAAGGCCTAGCGACTCGACGACGCGATAGCCTAGTTGGTAGTGACCCTGCCTACGAAGCTAGTGGTCCCGGGTTCGATTCCCGGTATGGGCAAATATTTGTGTGATGAGCGCGAGTATTTGTTTCTGAGTCTTGGATATTTTCTATGTATTTAAGTTTTTATTTCTCTATATAAGTATTTATATCATTGTCTAGTACCCATAGTACGAGTACAAGCCTTTAGCTTAGGGCTAGGTCAATTTGTGTGATATCGTCCCTTGATATTATTATGATCATTAATAAATATAATATTGAATGGTGAGGATGAGGTGCTCTTTTTATTTTGGTCAAACTTTATTATTACGTCACTATTTAAATGTCTCTTCTGGGATACTAATAATTCCTTGTTATAATTTAACTCGCTCTAAATATCTCGTTTATGGTGGCATATAAAACAACGAAGTGTTAAATCATTGGGACGTCAGAAAGTCATAAAACTTCCTTTACAGACCTCCTTTAAAGACAATAATAGTGGTTCATTTTAAATTATCTCACTCATTTAATTATTAAATGCACCCATTATGAACCATATAGTGCGGCAATACTCTATACCGCACTATAAGGTTACAGGCCCACGCCTTGAGGTAAAATCTGTCGTTGTCTCAAGTTCCGTGTATATTAAAAAGAATGGTTTTAACTGCATTTTTTTGAACCGTTATACATATTACCCAGTAGAATGGTACATTACCCAGTGGCAGCGAGTTAATTTTAATAATTAAGTGTAACCTTTAGTGCGGAATAGACTATTGCCGCACTACATGGTTCCATTTAATAATTAAAATTAACTCATGTGCAACTACATAATAAGCATGAAACATGGTAACACGGGAAATACGCGAGTCACATAATTAGCTTTAAAGTTTGCCATAAACTGGCCAAGTGCGAATCCGCACACGAAAGGTTCCGTACCATTCTTGTATGGGGGCACTCGTTCATTTTATTTAATTTTAAGTATAACTTGTTTAAAGCAGCAAAAGACTAAGTTTTTTTTTTTTATGTGTACCTAATATTGTTCAAGAGATACAGCCATTGTTAAGGTCGAGCAAAGAACGCCAAAAATACACGTTCTATGTATGGGGACCCTTTACAATACATACATACCTTCTTGTCTTCTTTCCCAGAGTGGGGTAGGCAGAGCTGAATTACCAACAACTCTAAAAACTTGTCGTTAATTCTGATACCACATTTTGCACAAACAGGCTAAGATGACCAGTGTATATTAGTGACAGGTTGCAAGGCCATCGCCTAACAATACTACAAGCCTTTATTCCCTTAGTCGCTTCTTACGACTTCCACGGGATGACATGGAGTGGTACTCCGCCCTACTAAGCATAATGGCGATATCTCAGACAAAACATCTGTAGAAATTGCAACCTAGTTACAAACATAAGAGAGTTGAATCTGCTTTGGCTATTTTATTTAGTTATTGCATTTTTGCTTAGGAGGGCAGTACTATTCTAAGCCGGCAACCACACGTCACAGCCGGTCACCACGGGGCAGTAATAAACTAATTAAAACACGGCAGTAATCCACACTCTGTGAACATTTCAAGTGTCTAGCTATTATGGTTCATTAGATACAGACAGACAAACAAACACGCAGACGGATAGCGCAGGCTATGAATAGGGAACTCTAAAAAAATATGATAATACCGTCACATTTACTTAATCTGTCGAAAAGACAGCAAAAGGAATCTGTAAAAATAAATTTAAAGTGTAGGGTTAAACTCCGCAGTGGAAGTTGACAAAAGCTCGCTCGAGGACTTTCGTCTAAGCTCGCTTGTTTGAGAAAAAGCTTAGCGAAACGTTGGAAGTTATTCTTGGGGCGTTATTCTCTGAAACAACTTACTTTAAAAAGCGTCGATGAATTAATCGGCAAACTAATGTTGTTTGTAGCCACTTATGGCAGAGTTGGGTACCTATCTGACGACATAATAGAATAGAATGAATACCAAAAATAGAATAAAGTTTATTATTTAACGAATATATGTTAACAAGGACATAATAAGGAATATTCGTGACTTTTTTTAGCTCCAATTAAAGCTGATTCACGTAACAAACAGTTGAGAGAAAACATTTTTTAAATAGCTATAAAAATAACCAATGTGCCAACAATGATTTGTTCTCTTTCTACCAAAACAGAATTTAACATGGAGTTTATATGACCGACGTCGTACGTGACGTCACAAGGCGTATCGGATGTCTCTGTCTAACCGCTGGCTAATTATTAGCAGTTTAAAATGCTTGTATCATCCGTATTATTTTCTTGGCTAATTTCGACTTTATTTTACTTTTGGTGATCTCTTTTACGGTATTTTAATTTTTTGATGAGAAATGCGATTTAAAAAAATCGATGTATATTTCCTAGTAGCACCAACAGTTTACTCATCACCGACGTACCTACATACCTACGGACGTACCTACGTACCTATATTAAGTCGCTTATTATATTACTAAACCAAATTAATATTGTAGAGGGCTCGACCAATGAGCCAACCTTTCAAGGTAGTTTCAAATTGTTTACCTTCAAGTGATTTAATCCCGACAGTATTAAGGGGGGTAAAGACAGAATTACAAACGAGAGTCTGTTAGAAGCCCGAAGCCGAAGGCTGAGGGCTTTAATGACTCGAGCTTTGTATTTCCTTTACCACCCGTCGTGTAACATATAATGTTTTTCATCAGATTTGCGAGGAAACGAAATAAAATCAGACAAAAGATCATATTTTTAACTTACGATTCTCACTAATAATTTTAGCCGCGTTGGCGATGTCCGGCGGAGTCGCATTATACATTTCTTCTGATGACGACATATTTTTTATTGATATATGTATATAAATTTTAATATGTGCACAAATACACCCTTTTAATTATTATTTTGGAATCACACAGTTTATAATCAGTATTTATAAATTAGCGGCAGACTAGACTACATGATTGTCTTTGATTTACCACAGAAACTTCATATCGAATGGCACAAGAATTGGGGTCCTGACGTATTATAATAGTTTGAGTCCACGCATTATATTTAAAAAAAAGCTATTACGCACGATAGGGCGTAACAGTAAAAAAAGGCCCGCGGGTATTATTTTGAATTTACGGTCGATTTTTCTAGCAAATTAGGACACTGTTTACGAGCAAGTGTGATAAAAAGTTAATAAAGACTCGCATTGAAGCAATGAAAGCACTCTTATACATAAGTTTAATTGTGGACCTTGGGAATACGATAATTATATTTAAACTGAGTGCGCAAATTGTGACTAAGCGATCTCATTTTGTTTGAAGTACTCTTCATTATACTTTGCAAGGACTAGGTAAGTGTGATGAGCTCAAATATTCGTTACTGAGTCTTGGATTTTTTCTATAATTATATTTCTCTACACATGACAATGTATTTAAAAGTAAGTTATATGGTGGGGCACAGTGACGTCATAAAACAAATCGTCAGTGGGTCACTGTTCCATTTCACATGTTGTACGGTCAGCGTCATAAATATATATACGTTAACAAGGTTTCAGAAATAAATATACACCCTTATTCCCTCGCAGCAGAGTTGTGTTTACATATTATTGAAAGTTTTACTGAGTCTATATATTTGATACTGACTGTACTTATATGTATACAGGGCAAAACGTTAAGACGGGGCAGTAAGTGTAGGTGGCTATTGGTACTTTTTCTGCCGCGTGAAAATGACCTTAAAAAACTATCTCTAACTTTTAATTTACGTTAAAAATTATCAGTGCCTCTATTCTACGCCGTTAAATAATATTGTTTTTAACCTGTTATGCGTATTGTTCTTAGCTTGGCCGCCATTCTAAGAGCTATCAAAACGTTGACAAAACTGTAACAGATTAAAAGCAACATTGTTTAACGTCGTATAATAAAGGCATTTCTCAGAGAATGTATTCGTAGTTAGTTCAAAATATTTTATCCTTTCATCTCCCCTATTGTTAACGGAAAATTAACATTTTTTATTTTATTTTATATCATTGTGTATTGTTTCAATAATTCGTGGTTGTCTGTCGCCGTCCGTGAATCATAGACTAAGGGAATTTAGTTTATGTATAGAGTTTAGAGCTGTCATTGCTTTGAGGTTAGTCTCTCTTCCTGTCAATTCATAGCGTGCGGACGCGAATCAGTTGTATTTCTTTAAAGTTAAAAAAGTGGATTAAAATCGATGCAATCTCAAGTCTCGTTCATATTTCAACGTCTCAAGAGCCTATGGTAAACGACTCTTCAACCCGCCGCCGACCGGCTTTTGGGACAGGTGTGTTTCAGAGATGGGCATTATTCGAATAATTATTTATTCTAATAATCATTCGAATAAAAAATAATTCGTAATATTTTTATTCGCGAATAAATTATTCGTCGAATAATTTATTTGCGAATAGTTTATCCACGAATGAATCATTCGACTACTTTTCGAATAACGAATAATTTAATTAATTTATTAGAGAAAAATGGAACAGGTATAATAAGTAGTAAATAATTATTATTCGTGGCAATTCATTCGAATAATTTATTCGAATAAGAATAATCATTCGAGAATTTTATTCGTTATTCGCGAATAATTTGGTTATTCTTATTCGTTATTCGTCATTCGAATAAATTTTGCCCATCTCTGTGTGTTATTCTCTCAAAAAACGGCGGCCGGTCGAACGGACGAGCGAATAAAAGCGGCGAGTTTAAGTAGTCCCGTCCGACCGAACAAAACACATTTTAGCGCGTGCATTGTCAATTAGGGAGCCTTATACGTTCGTGAAGTCATGCTGCCAAATTGAATACACGCGCTAAAATGTGTTTTGTTCGCTCTGTCGGGCCTACCTAAACTCGCCGCTTGGACCTTCACTCGAGCGAACGATCACCTTTTGCTTGTTGAGAAAATCACCACCCTGGTCAAAATTCATCAAAATTCATCAAAATTCATCCACCGAGTGCGGCAGTAATACAGCTAGTCAGGATCAGGCTGGCGATTATTACGCACGCCTATTTTTAATTATTTCTAGCTGATATCAAAGCCCTAAATTTCCTATTGTTAATATCGGTTGACCATGTTAAATTATTAGCCTTTAGATACTATCCTCTCAACCCCAGTGCTAGTAAATGGATTAATTTCGAATTCTAGTCCCGAAACAGTTCGGCGTATTGTACTAATTGCCGAAATACTAGCCTACTGAGAATTCTCATCGGTTGATTATTATATTGGGCGCAGATGGCGGTAGATAAGGCAGTCCTCAGTTGTTAGCGGATTCATAATTTTTAATCTGTAGCTGATTATTGTGTATGGCTGATCAATGTAGATTTTAATGGTCGCCTACAAAGAGATGTATCCACTTTTGGACCCTATTACAATGCAATAAGAAGTGGATACACCTTTCTGTAGTGGACTACCTAATTAAAAAATCACCGATTTTCAGTTTTTGCTCTGTTTTTAGTATTGCGTTTTTTGAGCAAACTGCTGTACCGCTTTGAATGAAACTTTGAATGTTATCATGTTGATTTTCATTCGGCATAACTGCAAATTAACTGAAAAATAAAAATATTATACAGTCTTCGTACAACACGACTTGATTTAACTTTTGTTTTGTTGTTTAGACATATCAAGCGTGTCTTTTAATACATATGAACATAAACTATGAGAATAAGATGAAAAGCACGAACCAAAAGCAATCATGACGCACGATTGCAACCTTGACAATTCGTGGTTATCACACAAATAATATTGATTTTATGAGACCCAAAACCTAGAGATATTCCGAAAAGTGGAGGGGAAACGACCACAGGGACGATCACCTACTGGCTGGTCAGACCGTGTCAAGTCTATACCTGGCCAATCAATCACATCAGCTCTGAGATAAATCGAGGACAGAAACAAAGGCTTACCAAGACGAAAACGACCTACAGTTACAAAGAATACGACTGGACACGATGCTTAATTGATTTTACCAGAAGTATTTTCTCTTAAAAATGGCTTCTGGTCGATCTGTCGATTGAGCGAGCAAGATCACTCATGCAAGCGTACCTACTGGAGGATTTTTATGATAGATAACTGAGATTGCTCGCCCTAAATTCTTGTACTCTCTGATGGGACAAACTTAAACTCACCGTTTGAAAATTGTCTGTCGAGTTTAATGTGAGTTCCTTAAGATAACTTGGCAGAAATTGAACCACTACAAACTAGTTAACCGCATCATTATCAAATATCAAAGTCTTAGACGACTTATTTATTTGTAATTTGATGTAGCTGTTTTACGCTACATCTTGAGCACCAGACCCAATTAACAAAACGATAGCCTTACTCACTATCGGGTTCCTAATAACCTGTCCCAAGACTCCGCTTCTAATTGATTGTTTCAAGATCGACTTTTTGCACGGTTTCTTACACAAGGGGAGGCTGAGCTTGAGCGTGCCCTTTGAGATCGTCTCAGACTTGAATAAGGTTAGATGAATGAGCCGTTTTATAGACTACCCTTAGAATACTTAATGAGTAAGTACTTTTTAATACAATTTAGGTATTATGAATTTATGAATCATGCAATCCCAGCATTAGTATGAATGCGAGGCTCTAACTTGCTTGTTTATTTCGTTCTAAAACTTAATTTCTCGTTAACTTAATTCGTTACAAATGATTCAAAAATGAATAACATTACATTCAGAACCACGAATCAGAATTTACGTTTTTTAAGACAAGAAAGTCGACTGCTCTTTTTGTATCCCCAGTAAGCAAATAATATTTATGTACATTCTTATCATAAAGTCCTCTATTATGCGTTTAAAACCCGTAGGCAATGAACAACATTATCTGTGGTAGTAGGTGACAGCGATGACAGCTGTTAATTTTGGAAGATGTTCCAAATTTGGATCTCATTACCTTACAATATTCGATAACGTAATTTCAAAATTACGTTACAGCTGTCATCGCTTTCACCTACTACCACAGGTAAGGTAACGCTGGTCATTTGACTTTCGGCTTCTGAACCCATCTTAGAGTACTTATAATATGTGTGTAGATAAAATATTGTATGAGACGCGTAATTATCATTACGCAACCTTCACGTAAACTACTATTGTGTGATGATCACGAGTGTTTTTCATGAATTGTTCTTGGACGTTTTCTTTGTATTTATTTATATATTAGTTTCTGCCCGTGACTTCGTCCACGTAGATTTTGATTATAGTTATTCCCTCGGGAACTTTGAATTTTGCCGGGATAAAAAGTAGCCTTTGTGTAAATCCAGGGTATAAGCTATCTCTATTTCAAATTTCATCCAAATCCGTCTAGCTGTTGCAAGGAGTAACACATCTATAATATTAGTATCAGTAGTGGGTACACCAAGATAAAATTCACTACGCAAAAGAAAGGACAATGGGCATTTTGGTACCCGCTCCAATAGCAATAATGGTAGCAATAATGGTGTCATTGAATAGGTTATACCAATAGGAACAACGTTTACTATGGCGGTTTGTCTCAAATCCCTGTCCATTCGGAGATATTCATATACGAACATGACACCTTATGCGAAATAAAATCTGCTCCCTGCATCTTTATTTCCTTAAAAATACAACTTAAGCAAAAGTGAATAGGCTGCTACTGCACCAGAGAGCTCCATCTTCAGCCTCATGGACAGTTAGGTATTTGTAAAAAAATGAATGTAACAAAAATCACCTCATGTTGTCACTTTTCAAATGAGAAAATAATCCATTTTATTTATGAAGCGGAAACACTGAAGTGTACCCTTGACTAGTAATGTAGGCACCTAATAGTAAGTAGTATAAATATAGTGCCCCGGCCGACAAGAAGTTAGATATTTCTCGTTATGTAGTACAGTTTTCTTTTCTTTCATAATGGTATCCCTAAAGGAAATTGATTGATAATAACGTATATTCAAAAAAAAATAACTCAGTTCCGACAGGAAATAGAGATAAGCGATATGGTTATCTTTGCCCAATATAAAAATACCTTTCCAATGATATATACATTATGTCCATTGGCGCGGGTACCACGTTCCATACATTTTTGCCCATTGTCCTTTTGTGTGAGAAAATGGAGTCACATCGGGTGATCAGGTATATTTTCGCAACCCTATTTTTCCTTACAAGTAAAATATATTTCTGCACATGGTCTCCATTGTAAAAAGTGAAGTACATTAACGGCCTACTTCCATTCTGAAGCACGGTTCTGTGTGCTACAAGATTAAAACTCAATAACTTACAAACTTACTTACCTACTTATTCAACAAAAACTTTCTGAATTCAATATTTAAAGAAAATTAAAACTTGTCAACTCTGCTTTGATTTCAACTAGCAAAACTATAAAGTTTCATAAACTCAACGGTTGGATTGAATATCCCAATTGAAAACTTTCAAGTTCAATACCAATTATTCAGATTTCTACTTGAGTTTTAAGTTATGACTTTTCTGCTTACCTCTAGTAACTTGAGGGTATTATTAGAGAGAATTCCAGAATTCTAATAGTTCTGTCGCTTCTGTCCGTCTATGAAAAGTTGGTGGGTAATTATGAGCTTTAAAAACTAATACTAATTTTAGTAACTACGGTAAAGAAATATCTTTTTATTCATAAACACACAGTAAACTAATTTTTGTTATAGTATTCTTTGTCTTTCTGTCAAGTACAAATATCGCAATGAAGGTAAAGGACAAATCATATTTTAAGCTTACTTTAGCTTTCATGCGCTTATGAATAAGATGGAAAGTATAAAGGTCGGAAATGGAGATATCTAAGGTACTTTTTATCCACGATATTTTGATATTTCCCGAGGGAATAGCGGTAAAAACTTCTTCGAAAACGGAGTTACGAAAAAGGGCATTTCATTATTATAAAAGCATGAAATATAATGATTTAACTCTTTGCGTAAGCTCACTGCTTACTACTGCTTTTTCAAGGTATTTGTTGTAATATTTTGGTTGTAGTTAGAATTGAATGCGTTAATAATTCATATACTTAAAATATAAAGGATTAGTAGTTTACGTGATGGTTGCGTAATGCTAATTACGCAGAGTCTCGTACAATACTTTCTCTACACACATATTATAAGTACTCTAAGATGGGTTCAGAAGCCGAAAGGCAAATGGCCAGCATTACCTTACCTGTGGTACATAGTAGGTGACAGCGATGACAGCTGTAACGTAATTTAGAAATTACGTTATCGAATATTGTAAGGTAATGAGATCCAAATTTGGAACATCTTCCAAAATGAACAGCTGCCATCGCTGTCACCTACTACCACAGGTAATGCTGGTCATTGCCAACGAGTTTTGAACGCATAATAGAAGACTTATGATATGAGTTTAGATAAAATAAATTACACTAGACTTTGTAATTTACATTACATTTCAGAGCTGAGGCCTTACAAGATGCATTCGGCGTTCGTTATCATTATCCAAAATGTATAGAATTGTCGTAAGCTGTCAGACGGTCGCGTCGAGCGCCTACGTCAATTCCATAAGTGGTATTATCTATGTAGAGGGACCTTATGGCGGATGGCGCTTGCGCCATTATTAAAGATGCTCCGATATAAATACAACGTCGCGTGATGCAGTGCGGCGTAAGCGCCATCCGCCATAAGGTCCCTTTACTTAGATAACGTCACATATCCTATCAGTTGTCTAAAATCTAGCAACTTGTCTAGCCTATAGGGAATGTTATTCAACCGGTTATTAGACGTTTTTTATGAAAAGAACCGGTTAAAACCGGTTAAATCCGGTTAAACCGGTTATTTGCATTCCCTCCTAGCCTAGCAGAGAGAACGCAATCCCCAAGTTATTTCTTTACCTACTTATACGAGGAATAGTTTATACGAACACGTGTCATTGTACGAGTTATGAGGGTTTGAGAGTATAATTTGTATTTGCGTAACCAAATTATAAGTTATTTATTATATTTCAACTAAATCAAACTTACCGAGCCAGATAATTATATTACTACCCTAACTAAATATAACTCGTTCGACTACATCCGGTTTTAACTATTAATAATCCTCTAAAAAAAGCACATGTGTGACATAAAGCGTACTGCATATGCGACCTTATTATAAGGTACGCATGGTTCGATATGCTTTTGTGATAATCGCACGTGTGCCTTTTCTTTTTAGACGTGCCGTATTTATAACCTCGTCCCACGTTGACCATTACCGGTTATATTCACGATCCGGATAAATGGATTCCACACCCGCGGTTATCCGGATGGAAAAGTTTTTAATGGAATAGGGATGTTTGAAAAACTTAAAAGATGTTTATTCAGTGAGTAGGCCGCACGGGCACTTTTGCACGTCAAAAATCTACCAGCGGTTCCCAAGAGGAGACCACTGCTGAGAAGAAACGCCGCAAGAAACTCAAAAGCGCCTCTATTCTTGGCGGTAAAAACGATATCGTAGTTTGCCTGTTATGGTATTGTCAACGTTTTGATAGCTCTTATTTTCTTGACAGTAATGGCGGCTGACGTTATAACAATATCTTAACAGGCAAACTACGATATCGTTTATACCACCTAGAATAGAGGCGCAGTTTTTCTTTAATCATCGCTTTTGGCAATGATAATACTTAACCTATCATAAGGGAGCAATACTACACCAGAGCTTAACGGTTCGTCAAAATTGACGAAATGTATTTACTATGACCCACTCTTTTGTTTACGCAACGTCATCGTATTTTACGCGTCGGTGTTGCCGATCTTTTATACAGGTGTCCCATGAATCAACGTCAACCCGCCTAGGGCTGATGGAGCAGCTAAAAAGCTATCGATTTTACACCTATGTATATTCTCGTAAGGCCCACGTCAAATTTAGTTAGTTCGAAAAAGAATCTTATGTCAGTCAACTAAAGTCAAAAGTCACTTTGACAGATGTCCTAAATTTAGGACATCGGGCCTTACGAGGATATTCAGCGATTTTTAATACTTTTGGAGATATTGAGCATTATAATCTGAATTTTTGTAATTTTCCCTTATGTCGTCGTCACGAAAAATCCTTAATTGCATGTTTTATTTCAGAAGGTTTTCAGTGGTATTTTACATTATTAGAATCATTACAAATCAGTTAAATTTTAAAACTGTTTGCTCGTTTTTTTGCTAAATATCTTCGAAACTAGTAAAAATAGCTTAATATACATAGGGGTTAAATTGATAGCTTTTTAGCTGCTCTATCAGCCCTAGGCGGGTTGACGTCAATTTATGGGACACCCTGTATAAAACAATTATATTAAATATAAAATAAAAATACCATGCGTAAAAAAACGTAGGTGGATGTAGGTTCCTCTTTTGCATTTAAAATCTTATCATTTCATTGTTTTTTCCATTCTAAATGTAACTGAAGCCACGAACGCACTAAGAATGGAAGCGGCAATTTTATACAAAAAATGACTTCGCCACGATTTGCAAACGCTTTTTAGTATGGGAACGGACCGCCCCGCCACCGCTCTTTATGTATTTGCGGCTTTAACGCCATCATTCCAAAAAAAACTATAATCTGTTTCATCTAAGATGATTCCTGTGACAGCCGTATTTCGTAATTTCAATCAACTACTATACTCACATGCGAGGTATTTAAAAATAGGCGATTAATTATTTAAGTTCCTGGGGGGTTACCATGACATACTAAAATAGTTCAGTTTAGGTTGAGAGAAAGGGACAGAGCTATATAACTGCTATAATTCTGTCCCTTTCTCTCAGCCTACACTGAACTGCTTTAGTATGTCGTGGTAACCCCCCTGAACGGCGTCGCTAGGTGTCTACAATGTATTAGTTATGTAAAATTAAAGAAACAAGTGTAATACGTGTTTAATTGTTCTTATGAGCTGCCATAGGAGTCATCTTATGCCGGCACCACACTTCGCTATTCGCTATTCGTTATGCGCAGGGGTCGGACAAAACGTGCGGATGACGTAAAAATGACGTACCTAATCTTGCACACAGGATGATGTTTGTATTTTAACTTCCGTGTGACATGTAGTAACGAAGAAGTAGTAATGAAGTAACAAAATAAATCCATAGTATTAATAATACAGGTGGTAGGGTGATGTAGTGAATAAAATAAATTTCACGAAACTTGTTACCATAAGGTACGATTATTTAAAATTAATTAGAACAAATCTGTGGGAACCTCAAATAATTAGATTTAATACTCAAAGATAAGTAGGTAGGTAATACAGTAGGTAAGATTAGTAAAAATAAAAAAGAAAGGTTGATATTAGGTATTTAATTAAATTATTACTATTTTTCTAACAAGTCTATAATAGTTGTTACAGACTTAAAGTATGCCTGAATGAATTTTTTTTCCTCAGTCGATTGATCGGGGAAAAAAAATTTAGCCAACAATTTAGCGGTATCCATAACAATTGCAGTACTTGATTGCTCAGTTTGTGTAGAGATATCTTTGCCTTGTCCTGTAGTCTGCGTTCCTACGGATATTAAAATATCAGGTGTACTATCGCTACTCCTGAGTTCACTTTGACCCTCCGGTAGCTTTATAAAATACTCTTGAGTACAGGGCATATCGATTTCATCGCCGGACGTGTATTCATATTCACACGCACGTAAGATCGATTGGCTTTCCATATCTACACATTTTCCTGCAATATAAAAAAAACTAAAACGGAAAATTTCCACAGTATTCGAGTAAAGATGACATTTTACAGCGTTTTTTTATACATTAGTAAATATAGATTTTAGCTAAATATAATTGTGAATATACAATAGCTAAACAATAACGAAGTCAATTTATTGTTCATCTGATTGACAATGTCAGTCAAAAACGTACTTACTCATTTCAAGTGGCGATATCGTTTAATAAGGAGGTTGATAAATGATAAGATTGATAAGTGATAATTGTTTATACATACATACATAAACTCACGCCTTCATTCTTCAGAGTGGGGTAGGCAGAGCTACAGAATTACCAAGCACCCTTAAATAAGTTGTTGATAATTCTGTAACCACGTTTTGCATAATCAGGTTAAGATGTTTACCGGTGTATTAGTGACAGGTTGCAAATCCATGATTGATTATGAAAATCAAAAACACTATTTGAAATCATCCTATAAGTGGTTTGACGTCATCCGCACGTTTTGTCCGACCCCTGGTTATGCGGATGCGCCGTATTTGTTAAAATATTTGCTATCGCGCTTATGCGTTATGCGTGCGAATAAAGAAAACATAGACGAATAAACCCTCCACACTTCATCGAATGTAGGCGCATAAGCCGAATAACGAATAGCGGAGTGTGGTGCCGGCATTAGATGAAACAGAGTGTGGTTTTGGTGACAAATATTATACTAAACAATCTTTTAAACTTTTCAATTATAACTTAGTAGGAAAACCAATACGAGTAATCAACTCACCTTCACAATAATGAAATTCAAATCCAATTTGTTTTATGAAATCATCAAATTCGCGACAAATTATTATAACGAAATAGAATTAAATTTACTAACAAAGGGAATTATAAAACCAATTAAGATTTAAGCGGATACTGCCGAACAGATAATTACTTTAGTGAATGAACGGACAAAATGAGTGAATGAGGAACGAATCATTCACTTGAACGATTTAAGCGAAGCTGTTGCAAATGACCTATTCAATACTTTTAATGGTCCTACTGACAACACAAGTTGTTTTATTTTATCAAAAACCATGTAGAAAATTAAAAAGATAATGCAAGGCAATTTATTTATTTAGTTTAAGGTTAACTTGTGTAGCTAGCTTTACTTTATTGCACAGTCTATCATGGTTATCTAATTATCTATATTAGAGATCCTGTAGACACTTTCCTATATCTATTCTAGGCGGCAAAAACGGGACGGTTATTGCCGCCTAGAATAGATTATAGGAAAGTGTCTACAGGCGGGTTTTTGTTTTTTAAACTTTTTTTTTATTTTATACTTTTTAGTGATCATAATTATGCTGTTATTCTCCCACTTCTCAAGTAATAAGAAACAATAGAACATTTCAATCTCGCCGCAAGCAACGCCGTGGGAAAGTCAAAATCAATTATTTAATCCTAAATATGCTTCGTCATAGTCGCTCAACTATCTTAATCGAAATATCTTGTCACCACCCTCGAAATATATACCGTTTAGGAGTTCCGGTGGCCATCTGTGGTCTTCATCATCAGTTCCACTTCACCAAATAGTGCTTTCCAGGACCAAATACACAAGTTACAATGAAAAATACCAAAATCGCTATAGGTGTGCCTATAAATTTTGAAGAGGTCCGTCGATTCCTCATAGAGTCCACCATCAGATCTTCATTTTGATAAGAATGGGACCAATCGGGAAGCACCAGCTTTCAAATAAAAAAAGAATCATCAAAATCGGTTCACCCAGTCGAAAGTTCTGAGGTAACAAACATTTAAAAAAAAAAACAGACGAATTGAGAACCTCCTTTTTTTGAAGTCGGTTAAAAAATTATGGGAAAGGGTAATTCACTACATCTGTACATAATACCATAATTATGATCACTAAAAATTATAAAAAAAAACCTTCAAATACGTAAAAAATATCTTCTTTTAAAATGGTTAGTCCGACTGAAGTCGGCGTACAATATTTTTAACCAACAAGAGCCGACTTCAGTTGGACCGACCTACCGATTTACAGTATTCCCAGCTTTCGGCTGGCTATCGCTATCACGCTTGCACTCGCAACCGACAGTATATTTGTCACTCGTGTGTCATATAAAAACGAAGATTGCTATTAAGAAAATGGTTGCACTGTAAAAGAAGTTATTTTTTGCGTCTTTGAAGGCGTTTTTTTTTATATACTGCAATCGCTTAAAGATGAAATGGAAGAGGTCCCTTAAAA
This sequence comes from Acleris literana, assembly GCA_946894065.1. Classification (NCBI taxonomy): domain Eukaryota; kingdom Metazoa; phylum Arthropoda; class Insecta; order Lepidoptera; family Tortricidae; genus Acleris; species Acleris literana. The sequence goes on from OX335687.1 coordinate 875,632, forward strand.
GGATAAGCTTCCTTTTCGTAAAATAATGTATTTTACGTACAAATACGATTGCTAAAAAAAGCTTAATAATATTTCAACAAAAAAACCATGAATCAAACCCAAGTACCTCCAATTAAACTTTCAGGGGAGCTTTCTAAAGCCCTTTATACTCAGAGCAAACAACCCGAAGACCCTTAGGTCTCGGTTATTTTCCAAGTTTTAAGTCAAACAAGTCATATTGACTGATGATCCTTAGTTTACTTGGACTTGTGTTGAGTTGCGGTAATCTATTTCAAAATCCGTCTTAATATTCATAAACGGGCAATAACTGAAGTCCTTATCAATTATGACATTTAAGTTTGACAGAAAGTTACAAAAGAATACACACACACACCTTCACGCCTGTCTCCCTATGGCAGAAAATATGGAACGCCAGGTGCACCGGTCAGAGGGCTCAGACAAGATGCACTACGCTAACTAACGTTTCTATTCGATTCGTTTTTAAACCAATCGCGTCACTGGAAGATGACGTGATACGAAAAGTCACGTGGTCTACCAGTGACGCGATTGGTTTAAAAACGTATCGAATAGAAACGTTAGTTAGCGTAGTGCATCTTGTCTGAGCCCTCTGAACATACAACTTTCGCTGGCTCTACATTAATCAACCTCTTCATGCACTTAGGTCGGTAAAGAATACTTCAACTAAAATAAGTTTATAGTGAGTTTATGAATATGATTAAGGTTTATATTTAAGGGTGTTTGTAACCAATAACAAAAATGAGGAGTGCAATAAGTTTAACGTGTATATCAGGTATCTGTGTGTCTGTTGAAGCATTGTAACTCCGAAACGGAAGGACTGATTTCGAGTTTTTTAAACAAAGCTAATTTAATTCGCTTTAAAGCCAGAATATCTGGCAAAGTCAGGAAACGCTTATAAAAGTGTACATCTGGAGGTAGCATCATACGGTAGCGAAACGTGGACAATGACACAACGGAATAGACAACGACTAGAAGCCTTTGAAATGTGGTGCTGGTGGCGGATGGAGAGAATGAGCTGGACTCAAAAAATTACCAACGAGGAAGTGCTTAACATGATTAAAGAGAAGATGAGCTTATTGGAAACCCTTGGAAATAGAAGAGGGAAGATGATAAGACACCTTTTAAGACGCGACGAATACATTAAGACCATAGTGGAAGGGAAAATTTAAGGGAAGCGGAAGAGAGGAAGACAAGGAGAACGTTCATGGATCAGATAAAAAAGAAGTAGACGTCGAGACGTATCAGGCCCTAAAAGAAAAGGCTCTAGAAAGAGAGTCATGGAAATTGCTCCACGGACAAGAGCTAGCTCTTAAATTTAAGAAGAAGAATTTAAATCAAGCTTGTGCTTAGTCAGATTTTATGAAAATCGGTTCTAAATACGGCTACGGGACGATGATTCTAGCCGCCATAGAAATATTCTCGATGACGTTAAGCTTCGTTCCTGCTTGAGCTACAGAGGCCCTGGGCCTCGGTAAAAATCAAATCGTTTTTGACTTGTTATCGTATTGTCAATTTTATTATAGCTCTTATTTACTTGACAGTAATGGCGGTTGAGTTAAAAACAATACCATTACAGGTAAAACACGATATGGTTTTTATCGTCTTGAATAAAGGCCCTGGACAAGATGCATTCTGCGTTCATTGTCGTTATCCAAAATGTATTGGATTGACGTAAGCTGTCAGACGGTCGCATCGAGCGCTTACGACAATCACATACATATTGCCAATTTTATTAAATCGTTTACGACAGTTTTAAGCAACTTGTCTACGCTCACAGAAATCACTGACGTTTTTTTGTCATTAAACCTGTAAAAAAATCCGTGAATTAGTGAAAATCAAATCAACCGCAACTCAGGCGCATCCCTAACGCGATGAAAGCACTCAGGGCTGCCTCTTGATGAAATAAAGCGCGGCGCCTATTCTCAAAAGTACGCCTTTTGTCGACAAATCGAGTTAGCGGGCGACAATTCCGCGTTATTGAAACTTTCTCGAGTGTTCAGCGATATTTTTGAAATGTCAGCACGGTTGGAATGTAGAGGTTTTAAAACTCTTTGGTATTTTATTGCGGTGAATAGTCGAATACGATACACGAATAAAAAAAAACAGTAATCAGTGCAGTCATGCGTTAAAAATAATTGTAGCCTAACAACAACTTACTGAGTAACAAAGACTAAAAATTATTTCAAAATGAAACGAAAGTACTGTTACGCCGATGGCATAAGGCGTCGCATTTTTAATCGTTAATTTTGGTGCTTTGGAAGCGTTTTCAGCAGGCTGAAATATCGTTTCAGTCCGTTTCAGAGGTAGCTCTATCACATACCAGATTATCAAAATTTCGACCAACTTACCGTTGTTTTCAGGCGGCTGAAACATGTTTTCAGTCCGTTTCAGGCCACCCTCTATCAGATTACGCCATAACCTGAAAACCCATTTTCAGGCATTTTCAGGACCCCTTATGGGCCTTTGAAGTACATCTCAGTATATGGCATTTTTTTAACTAAGAGTGAACGAGATAGCATGATTAGAAAGAGACAGCAATACTGAGAAACTTCCAGAAGTGTGTGAAAGAGAAAATACGACTAGAAAAGGACAGCAATACTGAGAACCTTCGAGAATTGTGTGAAAGAGATAACACAATTAGAAAGAGACGGCGATACTGAGAACCTTCCAAAAGCGTGTGAAAGAGATAACACGAAATGAGACAGCAACACGCGGAACATTCCAGACTCATCCAGACCCGTGAGTCAAGGTCATTGCGATCGTAAAAACAACAAGGTAGCAAGGCGTAGAACGTTCCAGCAACGAACAGTCTCGATCGACCTTGGCGGGGCGAAGTACATCGAACATTCCGGAAGGCGTTCTAGAATAATCGGACTCGGGAACTATAAAACGGCGGACACCGGTTGCGACGAGTCAGTCTTTACTTGGAAAGCGATCAGTGCCAATAAGAGCGACCCGAGCGATCATCTGAGTATTCGAAGTTTATTGTGCGATAATTGTTTTGTAACGGTTTAAGTGAGTGCGTAATTAAAGTCTACTTTTGATTATCGGTGTATTCGTGCATTTCTATCAGTTACCTACCCCCACGTACCACATACATTTGTACAACACAAACTATCTCTCGATTTCAAGACAATGCTTTAGTTTACGAGTATTAGAAAACTATGGACGCTTGGCGCAGTCTTAATTTAACTATGAAAAAGTATTTTTACTAGCAAGTTTATTTAACAATAATAATAAATTGAGTTTATTATGAATAAATAAGTTTTGAGTATGAATGTGGATGGCTATACGAGTAGGGGAAGACCAAAGAACCGATGAATGGACTGTGTGAAACACAGTGATCGGATCTAGGATGCAATTTAAGTCCGTTATTTTAACATGGATATGAATATGACTTACAATCCCGCGAATCTTTTTGTTACCTACCTTTATAAAAAGGTAAATAACTCGTAATTTTAAGTAGTTTACACTATGAAATTAACAAAATATGTAATAACTAAAAAAAAATACAGTACTGCATAGAAGAACTGAACGTAACTTGCACGTCTTGTCTTTTATGGTATTTTTATTATTTTTATTTGTTTATTAGGTTAACGCTCGACAAAAGTTATTAATTATTAACAATAACCCATTTCCCAAAATCCCGGGAAATCTCGAGTCACATCCATGTTAAGCATAACGTTTGAGGTCGTTCACCCCAAATTGCATCCTAGATCCGATATGGCTAGAAAGGGAGTGACTACCGAGATGACGACTTATAGAGAAGTATGGGAGAAATATACATGTTGCGCCGACCCCGAATAATTGGGATAAGGGCAGGAGGATGATGGTGATGATGATTAAATTTAACTTATTAAATATTTTCTGTGCTTTGTTTAATAATTAAATAAGCTTTCATTTTCCCCGGGATTAAAAAGAAACGTTTACTCCGAGAATGATTTCCTCGGGGATGCTACGAAGTTAATTGATACAAGTAAATCAAAGAAGTCTGCGAAGGAATATTTAAATTAAATAATAACTTAATATCAGGGGACTGCCCCACACCAATTAACCTAGTCTTAAACTAAGCTCTAGGCTTGCACTAGTACTAGACAACGATACAAATACCTAAATAGGGTAATAAATAATTATTGCATCATAACACAAATATTTGCCCGTACGGGGAATCGAACCCGTGACTGCCAGCTTCGTAGGCAGAATCACTACTAATTTAATGGTCGAAGATCCGAATAAGAGATGATTTGCACCGGGCTATTTATTCGATGAAAAGTATTTTATATCAAATTTAATACGCTAAATAATATATGTGGCGAATAGGTAGGGTGAAAAATCCATTACTTATATCATTTTTTTTAAATTAAAAATGTTTTTTTGTTTATATTGCAAATGTTTATTTAATAGACAAATTACATATTAATCGAAAGTATGAAGTCTATATAATATGCAAACGTTAGGTATGGTGCAAATTATTAGTACCGACTTACCTGTTTATACCTGCCTACCCAATAGTTTGACGGGAAAAAAATAATATACTTTCGATGGGTATGTAATTTGTCTATTAAACAAGCTATTGCAATTTTTTAAAACAAGGTTAATTTTTATTTTTTTAGTTGAGGACTGAAATTTTAAAGCCTACCACTTCGCCATATATTACTTCGTATTAAACTTGATATAAAATATTTTTAGGAATAAACAGCCCGGTGCAAACCGTCTCCTATTCGGATCTCCTACTATAACTAGGGTATTGGATATCTCCATACAACATGCGATAACGTTTCTCTCCTTTAACCTAGTCCCATTTTCACCATTTTTGTATATAGTACATAATTATTATAAAACACTAGGTTTTTTTCCAATAATTTATTTCGTGAAAAAGGAATCAAAGAAGAATGTAAATGTAAAAACCTAGTTTTTCATAATAACTGGAATATATTTAAAAAACGGGGAAATCGGACTTATCTGAGATACGTTATCGCCCGTTGCAGTCTTGAGATTATAGTCTTAAGGATTCAATTATCTAATGGGTCTCCAATCCCACTTACCATCAGGTGGCCTGTGTGCTCGTGTGCCTTCTAAATGCCATCAAAAAATGTAGTAAAATAAAAAAATTATAGCTTCCATTAGGATAAATTAGCCCATTTGCATGTTATCATATTGTCAAAGTAACCTTGTTCTAATTTATTTGAGAATAATGGTAGCGGAGTTAAAAACAATCCGAGAACAATGTCGAAGGCAATATGGTTTCACCCGGTAGAATAAACCCGTAAACAAATTCTTATCTCATCGAGAATCCCTTCCAATTCCCAACTATTTGTACTGGAGCCACAAAAGACTATCGCATCCATCTATTACCTTGTAATCTCGTTCCGGCCCGGCAGGCAAATTCAAGAACAAGCAATAACTCACTCTATAGAAACGGCTTACAGAGGTTTTTCATTTATCTCGCCCGGTCCGCGGGTAAATCATGGAGATAAGGGACAGGGCGGGGATGAAGATGAAGATGATGATTAAGAGGTATTCATAATTAAAAAGTTTATTTACACTTTTAGTTTATAAATAAAACAAGCTTGGGTGATTTACAATAGAAATCATATAGTATTTTTGTTTCTTTATGGAAGAATGACATGTGTGGTTTATTGCTGGATAGTCAAATCGAATAATATAAAACACCGCGTCATTACGGTCCTGTTCATCGATGTGGATAAAAGCATATGTCACTCTCGCTCTTTTTTTTTTTTCTTAATTAATGGCTTTCACTCCTTGTGTTTAACAAGGAGTATTTCGCCAGTATCGAGTTTTAGACAATCACCATGGACTTATTAGAGAAACAAGTCCATGGATATCACACGCGAGGACAATTGTTCGGTTAAAGAGATTTACTCTGGTGGACTAAACAGAAGCACATGGGGTTAGCTCCACGCGCTTCTGTCAAGTCTCACTCTCGCTCTTGCAAACTGTTCAGAAAGTGACAGATGTCGAGTGACAGAACGTTTTTTCTTGAGAATTAGATCAAAATATATATACAGGCCCTTATATCTATATATATTTTGATATAATTCTCAAGAAAAAACGTTTTTGTTCAAATTTTTGAAATCGATACATAACGATTACTGTTATCAAAAAAGCTGAAATTTGGAATACTTGCGTGATTTTTAACCTCGTTAGACCCAGTGTGCTATAGGATGTACATAATAAAGGCAATTTAATTTGAGCTGTATTGCAATCGGAATACAGTTTATTTTCCTATCTCATAAACTGAAAATGGCATTATGGAATGAACAAAATTGAACTTTATTGCGGTGCTGGTAGATTCAAAGTCCTACTCACAAAAAACTCCCTGTTTGTAGTATGCTGGGTCTTACAAGGTTAACTCCGATGGCAATACTAGGTAGACCTGATTTGATGACGTCGGAAGGTGGCTGTAGGCTCTACGCAGTTCTTGACCTCTGTTTTTTTCCTGTCACTCGTAAAAGTAGCTTTACACTTTTATACCGTGTCACTCTATCATCTTTGTCAGGTTAGTTCACCAGTTTACGTTACTGTGACACAACGCTAAATTCTGCAGCTACATAAAGCAGCTACTTACTTTTTTTTATATAGACACTTACAAGTATACAGAACCCCAATTTCTGTACTTTTTCCTTCTTTTTCAGATATTTTTTACCAGCCACAGTATTAGTAGGAGATCTGAATAGGAAATGATTTGCACCGGGTTGTTTAGTTGATAAAAAGTATTTTATACCAACTTTAATATGCTAAGTAATATATGGCGAATAGGTAGGCTGAAAAATTTCAGTCCAGTTTTTTTTTTTAATTAACTTTGTTTTAAAAAATTGCAATACCTTGTTGAATAGACAAATTACATACCAATCGAAAGTATGAAGCCTATAGAATATCCAAACGTTAGGTTGACTATTTTTTTCCCGTCAAACTATTGGGTAGGCAGGTATAAACAGGTAAGTCCGTACTAATAATTTGCACCAAACCTAACGTTTGCATATTCTATGGGCTTCATACTTTGTCTATTAAACCAAACATTTGCAATTTAAAAAAAAACTTTTTTTATGATAATGTAAGTACTGGACTGAAATTTTTCAGCCTACCTATTCGCCACATATTATTTAGCGTATTAAATTTGATATAAAATACTTTTCATCGAATAAACAGCCCGGTGCAAATCGTCTCCTATTTGGATCTCAGACCATATGAAGTCTGTCTTGCGACCACTTTTCCTGAAACCTGTTATTTAAGAATAAAAATACCCGTTTCGCATCCCTACGCTTGACAAATGTACAGGCAGCCTCGCTGTGCATTTGCCGATGATTCATGGGTCGGTGTTTGTCAAAATTATTAGCGTCACGCCGTACGGAGCCGACTGTACCTTGTAAACCCTGGACGCTTAGCTTATTGCCATTTGAATATGATGGATCGGTATTGTTGTTTATTTTTTACCGTCATTTGTCATTTGGGGAGATGTGGTGCTCTTTTCCGCGTGGGACATAAGAAGTGAGATTTTTGATAAATGTGACACGCTAAAGTAATTAGGTTGTTGTTTTGTGACAAACGTAAAGTAATTTGTAATTTCGTTTCTGTTAAAAAGATAAAAGATGTTTAAATTCAGTACGTAGGCCACACGGGCACTTTTACACGATGAAAAGTATTTTTCTCAAAAATGTTCGGAAATGTTGACATTACTATCTACATAATGAGACGCGAAGTACATAGTTTACTGACAGTTCTCAAATTAAAAAAAAAACATTGCGTGCTTGCTACACAAGCCCGCAATGTTGCATACAAATTCCATTACTATCTAGCTTGTAACTTTTTAAAAAGTGAAAAAGCCCATAATAAAATCATGGCATAAGTCTTATACACCCAAATTTTATTCGAAACATAAAATTTTTATCTGTGTCTGGAATAGCTTAATATGTTCTTTTAAAAACAAAGCTTGCGTTTCTCTTTGTCATAAACAAAAAGGCGGTAAAGTGTAATGGTTTTTTCACATGAAGTTTCTGTTTGTATGCAACTAAAAAAATTAGTTCAAGCGATGAAGATTTTACTCCAACACATTTTTTTTCTGGCGATTTTTGAGAAAAGCACTATATTTGCCTCGGCAGGAACAGCAATTGCGGGCTTCGTATTTTTAAATGGACTAGCAAGCTCGTCCGTTTAATCCAATCCTCGGCCCCCAATTGCCTACTTCCATGCCTAGGCCATAATATACTATTATAATAATCAAATTTAATACGCTAAATAATAGGTCGCGAATAGGTAGGTTGAAAAATGTCAGTCCAGTACATATATCATTAAAAAAATAATAAAAAATGAACTTTTTTTTAAAATTGCAAATGTTTGTTTAATAGACAAATTACATACTAATCGAAAGTATGAAGTCTATAGAATATGCAAACGTTAAGTTTGGTGCAAATTACTAGTACCGACTTACCTATTTATACCTGCCTAGTTTGACGAGAAAAAATAGTCAAACTATCGTTTGCATATTCTATAGGCTTCATACTTTCGATTGGTATGTAATTTGTCCATTAAACAAGCTATTGTAATTTTTTAAAACGAAGTAATTTTTTTTTTTTATTACTTATATACTGGACTGAAATTTTTCAGCCTACCTATTCGCCATATATTACTTAGCATATTAAATTTGATATAAAATACTTTTTATCGAATAAACAGCCCGGTCCAAATCGTCTCCTATTCGGATCTCCTACTATAAGATATTTAGGTTTGGTGTCGGCCAAGTGTTTTTGTTAACTTTGATTAACTTTCCGGCGCACTTATCAACTCAATGAAAAGTGTTAACGTGTTTCCAATTCTAATAACTGCGTGTTTGCAATGCTTATGCGAGTTATTGCAACAGGCTATCTACAACTTATAGTTCTTTCGCTCAAATAGTGTGCATGACAACCCTTTGAAGTCGCCGACATCGCTTTGTGCGCGCCGCGGCGACTTCTTTGTACCACATAAAGCATGCAAACTATTTGAACGAACGAACTATAATGTCAAATGCCTCAAACGCTCTATTCTACTTGGTAAACCCATATCACTTTTGACATGTACTTTTATTAACTCGGCCGCCATTACCTTCAAGTAAATAAGAGTTATTAACTTTGACAATACTATAACATGACAAGAGCCATATGGTTTTACCAAGTAGAATACAGCCTTGGTTTACAATGTCTTCATAGAAATACATTCGTTATGCCATCGTAGACTACTACATCACTCAAACTTGATTAATGAAAATCACGTCACCTCAACGCGACAGGTTTATATCTGATATTTTAAGATGCAAGAATCTAGATAAAAATACATACATACATACATAATCTCACGCCTTCGTTCCCAGACTGGGGTAGGCAGAGCTACAGAATTACAAACATCTCCAAAAACTTGTTGATAATTCTATAACCACAATTTGCACAATCAGGCTAAGATGTTTACCAGCGTATTAGTGACAGGTTGCAAGCCCATCGCCTAACAGTACTACAAGCCTTTATTCCCTTAGTCGACTCTTACGACATCCACGGGAAGACATGGAGTGGCGCTATTCTAACTCGGCAACCACACGAGGCCTAGATAAAAATCTCGGGTGAAACGTGCTTAAATGATAATATTATAATAAGATATTGAATTTGGCATAGGCATTGTACGTTGCGTTTTACGTATATTGAATTTTGGTACCACGATTTTATTTAGTTTGACTTATCTCTATTACGTTTTTTTTAAAGTACCTATACTACAACTGAATTAGGGCGTACCGGTATCAATGTTAGTAACATACACACTCTGTGAATGTAAAAATTTCAAATGTTTATCTATTACGGTTCATGATATACAGCCAGACGGACGAACGGTCAGTGGAGGCTTTTTAAAAGGGACCCGTTGCCATTCTTTGGGTACGCCCTTAAAAAATAACGCTTTTCTAACAGAATGTAGATATACATAATAAAAAGGGAATGCAGCTTATAATAATTAAAAAATCTAATATACAGCCACAAATAACACGTAAAACGTCGTCAATATAAACGTGACAGTTATCCGACTTTGGAGTTTACAATCCATCGCTCACCCACCCGCATCCCTCATCGTAGACAAAGTGGGATCATTTGACTCCGGGACTTTCCTGGGACAGTTTGTTTATCCCGGGACACGTCCTTGACTGTTGGCTCAGTCATTTGTTTTGCACCAATAGATTAAAGGTGTACGGGATTTGTAGGAAATGTTTTAGTGGGGACAATCTCGTTTGAAAAGAGGGTTCAGGGTAGGGTTACCATATCTCAGGATTTGTCCTGAGATTTCATGATTTTTGGACTCTTCTCAGGATTGCGGCCGGATTTTGCAAATTCTTGGAAATCTCAGGATTTATAGCATTTTCAATAAAATACAGTACAGTCAGCTGCAGAGATAAGTATACCCCCCTGCATACAAGTTTCCTAGCAAAGGGGGTTACATTTCTCTGCAGCTGACTGTACATTTTAAATATCTCTTTAATAAAAAGTAAAACAAACTAAAAATAATCTTCCTAATATTTATAATATTTATTGATCGTGTGATTAACATGAACAGTCAAGCCACACATGTTAATTAAATCATGGAGAAACAATATATTGAAGTAATCAACTTTGGCAAAGAAATTTGATTTTTTTTAATTACGCATGAGAGAAAATACTCAAACTACAACAAAATTTCAGGATTTTTCAATGGAACAGACGCCTTTTTTCCGGATTTTTTATATTTTCATCTGGTAACCCTAGTTTAGGGTGATTATCCACCAGAGCTATGCGAACAAACAATCCACCAATAATAATCTGTGCGGAGCGAATTTACGAAAATGAAGTATAAGTAGCTCTTTAACGTCTTTAACAGATTAGTAAACCCCGGATTGAAGGGCGCAATTCTGTACTGACGTTTAAATAGTGCGAAGACAACTTAAACTAATTTTATAAGTTGATGTCGATAAAAATGACGTACCACTGTAAAGCAAGTTGTACCTTCATCTTCTATACTGCCGTGCAGATCCTAAACCACAGTAAGTGCAAAAAGTAAGTTTCGAGAAAAACGCAAAAAACCCTTTCAATACACTTTTTTTCCACTTTACCTACGAATATTTACAATTTTTTTAACGTAAAAATAAAGTATGGAAGACACAGAATATGATGACGTAAATAAAAATATTTTCAACGTGTCTTGAAATAAAATATTTGGATTTTTTCAAATTTGAAACATTTACTGTACCCCAAGATAGATATAAAATCGTAATAAAAGCAGAATAAAGTACAGTAAAAAATCGGGTTACTGTATACAAGACTCGGACACTCATTAAGACGGCGCTGATTGCAAGCTAAACTACAGTATCATAGGCACTTTACTGTTATTTACTTAGTATAGGTCACTATAGATTCTTTGGGTATATAAGAAATAAAACACGATAATTTAAACAAAACTGTAATTCTAGATAAAAATTAATGTAATTACATTACACATAATAACTTATTTTCAAGAGGTAACTTTAAGTAACAATGTATCACAAAATCAGACTTTGTAAGGCACTTTGTTTTATTATTTACGTTAGCTACTAAGTACTTACTCTTATTTTTTACTAATGGTAATGGCACATAATTAATGAGATCCTTAGAAAAGTATTAAAATTCAGACTTTTTCGTCGCTTACATTACTACTTAATTAAAAAATACTGGTAGGTAAAACAGTTTATGTAAGGGGGCACTTGCAAGAAAAATGTTAAATCAAGATTAAGCTTAAATCTATATTTGAGACTGACATTTCCATACATTTTGACATAACTAAACTGAACTTTAGCATTAATCTAGATTTAAATTTTTGCTGCAAGTGGCCCTAAGTAATTTTGAAACTATCAATTATATATCTCCATCACTATTTTCAAACTGAAAATCTACTCTTTCATCCAGGCCTGAAGTGACAGGGAATTGTTTCCAGAATCCTATTCTGTTTTTAGGCATCAGTGGTCCCAGCTTTTTAATAAGATCCTGTTTTCTTTTAGCAGCTACACCTTGAGGGACACATCTGACAGGTGCATCAGGGATCTTTTTAGATTTTAAACAATTTTTAAATTTTTCATATTCCTCTGAGTCGAAATCTTTCTTGTAAAACAAACAATACTGTCCCCTCTGCACCATGACTTCAACAATATCCTTTAAATAAACTCGATTTCCCTGGCCATCCCTTAACTTTTGTTGTGCGATGTGAGATTTGAAGACATAGAAATCTGAAAGACCCATAGATTTTACAAGAACTTTTCCCGTGCTCGCCCCTTCTACGGCTCTAGTAAAATCTCCGAAATCGTACACTTTTTGTACTTTTTGGAGTGACGACATTGTGGTGAAATGAATCTGCTGACATGAAAGTATGTCCCGGCTCGAAATATTTTAACACTATTTCTGGCTGGTCCGGACATTGCTGTGTTGTAGATGTTTCATGGTCAAGTTGCAAATCTTCTGGGCTAACTAGGGGCTGCATTAATTTGGTAAAATCATATTGGTGTACAAGATCAAAGGAATTGGCGTATTCACTTTGTTTCGGTAGCGGCCAATCAGAGGTAAGTTCTTCATCAAGTCGGTGCTTTTCCAAACTGGTTTTACTACAGATATTTCTTTGACTTTGAGTAGTGGTAAAGTTTTGTTTCTGATTACTTTGGCTTTGCAATTCATCATTGTTTTCTAAACTTTTAACTATGGCTCTAATTTTTTTTGTTCTGCTATTCATTTTTCTGAAAACGAAATAACATACTTATATACAAGGTTTTGTTTCAAATCAATACTTAGATAAATATAGAGGTAGGTAGGTAGGTAAAATACGTTTATGTCAAACAAGGGACCCGACCAGTGTTTCACACGAATTACGAAATGTGGTAGGTATTTGGGTTAGTCAACTATTCTTTGTTCATTTAGATAACTCTTATTTATTCAACACTATTAAACTAAAGCCCGGTATGAACTATATTTTTTAATCAATAGATTCATTGTCAGTGAAAATAAGCTATCCAAATCAGAATAATATGTTTGCCAAAAATACTGGTAACTTAGGGGACAAACCACTATTTTCATACTAAACTGGGGACAACATTTAATTTTATTGTTTAATAAAGATATCAACCGGGATATAGAATTCACTGTTTAGGTATCTGTGTAATAAAAAAACGCAATATTTTAAAGAAAACCCATTTAGTTTTTGTTTTTAATTAAAAGCCTTACAAAGTTAAAAAAAATAGTGTAGGATAATAATAGTTGATTGACCCATTTTCATATATTATCATACAAACAGCAAACATTCTTAACTGTACATCGGTGGACCTTATTACAAAATGAATAAGGTCTACCGATGTACAGTTAACAGTGTGGGCGATCGTACCTACTTTAAAACAATCGGACTATACGTTATACATTGGCCCGCAAAACTTAGTAATACACTTTTAGAATAGGTAAATCTCTAACAGAGTGTGATACTTAGTTTTTCGGGCCAGTAAGTATATAGGTAACAAAAAAACAATGTTCGGAAATCGGTAATTTGATCAGAATTACTTACTGCCGCACTCAGAGACGTCAATTAAATTTAACGCTTGTTTAGTGACGTGTTGTCTTATTGTATTGCTATAGCAAAGAAACTGACAGCAGAAACTTTAATCAAGCATTAAATTTAATCGACTTCTCCGAGTGCGGCAGTTAGTAACTTAACTTTAATGAACCAATTAAGAATGAAATAAAGACAAGAATTAATTATATATAAAAGCAAACTAACAATGAATTGATTAGATAATAATGAGCATCTGTAGTTTGTTTTTAATATAACTTTTTAGGGTGATATTCCACTTGTCCAGTCAGCGTCATATAGTTAGTAGCATCCAAAGAAGCCAAATAGTTCGTTACACGTCCTTATTACCGTAGTCATAAGGACGTGTAACGAACTATTTGGCTACTTTGGATGCTACGAACTATATGACGCTGACCGTCCAAGATCTTCGTCCAATGTGCATTGCCTCTCACATTTTTTCTAAGCAAACACTGTGAGACGCAAATACACATTGGACAAGGATCTTGGACATATTTCAAAAGAAATTGTATGCAAATTGGTATATAACAAACATTTAGGTACTTACCTCGACAGTCCACGTGCTCCGTGGCGCCGGACGGTCTGCTTCGCACAACGCGGGAACGCGACTGATGGCCAAAATCCGATCTAATGCACAGTAACTGCTGCCACGAATACAGCAAAGACATTCGAAAATAATCAAATTACTATCTAAAACACAGTAAGTTAGTCAGGTACTGTACTATAGATTGTATAATGCTCTTGTATTCGGGAAATTTACCACTTAAATAACAGTATAAATATTGTTACTGTGTTTTAGATGATTTTTTAGAAATGGTTGATAAGGATTATACAAATTAAAATAAGGGTATTATATGTTTACTGTGCTTTAGCTTAGTAAGTTTGGTAAAGAGAACAACAAGATTTACAACACAGTATAATTATTTTAGTACATTTATATTTTACTGTATTTTAATCTGTTTTCGGCTTAAAAGTTGACACCTCTTCACTGGCTAATTAAGGTTTAAAATTAGATGTTTACTGTATTTTAATCAGTGAATTATCAAAATTTTAAGCTGTAAGTCGTTTTTACGGCACTTTAGTTAGTATTATCAAAATAATTGACTGACTTTTTGTCATTTACTGTACGTGGAGGCTTCGGTTTTGAACTGTTCCCATCGTCGAAATCATAAATCGAGTATACACAAATATGCGTCTTGTTGTACTGATTCTACCCCACAAAAAAAACAAAAAATCGCAAAAACAGCACTTACTGTGGTTTAGGATCTGCACGGCAGTATACCTATCTGAATGATCAGCTAAACATGAAAATAAACGATCTTTTTCATGCGAAGCATTTTTAAACGACTTCAAAAAAAAAAAGGAGGAGGTTCTCAATTCAATGTCAATTCAAAGCTTGTCAAAATGACTTGAGTCAAGAGTCAATGTCAGATATCGATTGTATAAATAAAAGAGAAGAGTTTTGCAAATTATTAAACGGTATATAATCTTGGTATATTAATTATGATGATTGAAAATTGCTTCTTAACGATGTCGATAAAACTTAGTCGAATTAATTAATCACTATCATGAATGAATGAATGAATGATATTTATTTTCCAAACTAAGACACAGTATAGGTACATTGCATGTTATGTCAAAAATACAAGAAATTACATTGGAATCGTCAAAAACATACACAAATTTATAATCAAAAATAGAAATAAGAAGTCAGGATACTAAAAAATACAAAACTAAGCCGTCACCGTTAAGGATCGTCTTAAAAATAGCATGCAACCAAATTAGCAATTTTTTAAAATAAATAACATAATAAGTCAAAACATCAGAAATAATAAAAACAACAAACAGATTAAATCAAAACATGTAAAATAATTTATGTACCAAATTATAAATTAAGTTCCATAAACTCTTTGACTGAGTATAATGGATTTTCCAATAAAAGGATTTTCAGCCGACGTCCAAATGCTTCGTCGGCAGGTTCATTCCTAAGTTCGGAGGGTAGACGTTCGTAAAAGGTGGGGCCAATCACGCGCGGGTTCTTCCCTGCAAAGCGATTCAAACAAGACGTTAATATTATTATGACAAAGCGCTAAAGTGTGCACCTATAAAGCCCACCGTGCTTTCCTATTATCGAAGATGTCTAAACTTCCGACTGCTGCAACAACAGCTACACTTGGAGCAACATCGGTCCGATAATCTCGCAAACTATTACAAACTATCAGCGCAATAACACTGCGATATTGCCATGTTTGGATTAGTGATGTGCCAATACCGGAAACGTCGTATTTACGTCACCAACTGTTCCATTGAATTTATTTATTCCAATAGTTAAGATTACTAATATGTTTTACATTTGTTAGATAAGATAATTAATATGTTTATACTCGGAAGTACCGTTTTAGATTCATTAATATATTAACCACACTGTACCAACTCTTAATGAGTGCACATGCTTCACCCACAGTTAAGCGAAATTTTGTAAATTTCAAATGAATTGTATTTAAGCATGTAAAACAAGACCGAAAATTCATAAGTACAAAATGTTTTTTTTCTGAATCCATTTTTTTTAAATGTGATATTATTATTATTTATTTATTTAATGGAACCGGTCGCAATATCGAGCTACTATTTCTGCCAATGTCAAGTTTATATTTTACATTTACATATCAAAAAAAATCATAAGGCAACGTTGTACGGTGATCCTCTAGTCTCCGTGAAGCGATGTAGGTAGAACTTAGTAGTAGAAGACCAGATGGGATTATCTCGGAGCAATCCTCGTGATATTAATGAATCCCTTTAGAAAAATGAAAGAGTTGAGATCGAAAATTCGACCATGTTATACTAGCAACCGCCGGTACCTGGTACAAGTAACTTACTCAATGCGAGTATTTTATATTCGGTATTTAATTTGAATAAACAATTATTTGTTTTTTGAAAATTTTAAAAATACATGTCCGCCGAGTATACCTTTAAAAAAATAGATTTTTTGTACTATAAAATAAATGTCAAGAATGGCGGCTGAAAAGAAGAAGAAAATAAAATATCAGGGTCTACAACCGAATAAAATTTGGTTGTTTTTGGTATCAAGACCCTCGGTCTCTGAGGTCCAAGTGTTATATTAATTTTAACTAAGTAACAATTGCTTAATCAATAAATTCACCCTGTATTATTTAGTTATCTTATCACTTTAGTTTTGCCGTAATAAATACACTCACCGGCAAAATTAGCGGAACGAAAAAAAAGGTGTTATTTTTAACGTATCAATTTTACTTCATAGAAATAACAATACCTATTTTCCTTACACAAAACCATCTTTTCATTGAGAAGTCAGTTGTTTTGTGTAAGGAAAATACGTTTTGTTGTTTTTATCCTGTAAAATTTATGTGTTAAAAATTACACCTTTTATTCGTTCCGCTAAATATGTGTGTGTATATATGTATAGCAAAATATATTTAAAAAAAAACCTAATATATTCATTTTTTCATTTGTCGATGAATTTCTCTAGATTTTTTAGACGTAACCGATACCTTAAATTATTTACAGGGTTATACTACCAAAAGGTAATTTCTGGTCATGAGTAAAATCCCACAGCACATCACTAGTTTCGGCGCTTCAGGCAATGCATGTGGTGCATACTATACCTCAATATTAAAAGACACATGTGACTTTGAATGTTCAGAAGAAAATAAACTCTTTAAGAGGAAGGTTAAGGTCGTATGTGCAGTGGAAGTTTTGTGAAAGATGTATGCTTTTGCTGAAGACGGATAGTATTACAATATGGGAACATCACCGCTTCCGTATAAAAGTGGACAAACTCGAAATATTGAGCTCCGCTGTTCCAAAATTGATATGCAACGATTGGAGTTGTACTTGTTTATACCTTTTAGTAGTCTGTTATTACTTGGCTTTAAAAATAAACTATTAATCAAATGTTTACAAATCAATAAACCGACTACAAATTATGAAGGAGTTCCGTCTTTTCATATTCCATGACCTGACATTAAATATTCCGATGACATTAAAATAGTTTTGAAAAAATCGGAAGAAAATTATCGTAGAAATTCAAGTAACATACATTCCCAAAATAAATACAGGCGAATTGGGAAAATCGTTCTTTTTTGAAGTTACCTTACCATACCATACCATACCATACCATAGTATTATTATAAGTATAGAATTACTATTGACGACGTAAGAGTGGAAATTCAGTCGTGACCCTAAACTAAAATACCTTTTGTAGTATAACCCAGTAAATAATTAATGATACCGGTTAAGTTTCAAAAACTTGAGATATTCTACAACAAATGAATAAATTAATTTTCTCAGTCTTCGAATATCATCATAGCAAGATAGGCCTTTAGCAATTAATGTATTTGTTTGTTTTTATAGCAAATCATAGACCAACAAAGCATAAGAATATCGATTTGAATAACTAATTTATAGACGCTAATAAATTCGAGTGTTGCCATCCGTAATAATTGAGAAACTACCATGCAAATTTATTGTTCCCTCGCACAAACAACAGTCTTATTTTTATTAAGTACAATTTGTTTCTCTATTCAGCCAAGTCGACCGGAAGTGGCCGGAAATGACGCGGTCTAAAATTTATGCCGCGGAGATGCTGCGACGTAATTTTGCTTTCAGGATCTTATTTTGCTGGATTATTATAAATTGCCAGGAGGATGGGAAGTTGCCAGCGAAGTTATAATTTGTTAAGACTGCGGTTGCAAACGAGTTTGTGACATCTTTGGATTAAGACTGTGAGAGGTGTCCGTCATTTATTTGCGCCTGCGACCCTCAGTGCATCAGGCGGATTGTACTACCACTGGGCTTCCATTGTACTCGGTAAATCTATATCGCTTTTGGGATGTAATCGGATTGTTTTTAACTCGGCCGCCAAAAACAACAAAGACATAAGAGCTATTGTAACGTTGACAATACAGTAAAATGTCAAAGGCGATATGATTTTACTGACTAAAATACGGGCTTTGGTCATGGGTCACGAATTAGTAAAAACTTCATTTTGAGTAGGTACAATTAAAAAGAAAGTTGATTGTGTTTATTCAGTAAATAGGCCGCACGGGCACTTTAACACGTCTGAAATAATTATCCCTTCCCGTGGCAAGAAAACTATAAAGTGAGTTTAAATTCAGTTAATGACTTTATGACATGACCTGAATTTAAACTCAATTAATAAAAAGAATTGACAGTACCCGCATTATATGGCTGCTTGCCACACGAAGGATTATATGAGTAGATACTAGCATATGTTTAAGAGAATACCACTGCTGTGAAGTGCCGCAAGAAATTGAGTGGTCAGTCCTTGCGGAACCTTTTTATACCTTCACTAGCTGCTGCCCGCGACTCTATCTACTTAAGGACTTGTTTACGGAGACGCGGAGCGTCGTGTGTGGCGTGCAGCTTGGCGTTGCGCGGCGCGTCGGGCGTTTTTTCCGTTTACAGAGACGCGGCGCGTGCAGCGGACCGCGTCATCACACGCGCAAACAAAAACATATGGCAATGTACGGTGTTGTTTATAAAGATGCGGGGCGTGATGCGGCGCGTGATGCGGGGCGTAGAGAGTAGCGGTGTCTGCCACATCCGCGGCGGACTCTCGAGCGTGTTGCGCGGGAACCGCCATTATTGACGCGTTCGACCCTGCGTGCAACGCGGAGATGCCATCCGCGGGCTCCGCCGCAAGTAACGCTGTATTTGAAGCAAACGCGCGTAAAACCGCTTCTCCGTAAACGCTTTTATACAACGCCATATGTTTGAATTTAGTGCAGACCGCTCCGCCCAACGCTATGCGCGGCGCCCCGCGTCTCCTTAAACAAGCCCTAAGAACTTCAAGCAGTTTGACATAATACAATAGTTAGCCGTGTTATACATTGACGTGACACGACTAATTACATGCGGAAAATGTATAACCCCGCAACTAAACATTGAATTTCCTCGATAGTACATGATTATATTGAGCTTCTTAAGTAGAAGTCAAAATTAGAACAAATGACTACCATTAGTACGGTCAAGGAAGTTAATTTGCTACCCATTTCGAAGAAAATCGGCTTGAAGATGTCATTGTCAATAGAGATGCCAAGTCATCTGTAATTGATAGGAAACTCAACCTTATTGCTGTAGAATGTCAGATTGACTTTGGACCTAAGGTGGGTCACAAATTAAATTCCTTGACTGTACCTACTACTTTTTTGTTCTTCATTGTAGCCGAAAGACGTCCAGTCTCGGGAATAGGCCTCCCCCAAGGTTTCCCTCAAGGACCGGTCCTGCGCCGCTGGCATCCATCGGTTTCCGTAACCTTAGCCAGGTCTTGATACAGGTCTACCCACGCTGCCTCTTCAGTACATGGACACCACTCGAGATGTCTTCAACCCTATTAGCCATCTGTTTTGTTTTTAGATTTATTTTTACTTAAATTATTTGGGCCACTCGAGACAGCTGTAAAACTACGTTGTAAAAGGATCTATGTAAGAGTAGTATTCTAAATCGTTTTCACGAATCATGTGCAGTCAAAAACACTAATATCCATAACACAGCCAAATATTCATATACATACAATCATACATACATACATGCCGTCACGCCTTCATCCCAGAGTGGGGTAGGCAGAGCTACAGAATTACCAGCAACTCTAACAACTTGTTGTTAATTCTGCAATCACATTTTGCACAAACAGGCTAATAATTCAAATATACATACATATGTCTAAATAAACCTTATTTTGGGCGGCATAGGGGCGTTAAGATATTTTAAATGTCCTCGGAATGTACCTATATTACTTATACATATAATTATATATTATTATATTTATGACTTAACTCTACCGCCAAATTTTGACATCAATCAAAAAATCTTGAATGGAGGATTCCCAAGATTTCAATAAACAAGCTACAACATTATTCACAAGTAAATATCAGTGTTAAAACACTTTATGACGTCGTAAACGACTTGTTCAGTACCAAAAAGTAGTACGTCCTGGAACAATAACAGTCAAAATTCAACTCAATGTTCCATATACAAAGCTCATTATAAAATAACAATCTACTGAAAGTTATTTCTTTTTAAATATGCAATTTGATGATAACACATTGTTAATAAAGGCTCTGGAAAGAATTTCATATTTCATTTTTATGGACTCCGTGAACGTTTTGTACAGAAATTGTTATTTGAAAGGAACATAAAAAAGTGAAATAATGTGTAATGTAAAGGTTTTGTGTACAGCGATTGGGATGCGGTAGCAAGTTATTGTAAGTTAACCAAACAACATCAGAGGGCTCAGACAAGATGCACTACGCTAACTAACGTTTCTATTCGATTCGTTTTTAAACCAATCGCGTCACTGGAAGATGAGGTGATACGAAAAGTCACGTGGTCTACCAGTGACGCGATTGGTTTAAAAACGAATCGAATAGAAACGTTAGTCAGCGTAGTGCATCTTGTCTGAGTCCTCTGGCTTGGGGTGTTAAAAGCGGCGCTCGGTCGGTCGAACGAGTGTACTCGTACGAGTGAACGCGCCACACCGGCGAGTTTAAGTAGTTCTGTCAGAGCGCATAAAGCACATTTTAGCGCGTGCATTCTCAATGACTAGATGAAATTTGATGAAGCTCTAATTTCAACATAAAATATTGTACACCGGAATCCGGTTGAATGAGAAGCGCTGCTCTTTCCTTATTTAATAACATCATATTAGGGGCCTGCACACGTAAAGTTCGGACCGCAGGAAACGCCACGCGCCATTCCAATCTTCGCGCCGAACCGTACGTGTAAATGCAACTGTAATAGTAAAATAGTAAAAAACCTACAGAGGGGCCTGCCAAGATGCACTAAGCTAACTAACGTTTCTATACGTTCCGTTTTTAACCAATTGCGTTACTGGTAGATCACGTGACTTTTCGTATCACGTCATCTACCAGTGACGCGATTGGTTTAAAAACGAATCGAATAGAAACGTTAGTTAGCGCAATGCATCTTGGCCGGGCCCTCAGTTCGGACTGGCGCGTGGCGTTTCCCGCGGTCCAAACTATGCCGTGCAAAGGCCGCTATTGTAATCAGTTCTGACAATAAAAAAATATATTAATATTTCATACACTCACGCCTTCATTCCCAGACAGAGGCAGAGCCATAGAATTACCAACAACTCTAAAAACTTGATGCTCATTCTGAAACCACATTTTGCACAATCAGGGTAACATATTTATCAGTTTATATTAGAGACAGGTTGCAAGCCCATCGCCTAACAATACCACAAGCCTTTATTCCCTTTATTTGTTTAATCATAAAATACAATTATACTTTAAAAAAATACAAGCTATAAGTGCTGATTAATTAATTTAGTTACAACTTTGTAAAAGTACCAAAACTTTTGAATTTCTTACTATTTAGTTTTATATCGTAAATCAAATACTTGATTCATTGACAATGGTTCTTATTTAATTACTTACTTAATAAATAAATATATTTTCAATTGGATTGTACTCTTCAAGAACTGATAAATCTATAAAATACCTAAAACATTTTTTTATTAACATCATAAGGAAGTCTCTGTTGTACGGAACAGGGATATGTTTTCAAAATGACGGGCGTTCTTCCGATCCTTGCTGAGGTTAAAGGAGGACGAGCAGAAATGTATGTATTAAAGTAATACTAAATTATAATCAGATGTTAAAAGTCCAAATACATTTAGAAGCGTTCACATCCTCGTTGCTACTTGCTTTTGATTTAGCACACCAACATCTCCCATCTGGTATACAGCATCTACGAACTGTGTCCTCAGGGCAGTGTATCAAGGAACCTCGTTCCACGATGCCAACGGGAGCCAGGTCATCATCACCGATCTTGGAGAGCACCGCGTTAAGGAAGAGCACCTGCAGGACACACAGCACCAGCGCTGTTCTGCAAACGACACAATTATGTCAGTTGATAGCTTTCACTTCAGGATATACATAAAACGTGTAAATGAAATAACGTTGTTGGATTTCATATTTATATCTTAATATAATAGATTAAATTTAGATTAATTGTAACCACTTATATCCCATCATCTCTCCCTTCCACCATGCGCGCTATAATATCGCGCTCTCGGTCGCACTACATCGCGACTTACACGCAACAGCCGCGCCATCTGACGCTCTTGCCCTACTTCCGTATCGATTCTTCGGTAAAAATGGCTGTGCGCGAGCAATCCTCAATAAAGCTTTATTAATCGCTATAATTTCCACTGATTTTGTGAAATATACGTATACAAACTATAAATTGTGCAATTTTGTGTTCGAAAACAAAGTGCTATTTAATATCTTAAACATTAAATAGCTCTAGGAGTGCCAACAGCCCTTGGAGGGACTGGAGGGCTGGCCTTTACAAGTAAGTGCGCCCGGTTCCATATTTCCTTCAAGGGAGATCTTCTGCTGTTCGTCGTCCTAATCCAGCTCCGAAAGCAGTTACAGCAATCGTATTAAACCAGGGTAAGTTTACTTTTTTTTGAACCAGATACAGTTCACAAAAGCACTACGCGACTGAAAAGCGCAAGTAAAGTGCACCGCAAATTAAATAAAAATATACCTGATCGTTCAACGTAAAACCTGAAATTAGTTTGTTCAGAATGTTTGACGACACGTTAACCAACTAGTGACTGCCTACAAAGTAGTTTGGGACTAGGTCAATTTGTGTGATATTGTCACGTGATATTTATTTAATGGACAATAGAATCGATTACACTAATTTTTAATGCACGTATCTTTAAAACCTCTGTTTATCATGCCCAGTTTAAAAGTTAAGAATGCAACGTTACCGTTTCGTAGATAGAGGTTGCGTATTACGACAGATGACGTCACAAACGAGTAGAAAGGCCAGGTAGGCGATGGAGAGTTACGAATTGAGTGAGTCAACTAAACATTCGAATACCTTCTACAATAATTAAACGGATAAAAAAAAACATCATTGAGATATCTGAGCTTTTGCATTATTTCATTTGAGCTCAAACTCAAATAACATTTATTTGACAAAAACACACTACAACAAACAGACATGGTACAAAACCGGATGAAACCAGATTAGAGGATAATACACACACACACACACACGTTGCGCTGGTTAATTTATACATTGTATACAGTCTCCAGAGATCTCCACAACGTCTGCATATTATAATTTAGTAGGGTCGATGTGTATGCAATTTTTTTACCAAATCAATTGCACTTAAAGTCCAGATTATCGTGGATGCTAAAAGAATTTCACTTAAATTATTCAATTTTAAACAAACATCTCCTAAAATTGAGCCGTAAAAGCCATCCACTAAGGCTGGGTTTTATAAAGATCCGTTAGATCAAATTTCGATCAGGAATGTCAAAACATGTATGAAGTTACTAAAATTTGATCTAACATATTTACTAACGGACCTTTATAAAACCGGCCCTAAGACCTCACACCTTAATTGTGCTACCCAACCCAAATCCTAACATTAGAGTAACCTTAGGCTAAAACTCAAACAGTTGATTAAACTAAAAACTAGAGTTGGGCCGACTACGGATTTTGCAGACTGGCCAGTCGGCCGACTAATCGGTTTTCAATTTGCCCGACTAGTCGGCAATGCCGATCATAGGATTTTGCTAAGTTTGGGGAACTCGGAACTACCTAGTGCTTTTTATAATTATGTCGAAAAGAAAATCGCATGTGTGGTAATTTTTTGACGATATTTGCTAATAGAGTGCCGAATATTCGGCATTTTTGCCGACTAGTCGCCGACTAACCACCGACTAGAAATGATGCCGAATAGTCGGCTTTCCCGACTAACCGTCGACTAGTCGGCCCATCTCTACTAAAATCGTTTTAGAACAAAATAAATAAATAGCAGGGGACAATCACACACAATTACCTATTCCCAAAATGAGTTGAAACAGTCTTAAAACTAATAGGTATGTACGGTCACGCCATTTCAAAAAAAATATGCTTGAAATCGTCAATGTCACTAGAGATGTCAAGTCATTTGTAACTTTTAGGAAACTCAACCTAATTGTTGTAGAATATCAGATTGACTTTGGACCTAAAGGTGCGTAACAAATTTAATTCCTTGACTGTACTTTAAATAAAACAGATTTAATTAAATAATTATTAAATCCAAATAAACTTCCTCACACGTAAAACCTAAAACGATTTACCTTTGTCAAAAAACAACGTGTAAAAAACAAAAATTACATTAAAACTACCACTTACTGATTCCGAGAGCGTCGCATCCTGTATCCAGTGGAATATTGACTTAAATCGAAAGAAATACTTATTTATACACTAAATAACAAAGTGTTGGCACAAAACAACATCAACTCGCCACAAAGCTGCACAAGTATGTAAATGAAATAAAATACCAACCGTATTTTTATCCTTAAGATTTTAAACAGAACAAGTTGCTGGCATTTCTAGTTGGACTGAGCTCCGTCTTTAATAATATTGATGAATCATGCAAATTCGGACTAGTGCGTGTCGAGCAGGAATTAAATTAGGGTTCCGTGTATCACTTTATTGCCAGCGTTTGTTTATCTAATAAAGCCAGACTACTGTGGTGCATTTAGGCACAGGACTAAAGTTGCATCCGAAAAAGGATAACGCAATTGAAGTGGGGCTGGGCGGGAGACGATGGTAGGTGGTCGAAGGCGGTTACAGAGTGGTGGTCGAGATTAAGTCACCGATCCGAAGGCAGATCATCAGCTCGTTGGTCTGATGACATTTGCCAGGCAGTTGTGAAAAGATGGATGACGTTTGCACGAGGCCGGGAAAAGTAGCGTGAAAATGAAGAAGCCTTTAGCCTGCAGTGGGTGGAAAAGGGTTGAAATAGTGGTGATGATGATGATGATGATGGTGGTGATGGTGATGATGATGGTGATGATGATGATGATGATGATTATGATGGTGATGATGATGACCACTGCGAGCCATGTTTGCGTACGTAAATAAAATATCAAATTCTTTATTACGAGAGATTTTAAAATTAGGCATGCAAAACATGAACACTTATTCCATTAAATTTAATCAAAATCATTCAAATCTATCCACATGTCACTTTTAGCCATTGAATATTCATCATCATTAGAAATTTAATTAATAGGTAGATAAGCTTAATTTAATTACAATTTAATACTTACATAAATCCACCAATTGTGTATTTTACCTAAAAAATAAGAAGTTCTTAGCGCTAAATATAGAACAAAATCCAATGTAGAAATAGTTTTGTTGATGATTGGGTTTAGTACCCTTTCGTAACCAAAATTTCGTAATCACCTTTAAATTTAATGTTACGAAATTTTGGTTACCAAACGGTACTAAACCGATGATTGTTGTTTACGGAGTTTATATAATAGTGTAAAAGTGGCTTAAGGAAAAAAAAATAACTCAGTAGGTGTAGAAATATATTTTTAGACACAATGAAATTGTATGGAACCCTAAAAATATGCTATCCACCGTGACATTGTTGGTCAAGGATTCGTGGAAATGTGAACTGGTTACGCTTAATCTAGAAGCCGCAAAATTAGAATACCGGAACAACAAAACTACCCTACTAACCATAATGGCGATATCTCAGACAAAACATCTGTAGGAATTGCAACCTAGTTACAAACATAAGAGAGTTGAATCTGCTTTGGCTATTTTATTTAGTTATTGCATTTTTGCTTAGGAGGGCAGAAAACTAACAATTAGATTCTGTCAAAAATTTAATTTTTTTGACATGCTCTTCCTGCCGGTTGCACTTTTTTTGGAACGTCATTATCTTAACTACACTTAACATAAACTTATTAACTAATGAGTCCCAACACGGTGGGTCTATGTTAAATGTCGGAGATCCTGTCGCCACTTTCTGACTCCATCATTAGATTCGTTCTTAGATAGGTACCATAATATTGCATTGTATGTATGTATGTATGTAAACACGTTATTGTACAAAAAACAGCAAATCAAATACTATATTTACAGAATTGGAATCTACAAAGGCGAACTTATCCCTTTAAGGGATCTCTTGCAGCTAACCTTTGAGTGATTGGAGAAAATAAGAAAAGTAGAATGTGGTAGACATTTAGTACAAAACAAAGTTTACAGAAACTGCGTGAACTAAAATTTAGATCTTATGAATAAATACTAACAGAGACATATACAGGTAAAAAAAAATATATCAAAATAATGAATAAAATGACAAGTTTATTTACATCCAACTAAGTACAGAATTCAACATTAATACAATTAAAAATTAAAACTAAAAGAGGGGGTGTTCTTTTTATAGTTGTGATTATTATTTATATCTTTAATATTTGAGTAGCTTAGTTTAATTTTAATTTAAATACGTTTAGTTTCAAAATAATTAAATTAAATTGAATTGTCATTAGGTGACTATATTATGTAGTTTCAAATTTCAACCCATTCCATTACCGGGAACTGTTTCAATATTGAATTGCAACTCTTGCAAGATTTTAACTAAAAATATTGCTTGTTGGCTTAAAAACAAACCAACATCTAAAGAGAAGTAAAAATTCAGTAATTTAAGTATTAGGGACTTGAGGATTGTGAAGCTAAAAATCTCCATACAAATTGCGAAAACGTTTCCCTCCCCTTAAACCTCGTCCGATTTTTACGATTTTTGAATATGTTGTAGATATCATGAAAAACTATGTCTGTACGTTTTCCTTTCCAAGAAAATATTTCTTAGGACGAAACAAATTTAAAAAACAAGAAACAGAAACGTACAGACCCAGGTCTTTATAATAACTACAACATATTCAAAAATCGTGAAAATCAGACTTGATTTAGGGGGTGAGAATCGTTTTCGCCCGGAGCTAGTTTTGTATGGATTTTTTTGACAGCTAAACGATTTTAACGGCGCTTCACAGTCCTCTTAATAACAGGACAATAAATAACATTTATAATCACACATAGCTGAAATAATTATGTAATGTTATTTCCGCCAAATAATATGCAAGAGTTAAAAGCTGATCCAATGATGGAGTTGGAAGATGACAGCAGTGACTTTGCTTAGCAAACACTTTTGAATTAATAATATTATCAGTATAGATTAGGATAGACTAGGGATTGTTCGGGACTTGGTCAATTTAAATTAGATTGTCTCCAGATATATTATATGAGGCCTCGTGTGGTTGCCGAGTTAGAATAGTGCCACTCCATGTCTTCCCGTGGATGTCGTAAGAGACGACTAAGGGAATAAAGGCTTGTAGTACTGTTAGGCGATGGGCTTGCAACCTGTCACTAATACGCTGGTAAACATCTTAGCCTAATTGTGCAAATTGTGGTTATAGAATTATCAACAAGTTTTTAGAGATGTTTGTAATTCTGTAGCTCTGCCTACCCCTCTGGGAACGAAGGCGTGAGATTATGTATGTATGTATATTATATGATATGATATGATAAGTTTATTGATAAAAAGCAATAATTTTGCAGAATTTAATTTTAAGTCACGTTTATACATTTAATGAAAATATTTTAATGTAACATTTCTTAAATTTAATATTGAAATAATTTTATATGATAGTTCTCTATCTCAAATTATAACAAAAAATTACACGTTGAGTTGTTCCAAACTAGAATTACAAAGCTAGTCTTTTAACACTGTCTGATTTGATTATTAATTCTTCTATTATGTAGTAAGCTAGATCTAGTAGCAGTGTGTTGGTATTTGTTATGTTTCGAAAAAATAATCCCACAAACCTGTTCATGACTTAAAATTCTCAAGAAAATAAATAAGGAAAAAAAAACAGCACGACAGTTCTTTTGATTACCATATTGCATTAATTCAGAAAATTGGTGATCTACATACACGGCAGTGTGTCCAGCCAAGTTCGAACAAAAAACCGATCGTCACTGCAGTTTATATAATTACTCGAACGGTATTTTTATTTTCAGTGCAGCTTGGGTTTTTTTACCGAATACCTTTGACTAAAACGAAATTTAACTATTATCGAATTAAAAGTTATTAATTTCCAACAACAGGTTGTTTTTGGTACTGGCTAGTAACCGACTTACTCGTTAAAGCCTTTAAGGTGTTCTCCGATGGCCTTGTAATTTTAGCATGGAGGCCGTACACAGCATAAAAAAACAACAAAGCGAAAAGTAAAAATTATTGTACCTATACCTATAATAAAGTTAGACCTTTTTAGTTTAATCTATTGGTACACTAGAGTTCCTAAATATGTATACACCTTGTTAATCGTTGTACAAATTCATATATGGCAGTTTAAACATGACGTTAAATAGGCAAGATCCTAAAGTGTATACAGATTTATGAACTCGACTGTACATTTAGTAGGTATCGCCTTTGTATCAAAAATTATGTGCTCCAAGTATTTTGAATACAGTTTTATTGGCATTTTTTTTGTAACCAACTGTTTACATTATATTGTTATATAGAAAACAACGTATTCGCCAAACGTTATCGTTTTCGGTACTGTATATGAATGACGTAGGCCGCTAGAGGTCGCGTCGAGCGCTTATATAAATTCCATAGATTTTAATGATTTTTCTAAAATCCATAACGTAAACGTTATGTATCTAGTCTAAGCCCCCTACTGTTAGAGTTAAAGATCAAGTTGCAATCATTGAACAATCTACGGCCTAGCTCTAGACGTCTTTTCAAAAACATCACTCTATCAAACTTGTACCAAACTTTTGGCACCTTTTAAAATACTACTCTTGGTGGCACTTTGGTACTTGGCCAATTTTTACACATTTTATTATATAGAATTTTGTAAACCTTGTTGGTAGGTATATAAATGTGATGTTTCTCAGAATTTGCATCACTATCTCACTGGCCACAGAATGCGACGCTCTCAAAATCAGTAAGTGTAGTTCTATTTAAATATTTAGATTTGGTTGTGATTTTTTTAAAGATAGAAATATAGCTTCATTAGTTCTTGACTCACCGACGCCTTAAATGTTTATACCGACTGAAAATCACTTAAGACAACGTTAAAAAAAATATGTGAATAAATATAGAGTTATAGTAACGGCGACGGATCCCTATTAATTAACATTCTCCAAAGCATTAAAAAAATAATATTTGCAGGATGGCGCTGGTGCTAAGTGTGCTGCTGCAGGCACTCTTCCACATTGCAGTGCTGGCCGATTTACAAGGCGTGGCCAAAGGTGACGTCATCAAGGGTGCCGCAGCTGCAGGTGCCGTAACTAAAGGTGCCGAGATCGCAGGTGCCGCGGTCGTAGGTGCCGGGGCCACAGTTATCCCGGCCACAGGAACCGTACCTATAGGTGCCACGGAAAAATGCCCTGAAGGTCTAACCCATAGATGTTTAGATGACGGATGTAATTGTGTGAGACCGTCGAGGCCAGTAATCAGGCCGAGACCAAGGCCAAGGCCAAGGCCAACTCCAATGCCAAGTTCATTAATGACCGAGGATGCCGCGGTTGTAGGTGCCGCAACTAATGGTACTGCAGCCAGACGTTCATTGACTAATGGTGCCGCGATTGCAGGTGCCGTGCCCACAGTAATTCCGGCCACAGGACCAGTACCCGTAGATGCTATGGAAAAATGCCCAGAAGGCCTAATACGTAAATGTTTCAGCGACGGATGTAATTGTGGGAAACCGCCAAGGCCAGTGACCAGGCCTAGGCCAAGGCCAAGCCTAAAACCAACCAGTACCATGGCTACAGGTACCTTGATCAATGGTGCCACGGCCAATGGTGCCACGGCAATAGGAGACGCGGCCACAGGTGCCGTGAGCAAGGGTGCTGCGGTCGCAGGTGCCGCGAACAATGGTGCCACTTCCGCGGGTGCCGTGGCTAATGATACCGCCGCGGTCGTAGATGCCGCGGCCACAAGACCCTACGGGGAGGATGTTTCGGGAAAATGCCTCAAAGGTTTTAGACGTAGATGTTTAGATGACGGATGTTCTTGTGTAAACTATCGAGATTACCGACCGAGGGGCGAACCAAGGAAAAACCAAAGCCAAGGCAATTAGTTTTTGAAATACAAGCTTAAAAGTGTCATCAAAAGCACAACTTAAGTGCAAAACTTATGGAGAGATAAAAAAATCCTTAGGTTATTTCAACTAAAAACGAGAATACAATTTTATTATGTTGACATTAAAGAGAGAAAATTACCTTCAAAGGACAAAACAAAAAACAATACATCTTCAAGTGGGAAATAAACAATAAAAACAAACGAATGAACTTAGAAACTTACTAAAAACTAAACTTATATAAACTAAATAAATTACATTATGTGTTTTATTTTTATGAGTGCTCATAAAATAATAAAAAATGTGAGTTTGCTTTTACCGTTTCAAGGCTTAGTTTGCTTTACCGTTACGAGTATTTTTGGCTTATAATAGTAGTTTATGCAACTGATACATAATGAGAGGCCTTAAAACACGAGTGTGGTTGTATGAAACGAGTGTCAGCGAGTTTCATAATAGGATCACACGAGTGTTTTAAAGCCTAATTATGTGCAGTTGCTTTATCTACACACATATCATAAGTGACAAAAATGGCGGCAAAACAAACTTGTGCAGCAAAAAATCATAGAAAAACGAATGAAGACCCTATTCTCATGTCACTCGAGATCAAAAGTCGTGCGGATTATATTAAAAAAACATACTGAATTGACGTTTCGTATCGATAACTGTTTTAATATCTATGAATACTAGAATAGAGACCCTCTTGAGTTTGACAGCTGTTCCAAATTTAAACTCATAACGTTACAAAAATTGATACTGTAAAAATAAATGATAAATAAATGGAACCTCGTTGGTGATATTTCCTTTTTGGGTTAACTTGTATCGTAATGGTAAAAAAAATACTTTGTAACATTATTTTGTTAGAGAAATAATATAAACTGTGCCAATATAATTTCGTTTTGAAGTTTATAATTCGAACTTTAACTTTATGAGAGTAGATAAAAACTTTTAGCTAATACTTACATGAAGCAACCATTCGTGTAATGTATGCAACTATTAGAAGCGTTTTTTATGACGAGCACCTGTGCAAGTGCAATCTGTAACCCATAGACATATGCATTCTCAGCACTACAATCTAAAGACAGCAATCCTAAGACCGCAAATGCATTGCCAATCCAGAATGATAAGATGCCTCTATGCTAGTAATTTCACCGGTTGTCTTATCCCCACGCCGGAACACAACAATGTGATTCTGCTTGGCGTTTAGGTTAAAGGATAATAATGTGGCATTATCTATGTAAAGGGACCTTATTGTCGATGGCGCTTACGCCGCACTGCGTCACGCGACGTTGTATTTATATCGGGGCATCTTTAATAATGGCGGAAGCACCAATAAAGTCACATAATGGTGGTAGCGATCCGGGCGGACCTTGCACCAGGTCCTACCACTACTAAATATTTATTTCTCAAAAATGATACGTAAAGTCGCCATTACATCATTAAAAAGTCACCAGAAAGTTAAGAATTACCAGGCAATAATCAAAAGTGTCCGGTAAGTAGAGAGGATTTGAATTCGGAATGAAAAAGTGTCCAGTAAGTAAGTATGAAATTCCATTACATATCATGTTAATTGAATTTGGAACTATCGGTACAGACCTGTGGACAGCCTTCAAAAAGACTTCAGAGGTAAGCAAGAAAAGGTCACATCACAAAAAAATATATGAAAGTGAAATAGTTATTTGTTATACAACCGGGGAAAGTTGTTTTTTACCTGCGAGTGTTCATTTGAAACAAGAGCTAGCGGAAGGATTCTATGATATAAATAGAAAAATAGAATCCTGAGCGTAGCGAGTGTTTCAACACACGAGACGTAAAATAACTTTTCACCCGTGTATAACACAAAACTTTTCACCTCACTACAGAGAGGAAAATAAGCTCAATTCCGCATTTAGCACGGTTTCCCGTAACAAGTGTTAATACGTCTTTCGTCACTCGAATCACTCATTTTTAATAACAAAACAAACTAGAAAAACATGCGAATATTTAACGTTGACGCAAAGATGAAGGAAAACTGCTTTACTACCTCTATGCGTTGACGGCTTAATTAAAAAGTTTTGACTTAAGTTTTTTTTTATTATTTCGGATGCGTTTTGTTCGCACATCGACTTACTTGGACTGTCAGAATATTTTGTCCGTTTTTACAACAAGAATGAAGGTTAATGTTGAATGCTGATATTTATGAATTAAAATAAAGTTGTAAGACTGTATTTAGTATTTTTTAGTGATGTTAAAAATTCAGCGGTTTTAACGTTTTACGTTTTGTTAGCTGACAAATATCACTAAAGCTGCCTTCAAATGTCAAAACTCTTTCTTCACACGTGGATAAAAAGCGATTTTCTCAATAGATATCAAACAAACAAAAAGGGCTTTTCGAGCACTAGCGATGAAAACTATTTTGACTCCATTGGGATTTCTGCAAAGAGATTTCTCCATTATAAAAAAAAAATGCTTTTTATTTATACATGAAAAGCTGAATAATTAGCTCTAGTTAGCCCCGGGTTCGATCAAAAATGGCTCATGTTTGTGTAGTGTATGCAGATTTTTTTATCAATATTTATAAGTAACTCGTTGGTACCCATAATTTGGAGGTTTGGTTTGTAATTTGACAGTTAACAGTGTAGTCAACTTTTGCCACTTTACTACAACAGTTTGATACTAGAAGATAAATAAGAATAAATAAAAAAGTGCGCGTAAAAAAATTTCCCCACAAAAGTACCAGGGCATCATAAACCCAAAGCAGTTCTCGTTCAGAGCAGACATCGCGCGATTTCTCTTTATTTACAAGAACGTCACACGCACGTTGTTTCCGAAGCGTATTTTGTATATTATTTGTCTCTATTTTTTTTATTTCCTCACAAATGTGATGAAAAACATTGTGTGTATCGCGGGCATTAAGGGGATTACAAACTCGAGTCATTAAAAGCCCTCCGCCTTCGGCGTCGGGCTTCTAAGTCTCTCGTTAGCAATCCCCTTCATACCGCCCTTGATGCACAATCTACTATTATCTCGGCCGCAATTACTGTCAAGTAAATAAGAGCTATCTAGGCCTTTACTCGTAGAGAGGTCCTCAATAAATTTAACTAAATATGATTGTATAGTTATGAATCATTTTAAAATAATGCGAAATAGTAATGCACGAAAAATGAAATTTAACCCAATAAAAAATAAATGAAATGATAAAATACGTAATCATGTACGAAAATGAAGTTTAATTTAATGATATTGTAAAATAATACTGTATTCATTTTTTTTAATGAGGAATAAAGAGGCTATATTATTATTATTAAATAAGAGCTATCAAAGCGATGTCAATGTGATATCAGGGTCAATGTGGTTTTTACCCTGGCCCTGTATTTGCTGTCCTTTTCGCATAGCCATGGATGTTGTTGTTGTTAAATGTTGATCCACCATAGAACCTTGGGTGTTATTCTCTTAAAATGCCGTTCGATCGGTCGAACGAGAGATCGACTGAACGCGGCGAACTGGGGTGTTATTCTCTCAAAAAACAGCGGTCGGGTGGACGAACGAGCGAATCGAAGCGGCGAGTTTAAGTAGTCCCGTCCGAGCGAACAAAACACATTTTAGCGCGTGCATTGTCAATTAGACAGCCTTATACGTTCGAGAAATCATGCTGCAAAATTGAATACACGCGCTAAACTGGATTTTGTTCACTCTGACGGGACTACTTAAACTCACCGCTTGGACAATCACTCGTTCGTCCATACGTCCGTCGTTGTTGAGAGAATCACACCCCTGGCTAGTTTAAGTTGTTGAAATATTAATACGGTTACAGAAAACAAAGCGAGTTAGCAAATGAAACGGTTGGGAAACGATACAATTTGGCAAACATTTCGCCTAAACAACGGTAACCCACTATTACCTACTGGTTGTGTGTGTTTGTGTCTGTGTATGGAAACGTAGCTCTGAAACAGGTGAACCGAGTAGCAGTAGTTCTTAGCTAAGTTTAATGAAAATTGGTTCAGCCTTTTAAGAGATATTAGCTATGAAAAAACGGCCAAGTGCGAGTCGGACTCGCCCATGAAGGGTTCCGTGAAAGGTAAATTTGCGGTTTACGATTTATGACCTATTAAAAAAAACTACTTACTAGATCTCGTTCAAACCAATTTTCGGTGGAAGTTTGCATGGTAATATACATCATATATATTTTTTAGTTTTATCATTCTCTTATTTAGAAGTTACGGGGGGGGGGACACATTTTACCACTTTGGAAGTGTCTCTCGCGCAATCTGTTCTGTTTAGAAAAAAAATATACTAGAAACCTCAATATCATTTTTGAAGACCTATCCATAGACACCCCACACGTATGGGTTTGATGAAAAATAATAATTGAGTTTCAGTTCTAAGTATGGGGAACCCCCAAAATTTATTGTTTTTTTTCTATTTTTGTGTGAAAATCTTAATGCGGTTCACATAATACATCTACTTACCAAGTTTCAATGGTTCTTATAATTTCGGAAAAAAACGTGGCAGTGACATACGGACGGACAGACGGACAGACAGACATGACGAATCCATAAGGGTTCCGTTTTTTGCCATTTGGCTACGGAACCCCAAAAAATAGGGGTCACCATTAAATTGGAGGTTTTTATCTATTTAATTATACTAATTACTTCGCCTCCGAATATTTTAAGTCAGACTAAAAGACAAGGTGAATCATAAAACCAGTAGAGAAGCCATTTAAAGCTTAAATGGCACTGGGCGGGCCACGTCGCAAGAATGCACGATGCAAAATGGGTGGAAAGGCTGACATTATGGAAAGGACCAAGCGGCAAACGTAGACCAGAGGGCTCAGACAAGATGCACTACGCTAACTAACGTTTCTATTCGATTCGTTTTTAAACCAATCGCGTCACTGGTAGACCACGTGACTTTACGTATCACGTCATCTTCCAGTGACGCGATTGGTTTAAAAACGAATCGAATAGAAACGTTAGTTAGCGTAGTGCATCTTGTCTGAGCCCTCAGGACGACCAAACGCCCGCTGGGCGGATGACATTGATAAAGTCACAAAGGACTGGCTATCAGAGGCACAGGACCGGGAACGTTGGAAGAGTTTGGAGGAGGCCTTTACCCGGAAGGGGTCCTAATCACAATAATTATTTCTTTTTTTAAGTTTTGTTTATTTACTTTATTAACTGTATCATTAGTAGTTATAGAATAAATGGGCTTTTTATTTTATTACTTCGCCACGCAATGTATCACAAATAGCTCAATTAACTTGCACCCTCGGGTTCAGGATAAATCGGTAAGACTCGTAGAGCGATAGAGAGAGAGTCACACCAGAGGGCGCTGCCAAGATGCATTGCGCTTACTAACGTTTCTATTCATTCCATTTTTAAACCAATCGCGTCACTCGTAGATCACGTGACTTTTCGTATCACGTCGTCTACCAGTGACGCGATTGGTTTAAAAACGAATCGAATAGAAACGTTAGTTAGCGCAATGGATCTTGGTAGGGCCCTCTGAGGCCGTGGCCATGATGCTAACACTACTATCGTTTTTCTTTTCTATCACTCAAATGTATGGGATGACATTCTCATGCGTAGCGTGTCATCCCATACATTTAAATAAATAAACATCAGGGGACAATGTCACACCAATTGACCTAGTCCCAAACTAAGCTCTAGGCTTGTACTATGGGTACTAGACAACGATTTAAATACTTATATAGAGAAATATATACTTAAATACAAAGAAAACATCCATGACTCAGGAACAAATATTCGCGCTAATCACACAAACAGGGTGGAAAGTTCGAATGCCACATGGAAGGCAACTACCTTAAATATTGGAAATAGCACGTTCTGTATAAAAGAGGTTTTGAGATGAATCTTAAAATACGGAATGTTATTTCTGTCATATTTGACCTGTTCGATTCCCGGTTAAGTCAGGCTATTTTTTCAAAAACTATAAATGCAGTATTTATTATTTTCTAAAATAAAAGTAAGTCTCCGTTGCGTAAAATTTGCTATTTCCAATATTTATGGTAGCTGCGGTACATTTCTCGTGACGGGTGAAAACAAAGTTAAATGGTAAATGCTAGTATTCATGGCCTTCCATTATTTTGATTGTGTTTGTTATTTAGAGGTAAATGAACCGTATCGGTAAACCTTCCGATCTGCACCATAAAATACGGCATGTTATTTTACCGCATTTGACCGACCGGTTCGAGTCCCGTTTGAGACAGACGATTTTTCAAAAATCCATAAATGCAGAGTTTATAGTTTTTTAAAATAAAGGAAAGTCTCCTTTACACAGAATGTGCTATTTCCAATATTTAAGGAAGTTGCCTTCCATGTGGCATTCGAACTTTCCACCCTGTATATCTGCCCTTGCCGGGATTTGAACCCAGGACCGCTAGCTTCGTAGGCAGGGTCACTACCAACTAGGCCAGCGCGTAGTCATTTTGATTTAGAAAAGAAGAGAAGGTTAGTAGCTTTTAGGCCGGGATTACACCTGTAAGTTATTACGTAAGTTTTGAGATGCATCTATGGGTAAGAGTGAGTGGCAAATATCTGCATCTCTCTGTTGCATATAGCTTTGTTTCAAAACTTACGTAATAACTTACAGGTGTAATCCCGGCCTTACATCTTAGAAGTCGTTTACTTTCTACCTTTGTTTTCGATTTACGAAGTGTCGTATGTTTCGAATTTTGAAAACATTAGCAAAAAGCTTTAAAAATCTGTACTACAATTTAGTTGCATAGAAAAATAAAGTTTATAACAAAATTGTGTAGGTATTTTCTTTTGCGTTTTCCAACCATATTCAATACAGAACCCTCGGTGCGCGAGTCCACCACGCACTTGACCGATTGTTTACGTGGCAGATTATTAAGTCTAAGAGAAGCTTGGTAAACAAAGACCAAGTTTCTTTAACGCATTTACTGCCAGTACTTTTTTTCGAACGCTAGGTGCCACATCTTTTGTTTTATACGAAGCTTGCCTAGTAAATATGAGATGAACGCACATATGCGTTGAAGGCACTGGGTGGAAGTCAGGAGAACGCTTGTATGCGTTGCCGGCAGTGAATGCGTTAAGACAGCATTTTAATAAAGTTAATAATTTATTGCCAAAATATATCAGTGTAAATTCAAACTTCGCATATTTATTCCGTATTACTAAAGTTCTAGGTTAGCTTAGAATTTTGACCACAACAGAAACGGTGCTAAGGTTAGGTAAGAGTTGTGTCAAGGCACCAAAGAAGGCAGATAACTACATAACTACATAATAATAGTATGAGCATTTTAAATTTTATTTATTTATCAATAGAGTATAAAATGCTTCGAGTAATACGTCATGTAGTATGTAGTTAGCCTCCTTGGTTAGAGGTACGGCAGCGTAGCTCCTTAACTACACATAATTCCGAAGCTTCATCGACTATAATTTAAATTAAATGTTTTGTGCCTTTTTTATACACAATTAGGATAGAATTACAATCCTATAGTTGGACAAAGTTATGTATGCTTATCGGTACTTTCAACCAAAAAAATAGTACTGTACTATTTTTTTAGTATCTAAGATACATCGAGGGGATAAAGCACTGTTTTATGTTACGGGCGCGATATTAAATCCTGAGCAAATGAAGGACTCCAGGTTTAACTCCCGAGCGCAGCGAGGGTGTTACGAGTTCTATAAAACGGGGTCCTGAGTGTAGCTAGGGATTCAAGCTCGCCCAAGACGAAAACAGCTTTATCCCAAAGGAGAATACTCTACTTTTCTCACCTTTTGTTTTATTTTCTTTGTTTTGCGTATATGGCTTGTAGTGGTTAGGTCGATTTTCAAATAAGTTCTGTTTGCTGTAGGTTTCAAAATTCAAATCTCATTATTAACCAGCGGGTTATAATCACTTACTTTAAGTGATGTTGCATGATATATAATTGGGCAAATTCGAGCATGCTGTGTGAAAAGGTAATTATTACAATTTTATTACACAAATATTAAAATTACAGTAATAAAGTAGTACAAAGGCGAACTTATCCCTTTAAGGGATCTCTTAATTATTTGTTAAATAACTGTTTACCAAAACATGCAGTTGCAAAAACTTAAATTGCAATAAGTGGTTTTGCCAAACGATCATTAAATGTATCCTAAATGGAAATAATAATGCTATTAATTGGAAAGTGATCATTTCAGATACGATGCTAGTAAACCGATATCAAGGATAAGACTGACTCGTATTGGGGATAACCTCGTAAGGCCCACCATACTACAAACAGGAAGTTTTTTGTGAGTGGGACTTTGAATCTACCGTCAACGCAATAAAGTTCAATTACGTTTGTTCGATAATGCCATTTTCAGTTTATGAACATAGGAAAATAAACCTTATTCTTATTAAAACACAGTTTAAATTAAATTGCCTTGATTATGTACATCCTATTACACTCTGGGTCTTACAAGGATAACGTCAATTTGTGTGAAATTGTTTCCTAGAATTTAATTTGTTATTCGATACGTCCCAAAAATCCCATGAACCTGATTCTAAATTCTCAAGTAAACATGAAAAAAAACCGGGCAAGAGCATGTCGCACCATTCTAAGTGTAGGGTTCCGCCGACGTTACTATAAACACAAACTACTACCTATGTCTAAAAACATTAGTGATGAGCTAATTCTCTATTCAAAGGTATTTAGTGATTATCTCATTTTTAAACCTATACGAGTATAATTATGTGTTTTCATTTAATATATTTTGTAATTTTTTAACATCTGTGGTTTGGTTGTATTGGGTGGAGACACGTTACTCTAGCGGATACGACACTTTTACAGTAAAATATTACACGGTCCTCGAAATCTAAGAAATGTTTTTGACAACCTCCTTTATTTTTTAAAAAGCTATACCGCGACACCACCACACAATCATATCATCGAGTAAAAACCGGTCAAGTGCGAGTCGAACTCGCGCACCGAGGGTTTCGCAGTAGATACCTACCTTTAAATATATTCCGATTTAAATTCGATTAAGAATCGAATCAGCGCAAGCACAAGTCCCACTTGTCATTTATTTAGTATTTGTTGTTATTTTTTCAGGGTTAGTACCATAATGTCCATAATCGACCGATCCTTGCGTAATTTACTATTTCTAAGATACAAAAAAAAAACAGAAAAAAATAACAATTTATTATCGCTATCTATTACGGTTCAAAAGACACAGCTCTTTAAAATTAGAACGCACGGATGGACAGCATAGGCAAATAAATAGGGTCCTGTTGGGATCCCATCGGGTACGGAATCCTAAAGATCATCCCCGTTTACCGCACAATTTTTACAATTTTATTTTAATAACTTTATCGGCGTGATATAAGTATCACCATGCCAAATACCAGCTTTTAAAAAAAAGTCTCCGAATTAAACCGTAGATGGGACGGTAAGTAAGTAAATAATATTTATTCATTGTAAATTGTGTACAAAGATGGAAAATGACATGGCAAAACTACAAGAGTTCCTTGTTGAATACGGAACCCTAAAAACGAGCGCGACAGTTCGGTCGATTAACATTATTGAAATTTTGTGATTTCTAGATTTCTATATACGAGGGAGAGTGCTCGGCCAAGTTCTAAAAAAAAACGAACAACGTTATATTGTATTGTTAGCGGTAACCTATCGCAACCTCGATTTTTTTTTGACCGAATTTAATTTGACCGAAAACGTTTTTTAACGTTTCTCCGATGGCACGATTCGTATTTTTTTTATTTCACCACTTGACATTAAGTAAAGATATCTTTAGTCCGAGCAACTTTTCTCCTTGCAGTCACTTGCCTTATGTATTGTTACGTATTTTATTTCAAAGCCTATTTTTCATTACACCAGTGCTACAACTAGCCTAGGGATCGTTTCGTATTTTGTTTCTTACCCCATTTTTCACTTCATCAATGCTACACGTCAAATATTCATTTCAGGTAAGAAAATCTTGCTTGTAATTTGTTAGTATCCAGAAAATGCACCAAGCAAGACGAATTAGGGTAGAACCGATACGGATAGGTTAGGTTAGAAGGCCAAGGCGGGAGCTTTGCTCCCGCCTTGGTCTTCGAGGTTATTTTTTTTTTCTGCCCAAAAAATCTTGCTTGTTATTTATCCAGAAAATGCGACGATCAAGACGAACCAGGGAAGAACCGACTCGGATAGGTTAGCATAGTCGATTTAAAAATGGGTAAACTATTAATAAACCGAGCCGATACATTGGGCAAATGATACTAAGGTAAAATCAGAAATGGGAAATAGATAAATTGACAAACCATTACATTGGACAACTGTTTGTACCAGTATTACGTACCTGTTTAAACCAGTATTACGGAATAGATAATATGTCAAATCGGTAAAAAACCTAAACAAATAATGACTAAATTAAAATATTCGAAGTGATCTTTCGGGCAAACGTAAAAAAACCCAAACCATAGTTGTCGAATAATATTTATCGAACCAAAATTCGGCCAAACATTTTTCGGAGTTCAGGTAGGTAACCGTTGTTAGTTTTCTTTAATACCTAAGAGATGATAAATGGGTAGTTCTACTAGCGTTTCAACTGCTATCACTTTCCTGGTCGCATTATTCACCATTTCCCTGTACGATCGGATTACCATTTTGAGTTGTTTTGAAGAATGCCTGGACTCCTAGAAAATAACCGAAAATGGTAATTTGAACCTACAGGGAAATGGTTAATTATGCGTCCAGGAAAGCAGTTGAAACAGTAGTAGAACTACGTAAATAATGAAGAGCTTAGCCTGCCACAACACAGGGAATCCTAGCGTGGCGACTAAAGCACTGCTTTTGTTTGTAAACTGCTTTTTATTACCAAATAAATAAATATATTATTAATTTATTATTATTATTACCTAAGACCCTAAAAAAATGCTAAGTAATTCAAAATTTTCACTTTCACATGCAATAAATTAACAGTCCAGTGGTTAACTAGACACCTTTTCAAACACGAATTCTTACAAATGCATCCATCGATGAACGCTCCCTGCTGGACATATACCTTTGGCGTTTTATCATTTTGATTCTTACTTGGCCGCCATTACTGTCAAGTAAATTAGAGCTATTTGACAATACCATAAAAATTTCAAAGGCAATATACACTTTTACCGAGTTCAATTGAGTTTCAGTTACCTACACTACTTTTTGTGGAACATTGGAACTTGGCTTATTTTTAACTTTAATGTTATTGGTTTGTTTTTTTTTTAACCTTGTTAGTAGATATTTAAATGTGATGTTTCTTTGCATTTGCATCACTATCTCACTGGCCACAGGATGGGACGCTCTCAAGATCAGTAAGTTATAGGTTAATTATTTATTTTTCACTTTTCATGCTCTTAAAAGGTCACTTTAGTCTCTGCACATCGGGACTAAAGCTCATTAATCTTTAGAGATGAAAGTATTTTTATTTACTTTGGAACACTAAACAAGCAATCACGGTGTTTGTGAATGGAGGATTATCGCCCTTTTCAGTGATTGTGTATAGACAGTTTTTAGTGCGTGGAAATAAATTGATAACAGTGCAAAAATATATTTAAAAAAAAAACAATTAAATTTCGTGAAGCACGATTAATGATATGAATCTATTAAATTATATTAAGGATGAATTTAATTTATTATGCATGGTCCAATTAGTTTTCAAGTTTGAATCTGTTGGCTAAATATGCAAGCATTTAACGCTTCAAAACACACACTCCAGATTACAAAAAAAATAACCGCGGAACTAATTTGCAAGAAACTTTGTTATATTGTAATTTTGTATAGAAGGTTTTTTTTCCTCGCATCCAAAGTGAAAAGTAGTGTTTAACGCGAGACTAAACAACCATAATAATACTCGAACTATAGCCACCCTCGCTCAGCTCGTGTGATTAAACACATCTTGTCATAATGGCATGTTTTAGTCCCTTGTTGAACAATCTACTATTATATTTTAGGAGCATTTAAGGTTCAAGATCGGTAAAAATATTAATTTAATTTAATAAACGAGCTATATTTTTATCAAATTATATTGTGTTTGCGGTTTCGGAATTAGACTTGTGATTGCAAAATGATACACATTGGCCTCCGAGTTTATCGAAGAGGGCAAAAGCATGTCGAACCATGCTCAGTTTATCTAGGGTTCCGAACAATTTACACAACAAGACAACAACAACAACAAGGTACAAACAATTTTTTTTTGACGACGTGCTGGGTGGTGATTCTCTCAACATGCAAAGGTGATCGTTCGCTCGAGTGAAGGTCCAAGCGGCGAGTTTAAGTAGTCCCGACAGAGCGAACAAAACACATTTTAGCGCGTGTATTCAATTTGGCGCATGACTTCACCAAAGTATAAGGCTCCCTAATTGACAATGCACGCGCTAAAATGTGTTTTGTTCGGTCTGACGGGACTACTTAAACTCGCCGCTTTTATTCGCTCGTCCGTTCGACCGTCCGCCGTTTTTTGAGAAAATAACACACCTGGGCTAGGTGGTAGTGACCCTGCCTACGAAGCTAGCGGTCCTGGGTTCAAATCCCGGTAAGGGCAGATTTTTGTGTGATGAGCGCGAATATTTGTTACTGAGTTATGGTTGTTTTTTTATGTATTTAAGGATATATTTCTCTATATAAGTATTTATTTCGTTGTCTAGTATCCATAGTACAAGCCTAGAGCTTAGTTTGGGACTAGGTCAATTGGTGTGACATTGTCACCTGATATTTATTTTAGTCGCCTGTATTTCAGGAACCAAGCAAATCTACTTAGTCGTGATAGGTTTCCCTTTAAGTCCAGCGTGCTTTTTAACCGACTTCAAAAAAGGAGGAGGTTCTCAATTCGTCGGGTTTTTTTTAAAATGTATTTTCCCCGATTACTCGAAGACCACAGGACCGATTTGAAAAATGTTTTCTTTGTTCGAATGGGTATACTTTCTAGTTGGTCCCATTGTCACCACGTCAGGATCTGATGATGGGATCATGGAGAAATCAAGAGAACTCCTCAAATATTATTGGCACACCTATAGCGATTTTGGTATTTTTCACTGTAACTCATGCATTTGCTTTTGAAAAGTACTATATGGTGAAGTGGAACTGATGATGAAGACCACAGATGGCCACCGGAACTCCTTAACGGTACCTATTTCAAGGGTGGCGATAAGATATTTCGATAAAGGTAGTTGAGCGACTATGACGAAGCACATTTAGGTTTAAATATGACTATGACATTCCCGCGGCGTTGTCTGCGGCGAGCTTGAAATGTTCTATAGTTTCTCATTAATATTTAGAAGTGGAGCTACGTAACAGCATAAATAGGATCACTAAAAAGTATAAAATAAAATAAATGTTTAAAAAACAATAATCCGCCTTCAAAAAGCATAAAATAACTTCTTCAAAATGGTAGGTAAATAGGTCAGTCCAACTGAAGTCGGCGTCCAACAATATTTTAACCAAAAGCAGACTTCAGTTGGACTGACCTATTTACCTACCATTTTGAAGAAGTTATTTTATGCTTTTTGAAGGCGGGTTTTTGTTTTTTATGTTTAAACTATTTTTCAGATTTTTAACTTGTACTTGGCTTTGGGTACGCAAGTCTAAAGAAAATTAAACTTTTCAAACTCAATATTTCCTGAACGGTTCCCCTAATTTGAAAAATTATAACAACATAATTACATGATTATTTTTAAAAGCTCTGTTATACAGTAAGTACCTTACTCGATGTTTTAATAAAAAAATAACTTCCCTATTTTTACAATGACAAATGTAAACAAAAACAAAAGAGATAACAATCATAAAATAGATACATAAAAATAAAAGATCTAAACTGAGACCTTTTTGATTATTTCGAATGCCTCCATTTTGATTATCAAATTACAACTAAGACGCTTAAAAATTATTTAATTTGGTCCAATAGACATTAAACTAATCCAAAATAAATGATTTTGTTTACAAGGTAACGCTTATCGGGGCATTATTAACACGTAACTATCAAATTCTGGGTTTTTTCTGTAAAATTCTTATTTTTCAATAAAAAAAACTACCAAATTTCATCTAAGACATACAGCTAAAATATCTCGTCTATCACCCTCTTTAAGCTTTGCAACTAGCGACCTAACACCCTGTATAACTATGTTAAATTACAGCTTTGTAGTACCAAGATTCTCTGATATAAACCGCGGACAGGCGGACAGACAGACGGACATGGTTAAACTGTAAGGATTCCTTGTTGACTACGGAACCCTAATAATCCGAAAACTACAAATATTTCTACCCTTGATCGAAAATCTCTGTTTC
The DNA here is from genome assembly GCA_946894065.1 of Acleris literana. Lineage (NCBI taxonomy): Eukaryota > Metazoa > Arthropoda > Insecta > Lepidoptera > Tortricidae > Acleris > Acleris literana. The sequence goes on from OX335687.1 coordinate 920,482, forward strand.
TTTTTGTACAATACAGAAATATACAAAGAAACATACATAAGCATAAAATATTTAAAATACGTAACACCTACTCAGTAGTTTAAACTGTTTTATTTAACAGAAATATATTTTGTTAGTTTATATCGACTACCCACCTTCTTCTTCTTCTTTCGTGTCGGCAAGAACTCGGGCTAAATCTTACTTGCCCAGAAAGCGGCTACCGTGGTAGCCCTCTGGTTATTGACAAGTAAGTCCTCACGCGAGCAGGTGTCGGGCACGCGGGACAGTTAGTGAGGTGTAACATGGTTTGCAAGGGTTCTCCAGTGGCGGATCCACGGGGGTGGTCAAATACGTCATGACCACCCCGTTCGGCACTCGTAGATAAGGGTCAGAAAGTAAATAGTCTCGTGGCATTACCTCGCACTTGACCGAACCTCTGCGTTCAGCAGTTAATGACCATTGACCACCCCCTAATCTGAAAGCTGGATCCGCGCCTGGGGTTCTGCACATTCACAGCTTGCATCTGCGCTACTTGAGTACCCCCACCGACACAGGGGTTTACCCACCAAAAAATACCTATATACCTACCAAAAACATAAATGTAAAAATAGGCCAAGTTCTCATGTTCCGCCCAAAGTAGTGAAATCTTAAAAATATCGATTCAAAAGCAGTGTCACTAACAACTAGCTTACCTACCTACGTGTCGTCGTGAAATCGTATCAAATTAAAATGAAAACCGCTCAGTACCTTTACTAGTTATGAGCAGAGGTCGGAATAGGTAGTGCTTATTAACCTAAACTTGATGCATCTTCATTCAATAACGTATTTCCATCTCACTCACGCATGAATGAACATGAGTCAAGTTTAGGTTAATAAGCACTACCTATTCCGACCTCTGGTTATGATTTACTATTACCGTACTCGCTAGCGAGTCGATTGCTCTGTTCCTCGCATTCAATAAGAATACTGCGAGGTCTGCGAGGGACAAACTATTCCGTAAAGTTTCTGCTCTTAGTTCATTTAGTACACGCGGAGCAAGAACCGAACAGAGCAGTGAGTGACACTGACGGCAAAGCCGGCCATTCATTCGGTCAAAGGAACATGAACAGACCAGTTTCTTTCAGTGTACTAGTGTACTAAAAGAACTAAAAGACCGAATTAGTACATTAGAGCGATTGTACTAGTTCGTAGCGATCCGCTCAGTGAACGAGCACGCACAACCCTAGTTACTTGTCACTTATGGTAAGAGTACAGGTTTTCACTAACGAGCCTGTGTGTGCAGGATGCGGCTGCTGCTGGTGCTGTGCGTGCTGCTGCTGGCGACTCAACTCGGCTCAGGCGCCACGGCTCATGGAGAAGTCAAATGCCCTTCAGGTTTTGGTCCTATTAAAGTAGGTGGCGTGACCAAGTGCGTGCCAATGCCATTACATAGAGAACATAGACCACGGTTGCCTAATAGCAAACCTTTGCCGTAAAAGGCACCGGTATATAAGTTCATCGGAGACCTGTTAAAGTTAAAGTTGTATAATGATACTGAATAAATTTATTTTCATATTTTTTTTGTTTTGTTTCATGATCTGCTTTAATTTAGATTAAGGTAACAGAAGCTCGCTCAAAGCGTGCAATAAAAAGGAGTACAAAAACGGCGCTCGGTCGGTCGAGTGAGTGAATGAGTGAACGCGCCACACCGGCGAGTTTAAGTAGCCTACGTTCGATATTATCGACAGAAGCCCTGCTGCCTAATTGAGAATGCATGCGCTAAAATGTGTTTTGTGCGCTCTGACGGGACTACTTAAATTAAAGTGTGGCGCGTTCACTCGTACGACCGACCGAGTGCCGTTTTCAAGAGACACGCCTAAATAATAAAACAGCTCAAGCCGTACTGAAGTATATCATCGATGGTGAGATAGATTTGGTGCGGCTTTGCGTTATGAGTAAAACCTAACCTAACCTAACCTAACCTAACCTAACCTAACCTAACCTAACCTAACCTAACCTAACCTAACCTAACCTAACCTAACCTAACCTAACCTAATCATTATCACTCAGCCTCAGGACAAAACGCACCTGAACTAAGAAAGTACCTACTAAAACATTGTGTATCTACATCCATATCATAACTTCCCTACAATATGTTCAGAAGTGATAAGCAAATCGCCTATATTAAGAAACCTGTATCTGTGGTTGCATCTTAATGTTTACATTAAAGTGTAGTGCATCGTAATATTAACATTAAAGTGTCGGTACCTAAACATTAAAGTGTCGGTAATACTGTACCACTAACTTGAAAATGCAAGCTATATACCTACATTATAAATAAAGTTTGTTTTTTATTTTATTTTTTATTATTTTTTAAGCTTTTGTACTACAAACAAGTTAACAGTAACAGTAACACTAACTTAATAAAAATACAGGCCATATCTGAACATATTATAGAAAACTTATGATATGTATGTAGATAAAGTTATGTATGCGGCTATACATAATTAGGCATTAAAACACTCGTGTGATCTTATTATGCACCAGCCACATAAACTACTATTTCAGGGTTCCTCTTAATATGCCTCCGCTGTCCATCCGTTCGTCCGTCCTGGCGTCCGTCCTATTTTTAAACAGCTGTATCTTTTAAACCGTAATAGATAGCTGGTTGATTTTTTTTCAGAGTATGTTGTTACGGCGGATTTACAACAAAAAAAAAACTTAAAGTGCATAAGTTCATGAGTTATTATCACGTAGCTATGCAATTCAGTTTACGCTGAAAGAAAAGGACAGAGCTATACAACTGCTATAACGCTGTCCTTTACGCTCGCCATATCATAATAACACTCCTGGTTTATTTAAAGCTTGCTTTCCATTCGTTATTACAGTATCAGTATCACTACGGTAAACATATACCCTCTTACTAATAAACGTTGAATAGCGGTGGTATAGCTATACAGTGTTTTGTCCTTATCTGTCAAATTCAAATGTCACAATGACAGATAAGGACAAAACATTGTACGGACTTGACAGAAGCGCGTGGAGCTAACCCCATGTGACTTGACAGAAGCGCGTGGGTGGAGCTAACCCCATGTGCTTCTGTTTAGTCCACCAGAGTAAATCTCTTTAACCGAACAATTGTCCTCGCGTGTGATATCCATGGACTTGTTTCTCTAATAAGTCCATGGCGATTGTCTAAAACTCGATACTGGCGAAATACTCCTTGTTAAACACAAGGAGTGAAAGCCATTAATTAAGAAAAAAAAAAACCCCATGTGCTTCTGTTAAGTCCATTAGAGAAAATTCTCTCCGAACAATTGTCCTCGCGTGTGATATCCATGGACTTGTTTCTCTAATAAGTCCATGGGAGTGTCTATAAACTCGACATTGGCGAAATACACCTTAACAGGAGTGAAAGCCATTAATTAAGTAAAAAGAAACATTGTACAGCTATACCACCGTTACTCAATGTTCATTAGTAAGGGGGTTAATATATAGCTCAGTAATACATGAACAATTATTTTGAATTCCTTTACTATTCTATAATATGCCTGCGTTTATCGCGTGATAAAATGTGGATAAAACATCCGTCACTTTTTAACACGTATGTACGAGAGTGACGGATGCCTTATCCACATTTTTTCACGGGATAAACCGTACTAGGCCCGTAGAATGGGTAAATTTTACGTAGGCACGAACCCCTCAAACAGCCCCGTGTCTACACAAAATGACAACTTCAAGGTTCGTGCCACTCCAACACGTGTTGAACCGTATTATTATTATTTTAATAGTATATTAGAATAATAATATGGTTCAAGCTTAGGGATCACTTGTGACTACTGGTTAATACTTTCAACAACCGAGTTATTATTAGATTAAATACCCAATATAGTATTGGAATAGATAAATAAATAAAAAGTTTATTTGTCTAAAGAAAATTACAACTTCTGAGTTACCGGTGGGACCCAAACTAGGCGGATCCTGTATCTTGGGACCCGGTGAGACGGTTCACAGTATCATTAGACATAAGCAGTTAAGACTGTTTTAGGTAAAATAAACATAGCAAAGCAAGCAAAACAAAGCAAAGTTCTTAGTATCTAGTATTACATTTGTATGTGTTATTTGTTGGTAGGTGCATGTGCGTGTCTGTGTCAATGTGAGTGTGAGTGAGTGCGCGTAAGTGTATGTGTTATGTCAGCAGGTCTTTCGTGTCAGAATAAGACAGCGTTAATAGCCACTCTTTTAGGATAAGTTTGGCTTTACGAGTCCTTGAATTCTTTAGGTCCATCTTACCGCAGACCGCATTATATACGTGGGTGTGCATATATAATGGTGAGCGTAAATAAGATGATCTATCTATATGTATCTATCTACTCTACATATGTGTAAAAATGAGTACCTGTTTCCCATTGGTCAAGCTTAATTCGTCAATGGCTCGAACGATTCGTTTTCTCTTTTGATGTGCTCGTTAGTATCAGGACAAGGTTTGTATTAAAAAAATAACTTTTTCTCCGGAATTAAAAGTACCCTGTATCCGTCTCAAAGTTACGAACTATCTCTGTACTAAAATTTCCATTTCAACGCGTGAAGACAAATAAAACAAACAAACACAAACACACTCGCATCTTTAATATTAGTATACATAAGGGTGAAAATGGTCTGGACATCGGTCAGTTAACGTGGGGTTATCCTTATTGTGATAACAAATGCTACTAAGTTATTGTGAGACAAAGAATCCACAATTCTGATAAAGATTTAAAATTCTCAAGAAATCAAACGCAGGGGAAAGGTCACATCAACTAAATTATGATAATCTAGCCACACGGTAGCGCGGCTGGCCAAGTTCGAATTAAAACTGACTTACTCTTCACTGTTGGTATTTTTTACTTCGTTAGTGGTTATATCTAGAAACTGATTATTCAACATCGTTAATCATAGGCCGGGATTACACCTGTAAGTTATTACGTAAGTTTTGAAACAAAGCTATAAGAAAGAGAGAGATGCAGATATTTGCCACTCACTCTTACCCATAGTTGCGTCTCAAAACTTACGTAATAACTAACAGGTGTAATCCCGGTCACACGCCAATATTTTAATAATTATTTTTTGTATAAAAGTTATTAATTTCCAAAAACAGCTTTTTTATTAACCAACTGACGCACTCATCAAAATCTATGGGGTATTTATCGATGACCTCGACCTTAAAAATTTAGCTTAAGCGTAAATAAATGAAAAAACCGGCCAAGTGCGAGTTGAACTCGTGTGGAGAGGGTTCCGTACATAGGTACCTACGTCATTTATTGTTATTTTTTTGGTGTTGGTCAATTTTCGTCTTCTTTCATGAATAAAATCAAAACTATTTATTTTACAATAATAACAAAAATATATTTGACATCCTTATAATGAGACCTTTCATTTGGTATATAACACAGTAAGGTTTGCAAAACTTCTTTTTAAATTTACTAATTTGTCCCCCAGAAATGACCCTTATTTAGAAAATATATTTATTTACATTGCACATCTGTGAATGGATCATCAATTTACATGTGTCTACCAAATTTCAACTCAATCGGCCCAGTAGTTTCGGAGCAAATTGGCTGTGACAGACGGACAGACAGACGCACGAGGATCCTATAAGGGTTCCGTTTTTTAATTTTTTGTACGGAACCCTAAAAATCGTTATGTACAAATACTCATACATAACCTTTGATCTGAAGGTAGTAATGTCATAATTACATACCTAGTACATAATTAATTACTTTGTATAAACAAGAGGACATCCGCGAATTGGTCCCGTAGAACTAGCTTTCTGCAAATCACCCTACCTACTCAGTACTCGTATTTCTAACTTGGGAGGGGTTGAAGCTAAAGAAATCCTTTCTTAGTGTAGGTACCCCTAGGGTACCAAAAGAATAATCTCTCCATATTTTAAGTCAATATAGTCCAGCGGTTTAGGCTAGGCGTTATCCGTCAGTCAGTCACGTCCACGTTTTTTTATATGTACAGAATTTTATAGGATGGTAAAGACATCATACTTTCCTACCAAAAATTACTGATATTAAACTAAAAACAATAATATTTAATATTTAAATTCTCTTAATTTTTTGGTCAGTCGTCTAAAAATAGCTCAAGTTCCTATTGTGCTTCGAAAAGTAGTGTAATCTGAGGGCTCTGCCAAGATGCATTGCGCTAACTAGCGTTTCTATTCGTTTAGCTTTTAAACCAATCGCGTCACTGGTAGATCATGTGACTTTTCGTATCACGTCATCTACCAGTGACGCGATTGGTTTAAAAACGAATCGAATAGAAACGCTAGTCAGCGTAATGCATCTTGGCAGGGCTCTCCGAAAAGGTGCAAGTTTGTCACTGGATGTTTTAAAGTCAACCATATAACTACAATTGACAACAATTCATATGTGCTAAGGTAGTAAAATAAAAATACCGTTTGTAGATTTTACACTGCTATATTATATTTTTGGATTATTTTATGCAGTAGTTTTTTTTATATTTAGGAAAAACAGTAAAAAAAGTTGGATTGTGAATGTTAGGTATACACTTATAGCGCCCTTAGTCCATTTATTACCATAGGAATTGAAAAAAATATACAACTGTCATGTCAATTTTTCATCTGTCTGACGGATTACTTGATTCTAACGACACGCTTTCAATTCTCGTAATACTATTGTTTTGATATACGCTATTTAAAATGAAAGTGACTAACGGATTTGTAAAAGCGGATAGCCGCAATCTGCCCAAAGTCGATGAATTCATGTTGTTACAGTTGTTATGGTTGACAAGTGACATGACATGACAGTCAGTTCTGTTTCTGTTTAAAGTTAAAAAATTTATTTTATATCATGCTAAGATCACGACATCAGTATTCCTAACTTTGTATATACGGTCTTTTTAATGACTATATCTTTAATAAATTATTAACGACGAATTTAAGTTAAATAAAGAAAATCCGAGAAACACGAGTAGTCTAATTTTTAACCAGCTATTATAAACACGAAAAAACAATAATGCCTTTTTTTTTGAAATGTTGTCAATTGTTACTTATAACAAAATATGAACTGTGTCTGTAAAGGTGTCCAGTTAGGCAATGTATTATTGACAGTTTAACTTATTTAAATTAGTCTGTCAATATAATGCCCTATTTGTGTGCAAAACCATTTCAGTTATCGTTGAACAGTTTTCTAAGTAGGTATGTTATAATATCACGTATTATTTTGGGTACCTACTCAATAAACTGCAAAGTAAAGCTCAAATAGTACGTTAAGTACCCCAGCAAACATTTTAAGTTTTTATTCCTAGGCTGAAGAATATATTACAAATTTAAGTAAAAATTACGTCATACGCACCAATTATTTTGACTTATTCTACTTTCTGACTCCCGAGTCAAAAAATGAGGATATTAAAACGTAAATTTTACTTCATCAATACACCATAAAATAGGAGACTTAACGGTTGAGAATAAGGCGAAATATTAGGTAGAATTACTTTGAAATCCGACGAATAGGTTATATATACTTTTATGTGCATATTAGATGTATTTGCTACGTAATTATTTCTTGTACTGGGGACCTTTAAGTCGTCGATTTATGTCACTTTAGCTACCAATTTTTGAGTAAATATTACTTTCAATCGATACTAAATTAAGACCATAAAGTTAAAAACACTTATAAGTTATTAACAATACCACAATGTTGTATTCTGATAACCTAATAGTCAAACTAACCCAAACATTTAACTAATAAGTCGCAAGTCGCGGGGGCGACTTCAGGTTAAGTCTTGTTTTAGACTTTTAGTCACGAGTAAGTCATTCTTCGCAAACAAAGGCCAAAGATAAAAAAAAATACAGACATTCAAGCAGTTACGAAGAAAAATCAAATGAAAATTCAAAATGAAATATTAAAAGAAGGGCAACAGTCTGAATTATCCTTCATGCCTTCGAATGACTTCTTCGTAATGATGAATTAGAAAATAAAATACCTATAAATGTGAAAATATAGATGGCAATGCAATGAAAACTCTGCAAACAAAGAGTCTGAAAATAAAGACTCTGGAGACGACGTTGGAAATGAAGACTCGGCTAATATGAAATCAATAAAAGTTAACGAAGACGTAAAAAAATGGACGGTACAGTTTAAACCTACCTCCCCATCTCTAAACGAGTTTTTAGTTTTATTGAATAAATAGAAACGTAGCTGCATAAAATGTACTGTTTGAAAAAAGAAAACAAAAAACCGCCTTCAAAAACGTAAAAAATTACTTCTTTTAAAATGGTAGGTAAATAGTTAAAAATATTGTACCAAAGTCGCCGACTTACCTACCATTTTAAAAGAAGTTAGTTTTTGCGATATTGAAGGCGATTTTTTATTTTCTTAAACATTTGTTTTATTTTATTTGACTTTTTTAGTGATTATAATAAGCTGGTACGTAGTTCCATCTTAGGTGATATGAAACTTTAAGGCATTTCAAGTTTTCCGCAAGCAACGCCGCGGGACAATCATAGTCATATTTAAACTATTAAATGTTCTTCGGTACATTCGCTTAACTATCTTAATATCTTATCGCCATTTAGTTCCGGTAGCCATCTGTGGTCTTTCATCATCAGTTCCACTTCACCAAATGATACTTTCAGAATGAAGACTTGTTACTAAAAATAGTAAAATCGCTATGTGTATGCCTATAATATTTAAGGGGTCCCCTCATTTCCTCGCGGATCCCGTCATCAGATTCAGATTTGGTGACAATGGGACCACTTCGGAAGTATACTCTACCTATCAAACCAAAAAATAATTTTTGAAATCGGTTTACTATTGACGGAGAAATCGGTGAACATACATAAAAAAACATACAGTGAAACATAGAACCTCCTTCTTTTTTGAAGTCGGTTAAAAAAGGAAGACAATGAGCTATTCGATGTTTCAATGTTCTTGCAGAACAGACATCAGTTTTCGTTCCAAATTGGATAAAGACGACCATGTTTATTCTTTAAACACAACAGGAACACAGCTCGTTCGACCACTGTCAAACAAATATCTAGTCAAATACTGAATGCGATCGCGGTTTCATCGACCGATTATTTTCCTATTGGTCGCTGATGCAACTTTAAACAGTTTCTCTACACCATTAGGTCGCAAAAATATGTCTATTTAACTTAAAATCTACTTAATTACCAATAGGTCGCATATTTAGGTAAAATGTAACCTTTTAGTCGAGCCGTCATTTTGTTCGGTTATAATTAAGACGAATTCTTTCAAATTGCGTAATTTAGGTATGTTGTAATATCATGAATAATAAAACACCCAACGGTACTTCTATTATCTTACATGACAAATAAAAATTTATAGTCAAGTAAATATATTCACATACACTAAGGCAAAATGATAGAAATTATTAAGTACTTACAAGCAATATACCTTGAATTTAAAAAAAAACTAATATCTCCTCTTGAATATTTAAAAAGCCCATTGGTAATTTTGAATGTAAACCTAAGGTGATGCACGAAAAAAATTTCAGCGCACTAGATTTCATCGTATGAGTATGCGTTATCGACCTAAATTATTTTACATGAGGTAGTGGCCGCCATTATCATTGCAAAACTTGACATTGGTTTTTAGTTAGACATCTTGTTTCCGAGCGAAAAGAAAATGTATCCGTAATAATTTTGTCTCTTTTTCGCTTCAACACGTCTCATAAAAAAAAACCTTGCCGAGTAATTAATTGGTAAAAAATACGTCGAAATCATGTTAAAACTTGGTAAAGATTACCAAATTAATACATTGCGACTACACGACACGTCGTGAAGACGTCGAATCCACCTCGAAAAAATGACCTATGCGTTGACCTAATGGTCGTAATTTCTAAAATTACGTGGAATCGACGTAGCCGGCACGTGCTTTTTTTCCCCATTTTGGTTGATTCTACGTCGACTCGACGTCGATTCGAGGTAACTCATTTTGGTCACCGTGAAATTTGCGACCTATGATAGGTGTTTTTATAGTAATTTTTACCAAAAATGTTTGCTGGCGTACGCCATCTCTTAGCAAATAGCCAATAACTATAATAAGAATTATTTAAAATGTCGGAATCTACTTGGGAGCTTCCTAAGTGAATTCCGACATTAAAAAAAATCTTATTATTCCTTCTAAATAGATGGTGCTATCCTTGTTAGTTGGTGTCAATGCATTGGTTTGACCGTCAACAATCCAGTGCGTAACTTGGCACCTTTTAAGATATCACTACCTTTGCTGGCGCATCGGAACTTGGCCTATCTTTCACGTGTTTGTTATTGGTGGGATGTTTTTGCGTTGTTAGGAGTGTCGATGTATATAAATCAGATGTTTCTTTGCATTTGCATCACTGTCTTACTGGCCACAGGATGCGACGCACTCAAATTCAGTAAGTGATTTTGAACATATACACAATTATACAATACATATACACTACTACATACATATACAATATTATGTGACAGTTTTCATGTAGTTTTTTTTTGTCAAAGTTCGGATTTTTTTAATATTTTACCGAATAGAATTGCATTTGCAGTTCTGGGATTACAGTCTTGGGATTGCAGATGTTTGTATGGGCCCTGGAAACCACACGCTGCCAGGTGGCCTGTGTGCGCGTCTACCTTCTCTATGCTAACTATAAAACACACATTTTATGCAATTAGCAAACTTCAAATTTCAGTTTTTAACTTGAGATATAAAATAATGATTGAAATTGAATAAATTTTAGCGGACTGTGACGCCAATTAGACTACTGTCAAGATAAGTTCTAAGGCTTGTGCTGTGGGAACGAAACAATGATATCCAATAATAAATTTTCAGTGTATGATAATTTATCATTCGATTTCTTGTTTTATCTGAGTTTGACGCTAAATGGTTTTTTTAAATCATTTACAAAGTTTTTTTTTAGTTTTAAACTTCGGTGACGTTCAAACATACGTACTGTTAAAAATCTTAAACGGGATTTGGTTGCGTAAAACACTTTAATGAATTATATACCCACCCTTAAATTATCTCTCTACATTTCAGTGGTTGTTTTTTTAAAATATAACTACAGTAAAAAATTAAGGTTAGAAAAGAAAAATATCATGCAAATTTTCAAGTGATCAAATTGTTTTTCTTTTTTAATTTGCTCGCGTCTTTTTCTCATCTCGTGCATAGTCGTTCTTAATGCATAAGTGGGAACGAGATAAACTAATTAATGTCACTTGGTACTGAATCTATGCGACAGTTCGTTGAAATTAGAAGGGTGAGCAGTTTAAAACGGACATAATCCGTTTAAGGGTTAAGTCCCGTTTTAGATTTATAACAGATCATTTTATTTATTGAGATTGCGCCGGATATAAGTAGTAGTGATCGCGTTGTTATGTTCCTGTGTGAAGATAAGCCAGCTGGCAAGCATTCTATTTTTAGTATTCAGGGTTAGCGTCGTATTTGCAGTCTTGTGTTGGTGGTCATGAGATTGCAAAATATGACAACATTCGTTATTATTTCATATTAAAAACAATCATAAGGATCAATTACAATACAATACAATACAACACAAACACAACACCAAATTACGTTAGTGATTTTACAGAAATAACTATCATTTCTTTAATACTTATCACGTTTAATTAATATTATTTATTACTAGCTGACCTAACAGACTTCTTTTTAAAGGGAAATCAAAATTAAGTCGACTTCAGTTTGTCCATTCGATAAGGAGTTATTGTTATTTTTTTATAACATAATGGTTAGTACAATTAATCAAATTGTCCTCCGATTAATTATAGCTATTCTTTCTCTCTCTGAGGCTAGACAAGTTGCTTAACTTTAACGTAAACGATTTTTGAAAACTGACCAAATGCACAGAATAACGACTAAAGGCATAGAAACCGTACTAAATAAGCAGAAAATACATTATGGTTCACTACTTTTTACAGGTCGATTCACAAGAGTTGGCACGAATGGAATGAACAAAAGTAATGTCACCTATCACTGTGTGAGTGCCGTCCTTTGAACCGATGTTCGAATTTCAAACCGAAAACCTGTTATTATTTTACACACATGTATACTTTCGTTCACTCATTCAATCCATTCGTGCCAACTCTTGTGAATCGACCTGTACTTATGGTTTTCATAGTGAGTTGGAAAGAGATGAATCTATAGCTGTTCTTTCTTTATTTGGTACATCGTCACAAGTAAGGCGTGATTTGGACCTATAAGCACCTATAGTATTTGGACCTATAGACGAGGAAAGACAAATCCTTCCTATAGGAAGGACAAAGAAGTCCCTGTGTAATACCTTGTGACAATGACAGTTAAAGAAGAAAAAACAGCCTAGGTACTTTTTGTTTAATTTTTTCTCATGTAATACGTAATATAAAAAGTAGAGAAAGATAGCTGACGCAAAGTACGTCTTATAGTCCGATTTCTATGCTATATGTTCTTATTCTGTGACCAAATGTATGGTATTGACGTAGGCGCTCGACACGACCGTCTGACAGCTTACGTCAGGCCAATACATTTTGGATAACGATAACGAACGCGGAATGCATGTTGTCTAGGGCCTAAAAATTATCAGTATTTTTATTTATTTTCTCTTCAACTCAAAATGTATAAAGGTAAAAAATAAATGGTTCATATTCGCCGTAGACTCAACATTGTCGTAAAAGTAAAATATTCTCGCTTAACGCATGCAAAAAGGTTGATATATATACCCGCATTTAATGTTTATAATAAAAATTACACTGCTCTGGGGTGTGATTCTCTCAAAAACGCGGTCGGACGAACGAACGAGTGAATGTCGCAGAGGCGAGTTTAAGTAGTTCCGTCAGAGCGAACAAACCACATTGTAGCGCGAGCATTTTCAATTTGGCAGCATGGGTTTCTGTCGATAAGATCGAACGTATAAGGCTGCTTAATTGAGAATGCACGCGCTAAAATGTGTTTTGTTCGCTCTGACGGGACTACTTAAACTCGCCGCTGCGATATTCACTCGTTCGTTCGTGAGACCGTGTTTTTTTAGAGAATCACTCCTTTTTTCCACTAACGAGCCTGTGTGTGCAGGATGGGGCTGCTGCTGGTGCTGTGCGCGCTGCTGCTGGCTGCGCCGGCGCGCGCGGAAACGATCAACCATGATCCATTCAAGTGCCCCATAGGTTATGTTCGTACATTTCTTGGAGGCCGTCCGACTTGCAAACCTCAGCTGACGAAGATACCTAGACCTCACCCTCCACTGCCACGGTCAGTATCGTCACAGAAGCCAGCAACGGCACCAGTATTGAGCGAGATATAAAGTGACTTGGAAACGTCATTAGAGTTAACATCGGGTGTGTAATGTTCGATATGACAACATTTTGATGTAATTTTATAGGTATAAGGTAAAACAATATTTCAAATTATTTCCAGGGATATAACTTTTTAACTGGTATAGTGAAGAATTTGTATATTAATGGTGTATGTATATTGTGTATAAATTATCAATTCGTACAATGAACATTTCGCATAATGCTCAACCGACATAATAAATAAATGATATTATTTTAAGCAATATAATGTAGGTATTACATAGTATAATACATAGCAAAATCAGCTATCATTTGTTATTTTGTGTGTTCCAATAATTATGTGTCTAAACATCCGTGGTTTCACCTGGTGGTTTCAACGGAAGACCAGGGCCCTGCCAAGATGCATTGCGTTACTAACGTTTCTATTCGTTTCGTTTTTAAACCAATCGCGTCACTGGTAGATCACCTGACTTTTCGTATCTCGTCATCTACCAGTGACGCGATTGGTTTAAAAACGAAACGAATAGTAACGTTAGTTAGCGCAATGCATCTTGGCAGGGCCCTCAGCGCTGACTGTAATGCCAGCATTACGCTCAGTTGGGACCATTTTGTGGCTACTTTTTTCTTGTGCGTACGAGTACTAAACTGCTCTTTGTTAGGTATGTCATGAATAAAATATTTTATTTCTTTCTAAGCTATGTTAAACTTTAATTCTATCACACCAATAGACAGACATAGCTAAGAATAGGAAGATATTTCAGAATTATTTGGCCCTCCAACTTAAACCTTCGGCTTTGAATTTTTTCTTATAATACATTATATTCAATAAGTATTATTACAAAAATGCTAATATTAATTCAACATTATATCGACAAGTTAGTTCAAATGATGTAACATGAATTGTTTGAGAGCGTCGGTGGCGTAGTGGCTTAGGCGGTCGACTCGTGATCGTAAGGTACCGAGTTCGAACCCCCGCGGGCACCATGTACCAATGAGTTTTTCTAACTTAAGTGCATTACCCGATGCTCTTACGGTGAAGGAAAAACATCGCGAGGAAACCTGCACATTCGAACAACTGAGTGTGTAAGAGGGTAATTGCACAAAAGATCCTAAAGGGTCGAAGTGTATCCGAAAGGGCCCGTCTGTAAGATAAGATAAGATAAGATAACATAAATTATTTACTATAATAAACCAAATGACGATAAGATATATAAGATTATGTCTTATGTTTTTATGTTTGTTTTTATACCCAGTGAGCGATAAATTACCTAATAATATAACATTTCTTATGAAATTCATCAATTCAACACTCCTAAACATCGCTTATTAACTACTTGTAAGCCCGAAGTCGAATAACAAAAAGTGAGTAACAAAGAAAACATAATACATGGTATAGTAGAACTAATACTTCAACACCACTAACATCAGTAACTTATTAAATGAAACCACTTTATACCGTACACTTTGAATTTATTTCAGATTCTTTTGCTATGACTACAACAATATTCCACTCTCAAAGTTTCAAACCGAATGCCTCGATCAGCCTCGTGTTTCCCTTTTTATCCCCTTCTACCCACAGTCAAATGACTGTCTTTTTACTACTATCACAACCTTTACTTTATTCAAATGACATTCTTATTTATTAAATTTTCATTTTATATGTATTAGGAAATAAAACCTAACACTCGTCCATCCTGATAGCGTGGATGTCCCCATACACGTATCATGTGATGACCTAACACTCGGCTGATCGAACAGAAATATTATAAATTTGAGTCTACCAGCGCTTCCCAAGAGGAGAACCCTGTTGAGAAGAAGCGCCGCAAGAAACTCAACAGTCTGTCTTTTTTTTATATTATGTTCTTATTACAATGATATAATAATTATAACTTAATCTAATTTAATTTATAGTACCAATAAACCTTAATTACAAGATATTATTATCAAGCTTTAGGTTTAAACTTCATCCTTAATAGAAATTATCTTTTTTTTTTATATTTGTGTAACAAAAATAACAATCAATTAAAAAAACAAAAAAACAACAAAACAATTAGTTGATACATCTAACATAAAATTCATGTATATCTATGTTAATTACATATTATACGAGTAAGCAAACCTGATCCTACTCTTATAATATATATTTTCATTCATGAAACATGTACTTATGAGGGCAAACATGGTCCCACTTTCACATATTATCTAAACAATGAAATCTATTTCTACATACATATATTTATTGTGAGCAAACCTGATCCCACCTTACTGTTTTACATACGAGTGAGCAAACCTGATCTCACTCATATATATCCTCACACGAAACAAATCTACGAGTGAGCAAACCTGCTCCCACTCCCAGTATACATAATATTATCCATCCATAACGCTTAAGATGATCTCAATATATATATATATAAGTGAGCAAACCTGATCACACTCATATATATCTTCATGTAAGATAACATATACGAATGAGCAAACCTGTTCTCACTCCCATATATTAACCATATTTAATAAGTAGGAAAACTGTTGGCAAATCTGTTCCCAACAAAGTATCTTGACCTTATTATTTACATATTCATTGCTATTTGAATCGAACATTTTTATATAATCAAAATCCAATTAAACATTTGATGACATTGATTGAATTACCTATACTCAAACATTATCTTAATCACTATCTTTATCATCATCATTATCCGAGTCAATATCATCATTCACCGCTAGTGCAGCAACATGAACCCAGGGTTTCATACGGTCTGCCGCCACCACAGAACCATTCCTGGTCTTCATGTTACTGAACCCTGGCACCGATGTTATCTGGTATCGGTCGTTTCCCAACACCTTCGACACACGAAATGGGCCAATATAAGCCGGCAGCAGCTTTTTGCTTTTGCCGTCATTGTTGAAAGAGGTTTTTGTGATTTTTACAAGTTCGCCTTCATTGTAACGATGTGCTGGCCGTCTACCCTTATCATAGTACGCTTTTTGTTTTATCTGTGCATTGTCAATTCTTTCTTTTACCTCTTTTCTAATAGATCCTACATCCCTATGCTCACCCGTATATTGAGAGACCTCAACGAGAGCTGAATTTAAATCACCGCTCATAAAGGTACCGAATAATACTTCAGAGGGCATCTTATTTGTAGTCTTATTTATGGTATTATTCATACCCCACTGAATTTGCCCCACTTGACTATCCCAGTCTCTTTCGCTTTTATTCAGGGTTTGTGCTGTTAATGAGCTGAGAATCGTGCGGTTGTAGCGTTCTACCTGACCGTTTGATTTTGGGCTAGCGACTGCGTTTAAAATATGCTTAATTTTTTTATCGAGGCAATATTTCTTAAAAGATTTAGACGTAAAACAGCTACCGCGATCCGTTATCAATCGTACCGGTGCCCTAAATGTATAAAATATGTCATTTAGTACTTTAATTACATTATCCGTTTTTGTATTTCGAACTGGCCTCACAAATGCGAACTTTGTGAAGGCATCTATAACTACCAATAAATAGGAATTTCCCCTTTTTGACTTGACAAAAGGTCCCAGGTGGTCGGCATGCAAGGTATGAAAAGGTATTTCAATTTTGGTTATGGGATGTAACAATCCTTCTTGATTGTTTTTAGTATGTTTAGCATACGCGCACTCAATGCATGCAGTCACATATTTTTTAACAAAGCGGGTCATTTTTGGGAACCAATAATGATTTTTAATTTTCTCCAAAGTCTTTTCTATACCGAAATGTCCTATGTCATCATGGTTCATCTTGCATACCTGCCACCTGGCCCCCTTTGGCACCACCCAGCGAAGGTTGTCCTTTTTGCCATCAATACATCTAAATAATTTGTTGCCTTGGATTATGTAATTATCCTTAATATGTTGCAAATCTTTAGGATCGACGTCATTTAACAAAATATCGCGAGTCCTCGACAATTCAGAATCTCCAAGTTGCAAAGTGAGTAACCAATCCTCATTATTAATGTTCATAACAGATGGAAAACAATCAGTTGAAAGATCATCCTCCGAAGAGGGATTACGTGAGAGAGCATCAACATGCAACATCTTGGTCCCTGCCCTGTATTCCACTGTACAATCGAACTCTTGTAACATAAGCCACCAACGGGCAATACGAGGGATAAGATCTCTTTTTGAAAAAGTAGATCTCAAGGCACTACAATCCGTCATAATTTTAAATGTTTTCCCTAACAAATACACTCTAAAATTTTTTAATGAACAGACCACCGCTAGAGTTTCCAACTCGTATGAGTGGAAATTCTTTTCTTCAGGCGAGGTCTGACGACTATAGAAGGCTACTGGTTTTAGGTCAGAGGTACCTTGCAACCGCTGCAACAGAATTCCCCCAACACCATGCTTACTTGCGTCGGCATGAAGTTCTAGATCAGCTGTATGGTCATATATTGCTAAGACAGGCCTATTCACCAACCTACCTTTCAGATCTTCAAATGAGTTTTCTTGAGCGCTCGTCCATTCCCATGAGGCATCCTTTTTTAATAGTTTAGTCAAAGGAAAGGCTAACTGAGCGAAATTCTCAATAAATTTCCGGAAAAAGCCAACTAGACCAAGAAACTGTCTAACCTTATGAACATCGTCCGGACGAGGGAAATCCTCCACAGACTGAATTTTCTTTTTACCCGGTTTAACCCCTTCAGCACTAATTTCGTATCCCAAATAATCAAGATGGTTTTGAAGAAAATTACATTTGGCGATATTAAGAGTTAAGCTGGACTTTTCTACCAATTGCAAAACCTCCTCCAATCTATCCAAACACTCATTTGAGTCCTTTCCAAATATTAAAAGATCATCAATGTACACCATAGCCTTCGTGAATCGCGCTGGACCTAGAATACGATTCATCATCCTTTGGAAAACGCTTGGGGCATTTGCCAACCCAAATGGCATTCTGTTAAATTCGAATTGGCCATCTGGGGTGACAAAGGCAGTAAGATGTTTACTGTTTTCTGCAATGGGCACCTGATAGTATCCCGACGCAAGATCTAATGTTATAAAACAAGACTGTCCTGATAACCGTGCGATTTCATCATCAATAATTGGCATTGGATACCTTTCCTTTATAGTCACAGAGTTTAGTTTTCTATAGTCAATACACATTCGTAAGCTACCGTCTGGTTTTCGTACTAGAATAATGGGACTGGCGTATTCAGATATAGATTCTTTGATTATTCCAGCAGACAGCATTTCATTTATCATATTACGTACTTTTTCCCTCTCGTGATAGGATAACCTATAGGGCCTTGAAACAATTGGGCGGTGGTCATTTAGTTCTATGCTCATTTGAGTGACATTTGTACATCCTAACTGTCCTAACTCAGAAGCAAAGCAATGTTTATACTTCTGTAGTAGTTGTACAAGTCTATTTTTCGAATCTTCGGAAACGCCTTCACCTATTCGAAGTTTAGATTCTTCAATGATATCAACTTCCTCGGTTTCTAACACTGTAGGAGTTTGCGCTACAATACGATTAACTAAGTTCATCCTCTCTGCTCTACATATTACAAAACCTTCCATCATTAAGCATGGAGTACAACACGGGGAGACTGTCACATTCACACTGCAGTCGTTGACTTTATGCATACCACCACCTACTACAAACTGTTGACCTGGTTTTCCTACTAACCTCTCCTTAATCAATATATTCCCGTTAAAACTTTCTTCAATATACGCCCTAATAGAAGCTGGCCCATATAATTCCAAATCGTTAGTCACAGAAATTTTTATCAGACGATCGTCATTGGGCTCCGACTGCGGCATTTCATTACCAACGTCGAAGAAGCGTAATTGAGACAAATCTTTGTAAACGATAACGTGGGGTAATTCGGTAAACGACTGTCCGATGAGTAGAGTTTTATCCAAAAGACTGTCCTCCACAACTTTGCATACTACGGTAGCACGGACACAGTCTATCTCTAAATCAAGCGACACTGCTCCTACGGACTTAACAAGCCCGTTTCCAAAGCCTTTCATTGTCGACTCTAAGTCATCGTGGGCAATGCCTAAAGAGGACACGAACGATTCTTTAACTAGAGTTACCTCGCTACCGAAATCAATGAATACCTCCACAGTCAGACCATTAACTATAGCCTTCTTAATGAATTTTGAACTTTGACTTAAACTAGACAGACATAACGATCTAACTTCTTGAGTTTTAGCGGACTTGTTTTCAGGCTTTTTAAAACAATTTTCGGGTTTATGACCGACTCTTTTACAATGATTGCATTTTAACAATGGCTTTGGACATCTTGTGTAGTGGTGCCCCTTCTCTTTACAGTTAAAACAGTATGTGACTTGTGACTGGGGCTTGTTACTGAACTTAGAGCCTTGATTATTAGTATTGATATTCTCAGGCCAGTTTTTGTTTTTAATATGCGCGCGATCAAAAGTATATATTGAGTCTTTGTTGCTAATTAAAAATCGCAACAGTTGGTCGGGGTTGGAGCAACGTAAGGCCACAGAGCTAGATTTTGTAGTCTTATCACTAATACCATGAATCAAACAATCTACCGCCTCTTTACCTTTTATATTACATTGATTCAAAAGTGATAACTTTTCGTAATAGTATACCTCTATCGGTTCGTTAAATTTACTTTTCCTTTTTAACATTTCTTCCAAGAGTTGGCCATAATTTTCTTCACATGGAAAAGAGTTTACTAACTTATCTTGCCATTCTGCCCAAGTAAAGAGAATGGTGTCCAAACTTTCATACCAAATTTTGGCCAACCCTTGCAATTTTTGCATCGCGAAATGTATAGTGGTTTTATCGTCCCAGCCATATACAGTGGCACATTCATTAACCTTTTTCAACCAAGTAACCATACGCTGATTTTTGGTTGATGGATCGAAGTTTGGTAAAATGTTTTTATGATCAATAGTTTTGTTATTGAAAGTGCCACTTGTAGACGCCTGTGAGGGTACATTAGGTTTTATTGAATTTACAATTAGTGCTATGTCTTCTGCAGAATATTTCTTACTACGTGACCTATCCCGACGCTCAGCGGAGCGAAGATGTTTTTCACCAGATCTATGAGGGTAGTAGTTAGCTTTTTCGGCAACTTCATGGCGACTACTGCAATGACGACTGCGGGACCTAACGGTAGAGTCCCTTCTACATTCTTCAGGACGCGACTTGGCTCTAATTTCGCGGTCCTTTTGTAATTCATGTTCCAGATTTTTAAGACGAGCACGCATTTGTTCGATCTGATATTCACGATCTTTAGAGTAGTTATCTCGGGGACGTACTGACCGACCATGGCGACGGGATCGGCTGCGGCTGCTTCTTTGCACGGGGCTGCGGCTTCGGTCCCTGCCACGAAGCAGCTCTTCCTCGAACTGATGGGATGTCGTATACCGCTCTGGAGTCAGTAGCCGCCTTGACCTCGAACGGTGCTCTTGACTGTTATTATCAGCCATGATGCTTCAAAGCGATGGTGATCCCACTTCTGATATATAGTAGAACTAATACTTCAACACCACTAACATCAGTAACTTATTAAATGAAACCACTTTATACCGTACACTTTGAATTTATTTCAGATTCTTTTGCTATGACTACAACAATATTCCACTCTCAAAGTTTCAAACCGAATGCCTCGATCAGCCTCGTGTTTCCCTTTTTATCCCCTTCTACCCACAGTCAAATGACTGTCTTTTTACTACTATCACAACCTTTACTTTATTCCAATGACATTCTTATTTATTAAATTTTCATTTTATATGTATTAGGAAATAAAACCTAACACTGGAAAACTTTTCCCACATGTTTAAAATACTGAATAAATTTATTTTCATATTTTGTATTACTTTTTTCACTATTTGATTTAATTTAGATTAAGGTAACATAAACTCGCTTAACGCGAGACAGCTCAAGCAGTACTGAGGTACAGCATCGACGGTGAGATGATTTGGTGCGGCTTTGCCTTATGAGATAAAACCTAACAACTGTAATAACTATAATAATAGTAATAATAAAGAAATTCAGCGCTTATGGAAGCCCTAAACACCAGCGAGGATACTATTGATACTTTAATGTAAACAATACTGCCCTCCTTAGAAAAAAAGGTGCATGTCTCATAGAACCGCGTATGTATTAACGACCTTATTTCTTAAGGCGGAAGGTTGAATTTACTTTGACTATAAAATTGCGCATGCGTCCTTTTTATTTAGGAGAGCAGAATAAGACACAGAGCTACCACAGATACAGGTTTCTCACATATTGTAGAAAACGTATGATATGCAATTAGGTAAAACTATTTAATGTGACTTAACTATACAGTCACCAACTTAAAGAATGATGGGCAAAAATGTATGGAACCCAGCCCAATCACCAATAGAATTATAACGTATGAAGGCTTATTGATCCCACTATTTGCTGTAATTGTTATTATGACGACTCGACTGTGAAGGCTGGGAGAAACGAGATATTTTTTTAACCCCCGATGCTAAAAAGACGGGTGTTAAAAGTTTGACGTGGAAGTGTGTGTGTGTGGTGGTTTAAACGGGGCAATCTCTGGGACTACCCGTCGGATTGGAATAAATCTTTTTGTACATGATAGCCAGTTTCATGAGGAATAGTTAAGTCTATCTAAAAATTAGTCAAGCGTGAGTCGTATATACAGGAAATAGTATTGCAACGCATGCGCGGCACAGCTAGTGTAGTAATAAACGTTGTGTGTGTGAATATTTGCAGGCTGATAACTCTCTTCTCCGGGGTTTTGTAGTTTGTTTCCGTATAAGAAAATAAAGTTTATGTAACTAGCTTTCACGTGGTATTTGTATTGATTATATGAGCCAATTTGCCCATCACCTTAGGTCCAAAGTCATTCTGACATTCTACAACAATAAGGTTGAGTCTCCTATAAGTTACAATTGATTTGGCATCTCTAATGACATTGACGACTTCTCTTCTCATCTTATTTTTCTTGAAATGGGTCACAAATTAACGATCGCGATACTACACATAATTAGGCATTAATACACGAGTGGGGTTTTAGGCTGCGGCTCCACTGAGGCGGAGACGAGCGGAGACGAGCGGAGCTGCGCCGATATTAACCAATAGAAGGGGCATGCAGTGACGTCGAGCGCGTCTTGCGTACGTTAGTTTAGATTCTATTTGTTAATATTGGCACAGCTCCGCTCCGCTCGTCTCCGTCTCAGTGGAGCCGCAGCCTAACTCGCCTTTCGGCTAGTTTCATAATAATATCACACGAGTCTCTTATTATCTCACATAAACTATAAAATAAGCAGAAGAACTCTCAGGTGTTACTAAATTCCCTCGTGCACAAAGAAACTTGGTATATCAGTCAACTTTTCCTTAACATATTCTTCGTATAATATCCGAAGGGGAAAGGAACACGAAAAAGGGGGTTAATTATTTCTTTCCCCCTCTTTTCTATGGTGACAGCCGTCGCGCCATATTAAAGGGTAAAGATGAGGGTTCCGTTTTCAATAATAAGTAATAAAGAATATGGGGTTTTTATGTTGCTTTAATACCCCTGCCTAGTAGGGTTGCGTTTATCGCGTGACAAAATGTCGATAAAGCATCCGTCACTCTTGTACTTATATACGTGTCAAAAAGTGAAATTCTATTCAATGATATTTTATATTTAGATACGTTATGCTCATACTAAACGCACATAAAATCCGTCGCCAATTACTGACAGTGGCTACGTTGCCTGATTTCTACAGACAAAGACGGCAATCCGTAGCAAACGCTATTGTTAGAAAGAGATAAATAGTTGTTTCAAAATGCGTACCCGAATGACGTGGCGTGGCCGCCATGGCCGCGTGACGGCCGCCACAAAATATGGCGAAGTAAACAAAAAAGTTCTTTTTTTTTACGGTAGTTACGAATGAAATGAGGCATCCTTTCGTCCTTTTATAGTTACAGTATAATTTCGGCAGCCTCTAATAACACAAGACGGCATTTTTTATGACTTATATTTGTTGCATTTCGTTAATAAAACTTTACTGTTTTTGACGCGTGCGTGTCAGCGGCCACGGCGCGACTGAACGATAGTAAGGTATTACCTTCCTTTTGGAGGAACGCTTTTGCGCGCAGATGACGTATCTTTAATATAAAATATCATTGGTTTTATTCACATTTTGTCACGCGATAAACGCGATAAAATGCAACGGCACACACAACAGCACACAGTGACATTACGTAAAGAAGTTTATATTAGTCTCAAATTGTGAAATGACATAAAATTGAGATGAGAATTAAGATATTGCAAAATAAAACTGCTCTTCCTTCTGGAAGGTGATTCTTAAACATCTCGTTGTTGAACTCGATGCACCAAATATTAACCGACGCGTTAAAATTGTACCTGATGGTAAATTAATGCTCATGAAGTCTAGGATGAAGCTCGGTGATTCAGTAGAAGCCTATTCACTCTTGATTTGAAGACATCCAAATTGTATCCCTCAGAAAATATAGACAACTAGCTTCTGCCCGCGACTTCGTCCCCGTGGAATAGTTACTTTGGGCTAACGCTAACTTTAACCCGCGACTTTGTTACCGGAGAAGGTTGAAACATTCTTCATTGGTGCTCCGCTCCTATTGGTCTTAGCGTGATGATATATAGGCTATAGCCTTCCTAGATAAATGGGCTATCTAAAACTGAAAGAATTTTTCAAATCGGACCAGTAGTTCCTGAGATTAGCGCGTTCAAGCAAACAAACAAACAAACTCTTCAGTTTTATAATATTAGTATAGATGAAAGCGTACTCCACCCTTTAGCTGATCACAATAAAAAATGAAGCAGCAAAACGCTTTGTGCGAATGTGTAAAGCTAAAACTGTTTCAAGTAACAAAAAGCATAGATATATTTTTACATATATCCGCCATTTTTCACCAATAAAATAGTCAGTAACTCTCGCAACGCTGACGAAATTTAACGAAAATTCGTCCATCAAAATCAGATCTGACGTGGCTATCTATCGAGTTCATTTTAACGCGAGCGTAAAGGACAGAGCTATAGCAGTTATATAGCTCTGTCCTTTTCTCTCAGCGTAAACTGAACTGCATTGATATATATCATAATAAACCCCTGAGGCCCTAGACAAGATGCTTATCGCTGTCGTAAACAATTTTCGAAAACTGTCAAAATGTATAGAATTGACAAAAACGTGTGACTCGTCCGTCGGCAGTTTACGTCAAACCTATACTGGGGCGTGATTATTTCAAAAACGGCGGTCGACCGAACGAACGAGCGAAATCGCAGCGGCGATTTTAAGTAGTCCCGTCCGAGCAAACAAATCACATTTTAGCGCGTGCGTTTTCAATTTGACAGCATGGCTTATCGTATAAGGCTGCCTAATGTCGCTGCGATTTCACTCGTTCGTCGGACCGACCGCCGCTTTTGAGAGAATAACACCCCTGATAACGATCTCACAGTGCATCTTGCCTAAGGTCACTGTTTAGCCTCTACGAGCTACAAACATACACACATTCAAACAGACCAAAATTCATAACCGTCCATGGAGTAAAAATGGGACATGTAAAGACTTTAAAGACTATTAATGAACATAATAACATGCATATTTTAACAATTAAGATCGTAAGCAGCTGTATTAGTATAAACTGTGTCGCAACTGTTTACGCCCACCTCGGGACATAGAGGAATAGTGGTCTACATATGCAGGTGATGTACATACAAACACATATACAGTATACTTGTATGTGATTATTAGTTGCATGGATAACATCGATTCACGAAGTTTTAAATACAATACCTGACTATCTTGATCATTTCTTAGATGATATTAAAGCAGCTAAAAATAAAAGTATTTAAATAAAAAATAAAAAATAATTAATAATTAAAAGTAGTAGTTTTTGTTAAATTAAAGTAATTAAATAAATGTGGCTTAAAAGAAGATGTAGTGACTAAGATTGAAAAGGGCATGCTTCAATGGTTCGGTCATTTGGAAAGGATGGATGAAAGAAGATTGACGAAAGAGATATACAGAGCAAAAGTGAGTGGGAGAGACGGAAGGGGCCGCCGGCGGAGAAATACTGGAAAAGGGCCGGATCTTAAGTACCCGAAACCGACGTGCATGCATGACTCGATGTATGAATGTGGAAGAAGCGAAAGAGATTTGTCAGGATCGTAGCAGGTGGAAAGAAGTGGTCTCTGCCTACCCCTCTGGGAAACAGGCGTGATTTAATGTATGTATGTATGTAAATAAAAAAATTGTTTATTTTTAGCCCTTTAGGAGTTTCTGTTACCTATTATTTCGGGCGCTATGGTTGTGTCGATGCGCGTCGCTGATACTACGCACGGAACTAAACGCGGGGACACGGCGCGGCCCTGACTAAACCGGCCTGATGCGTCTTGTTGAGTTTGCTTTTATGGCTCGCCGCACGTACGGATACACACATGCAAGCCGAACGATATACTTGTACAGTGCTAGCATTTTCTTAATAGAGATCGGCAATCTTCATTTTTCTGACACACGAGTGACAAAATATACTGTCAGTTGCGATCACGCGATAACTGATAACGATACCCAGCCGAACGCTAGGGCGTGTTGTTTGACCAGTAGTTAACTCAACTAATTGTTAAAATTCAAAAAGGAATCGAAAATTTGACACATTTCCTTGAGATTTAACCATTAGACACGATTTCTAACAATAGGGAATATGCATGTTTTTTTTATAGCTTCAGTAAATGCTGATTCATATTACAGACAGGTGAGAAAAAACATTTTTTGAATAGCTATAAAATAACCAAGATATAAGCCAACAAGGTTTGTTCGTATCTCTTTCTATTAAAACAGTATTTTTCGTGGAGTTTATATGGCCGTACTGCACGATGACGTCACCTGTGCACTTCGGATCTCTCTGTCTAATTAGCAGTTTAAAACGCTTCTATCATCCGTAATTCTTGGCCGATTTTAATTTTATATTCACTTTTAGTGATCTCTTTTACCGTATTTTCATATTTAAATCCATGCATGTTCCCTATTAATTAGTTTAACTACTAATCAAGCAACAGGCCCTTAGAAGCTGGGAATACTGTACGGAGATGAACTACTGTTTAACTATACTGTGCTACTCAGTCGGATTTTGTTGAAACAAAATGTTCCAACTCGTGACAGATTGATAGGAATACCTTTATCCTTTGAAAGCTTCGGGCTGTTGGATTAAGATTCAAAGTAATTAATTTCTGTTTCAGTCTAAGTTTAAATCGTGTGATTTTAATATTTAATTAAATGTAAAGTCAAATTCACCTTGACTTTGATATTACTATCAAGATATAGTACATTGTTGCAGAGGATAGAAAGTACGCGATTTTTGGACGAGTCATATAGAGGGCCGAAACGTAGTTGAGGCCCTCTAGTGTACGAGTCCATAATTTGCACTTTCTACCGAGGCAGACATAGTGCTTTTCACAACTACTGAGAGGAAATAAAATAAAAAATCATATTCAAAACTCAAATTTTAATTTATGTTAATGTGACATCACCGCCAATTTTACCATAGATAACTTTTAAATCTGGACCCCTATTCTCGTGGCACTCGAGATTAATAAACTAACATGCGAGATGAAGATGTCAACTCCATATAAAATTGTATTTGTTTCGCCATATCTCCCATGTAATTTCATCTCTAGTGGTTCGAGATTAGGGGCCAAGTTTGAATTACATTTAAAATAAAAGCAGCGACATAGTTTTTAGTCTGTGTATCTTTTAGCAAAAATACACCTAATATTTTACGACACAAAATGGTGTGTTCTGATTGGTCGATTTCAATTATTCATTTTAAGGAGCAATGACACAAAAATTTATTAATTGATTTTCATTGGTTCTTAAAGTTGGACAACAATGTTCTCGACCAATCAGCAAATACGCCGACAAAAACATTCTTGGTCTGTCCTTATAAGTGACGTTTTGTTACCCCAAACAAGACCATCTATGGCCATATTTCCGAGCAGTGTTGTGAAAAGATATTATAGATGGCGTCAGCATACCCTCCGAGTATGAAAAAGCAAGCGATCACTAATTTCGTGGGTCATAAGTAGGGTCTTGGTGGCGTAAGTGGTAATGCGCCTGCATCGGCCCGGAGAGCCAGAGGAGATGTAGGTTCGAATCCTGCCTAAGACCGACGATTTTTTTTTGGTCTAATATAATTTACTATCAAGATGTTTTGGACTGGAGTTTCCTGCGGCGCTTCTTCTCCGCAATGATGGTCTTGTCCGAAGCGCTAGTAGATTCACTCCATATTGCTAACGTGTAAAGGAGCCCTCATGTGGCCAATTTACTGAGTAAATATTTTGAAATTTTTCTTTTCCTCTATTTTATAACAAAATGATCTAGCTATCTTCGGGTGATAGAGAAAAAAATAATCATCTAGTAGACATAAGTACAAAACAAAGTACCTAAGTAAATATTATTGTGTTTTTATAATATCTGATGATATTTGATCCGTAATCAGACCGAATAGCGGTATTTCCGAACAAACGTTGAAAATAAATTAGTCGCAGACAACGCCGCCATCAATAACATGTTAAATTTAAATTAATTATAATATAATCACTTCAGTACCCCAGAAACGGCAAACGCCGAGCTCAAAACTTATAGCAATTAATTAAAACTTCTGCAGCCAACTATAATAAAAGAGATTAGATCTAACTCCACGAAACAGTAAAGTTGTTTATAATTTGATAGCGGCAACTAGAAGTTTCTACGAAAGTTATTCGCTTATGTTTAAGTGTAATAAGACTAATAAGTTTGTATAATTCTATTAAAAATACTCGATGTAACGACGACCTCGTTTTAGGGTTCCGTACCTGGAGGGAGCCCAACAGGACCCTTAATAATATGACTCCGCTGTTTGTCCTTCCCATAGCTGTATCTTTTGAACTTTGGGTTGCCAGGTTGTGTTTTTTTAGAATTATGTGTTATTAGTATTACTATGGATTTACCACTAACAATTTTTATTTTTAAAGCCGCCCAAGTGCGAGCGGAATAGGTACAACATAAGACACTTTACCAGTTGCCGTTATTAACATCGAGCAAAAAACGGCAAAACAATCACGTTTGTTGTATAGAAGCCCCACTTAAATATTTATTTTATTCTGTTTTTAGTAGTTGTTTTAGCGGCAACACAAATACATCATCTGTGAAAACTGTCTAGCTATAACGGTTCATGAGATACAACCTGGTGCCAGTCTTACCCAACGGTCCGGCTCCGATTTACTTTATTTTGATGTATGTTAGAGAGTAGTCTATAATAACAGACACGTATTTTTTTAGCTGCTCAATCTCAACCTGTTTTGAGAAATTGTTCTCTAATCTGTCTCCTCTCGTATCGTCATTGAGTTGGGAAAAGAAAGGAGAAATATTGGTAATAGTAGATTTTCTTCTCGCGTACTATAAACCGCAAACTTTGATATTGTTAACGGTATCAGAATACCACCTATGCCAACGCGTGAAGACTGTTTTATAATGAGCGTGCCATTTCACACTCTAATGAATAAACGTAGAGTAACCATGAAGTAGCTAAGCCATGCTG
The DNA here is from genome assembly GCA_946894065.1 of Acleris literana. Lineage (NCBI taxonomy): Eukaryota > Metazoa > Arthropoda > Insecta > Lepidoptera > Tortricidae > Acleris > Acleris literana. Next base: position 949,278 of record OX335687.1, read on the forward strand.
TAGTCTTAAAATGTCATTGTGACATTTGAATGCGACATATTATTATAAGGACAAAGCAAATGTAAAGGCTTGTTTACGGAGACGCGGAGCGTCGCGCGGCACGTCGGCCGTTTTTTCCGTTTACAGAGAGGCGGCGCGTGCAACGGCCCGCGTCATCACACGCGCAAACACAAACATATGGCAATGTACGGTGTTGTTTATGAAGATGCGTTGGTGGCGGGTGGTGGTTCCCAGCGGAGCACAAGACTGTCAGAAGGGACCGCCACGGGTCCCGCTGCGGGCGCAGCGGCGGGAACCGCCGTTATTGACGCGTGCGACGCTGCGTGCAACGCGGCGATGCCATCCGCGGGCTCCGCCGCAAGTAACGCTGTATTTGAGCAAACGCGCGTAAAACCGCTTCTAAACGCTTTTATACAGCGCCATATGTTTGAATTTAATGCAGACCGCGCCGCCCAACGCTACGCGCGACGCCCCGCGTTTCCGTAAACAAGCACGAAGGGATGAATGAAAGGCAACTGCATGCAGCTGCAATGAGAATGCTAAGAGGGATGTGTGGTGTTACGCGAATGGATAGAATAAGAAATGAGTACACATAGAACCGGCATTAGACAATCACAATCAGTTGATTCCTTAAAAGACAAATTGAAGAAGTTCTGGCTTGACTCTAGCTCCTAAATATTGTATCAACTCTCCTCTACATAAGTGTAGTTTATATTTAGTTTATGTAAGTTTAACCCTTAATTTGGCAGTGTATGACATACCATACATACCATAAGGTTCACATTTTTTGTTTGATTTGTGTTTTTATTTTTTTTCTGATTCAAAATCAAAAAGGGTTTGAATTCCCGACTTTTTTTATTTTTGCCAAATTAAGGGTTAAGTATGTATATATATAAATATAGTATATTTCTATATCTATTTATGTAGATATTTGAATGTATTTATTTTTTATAGTTAGATTTTATTGGTTAGATTATTTTTTATGTTCTTTTCCTAAATAAAGTTGTACCTTCAGTTCTCCAAATCTCTCAAGGGTTAGCTGAAAGATATCCCTTAAAGGGATAAGTTCACATTGGTACATTTAAAAAAAAAAACTTCATTGTATTGTTTTTGTTTTTTACACTAAAGTGTTTACATACAAACATACATACATAAAATACGAAGTCTGAAAGTGACACCGGTGACTGAAAAGTTGTGTGGACATCGGTTGTCATGGTATGGGCATGTGATGCTGAGAAATGAGGAAAATATCGTCAGGAAAGTTTTGAGTATGAATGTGGATGGCTATACGAGTAGGGGAAGACCAAAGAAACGATGGATGGACTGTGTGAAAGATGACATGGCTAGAAAGGGAGAGACTACCGAGATGACGACTAATAGAGAAGTGTGGAAGAAATAAACATGTTGCGCCGACCCCGAATAAGTTAGAATAAGGGCAGGAGAATGATAATGATTAAGGACAAAGCATGGCTTGACTTGACAGAAGCGCGTGGAGCTAACTCCATGTGCTTCTGTTTAGTCCACCAGAGTAAATACTCTTTCACCGAACAATTGTCGTCGCGTATGATATCCATGGACTGGTTTCTCTAATAAGTTCAATGCTGATTGTCTAAAACTTGACATAAGTTAACTCAAAGAGTGAAAATCATTTATTAAGACTTAGTTACTCCACGGTTACTCCACAGTTATTAATAAAGGCAGTCGAAATATTTTATTTTTCTCAAACATGCAATGGAATGTTGACGTTATGTGCCTCATAATAGGCTGCGAAGTATGACGTTTCAGGTGCGGCTAGGACAAAAGGTCGATAATGGAATTTCATACAAATCTTGCAGGCCTAGGCCTGCAAAGTCCTCTTTTTTGATTTCCATTCCACATAAATTTGTGGCAAAGGCATCATGACATTCTGCCACTATGCGTATTAAAAAAAAACAATAAACGATTTATTTTTATTTTAGTGTAAACATGGCGGCTGTGTTTGTGAATAGGCTAGATAGCTGTTTATTTTTTTATATTACTAAGCCATGCATCCAACCAAAGCTTTTGCATGTTTATCTAAGGTACTAGGAGAACAAAGGTTATTAGGGGTGCGTAGCCCAACTTAGATCGCAGGCGGGCGGCGCGCTGCGGGGCACCGACACGGGCGGGCGGGCGCACCCGACACAGCGCGGATGACTGAGCACTGTAGGTTACTTTTAATGTCTATGCACTCCTAGTAATTTGACTTTGTAATTTTTGTTTTAATTTTTTTAATGAATTTTTATTATGTTTGATGTTGGAGAAAAGCACTATACATACCTCGGCGGGAAATATGGGTTGCCCGCCTCAGACCTATCCGGCCTCGCTTTGCTCGGCCGTCTATATGTCTTCGGCCGGCAACCCCTTTTGTCCCGGCCTCTGTAGTAATGTACTATTATTCCTACTCATAATGAGCCATAATTTAAACAAAGGAATATCCTAACGAGCACCTTTAATTTTTCACACCACCCTTATTAATGCGGTTTCACAATAAAATAAGCCTTCATACTTTTCTACTACCTTCTCTCTTTAACTCGTTGGACAGAACTAGGGAGAGAACGCGATAGCTTTAATGAAAGTTGGAGCTATTCTGAGAAATGAATGGTGTTATCCAACAAACCAAGGTGCAAAGTCAACAGAGCTAGCAATTAGCGAGTTTGTTCCAAAGGGCGAGAAATTCTAAAACAGCTGTTCTCAAAGTGTGTTCCGTGGAGTCCTGAGGTTCCATAAGGTCTATGCAAGAGCTGCGCCATGAAATCAAATTATTTTTAGGTTGAATTTTCGATTTCGTTTTATTACACAACACGTTAAGACTCGGCGGTCCGTCTATCTGTCCTAGAAACATGTTTTTTTAGCGTGTATTGCTCTGTCTCAAATACTGTTATATATTAAGTAGTCAGACTCGCACTTGATCGGCGTTTTTTTTATTTTTTATTAAAAAAGAATGCTTTATTAACGCTTCGTAAAATATCAAGTGTTTCTAGGAAGAATTACAAAAATATTGAACTTTTGCGACCCATGCTCGCTTCGCTTCGCTTTATGTGAGTTTTACCAGTACATAAACCTGCTTTTCTATGCAAAGAAACCTTCCTTTTGAATCACTATGTACCTATTGATTGAAAACTTGAAAGATCTAAGTGTACATACATAAAGAGGGACAAACGGCGGGAAGTGACTTTGTTGTATAGTATGTAATATAAATAGTTAAGGACTTTTACTAAGGAAAATTATTCATACAATCATATGGTTAATATTCGTCACTTAAAGGGAAAAAAACAGAGTTTTTATTTGTGTCCGTACTGGTCCTACGTACAATATTTTTTATTACATAAGTGTTCCGGTCCTAAAGAAGTTTGAGAACCACTGTTCTAGGACGACTTTAATCTCTCTTTTGGTTACGTTTTGCATAAGTTTGAGTTCGCGTGTGGTTGTTTGATCAAGTTTAAGATAAGTAAACGGTAAATATTGTGACTTGTTCTAATTATTACCAACTTATTCACTTTATTAAAGTTGGTTTTAAGTACTTACTACGTATCACATCACATTAATATTATAAATGTGAAAGTTTGAGAGTTTGTGTGATTTGTCCAATATTCACGCTGAAACGACTGAACGGATTTAAATGAAAGGTCATTGGGTAAATTTGTTTGAAGAATATTGTCTTTTTTTTTCAGCGGCTGCGGATGATTTTTACATAGTTATTTAGAAAACCTCTAAATACACATAGATAATTATATATAATTTATGGCGTTAATTAATATCGGAGCGGAGATTTTAAAGATTTAAGTATTCAGTTTTTAGTACAATAATACGCCCAAGTATGAATATTTAAATATCTCGGCTCCGATGCACTTCAAAGTATTACATTACATAGCAAAATATGTTTATTTTTAATAATTCTATCATAATTTACCACTTCTACTAATGGCCGCTCACCTTGAAAATGTATGAATTTTACAAATGACAACACTTTTACCCGAATCCCTTTGGGATAGACATAGCTTATATGCCCTAAATTAACACATACCTCTACCTACCTTTAGGGTGCGGCTCCGCCGAGGCGGAGACGAGAGGAGCGGAGCGGAGTTGTGCCAATATTAACCAATAGAAGGCGCATGCGGTCACGTCGAGCGCGCCTTGCCCACGTTAGTTTATATTCTATTGGTTAATATTGGCACAGCTGCGCCCCGCTCCGCTCGTCTCCTCCTCAGTGGATCCGCACCCTTAATTACAAAAAAAACTCTCTTCCCCTGAGATGGTGCATGCCGACTAAGTCGCAGGTAAAAGTTAGTAATAAGAATAATAATAAAAATAGCACAAAGGATTTTTTTTACACAAATTGACCTAGTCTCAAACTTTGCTCTACAACAACTATGGGACTAGACAATTATAAAACTTACCTTCATAGAACAATATGTGACGTTATCTATGTAAAGGGACCTTATTGTCGATGGAGCTTCCGCCATTGTTAAAGATGCTCCGATATAAATACAATGTCGCGTGACGCAGTGCGGCGTAAGCGCCATCGACGATAAGGTCCTTTTACATAGATAATGCCACATATGAAAAACATACATAAACACAAAACGAAACGGATTTGTCATGATCGTAGCAGGTGGAAAGACGTGGTCTCTGCCACCCCTCTGGGAAACCGGCGTGATTTAATGTATGTATGTATGTATGTACATAAACACAGGAACAAAATAAATAAATAAATATCGGGGGACAATTTCACACCAATTGAGCTAGTCCCAAACTAAGCTCTAGGCTTGTACTATGGGTACTAGACAACGATATAAATACTTTTATATAGAGAAATATACACTTAAATACATAGAAACCATCCATGACTCAGGACAAATATTCGCGCTCATCACACAAACATCTGCCCTTACCGGGATTTGAACCCAGGATCGCTAGCTTCATAAGCAGAGTCACTACCAACTAGGCCAGCGCGTTGTCAAATAAATACTCGCGCTAATCTCTCTTATATTTGCCCTTACCGGAAATCGAAGTCGTGACCGCTTCTTAGGCAGGGTCCATCCCGGCTAGACTAAATCCGTCAAAATAGTAAAATCTCACATCAATCTTCCATTCACTTAGGACCAAAATTTGGTAAATGTTATTTGATAACATACATACAAACATACATACTTACAGGTTTAACACAGAGCCTCATTTTTAAAACTCGGATAGAACAACAGCTTTTCCAACATATTTAATGTCAAAATATTCAAAATGCGTAGTTATTCCGCAATCATAACGCATTCCGTTTATTTCCTAATCAAACAAAGCCGGAGAACGTGCGTTGTATAAATATGGATCGCGATGGGGCGACAGACGACGCGACAAGCGTGGCGCCAGTAGCCGAGAGCGGGGCAAAGAGTATACGGGCCAAAGAGTGTAATATTGTACCTGCGTTCCTGGGTTTCTTGTCCCGTTCCTCTTGACTATCTTGCGGGCGCGGTTCACATGTCGGTTGGACCGACTAACTTTAGAGACGTATAATTCTTGATCTTTTGAAGCTGTACGGTGTATTGGTTTTCCATGGCTCTTGCGAACCTTTTTCCTTTGAATGATTGCTATTCTTTTTAACGATATTACTTTTGCAGCCGAAAATGTTCACTTTTTGTTTATATTTTTCCATCTGACAGTGTTTGTTATTTTTGTTGTCTAGACAACGGGCAGAGACGATATCTTAGGTTTATATTGGACTATGGAGTTAAAACGATGGTTTTACCATAGAATTAATATCTGGAATGTATAACTTTGAAATTTTATGAATTTAGAATTTGTAAATTAAAAAGCTAGATCACCAGGGTATATAAACGGCGGCTCGGACTAGGGCGAGCAGTTCTCCCTCAGCCTCTTAAGTGGTGACTAGAAACTCTGAAGATAGGGTCAAGTCGGACCCCTAGAAGCCTCTATCTCCCTCATACCAAAAGTCGACTTTGTGTGTGGCCAAGTCGGGCCCTACGCTTCAAGAGTCCTTCATCTACGAAGTTCCTGCTTTCCTCGGGAACCGCTACTCACTCTGACGGGTCCCACCTCGGGCCCACCTACCTTCGTGTACCACCAGGGCCGCTGCCTCTAGCGCCCCTCATTACAGCGCCAGCGGTGTTCCTGGTCCGACGACTCCGGGACGCGTACTAAAGGAAGTCCCGGAGGAACTACCTTCACCTTCACCACTAAATCTCTAACTTTACCCTGGTGATATAAGGGACTAATTTTATTTAATTTTTTAATTTATGTATAATAATTATTTTATCTGTGTGAAGAAAGCCTAAGTGTTAAATAAATACCCAGACCCTGACTTACTATTGCTGTCCTTTTCTCTCTAATCTACCTCTCTTTTACTGTGATCTTTCATTAACGTCTGGTACCTGGTCTTCCGAATTATCGGAAGACCACGTAACACGACAAGAGACGGGGAAGTTGGCTGAAACTTGGTCCTTTGTAAGGTTTTGTTTTGTAGGTTTGTGGTTGCGTTATGGGCAGATATTTGTGTGATGAGCACGAGTATTTCTTCCCGCGTTTTGGATATTTTCTAAGGATTTAAGTACGTCCTTATTAAAGCCAAATTAAAATATTTGCTGCAATTGCTATAGAAACGTTTGGGCCGTGGTCATCTGATACAAATAAATTTATTAAAGAAGTGTCAAATAAATTATTCGGTGTCTGTGGCGACCACAGGTAAGGCTCCTTTTTTGCGCAAAGACTGAGCATCGCAGAGCAGCGGGGTAGGGCTGCGAGTGTCCTCGGCACGATGCCGCAAGTGGGTGCAATGGAGGGCTTTATTTTACTTCGGTTGTCTTCAAGTTATCATATTACTATTTTTAATCATCGCTATTTGGAGGTGTTCCCAAAAAAAGCAGACGTAAAAGAATAATCAAAAAAAAAATGTAGGGATAATGCACAAAATCTTACATAGAGTTTACATTGTTATGCCCAAAAAATGTATTAAATATTAACTTTAATTAAAGGACATAAGTATATTGGTAAAATGGAGGTGTTTAGAATTAGGCATAAACTAATAAAGCAATTGCCCCTCTGTTTCATATTTTTCTTTGCTCAAGGCAGCTTCGCTATTTTGTCTGAATCCGCACGCAACTTCTCATTGGTATACTCTGCGCTTGTCGCATTCAAGCAACCAATCACAAGATTTCTTCAAATAAAGGCACCAATCAAGACGCGCTCCAGTTTTCGAATGAACCAATAATGGGCTTTGTTTTCCAAAATACCCTAATCTTCGTAGAGTTCGGGCGAAAAACATAGTTTTTCACTGTTATCCTGAGCTTCTTTGAAAATTACGAACTGTGATGATAGTGTATAATGTTCAGTGTACTAACGAATATGGTGATAATATACGTGGATATTACATTAATGTTGATTTTGGTAAGTAATTTACAGCATTTATTTCTCCAAAAGTATTTTTTTTTCAATGCTGCTTAGTTTTTGGGGTTTGACCTAAATGTAACAAGAACATTTTGATTAGTTCATAATTCATTTTATTGCTTTATTAAATAAGGGGTCAGTACTCCGCTTTTTTTTAAACCATATGGTTAAAACATATGGTGGCTCTTTTACACCAGATAATAAAGGCGGCTGTGTCATAAGAAGACATGGTTTTAAAAGCAAGATGGGATAGACAAAGTGGAATAGAGGCTCGTAAACTTAAAGCTTAGTATAGGGAATGCGTTTTTGTTTTTTGTTCATGTTTGAAAGTTTCATAAAGGGATGTTTTCGCTATAAGGCATTTTATGATCTTCGATTCTAAACAAATTCAATTAGGTACATCAGATTCAATAACATCAGATGTATCAGATGTCAAAATATTTTTTTGTACAGAAATAACTGTTAAATAAATAAAAACCCTCAATATAAAGGCGACACACACTTTTAATACGGTACCAATCCCATTAAAATTGCTTTATTTAAAAAAAACGCGTCCAAATAGGATCCGTTTGGGAGCTGCGATGCCACAGACAGACACACACATACACACAAATACACAGATTTATAGACACACAGATACACACTCTAAATTTATACCACCCCTCTTTTTATAGGGGGTTAAACAAACGGCGATATACCTAGTTTTAACTTCAAAAACCCAAATTCAGTAATCGGAATAGGCAGAACTAATATACCTAAAGTTCACAAAAGGACATGATATAGAGTGAGTAAATTATTTTTATTGAATTCTGTATTACCGGTTTATAATGTTATTTTTCAGTTGGGCCTTGTGTTGAGCGTGTGTACATACTGCGTGGTGCGCGTACGCCGGTTACAGCGGAATGGACATGTATGTACATACCTTTCTATTGAAAAGATCAATGATAAAATGATAAAAAAAATGTATTATCATCATGAAACATATATTACATTTACTATTTAATAAAATTATAAAGAAATAATTTATTGTTAAATCTAATGCGGTCTCAACACTGGAGTCTGAAGACCAGTTCCATTCATAAAAGGAACACCGAACTAAAAATAATAATTAAGGTTATTTAAACAACATTAAAAAAAAAATGTGTATAGGCCTTCGTGAGGGTATGTGTTTATGAATGTGCGTTTTGATTGCCTGTATATGTTACTTGTGTCAAGAAAATATAAAAATATTCCGATTCGTAACTATTTAATTTCTTAAAAAAAAGTTGATTTGAAGTATTTGGCCTTCTTTATAATAGAACTCGACATTTCAATTTATGAAATAAAAATGGACTGTCTATGAATAATATATAGGTACTTAAACAAAACGAACCCTATATGTATGTGTATGAGCGTATGTACTACCTTAGCTATAAATGCTTACCTCAGGAGCTTTTATCAAATAAAATATTCAAATTCAACGAATTACTGGAAGTGTTCCAAAACTCTAAAAGAACCTTAACAATGTTTTATTTGCAACCTAGGGACATTTCCAGACTATTTTCCATCGTTAACCAAAAGCGGTAAAGTAAGCTTTTTATAAAACGTCCTCTCGTAAATTTAGCGTCGGCCATCGCGTCTGCAATGTTGCAATCAGATAACATTTAATTGCCACCTAAAATTCGTAGAACATTTTCAACAAAGGTCTTTTGCAATTTATAACAAAATGCTGCTACATTTCCAAGAGAAGAGCCTGACTCATTTTTAAATAATTAGTCTTAAAAATGTTAGTAAGAAAACTATTGTCAAAATTTAAAAAAATAATTAAAATGTGTAACACCAGGTATCTTCAGATGTACAAACAACTACAATAAAATTAAATACAAATAACAACAAATGATACATAGTCAGTCAGCAGCTGGTCTTATCGTTAAAATAGTGATCTCTTTGAGACCGCCTCACCAAAAAAGAAATGATTAAAATTAAACAACGAAATTGGTAGGCGGTGCAAACTGAAATGGACAATCTAAATATACAAATAAATACTGTATTAAACAAAAGATATATACGGAAAATGAAAAATACCAGATTAATCCCAGCGAACAGACCATATAACGCTCGCCAATCGATTTCACTCCGAGTGAGAAAAAACTGGTTAAAAACCAGAATTAACCGGTATTTTTCGAAACGTTACCAAGCCCTGGTTTACTTTGATTCCAGATAACGGTGTTGCTGAAGCCTACAAAGGTCTTGTTCTCTCATAAGAATGAGGAAGATGGAAAAGTGGAGCTCAGGTATGAACATCACCATAATGTTTTTCAAGTACACCAAAAAGCATAAGGGTGTACGGTAGAAGTCAAAAGAACACAATATTGTAGAGGACCAGGCTTCTTTATTGATAAAATAATAAGGTTTTATCATAAAATTAATTTTTGAGAGTTATGTTTGCAGTTTATACTTTTTTATTCAATCAATTTTAATGTATCTCAGTCCGCCAATATTGAATTTTAATTTTTGCAATGGGCTCAAATTTGGAATAGATCATCAGCCTACACTAAGCCCGCTGCTGGACATAGGCCTTTGTCACTGTACGCTACCGACTCTGCAGTCCGCAAATATTAAATTGGCAGAAACTGATTCTTTTGCAGAACCGTCGTAGCCTACCAGAACCCGTTCACTGGGGACTACTGCGTCCACAAGTCCCGGCCTCCTCAAGGATACCTGAACGCCTTCCCGTCTCCGGAGTCCACGGACAGTGGGGTCTCCGAGGAGTATGAGCCCTTGAAGCCCATGGTGGAGCTGAAGGGAGAGTACGGTGGGGAGAAGGAGTACGAGGAATTCAATGTAAGTTGTCAATATAAATGAGAAAAAATCTGTTGCTAGAAAGGTCGTCCACTAAATTCGCGGTTAGACTAGTCAAGTTAAGTTAAGTTAAATTCCCAAATATTTGGACGTTTTCCATGTAAAGTACCTATGTATTTTGCCATGTAAGTTTCTAAAGCCTAGAGCTTAGTTTTGGACAAGGTCAACTTCAGTGACAATGTCCCCTTGAGAATGATATTTTTATTTCGTTAATTACATAAAATTAACGTTAAGAGGCTTTAAACAAGATACATTTTGCGAGCTTATAACACTACTCACTACAGTAATCAAATAAAATATATACAATTAACATTACCAGTCATGCTTTCGATCTTGTAAGTTGCTATTTGAATTTCTTAAATATTAGAGCCGTATTAAATATTGGCGCCCAACGTGGGACTGGAAAATCATCTAAGAAAGATAGCACCCAATAATATCAAATAGAAAATTAACAAATACTTTTTAGAAATAGTTTCTATGTTAATTTGTAGTAACGTCTACTGAGCATGGCCTGACATTTTTTTCTATTTTTTTATGGCAAGGCCAAGGCAAACGAGAAGACAGGCCACCTCATGGTAAGTTGGATCTAGGATCATAAACATTTGCATTCTCAAGACAACAATCTTAAGTCTGCAATCCTAAGACTGCTAATGTGCTGCCAACTCTGAGGACTAAGATGAAATGACTATGTTAGTACTTTCATCGGTTGCCGTATCCACATTTTGGAACGCAACAACGCGAACACTGCTGTTTGGCGGTAGGTTCAGAGATAAGATGGTGGTTATAATCCGAATGGGTCTTACTCACAACTAAAACATGCTTTTAAGAGATGTTTAACTTTAATAATAGGGTTAGGATTTTGTTGGCATACTTTTGTTCTAGAATCCATAGAGTCGCTCGCAATTTCCTTATTAACATACCTTGATTTTGACCTTCAGTATTAATTGTCATATTTCAAAATAAACCAAAAACAGTTTAAGGTTATTTTATCCATGCCTACTAATATTTGTTTGCAATGCTTTCACAGCGGAGATATCCGCCGTACCAAAATTCATTTAAATTGGTCGAGTGGTTTAATTAATGAATTAATGTCAATGTGTGTGTGTTCCTCGTGTGGTTGCCGAGTTAGAATAGTGCCACTCCATGTCTTCCCGTGGATGTCGTAAGAGACGACTAAGGGAATAAAGGCTTGTAGTACTGTTAGGCGATGGGCTTGCAACCTGTCACTAATACGCTGGTAAACATCTTAGCCTATTTGTGCAAATTGTGGTTATAGAATTATCAACAAGTTTTTAGAGATGTTTGTAATTCTGTAGCTCTGCCTACCCCACTCTGGGAACGAAGGCGTGAGATTATGTATGTATGTTAATGTCAAAATATTGTAGGTGGTATGTATGTATTAGAAAATAGCGACTTCACAAATTCTAGAACCACGGTATGCCACAAAAAGCGTACCCTATTTATTATTGATTGTAATTTTAAACATTTAATTAGTTGAACTTAAAATTTCCAGATCAAACACCACGGCAAACTGGAGAGTGTGGACATCAATGGCGTCAACAAAACAATGAATTGGAACTACAAGGAGTACCAGATATAAAGCAGACTAGTGAAAATAAAAATAAATATATTTCATAATTATAGGTATCAAGCATAACAAATTATATAGATGACAAGTTTTTGTGCGTGCATTGCTACAATATACCATAACAAAATGGTATACAAGAATTGTAACTCAATATACAATAGTTATGAACTAAGTTAGACAAACAAATAAAATAAAAACATGGTGAAGGCAATTGAGTACACAGTGCCACCTGATGATAAGAGGGATCTGTGACCTATAGACATATTCATTCGACTACAATCTAAAGACTGCAATCCTAAGACCGCAAATGGAATGCCTTCATGCTAGTAAATTCACCGATTGTTTTATTCGCACAGCGGAACACAACAATGCGAGCATTACTGCTTGACGGTAGGTAGGTTTCTTACATCGATTACTGAACTATACAAATGATAAATCTATGCGTCTTTTTTACAAAAAACAAGCTTTAAAAAAATCCATTTGCTGTTTGGGTAATGTCATCAAAGTAATGTTACTTATCATGTATACAGGCTGTAATCGTTAAGTGTGTCCAGGCGATTATTCCGTAAATATAACAGATATCAGAAAACTTTAAACTGATATCGAAAGTACGTAACCCAATGAGTAAAATCACATCACTAACTTTTTTTAAATAAAACCAGAAATATCCCAAATATTAACTTAAACCCCTCCCATACATTTAGTACGCCTTTCGTTGAGGCTTTAGTTTAAAAAGCGTAGTTATTTCAACATTATCATATGATTCATGTTTTTTTTTTATTTATCACAGTTTATTCGTGTAAATTATGAATCTTAAACAGTTTTATCAGCAGAGACGGGCAAAATTTATTCGAATGACGAATAACGAATAAGAATAACCAAATTATTCGCGAATAACGAATTAAATTCTCAAATGATTACCTACTCTTATTCGAATAATTATTTATTCGAATAATTATTCGAATGAAAAATATTTCGTAATATTTTTATTCGAGCATAATTTATTCGTCGAATAATTTATTTGCTAATGATTTATTCGCAAATAAAATATCCACGAATGAATCATTCGACTACTTTTCGAATAACGAAATTTATTAATTTATTAGAGAAAATTGGAGCAGGTATTTCAGTACATAATAATTATTCGTGGCAAATCATTCAAGGAATAAATTATTCGACGAATAATTTATTCAAATAAGAATAATCATTCGAGAATTTCATTCGTTATTCGCGAATAATTTGGTTATTCTTATTCTTTATTCAGCATACGAATAATTTTTGCCCATTACTGCAGATACAACTGTGTAAGATTCATAATTTACTTTACACGAATAAACTGTGATAAATAAAAAAACATGAATTATATGATAATGGTGAATCAACTAGGCCTTTTATTTTATTTTATTTATATTCGGAAAACGAACAGCCTCCTTGTCACTAAATAAATTTTACAGTGTATAATAAACTAGGCCATTTACACGTTTTCACCTTATCAAACTAAAGCCTCAACGAACGGCGTACTAAATATATGGGAGGGGTTTAAGTTAATATTTGGGATATTTCAAGAATTATTTAAAAAAGTTAGTGATGTGATTTTACTCATTGGGTAACGTACTTTCGATATCAGTTTATTTTTTTCTGATATATGTTATATTTACGGAATAATCGCCTGGACACACTTAACGATTACACCCTGTATATTTTTTAATTCGCCAATTTCACATTTAAATAATTTTAATATAGTCTATGACACTCTAGTGGTTAAGAGAAGTTTAACCATGTATAATTTATTAACATCGGTTTAGCCGTTTAGTAGTTACGAGGGAACATAGAGTCGGATATATCCACAGGTCAAGCACATAACCCTCCTTTTGGGCTATGCCGCAGTCGGGTAAAAATAACGTAAAAAAAAAAGTTGTTAATGTTCTGTGGTTCAAGTGAAAAATGGTATAAGTCTACTGTGCATTATATCCCTTTTGAGCTAATTCGACTTACAGCCGTTTTCACTATAGCTACGGATTTTTTTGTGATTGCTTATTTGTTTATAAATAAGGGAAGCATTCAAAACTCGCCAATCAATCAATCAATCAATATCATTTACGCCGTACTTTGTAGTTTTTAGTTTCCTGCTACTCTCTCTATTTCTTCTCGTTGAGGTTTCAAAACACGTATCTGAGGGCCCTGCAAAGATGCATTGCGCTAACTAACGTTTCTATTCGATTCGTTTTTAAACCAATCGCGTCGCTGGTAGACCACGTAACTTTTCGTATCACGTCATCTCCCAGTGACGCGATTGGTTTAAAAACGAATCGAATAGAAACGTTAGTTAGCGTAGTGCATCTTTGCAGGGCCCTCTGTTCTTAAATTTTATGGTTAATTTGATGATTAAACTACTCCATTTCTAACATTTATTGAAATCGATTAGTGTTACGCGCAACGCATTTTTTATTGTTTAGTGTAAACTTACATTATAAATATTATTAATTTATAAAAAAAGCTTTGTCAAACAATGCTCATTAAGTAATTGCTGCTACTAAAGATTTAGTGTAAAACAAGCCAATTATAAACTTTCGAATAGATACGATAAAAATAAGAATAAAATAATACTACTGTAAAATACACAAATATGAAACGTAAAACCTCTTGTTTATTAAATAGTAGTGTATAAGAGCATTGTGAAACGACGCTCAAATAACGTTACTGTCAAAAAAAAAACATACATTTCAGTTGCGGGCGATGTTTCTCACCCCTAAATAAAGTCCGATTTCCAAGATTTTTGAATATGTTGTAGTTATTATAAAAAACTAGGTTAGTACGTTTCCATTTTCTTTTGTGTCTATTTGTTTCAGTCCAAAAAATATTTTTCTCCCACATGCTCGGAAATGTTAACCTTACTGTTGTCAAATCAGCCCGCGAAGTTCTAAGTTCCAGGCCAAGGCAAAATTAAAAAAAAAACAAAGTTATTATTTACCAAAGGCAGCGGCCGCGAAAAATGTATGAAATTTCATTATGTACCTGGTGATTTACTTTTCAAAACCATGTTTGGACTAGGATAACTATCTCCAAACAGCCAAACACTCGTGCAATCAAAATTTTTCCTTGTATATATTACTTTTTAAATGTCATAGACTAAAACGTTAAGCCTTTTCAAACAGCATTTACAACGTATTTAAAAGTGTGTCAAATAGTTTGACATTTTTTTAATAGAAATTGCGTTCATAAACAAAATAAATTGCGGAAATAACATAAACGCGTAATAAATGTTATAGTTTAAACTATATTTTATTCAAATTGAATTTATTACGTTTAAATAATTTGTGATTTTATGTTCGTACCGTACGTTTCTGTTCTTTTTTTCAAGGAAATGTTGGGACTGTGTTTAATATTATTAACAATTGTGTAAAATTTCCTCACATCTTGGAGAAAAAAACTATACAAGCCTCGACCGGGAAGGGCGGTTGCTGGACTCGTATATATCGCGGCCTCGACTGCGTCTCGGCCACGCTAACTCTACTCGTCCCGCAACAGCCTATTTCCCGGTCTGTGCAGTAATGTACTATTGTTGGAGAGGGAAATGTGCAGGACCTGTATTCTAGGCCGTAAAAACCATATCATCTTTGACCCGTTAATCCTGTTATAGTATTGTTTATAACTCGGCCGCCATTACTGTCAAATAAATAAGAGCTATCAAAACGTTGACAATACGATAACAGGCCAAAGACGTTTTTTTCGCCTAGAATCTCGGCCTAGACATAGTTTTTATTTAATATCTCCAACATATTCAAAAACCGTAAAAATCGGTCTAAGGACTGAGAAACGTTATCGCATTTTGCATGCAAATTTTCAGTATCATAATCCTCTTAAGTGACTTGTTATGATAGGCATAGTAACACGAGTGTTATAATGCCAATTACACACAGTTACTTTTAGTTTATACTACTATAAACCTTCTCGCAAATTGCAGCATAGTGAATGGAGCGTTGGTGTTTGAAACATGTTCGAGATTTGAAAGTCATTAAAGTGTCGTTTGTGTGTAATAACTTAATATCGCATTTTTGCTTTTTTAGACATAGAAACTACTCGCATACTCAGCATCAAAAGTAAATATGAAATCTTGTACAGTCGAGTTCATAAATATGTATACGCTTTAATACCTCGTCTGTTTAATGTCTATTTAAACTGCCATACATGAATTGTCACTGCGATTAAAGTGACAAGGTACTAAAGTGTATACATATTTATGAACTCGACTGTACCTGACCGCTTTGTAGTCATATTAATGAGCAAAAAATGCGATAAAATACAACAGTGCTCAGCTACTTTTGACGCTGACTGTACCTACTTGGTTTAATTCCTGTATTACTTATGTCTATGTCGATACCTTGGTTCTTAAGAACAAGTCACTCTGATACCCCAACAGTTTGCCCCATACTGACCCGTACAGATTGCTCATCCCTTATATAAAAAAAAAACGCTTAAGTGTTTAGCTTATATTTACTTGACGCCGTAATCTGAGAGCAATTAAATCGTTCCTTTTTCACACTTTACAAAATCGTCACTAAGGAACGATTTTATTGTCATTAACTCACTGTAAATGCGGTCGTTAGTATTTTGTATGTGTATTTAGCCTCGCTATATATAAGTTCGTATTCAAAAGTAATAAAATTACTAAAATAATTAAGTTATATCATCTTATTTTATGTATTGTAAAGACCTATTTAAAATACGTGTCTAGCTTACATACCATAGTTATAAAAACCGTTAAAATTTAATATTAAATGTAAAATAAGTATTGAAATTAAAAGTACAATATTGTCCAATTACTTAAATTCCATATTCGATTCAACATTATATTTTGTAAATTATCATAATCGTTAATGTAAGTCAATGAAATGCGATACCAGAATATAATTCGTTTTGCTCAAAATGTTTTTATTTTCCCGTTAAAATTATGATTGACGTTGCGTTTATTAAAAACGAATGCTAAACATGTCAATTTGTACTATGAATAAATTGTGTAGCCTCATAATAAGGCCCAGTGTGCAATTGGATGTTTATTATCAAGGCAATTTAATTTGAACTGTATTGCAATAGAAATAAAGTTTATTTTCCTCTCTTCGTAAATGGAAAATGGCATTATCGAACAAACGTAGGTAATTGAACTTTATTGCCTTGATAATAGATTCAAAGTCCCACTACAAAGTCAAGTCACCCTAAACAAGGGTGACAAACAAATCACGTCAAACAAAGACGTGGCCTTAGCGTTCGAAGATTATTTCTCCACTATAGCTATTAATACAACGAAATGTCTTCAATCATCTGCGATTGTAGCTCAAAAACTACTTTGTGCTAATGTTACTAAATGTAATGTAACCTTTGATTTTAGCCATGTAGATTCAATTTCTATTGTTAAGGTATTTAAATCGCTTAGTTTAAAAAAAACTGAGGATTTATGGGGAGCGTCAGTTAAAGTGATCCATCATGTCATAGATATAATTGCACCTCACTTAGCTTTAATCTACAATAATTGCATTTCAGAGGGGGTTTTTCCAAATCTTATGAAATATAGTAAAGTCATACCACTTTTTAAATCGGGCGACATGTGTGATTTAACGAATTTCCGTCCCATTTCTATTCTACCGGTTTTAAGTAAAGTTTTTGAGAAGTTAATGTTAAAAGATATGTTAGGTCACTTCAATAGAAATAAACTGCTTAACAGTAATCAGTTCGGCTTCACCAGAGGACGATCCACAACTGATGCAGCATCTGTACTCATTAAATATATATACAATATTTGGGAGAAATCCTGTGATGCAATAGGAATTTTTTGTGACCTTTCCAAAGCTTTCGATTGCGTAGATCATGCGACTCTTATATTAAAATTAGAACATTATGGTCTGTCAAATAATTCTCTAAATCTTATGTCTTCATATCTTAGCGATAGAACACAAACGGTTGTTGTAAACCAAACACAGTCCATTGGAGCAACTGTTAAATTAGGTGTGCCTCAGGGCTCTATATTAGGTCCTTTCTTATTTCTGGTCTATATAAATGACTTACCACCCACGGTAGATAACCTTTGTGATATTGTGCTATTTGCTGATGATACTTCATTAATTTTCAAGGTGGACCGAAAATCCGTCGATTACAGTAGGATAAACGCCACGCTGGTTAAAGTACTTAATTGGTTTACTATTAACAATTTGCTACTTAACGCTAAGAAAACTAAATGTGTTAGGTTCGTTTTGCCTAATGTTAGACCGGTAAAATCTAGTATATTTCTAAATGATGAGTGTTTGGAGATGGTGGACAAGGCGCTTTTCTGGCGGACACGGTTTCTGTAGGAGAATGTATCAAAACTATGTGGTTGTTTTGCACCGTCATGGGTAAGTATATGTATACTATTATTATTACAATTTAAGAGTTCATCTGAACATACTGAGTTTTGACACATTTTCCTGCTCAACTACGCATGATATATATATTTTAATGTTAAATTCATTGTTTTATATAATGCTAGGTTAAGTTCTATAATTGTATAAGTAATTTTTAAAAAAAACGACTGACTGTTGAGTTTCTTGCGGCGTTTCTTCTCAGCAGTGGTCTCTTGCGAAGCGCTGGTAGATTTTTGACGTGTAAAAGTGCCCGTGCGGCCTACTTACTGAATAAACATCTTTTATCTTTTATCTTTTATCTTTATCACTCACAAAAAACTGGCTGTTTGTAATACGGTGGGCGGGACGAGATTAAGTAAATATTTCAGTTTAAGGCGGTTTTAACCAGAAACATGTGCATTATTATTTACAAGCTTTTGATTATCGTCATATCCTGACCAGGGAGGTTGCGGATGCAGATTATTTATTTATTTATTGAACGAGAACGGCTTACACCAATAACACTGTCTTGTTAACTTTTTTTTTAAATGTATGTTCCCCGATTACTTAAAGACCACCGGACCGTTCTAATTGGTCCCGTTGAGATGGGCATAAATAAAAATAAAAATTAATTATTTTTTATTAGAGAAAAATGGAGCAGGTATTCTAGTAAATACATAATAATTATTCGTGCCAATTAATTCAAAGAATAAATTATTCGCAAATAAATTATTCGTCGAATAATTTATTTGAATAAGAATAATCATTCGAGAGTTTCATTCGTTATTCGCGAATAATATGGTTATTCTTATTCGTTATTCGTCATTCAAATAAATTTTGCCCATCTCCTGCTCATGGGATCTTGGAGAAATCAAGGGAACTCCTCAAATTTTTGATCACTCCTCAGATTTGGGTATTTTTCAATAAATATCAAGCCTCTTTTTAAACATTACGAGTATTAATATTAGTACACAGGTAAACAGTCGATTATGTACTTAATAAGTTTACCTTATAATTTTCCTGAATCAATGTTAGCCTAGTGAACCAAATTGTGCCATTACTTGTGTGAAAATGATTTTACAAACCAAAACCCGCCTTCAAAAACGCAAAAAACAACCTGAAATCAACACGGGTTTAACTGAAAATAGCTTTCTGTGAAACGAAAATTCTGCGAAGTGAAGTTCTATGAAATAAGTGTGCATTGCTTTTATTTGCTTCTCCCTGTAGTTAATAAACAAAAGGAAAAATATATAAATAAACTCAGTGAATGCTTATATTTAATTATATTTATGATTCTGTTTTCAGAAGTATAATGGTTTTACAATACAATACAACAATTAATAAAACCTGCCGATTATCCTACACTTACTGATTAACTAGCGACCCGCCCTCGTTTCGCTTCGGTTTATACTTTGTACATAAACCTGAATTTATTTTACATACAGTCTGTGAAAAAATATCTAAGTATAGTCCATACCATCTGACTTGTTTTATTTAGTAAACATTTTTATAACCTCAATAACAATTTCCTCAGAAAACAATCCATGATGTAACATAGAAAATGATGTGCAAGATGTGGCCTGTAGTTGGTTTAGAAAACGACCGTTTTAGCCGAACACATGTATTTGTCCAACCCCATGCATTCCCATGAGGCCCCCATCATTCCCATCCTCTACTTCAGGATTAGCTGGAAGAGATCCCATTAAGAGATAAGTTCGCCTTTGTACATTACGTTAATAACAATATTGTCATTAAATATTACTTTTGTGCGATAAAGAGTTTACATACATACAAACGTATACAATGCATTTTGAGGTTATAAAAGTGTTTACTAAATAAGTCGGATGGAATGGACTTCAATAGTGAAAACCGCATGAAAATCTGTCCATTTTTGAGATCATCGCGAACATACAGACACACAGACGCGGTGGGGGACTTTGTATTTATAATTGAACTGAGGAAAAAAAGCTAATTTCAAAACTGATGTTATTTTTTTTCTTAAAATGAATCTTTTAAAACACCTAATCTCATTTAAATGATGTGTCATACGAACTAACTTTCTAAAGTGTCGAAACCATAATCCGTAATTCTGCAGGGCGTTTATTATTGTTGTACCCTGTAGTTTGTTTGTAATAAATGAAAATAATGATAAATTATACTCGTAAGAGCGTAGTAGGACCTGTCTCGCATGGATCAGAGTGCTGGGCTGCAAAGGAGAAGGAAAAAAAGAGTGCATGGAGCTGAAATGCAAATGGTGAGATGGATGTGTGGTGTAACAAAAATGGATAGGCTAAGAAATGAGTATATAAGAGGAAGTTTGAAGGTAGCGCCGGTGATAGAAAAATGGAAGGTAATAGGTTGTCATGGTATGGCCATGTCATGAGGGATGAAAGTCATGTTACGAGAAGAGTTTGAGTATGAATGTGGAGGGTTATAAAGCAAGAGGAAGACCTAAAAAGAGATAGATGGATTATGTGAAGAGTGATATGAGAAAGAAGAGAGTGAACGCTGCGATGATGGCTAACAGGAATGTGCGGAAGGAAGAAACATGCTGCGCCGACCCCAGGTGATTGAGATATCAACTTAACTTCACGGTCATTAAATTACCATTAATATACTAACGTGAAGTGAGAAATGAGTTGTCAAAGTTGTCCCATGGATTATGGTTTCGACTTTAAATTTGTAGAACTAAAGTAATGATGCTGTGCATTCCTGACCTAAAACCATCAAATGCCTTCGTTTTATTATTCAAACGGTCATCCCGCTATCTGCCGGACCATGCTTCACCGGTTGACATGCAAATGTCCGGAAACAGACCAGCGCTGAAATAAATGTAGGTTGGCCTGGGCCATGTTGAGCGAGTAAATTCGACCTATATTTATTATATTACATTCCACAGAAGTATTTAAAAGTATAGCAAAATATTCGTTACTCGCAAAAAAGCACTTTGGAAAAATAATTTCTGAGGTGTGTGCTATTACTAAACATGTCAATGAAACTACTTTTATGTCTAGCTCTTTCCCGTGACTCTGTCCACGTGCACCTTGTTTATAGGGTTCCGAATCCAAAAGGTGTCAAACGGGACTATTATTAAGGCTACGCTGTCCGTCCGTCCGTCCGTCCCAACTATAAACAGCTGCATCTCTTTTGAACCGGAAGAGATAGCGAATGTTTTTTTTTCAGAATAAATATGCGTTATAACAGCGAATTTCCTAACAATAAAATAAAAAAACCGGCCAAGTGCGAGTCGGACTCGCGCACGAAGGGTTTCGTACCATTACCTATACAATATTAGACACTACTTGCCTCGTGTGGTTGCCGAGTTAGAATAGTGCCACTCCTTGTCTTCCCGCGGATGTCGTAAGAGACGACTAAGGGAATAAAGGCTTGTAGTACTGTTAGGCGATGGGCTTGCAACCTGTCTCTAATACGCTGGTAAACATCTTAGCCTAATTGCGCAAATTGTGGTTATAGAATTATCAACAAGTTTTTAGAGATGTTTGTAATTCTGTAGCTCTGCCTACCCCATTCTGGGAACGAAGGCGTGAAATTATGTATGTATGTATGTATTAGACACTATACAAGTTGCCGTTTTTAATATCGAGCAAATAAACGGCAAAAAATTACATTTGCTGTACGGGAGCCCCATTTAAATAGTATTTTTCACAATCGTGTTATAATAGAGAGCTTTTTAGTCGAGTACCGTGTTTAGGCCACGAAGCTTGCTGAGTGGCCTAAGTAAGGTACGAGATTCAAAAAAGCTTGATTATGACACGATTGAGAACAATACTTTTTGTACGAGTTCATTAAAATTTATAATTTAAGTCATTAATACGAGTATATAAGAAAACTAAATATCGTAAGTACTATATTGTCTTGTTCTACTATCCGACTTCGCGTCCGTAATGTTGCAGTACTCTGCTGTGATTTGGCTAAATACTCACATCACAAAGCATAGTTTTTTTATTTTTTTTATGCCCTGGATACGGCAGCATGTTTAAGTAGATTTTTGACAGATTACGCGACGCTGCTACGTTCCGAAACGCCATAGATTGGCAATTTTGTATCGGATCGAGTCTCCTTAAACAAGGACACATATTATTGAAATACGAAGTTCTATTTTCAATTTTTTTTCGGTTGTCTAGGGCGTATCGAAGCAGTTATTTCGGTTGTTTCGGAAGTAGCATAGACTATTCAACGATGAAAAGATTGACGTTGCAGTATTCTCTATGAAATCTTAATACACATATTTTAATCGACGGGTACAAAAAATAGTTCTTGTTGTTGTAGCAGCAACCGAAATACATCATCTGTGAAAATTTCAACTGTCTGCAGTGGAGTCTTAGTAATAGGGTACCGTTTTTACCCTTTGGGTACGGAACCCTAAGAAGGAATATAAGAAATGTGTTTTTTCAACATATTTTTAGTTTTGTGGTAAGTATCGTAAAAACGGTATAATAACATACCAAGCGTCAAATTAGGTATGATTATAGTACAATCCTTGAAAAAAATACGCGTAACGTAATGGCACCAGTGTTCGACACTTTAAGCTGACATGCACCAATAATCGACACTTAACTCTTTATTCAAAGATCATACGGTCATAAATTGAGTGTTACATAAAAAAACAAAAACCCGCCTTCAAAAAGCAAAAAATAACTTCTTTAAAATGGTAGGTAAATAGGTCAGTCCAACTGAAGTCTGCTTTTGGTTAAAATATTGTTGGACGCCGACTTCAGTTGGACTGAACTATTTACCTACCATTTTAAAGAAGTTATTTTTTGCTTTTTGAAGGCGGGTTTTTGTTTTTTTAAACTTTTATTTTATTTTATACTTTTTAGTGATCATAATTATGCTGTTATTCTCCCACTTCTCAAGAAACAATAGAACATTTCAATCTCGCCGCAAGCAACGCCGTGGGAAAGTCATAGTCATATATTTAAACCTAAATATGCTTCGTCATAGTCGCTCAACTATCTTAATCGAAATATCTTGTCGCCACCCTCGAAACATATACCATTTAGGAGTTCCGGTGGCCATCTGTGGTCTTCATCATCAGTTCCACTTCACCAAATAGTGCTTTCCAAGACCAAATATACGAGTTACAACGAAAAATACCAAAATCGCTATAGGTGTGCCTAAAAATTTTGAAGAGTTCCGTCGATTCCTCATAGATTCCACCATCAGATCTTCATTTTGAAAAAAATGGGACCAATCGGGAAGCACCAGCTTTCAAATAAAAAAAGAATCATCAAAATCGGTTCACCCAGTCGAAAGTTCTGAGGTAACAAACATTTTAAAAAAAACAGACGAATTGAGAACCTCCTCCTTTTTTTGAAGTCGGTTAAAAACAAATGAATAACCCTTATCTTCTGTAAAATAAGAATCAGAGTCGATCGATGGTCCTTGTCGATTACTGGTTCCATTACGTTACCGGGTTTTCCGTTCGACCACACATTAGGTACTTATAATTATTTTCAATTTCACTATTATGTTTTTACCAAACATCAATAATACTGTAGCCGGCGTCTATATAGCTGTGAAAGTAAGGATTGATTGATTGACGTTGATTAAAGGAAACCAGGAAGCTGTCCTGAGAAGGACATGATTGACGCTGACGAGGAAACGAGGACGGTTGCCCTGAGAAGAGCAGTTGGTTCGAGCAGTGGCGATGTTTGCTGATCGGCGTCCGGCGGCGAAAGGAACGCGCACGGCCGGAGCCCGTTTATATAACGTTGTGTAGGCGCAGGCCGAGCGCCTACGCAGTGCGCAGTGGGGTAGTCGGGAAAATCAACGTTTCTATCTACCCACGTGCGAATTAGTATTTAAGAGTTATTAAATAGTATGGAATTACCTGGCTGCTTTAGTAACTAAGTGCGCTACTCTATTTGTATTAAATGTGGACCCTTAAATAATTAGGTAAATATTCCATTCTGATCATCAAGCGCATTATTTAACAACACACCAAATATCCCAAAACACGTTCTACCTGTGCGGCAGTACGGAACGGAACCCTTGGTGCACGAGTCCGCCTCGCGGTTGACCAGTTTTTCATCATTAAAGCAGTAACTGTGTTCTTTTCCAGTATAAATTGGAGCCTATTTTTAACTTCCCTTTTTATGATTGCTTTCACACGGAAGTAGAACAGTGGACAGCAGACTACTGCTAGTGTGTGGACGACACGCGTCCACACACTAGCAGTAGTCACGCGGGGCAAGTGTGCGCACTTTTTTTTTCAAACTAGTATCAAAATTAAACGATAAGCATGAGAGGAAAATTAAAATATGTATCTGGCGAAGCATTTATTTAGGTAATGATTCAAGAAATTATCAATAAAACCTTGCCACCGCGAAGAAAAATCGCCTTAATTCAAACTGCTCAAAATGCGCACACTTACTATACTGCGGGTAAGTGTGCGCAGCTAAGAGAAGTTTGTGGATTTTTTACTATTCTAAACAGACTGATTTTGATCAAACTTACCTCGCTTTATTGAAACATAACATAGCTTCAAATGTAAATAATAAAATTACTTAATGCGTGCTCAATATCTTCAAGTAGGTACAATTCGTGAATGCAGTAAAATCCCAAAAACCTGGTGCTAACAACTTATTGAATTGCGTTATTTTTTTAAACAAATTGAGTGTCTTGGCACTTTTAATATTCCCTCCCCCTACCCTCTCAGGTGGGCTGGCGAAGATTAATGCTCCTATCGAAGATTAATAATTGAGAGTCTGAAGTGTAGCGTAATTATTGGACCCCTTCACTAATGGACCACTTCTTCCTTCTAAATTTAAATTTCAAAAGTAAAATGGAATTTGATTGAAAAAAAAAACAAATATATAAGCACTTTTATATAACGTAAATGTTTTACTTCAAAAATATTTAAATCACCTCTTTATTTTAATTTTTAATTCATAGTCGTTGGCCAGGATTATTATAGGAAGGTGCATCGCAGTTTGGCCTTCGACTACAAATAATATTTTGAACAGCTTGCAGGCAGGATGACGATCACAAAGGATGGAGTTCCACTCACAGGGTCTGGTCTTGGATTTTCCTAAATTTGGCCTCTACTTCATCATACGAGGACTAGTAGGCTTGATTCGTGTTTTTGCAATCGGGTTTTTTTTTAACCCTTTCGACTAGTTTGAAAGAAAAGTGTATAAAAGTTGTAAAAATAAAAATATGTAACTTTTAGTTCGTACAAAATTTATACAGCAAAAATGATAAAAAGAACATATTGGTTTATTTATTTATTTAATTTAATTATTTATTAGACACACCACCGAGATATTTCCAGAGCTTAGTATAGTTTGTTGCTGAGGATTAATCCTCTGTAACAAACTATACTAAACACACTCACATTGTTTCACTACACTTATAAAGGTATATAAAACTTTTTCGAAATTATCATTCACTTAGACTTAGAGAAAAACAATGTTGAACATAATATCGAAACAAAATTAATTAAAATTAAAATTGACAAAAGGTAAATGATTTAACGTCAACAAACACAACCTCAAAGTTTTACCAGAATATTTTAATTCATAACAAATATTTCTTATTTAACACTCATCTAATGGTTAACTAAATTAATGTAAAACTTGGTTTTTATAAAAAATAAATTAATTTAAAGGCCTTTATCGCTATAAATCATAAACAGGGCCGAGATTCTAAGCGGTTAAAACTATATCGTATTGTCAATCTTTTGATAGCTCTTACTTACTTGACAGTTATGGCAGCCGAGTTAAAAAAAATACGATAACCGTCAAAGACGAAATCATTTTTACCGCCTACAAATAGAGGCCCAAATTTTGTTAATTGCGAATTGCTTTGTACAAATGAAAAACCCTTGTTAAGTTCGCAAGTTTTATGAAGATGATTCCGAGTATCCTTGTCTCTGATGCTACGAAATTTAACCGGTTATAAGACGTTTTTGTATGACAATAACCGGTTAAAACCGGTTAAAACCAGTTATTTGCATTCCCTACTACCAAGCCTGTCGTTTCCCCTTCTTAGGTTGAATCCCGTTTGCATGTTATGTCACAAAACAATCAAGGCTTCTATTGTGTAAAACAATATTGCCTTTGAAACTAATGTTTTATCGAAAATTGTTTCACAAATGTTCATTTCACAGCCAACGTTTCATATACTATTAATTTCACAAATATATTGTTTCACAAATGTATCAGATTAAAATACGCCGTTTAACAACTAATCATATAGCAAATAGTACTCTTTACAAACGTTTTGGTTAAAAGTATGGCTTTTAAAATCACATCGTTAAGCAAACGGTTTTTACATACTGTTATTATACAAAGTGACATATATTACATCTACCTACTTTTTGCATTTGAATCGACGGGTCCCCGCCCCGGGCCCCTATTTCTGAGCGATTTGCCCTTCAGGCGTATATAAGAACCAACCTAAGCTACTTGAGCCCCCATATCTCAGCCAATTTAGATTTTTTTTTGTGCTCCACTTTGGGAAAATGTAAGTAACGAATTTTGACAAACGATGAGATATGAAATAAAAAAAAATGTTAATTCATATCTTTTATTAATAATATATATTTGAGAATTGAAACTGTTGTAAAATAAAAATATGTCAAATAATCATTTAAAATATTTAATTTATTAATCATTTGTTAAACCTGCATAACGTTGATATGCCATATCATATTTTTGCCGATCGTTGGTTGTAAAAATTTGCCAATTGACTGTCGATAAAATGATATGATACCTCTTTCACTTGACAGTAATATGGCCGGGTTAAGAACAATACGATAGCAAAGGTAATAGGTTTAGTTATTAAGGCAGTGGAATAGAGACCGCCTCTATTCTCTAGGTGCTAAAAACCATTATCGTCTTTGACCTTTTATGTTATTAATTTTAACTAGTCCGCCATTACTGTCAAGTAAATTATGAGCTTTCCCAACGTTGATTATACGATACGAGAAACAGGTCAAATACGATATGGTTTTAACCGCCTTGAATCTCGGCCCTAGTCGATACAATGACATGTGCCTATCAATTTAAAGCGTCTACTTTTGCGAAACTTTTGTTTCATAGAAGTTGTGTCAAAATTTTAAGACTATAGTTGGCCGTTTTGGTTTAATTATTTTTAAGTGGATTTCCCGCTATACGTATTGTGTGTCTTATACGCTCGCATGTTTTTTTGCCATTTATGAATACACGTCTAAAACCTACGGCGCACTTAAAACCATCAGGACCAAAATTTTCGCTGATATCAGGCAGGTCGGCGGACATGTGGCTGGCTAGCACCGCGTTGAGCAGGAACGTGCGCGCCTCGCACTCGTCCGCGGCGCACCTGTCCGCGCGTGCCTGCGCCGCCAGCAGCAGCGCGCACAGCACCAGCAGCAGCCGCATCCTGCACACACAGGCTCGTTAATGACAGAAAGTGGAGGGGTTTTATATAGGGGTGACATTTTAAAAAATCTGAACTGGAAAGAAAAAAAAAGCTAAATGTTCCTCAAAAGCGAAAGGTAATTTTTAATTGTGCGTTTTAGGTTTTACTGGGATGTTTAGTATTTTTTCGTGGTTCGGTGTTTAGTTTTTTCTGAGCAATTAAATATTTATTTTATTTTACACCAATATCTACATCAAAGAATTTTATGTGGGTATATTCAGTTAATGAAGCCTCAGCAAGAATATTTTACTTTTACATCAATGTTGAACTGACGCTAGACGATGAACTATCGTTTTTTACCACACAAATACAAAAATGTATTTGTGTGCTAGAAAATTGTAAAATTGTAAAAAATTGTAAAATTGCTAAATAATAACTATATGCTAAATTATAACAATAACTAATACTCAGATGATACAACGACAATTTTCATACAACCTGATCTTGAAATACCTACCAAGTTATTATTGATGTTAAACACAAAAATCGGGTAAAAATGTATACCGTAAAAGTTTAGTTGAGACGAAACAGACATTCAAACCTTGATAAAAGTTTTTTTTTACATGTGGCACGTTGATTTTTATACATAAACAATATTCCGGCCGTATGAATTTTAGTTTTTTAACGATAAGCATAAAATAGTAGCAAATCCCAGCTCACCCGGTAGTAGTTGAGGTAAGTAGAGATAGCAATGAGGTGAGGTGGGACAATTGCTACGGTTGACACTTTCGGATTATTTATTTATTAAAGACATGCCAAAAAAAGCATACATATCCATCATTCATATAATAATATAACCTGACAACATTATTCATTATATGTATGCCTATTACAGGCATGTACAGTCAACAGCATAAATAAGTGATCATTTATGTACCTTGTCACTTTAACGTCGTGTTTGAAATGTCATACAAAATTGTGAAACGATTGAAAGTGACAAGGTACATAAATGATCACTTATTTATGCTGTTGACTGTACAGCATTCACATTTAAAGTGCGCGGTTCACATAGTTAGGTACCATTATAGTAATGGGAAATTATATAATGTTACTAAAAGCAAATTTTTATGTTAAGAATAAATTAATTTCTAATTGACTTCAGCATTTTATGTTTGAATGTGTTTACGTTATCACTAAAGATATCTATATTAGGCATTTTTGAATTTAAATCGTTGACATTTGACAATAGCTTGAGAATATTTTATTTACGTAGCGAAATTATGTTTTATTTATGCTCATACACAAAAAGATTTAATGTTTTCTGTAAGTTGTGACCTTTGCTTTTGTTGCTTAAAATTAGTTATAAATAGTAATTATAGGTATCGAGATTTCTTCAAATGACAAAAAATGTTAGTCAATCCGAATTTACGAGTAAATAACAGATGTTGGCAGTTTAAATGGCGGGCTTTTCAAATATTCTATATAAACCCACGAGTTGAATAAGCATACAGGATAAAAGTCGGTAAAACACTCAATAATAGCCTGTAGTACTGTATTAAATAAATAAAAGGCACATTTCAATGTAACAAGTTTATTTAATTTGCAATTTCTGAAACTCCTCCGATACTTCAATATAATAGTTTTCGAAGGATTTTCGGTCAACTTTCAAAATTAATGATGTATCAGCAGCAAATAGCAAAATATTACAAAGTTCATCTACCGTGAGTGGTAAGTCATGTATACAACGTATAGACCAAAATTAAGAAAATACTTATTATTGAACCCTGAGGTACACCTAATTGAAATGCTGCTCCAATAGACTGTGCTTGGTTTGCAACAACTGTTTGTGTTCTATTACTAAGATAATAAATAATATTATGACGACATAAGAAGAATTATTTGAGAGACCATAATGTTCTAATTTTAATATACGATTCGCATGATCTACGCAATCGAAAGCTTTGGAAAGGTCACAAGCTTGGTACTCCCACAACTGTTACAGTTTTTTTAATTAATGTTGTTCCTATGGATACTTTGAGATGTTTATTTAAATATGGCTTAAAACTGTCTTAGGTTTATCTGCAAGAATAAAATTAAAAAATAAAATTTATGTTTTAGAGATGCTTTATTAAGTTCTTATTATTATTTCTGAATTCAGTATTTTTTTAGTTATTTTGAGTTATTTTTAATAATATTTTCACACGATTTAGCTATAGCAAATACTATTAACATAGTACGTAACTACTCTGTAAAACAATTTTTTTTTACAACACATGTTTTTTATCGTGATCGTATTATTGTGAAGTAAATAAGAGCTCTTGGAACGTTAACTATACCATAACATTTCAAAAGCAATATGGTTAATTAAAATGGAGCCTTAGTTCCTCCTAGTTTAGGTTAATATTTTTGATTAATTTTCTATGAATATATCATTGAGTAAAGCGTGTTTCCTTTTATAAAGTTTTTTTGTTTTTTGTTTTTTTTTTGTAACAATATTGTCCAAATTACGAATGCAAAAGGGACGTTTGTGTTTTTGTACAGTCGACGTGAAAGATATCGCTGCTTATCAATGATAAAGGCATAACTCAAAAACACACTTTTTTCAGGACAGTCATTAAAAAAAAAAACAAAAAACATTTTGAAATAACTTTTGACCTTCATAAGATAATAAGATACTTGTTTTTGTCGTAATTAAATCACTTACCAAAGAATCTGTGAAACATAAAATCAAAAACAAGAGAAGCAAGTCTAATTTAATATCCTTACAAATTGTAGATCTATTCGACATGCTTCTGAAAACCTTCGTTGTGATTATGTGCAATAAGGACACAAGTAGTGAAATTACAAAATTATACGTGTAATTTTTGGACAACAACGATGCTTTCGTGTTGAACCCTAGTATCTTTTTTATTTTTTGATGAATAATGATGTATATCGTTTTATACCTTAAACAATATCGATAAATTATGGACAACACCGAAGAAATTCGAATTATGTCTACAAAAATATTAATTCTTTGTCATAAATAAGGCCATATTTTGTGAACGCTCACCTCTTTTTTTACATAACAAAGCAATGATTTACCTTATTTGACGTGTGAGACCTATGAGAACGCATTGGCCGAGCATAATAAACCCTGAATCGTTTTCCTAACATTATAATTATCTAAGACAAACTGGGATAAAACAGCAAACAGCTTGCCTAGTATGGTTGCGTTTATCGCATGACAAAATGTGGATAAAGCATCCATCACTCTCACTTAGGTATAAAGTGTCAAAAAGTGACGGATGTATCAAGCACATTTTGTCACGCGATAAACGCACCCATATAAGGCTCCCAGAGGGGTTTGACGACGCGGTTAGCCTAGTTGCTAGTGACAATGCCTATTTGTTAAAAAAAACGTCATGAATAAAATATTAAAAGTGTATTTATTTTACGAAATAATTAAAAACATAACTCAAAACTTTTAAGTCTCTTCTATCACAAAATAAAATCTCTTCTTAAAAACAGTTCACACTATGGTATGGTATGAGATAGCACCGAACCCGTATACACAAGTCACCAGCAATAATATATTATCCAACATTGAGCGCAAATATCTGACATGCTCTTATACCTTTGGTAAAAAAGACGTGTCAGATATTTTTGCTCCCAATGTTGGATAATATATTTTTGCTGGTGATCGTACAAACACCTTGCTTATCAATCTTGTGAAAATGGGCGACAGGGACAATTACAAGCTGCATTAATTACACAATTAAAAATATTAAATTCTTAAAATTAAATTGAGATTCTCACTGAGCAGTATTCTTATTAAAATCAGTCTTAAAAAAATATTATTATTTGTACTTCTTATAACAAAACAATACAATATTTCTTCCAAAAATAATCATTAAATACCTTAACGAATTTACCTTAATTACTAATACTTCACTGACGTATCACAGTAGCAATGCAGTGTGCTGCAGAGAAACAGTACGTATTAAATTCAAAAAAATCATAAAAAAACTTAAGTATTCAAAATCTTACGTTGCTATAGTATTTTTATCTTATAAAATCAGTCTACAGAACGTTTATTTTAATTGTAACCAACGAATAAAAATCTCTCTTCTTCTAAAAACAGAAATAAAAAATGTAATATTAGGTACTTATCTATCACATTAGGTGATGATTAAATCATCTAGTTGGAACATAATTGACACATCAGCCTTATAATTTTTCATAAAAAGATCTATAAAATCTAGGAACAGTATTTTTGTTTATAAGCCCAAGGATGCCTTTTTTTTTGGTTTCAGCAATTGGAATACTTTTATTGTATACATTATTCAAAACCACATCCTGAATATTAATGTTTGTTGAGTTTCGTGTCGAAGATTTTGCCATGTCTATAATTACTGTCATAAGCTCAGCAGTATCCATATAAGAAGTTTTATATGAGAAACTGATTTCATCATCAGACTCTACTATTAAAGTTTTAATATCAGCCAGTTTTACTTTTTGGTTTTGAGTAGTTTTTTGATAATTTTTTCCTAACTTTGTAGCTAAACTTTTAATGTCAATGAAACTGTCATGTGACATCTCTGTAACTGAATATGGTTTGCCGGTTTTTTTTGCATTACGGATTATGTGAAAGTACTGATCGGGCGAATATATCGGCCCAGATTTCAAGGCTTTTTTAATCTGCCTCTCAATGACAGAGTGAACGTTGTCCGCCTCGTTCTGGGTATGGCCTTTAATAAGGAACTTATGGGTAATTGAATTTATATACTCATAATTTTTGACAATATATACGTATAAGGCAATCATGTAGTGATTTTTTGCTGTCCACAACAGTTATCAGAATAGAATATTAAATCCAATTTTGATTGAAGTTCATTTGATTTTGTTTGTAAGGTTTTTATATAATTTAACACACACGTACCGATTTCATTCACTCCGCGATTGCCCTCTCCCTCGTGCCATACGTAACAAGACACATTATCATTTTTAATGTCACAAATAGTGAAATCGT
The DNA here is from genome assembly GCA_946894065.1 of Acleris literana. Taxonomy (NCBI): domain Eukaryota; kingdom Metazoa; phylum Arthropoda; class Insecta; order Lepidoptera; family Tortricidae; genus Acleris; species Acleris literana. Next base: position 981,871 of record OX335687.1, read on the forward strand.
AGACATTTAACTTAGAAAGATAGTAAAATGTGGATACATCTCCTTTAGGGCAAGTCATTGTGGCTTGTAAATCATACACGGAAACTATGCAATTTTCCGGAGTATTTTTCTTATCGTTGTCTTTTTCGGCTCTCGATAACGTCTTTTCATGGATGTGGGCATCAAATTTACTTTTTAATAGAACCTTTTCGTCTTCTGTTGCATTAACAAAGGCAGTACATTCTTCGCATAGATCTTTCTTGGGTTGTCTAAATGAAATTCTAAACTCATTGTTAAAAATATGGTTGTACATAAGATAGTTGGCGTATGGAAGATGTTTTTCTTTTTGGTCTCGAACATAATCTCTATGTAGTTCTGCGATGCTTTTTCCACCGTCTATGTATTCTCTGTTTGTATCAGCACGACAATAGTGACTTTCTATCCGGGGTATACTATTGATATGGTCTCGAACACTCATTTTAATAGCAGGGTCTACACATTTATGATTAGCGTGCTTACCTCGTTTATCCAGAGTTAAAATGCTGTCATCTGTCGTAGATTTTTTTATCACAGTAGCTATTTTGCGGTCAGATATATCCAAGGTTGATTTGAAAAACTGTTTGCAAACTCTTACTCTTTGCTGATTAATAGTAAAATAGAATGCATTATTAAGGCCGCGGTTACTATTATGAACCTTGTATGAATATTTTGGCTGGATAGCGGAAATATGACGTAAAATATATTCCCGCTGCCTTTGCAAATCTCCCATTTCCCAGTAGTTGTCGAAAAGATTTTTGCGTTGAGTTTCAGTAACATTACTACAACAGTTAAGTTTGCATTTAGTACACGGTTCTTTCATGCTTTTTTCGGGTACAATATGTTTGGAGCGAGATATATATGATTTACCTGAGTTCCTTAATATTTTTGCAGTGTTACGGATCCAGTTCTGTGGTTCGGCTTTCCTTTTTCTCCCTTTCCGTTGGATGGTAGCATTTTCATTGGCAGCATTTACTGTACAAGGCTGTATTTCATCATGATGGTCGCTGGAGGAGTGTATCTCATCATCCGAACTCGAATAAGGAACAATGGAGATAGCATTCAGTGAACCTGCATTGCTGATGCTAAGCATTGTTACATCTGGCGCCCGATTTTCGTTATTGAGATCAACGTTATGTGCCAAATGGTTATTAACAAAAGAATTTTGTTTGTTACATTGGCTTGAAAGTAAATAACTACGGTTAATCAAAATATTTGAATCATTATCTTCACTTTCTGATATGGAATTACAAGATGAAGTCAAAGCATTGTTTACATTATCAGGGTCATTAAACGTGTCATGTGATGGTTCAATCAAAGCACTTTTATTCTTAATATCTTCAAAATTACAAGTGTCTGTAGAACTGCTCGACGACGAGGAGGAGGAACCCGAGCTCGAGGACGAAGTGGACGAGGAGGAGGAACCCGAACTCGAGGACGAAGTGGACGAAGAGCGTGAACTACGCACACGGTTTATAATTTCATGGGACTCTGCGTTGGCTACTTCTGTATAATAGGGATTGAGTGCAATCAGATCTTGAGGTGAGTCAAAGTTTTGATGGACTTGTTCTGTGCTGTCTGGCTGGTTATTTTTCTTTTTCTCTTCTGTGGTCGAAGTGTTCTTTGGAGAGTTTTGAACAATTTCTTTGCCGGGTATCTCAGCTGAAGTTTCACTGGTAGATGAACCTTGGTTTTGTGGTTTTTTTTTCCGTTTAGTAAGTCTTTTACGTTTTTTTGACACATTAGAGTTTGTTTCACTATCGAAAGAAGATGAGCTAAACTTTGAATGTATGTTCGTAAAAGTGGGATCCTTTACACTGTCATCGGATGAAAAATCTTGTGGTTCCGGAGGATCACAATTATTCTCGTCTTTCTTAATGGTACTCATGTTTTGACCGATGTTTAATGGTATCTGAAGTTTTTGAAACATTTTACGAGTTCGAGTATTCATATCTGAAACAAAAAAATGCTCTAAATGCACGCGAGCTCTTTATTATTAGTATAGAAGTATAGACTAGCCTTTGCCTGACTCTATCCTTTTAAATTTACCGGTATTAAAAGCATCCTAGGTCATTTCTCGAGATTCAAGCCATCTCGGTTAAGAGGTTTGGCCGTAACGTAAGCGGTTTTAAAAGCGGAACAAACGGGCAGAAAGACAAACTTTCGTATTTATAATTTTTAGTATAGATAATTCATCAGCATAATTTACGGATATTGTGTATTTCAGGCCATTTTATAAACGGGAACTGGTTAAAAAATGCCTTGCTATATTAAACGATAGTATAGTTAAACACTAACATACAAGTTAACTAGGTACTTAATAAGGTTTTAATAAATTAATTTCATATAGGCAGGCCCAGGCGGAGATTTCTTGACAACTGGCCGGACGTTGCCACTGATAGGGATTTGTGGAAATTAAGGGGGGAGGCCTTTGCCCAGCAGTGGGACACTCATAAGGATGATTAAAAAAAAAAACTTTCTGAAATATTTTTAATCTACATGTTATTTAGATTTTTTCACGTATAAGGCAACATTTGGTTTCCGATCAAATTATTTTTTGTAAAATGTATCGTGCATAAAGATCTTTTAAGTTATTGGTCACAATTTTATTTGCATATAAATATTGAATATAGGCGTATTCCGAAAACATTATGTACCTTAATAACTATTTTTTCATGACTAAGAGTTTATTTCGACATATTACAAAATAACGGTACTTACTTTCTCGATGATACCGATGCAACTAAAAATGTTTCACTGTTGCACAAACTATTTTGAAATGAATCACTTTTACACATAAAATCAGCAACTTTTGGTGAACTATTTCGGGATGTGCCTGTAGTCATCACATAAACGTAGGTTCCTTGTGGGTGGTTGCGGCTCAACTAGCGTACCGACGCTATTGCCCACAATATGGCGTCACAATTGGACCAATGGCATAAGGGCACAGTGCTGCCACGTGGCCGTTTTTCGAGATAATGCAATGGGTGTCTTAGTCATCATAAACTTTTCAATGTTTCGCGCGTCGTGTTATACTTATCTCAAAAACGTAGTATTTTGGATTGTAGCACTATCATCGATAAGCAGCGATATGTTTACACTTTCGTACCTTGTCACTTTACCCGCTATGACAATATCATATGGCAGTTAAAACATGACGTTAAATAGACAAGGTACTAAAGTGCAAACATATTTATGACGTCGACTGTACCTATGTAATATAAGCATCATAATAACGAACTTTACAGGAAAACTATTACGGCTATTGTAGCCTTTATTGGGCCCTAAGATACAGGCGTGGCGAGTGTGGCGACTAAAGTGTTTATAGGTACTAAAAATCATCAAAGACAGCACCAAATAACTTTAAATAGGAAATTTATTTTGTAATTGAACCCTACACTGAGCATGTCATAAAAAAACAGTGATCCAAAATAAGTAAGTAAAGTTCTGCTGAGATAGCAAAAACCTTTCCTGAGTTCAACTTCAACGGAACCAGACCAATAATAACACGGCTTACAGGTAGTACGTGCCCTGAATAACGAGTAATATCTTATGATATTATATGATTAAACACAATTTTCTTGAACACCACACGAGTAATATAAAAATAGTCAATTAGTTATTAAGTAATGAAGAACCTATAGTTGGACTATTGGTCACAAAGTCAAACAAGATTTGAACTGAAGTAAAAAAATACTGTAAAATAATAATAAAACTTACCTTAACTCAGATGCACAACTTGACCTTCAATTTAAAAAATATATATATTTAATTTAATTCAAAAATGTTCACTTAGTTCGGGTTCGTATAGTTCTGAGGCTAAAGGAATAATGATTTACGCACTGAACACACACTTATTATAATTATATTCGACCACATAAGGCAAATATCAGCACCAAGTTGGTCATCATCGACACTGTTCCTCGATACTGTTCCCTTTAATGGTCGTTCTTTCCTTCCGCGTGGGTTTAACATTGTGTAATATAAATGACGTCAATTCACTCTTCGGTTTTTGATTAACCTAAAGTCGCCGTCATTAAAACTTGCAACAAAGATGTAAAGAAAACCAAACGAACCAATTCACCATGATTACTCGGTAATCACATACTTTTAAAGATCAAGTGAGGTCTTTATAATGATTTATACCCTAGATCATTATTTTCATATTAAGTTTTAAGATGAAATAACTATTAATTATGCGTTATTTTTAATAAAAACACGCTTGGTTAATATTTGAGGTTATATGTCAAACAGTACTAATTTGTTTACATCGTTCACAAGTTCTATTGACGGCGACTATACTAACAATGTCTAATTTTATCTTGTTGTCCTGTGCTACAGCACTTTTGCAAGAGTCAAGCGAGCTTTTGTAACTAGCTCCTAATTTTCGCGTCCTAGTGAAAAAGGGTATAACTCTCCTGAAGATCAATTAAAAACGGGTTTAAGTGTAGTGCCTATACTCCATTTATGTATATACCCTTTTTTAGTAAGACTTATACCCTTTTTCACTAGGGGACGGGAAAGTACTTCTCAAAAATAAAAGAAAAAACCCCCCGCCGGTTCTGCAGGAAACGTTTATTAAAAATCCAAATTTTAGACCTTGGAGTATTCAATGGCACTTTTACACCGGCGAAGCGAGACGAGACGACGAGAAAAGGGAATAGGCTAGTGTCCTAAAAAAATCTAATTATTCCGTTAGTAAGATTATCAAAAAATATTGAACACGTATTTTTTCTTTTGTCAATTAAAGAAAAAATTACGAAGATAAAGTGCGTTGAAGTTTCGCGTGGCGTGAGGCCCTGGGTTCAAATCCCGGTAAGGGCAGATATTTGTGTGATGAGTGCAAATATTATGTTCCTGAGTCTTGGATGTTTTCTATGTATTTAAGTATATATTTCGATATATAAGTATTTATATCGTTGTCTAGTACCCATAGTACAAGCCTAGAGCTTAGTTTGGGACCAGGTCAATTGGTGGGGCATTGTCCCCTGATATTTTTATTTTTCATTTTTTTCACGCTTACAATCTTTGCCTACCCCTACGGGAAAGAGGCGTCTTTCCCGTAGGGGTAGGCAGAGTCCACTTCCTTCCACTTGCTACGATCCAGGCAAACTTCCCTCGCTCCCTCCACACTCATAAGTCTCTCCATACACACACGTGCGTCGGTACTACAAATACTAAAAATCTGGAAAATATCTTAAATTAGAGCACTTTAAAAGGAAAGCTATCACAACTGAGACTTAATTAGTTCATGAGATCCATAATAAAACTATACATAAATCAGGACTTCATCGCGTACTAAACTAACACCCGTATTCACAAACGTCACTATGAGGTCTCACAGTGCTCACGAACGCACAGGGTGGTTAAAATCGTCTTATAGACAAAAGGTCGGTCAAAACGAACCAATTACGGAGCTTTTTTAAGCGCAGTGCGTTTACTCAGTGAAGGATCCCTAAGGTATTGTTTGTGAATACGGGTGTGAACATTTACCTCGGCGTTACGACTGTGTTACAACAGCCGTGCTCACGAGAAGACGAGAGAAGACGTGATCGTTACTTAAATCCTTGATTGTTATTTAAATCCTTGTTGTTTTTCTTCTACCGTTTTTTTGTGTAAAGTGTGTTACTTTCCATCTCCTCACCAAGCGGTTCCAACGGAAGACCAGTGCTGGCTTAGCGGCCACCGAATGCTGAGTTGGGGCCGTTTCAAAACAATTTCTCTGCGTCTTGTTCTTTCTGTGTGTGTGATGTAATTTTGTATTGTTGCGAATAAATGTCTCTTTATCTTTATCTTTACTTCAATGAAAATTCATACCTGTTCTTTTCGAGACAGTTTTTGTGTTTGTAGCAACTTGCGGTTTTTTTTTTCAAGAGCACACCTAATAGCGAACCCAACATTTTGCAAGGTAAAACTTAAGAGTAATTTTATATTGCTACTTGAGAGATTCATTCTACTACCATTATAAATGCGAAAGTTTGTATGTACATTATACTGTTTCTTAATGTTTTTGATTGGTGTACAATAAAGTGTTTTGTATTGTATTGTTATTGTGTATGTAAGTTTTTTACTCCTTCTCGCAACGGCTAGACGGATTTAGATGAAATTTGAAATGGAGATAGCTTATACCCTGGATTAATACATATGCTTCTTTTTAATTCGGAAAATTTTAAAATTCCCTAGGTAATAACCATAATCAAAGTCTAAGCGGACGAAGACGCGGGCAGCAGCTTGTATCCACTGATCCTAGTATAACGAGTATCTTACTGATATTATAAATGTGAAAGTTTGTGTGTTAGTTTGTAACTCCTTCACGCTGCAACTGGATTTGGATGAAGTTTGAAATAGAGATAGCTATAAAAGTAAAAAGAACAGAGGGAATAATCATTATTGAAATCTACGCGGACGAAGTCGCGGGCAGAAGGTAGTTATGAAATAAGCGTACAAAAGGAAGATCATTAATTTATTTAACATAAAATGGTAATAGGTACAATGTTTAAACTAAACCAAATAATTAATCCTAGAAAATACATAACGAAACACTAAATATTCTTCTGATTCCGTTCCTGTTTACAATCATGACTCGATACTAAATGACACAGTTACAATTTAAGATTACCTAACAAGTATTTTTCTCAAAAATGTCCGGAAATGTTGACATTCCTATCTACATATTAAGACGCGAAGTACATAGTTTACTGACAGTTCTCAAATTAAAAAAAAAAACATTGCGTGCTCGCTACACAAGCCCGCAATGTTGCATACAAATTCCATTACTATCTAGCTAGTAACTTTTTAAAAAGTGAAAATGGCCATAATAAAATGAGGGCACAAGTCTTATACATCCAAATATTACTCGAAACATAACTTTTTTATTTGTGCCTGGAATAGCTTATGTTTTTTTTTTAAAACAAAAATTGCGTTTCTCCTTGTCATAAACAAAAAGGCGGTAAGGAGTGATGGTTTTTTCTCATGAAGTTTCTGTTTGTATGTAATTAAAAAAGTGAGTTCAAGCGATGAAGATTTGACTCCAACACAATTTTTTTCTTGCGATTTTTGAGAAAAGCACTATATTTGCCTCGGCAGGAACAGCAATTGCGGGCTTCGTATTTTTAAACGGACTCGCAAGCTCGTCCGTTTAATCCAATACTCGGCCCGCAATTGCCTACTTCCATGCCTAGGCAATAATGTACTATTAAATCACGAATATTATCAAAAAGAGCATACTGAGTCAGGTTAATGTTACTTAGCAAGTTGTGATTTACATGTTTTACAGTCCCCGATTTAAGGATTTGTTAATGTAAATACGCCAGGGTATCAATATTTTAATTTCTTAGCTTCAAAAGTATATATTAATACGGGCTTCCAATTCTATAATATACCTATAATAATATATCGGTGGCAAGAGTTAGGTTACTCGTACGTTGTTATTGTTTTCTTGCCACCGACTTCGATATTATATTCAATGTATAATTCCGCTCACAACATAGGTTAGACACAGGGACCGAACTAGGTGTTTCGAGAAAACCACTTATTATTTGACAATTTTTAGAAAGTTTTGTTTGGTAGGAACCAATACCTATGACAAATGTTTCATCCGGGATGTAAGAACCGTTGCCCAACCTCAGTCATTTGAAAAGTAGAATAACTACGGTAGTTTGCAACCAGACCTTCCTTCTTCGTTTGGGTCACTTTTGTCTTCCTGTGTTTCTCGCAAAGCTGAGAATTAGAGACAGCTCGATATGCGAGTGTGGAATAGGCGAGGGCACCTTCGAGCACATATTTTTGGAATGTCCAAAAATATCAGTCGCCCTTTTAACATTAATTTCCTATTAGCACTGTTTTTCTACCCTTTTTGTAGTTTCTGGATTCATTTTTAACAAAAAAAAGCATTAAAATTATGAAATAATTTAAACTTCCCTCTACCATAATATTGTTGTGCTCCTCTCCATATACTTAATCCCCTCCTGTACTCCTGTAATATTACAATTAGTAGCTAGATTTTGTGCCGTTACGGGGTGGTAGTATTTTTTTTTGTTTTAGATTGTTTGTGGCTGGTATTCTACCGTACACGGATAACTCTACCGTACAAGACCAAGCAATGGTCAACTGGCAATGTGTCATCCAACCGCGAATCGGTGCGATGATTCCGCCAATGTCGATATGGGGCCATAATATCCAAAAATTTAATTGAATTGAAGGTTTTTGACGATGGTTCTTCTTTGTAATTTTTTAAGGTAAATATTGAATATTATTTAACACACTGAAAAGCAATACACTGACTGACTGTTGAGTTTCTTGCGGCGTTTCTTCTCAGTTAAGCGGCGCTTCTTCGCGCTGGTAGATTTTTGACGTGTAATAGTGCCCGTGCAGCGTACTGACTGAATAAACAACTTTTTTCCTTTACAGCCAAACGAGCACAACACTACAACACTAAAAACGGGTTAACAATTCGAGACTATTATTATAAATATTACTAAAGAGCGTTTTAAAAGTGTTAAAGATTACCTCATTTTACTTAAGCCGCGTTAACGTTCCTACTGAATGTTTATTCATTTGTTTAATGGTTAAAAATAGGTTTTTTCTTGTATTTGTTTGTAAGTCATGATTTGTGGTGTGGCTCATATTGCTACTGATGATCCACGCACTAGTTATTATGTTACTGTGGCAGTGGAGGCAAGTCTAGTGGTGGTAGGGTTGTGCCTTTTGGTTGACATGTCAATTTGTCGTTTTCTATTACAGGTTTTTTATCCGTAGGGCAATTTACGGGACCCTTCATTACACCACTTATTTCGGGCAGGTCGGCGGACATGTGACTGGCTAGCACCGCGTTGAGCAGGAACATGCGCGCCTCGCACTCGTCCGCGGCGCACCCGTACGCGCGCGCCGGCGCCGCCAGCAGCAGCGCGCACAGCACCAGCAGCAGCCGCATCCTGCACACACAGGATCGTTAAGCTATACATCTGTGAGCTATACATACACTCAAAAAAATGAGAGCCAACAAAGAGAGATTTTCACTTAGTTGACATAAAATGAATACAATAGTTAAGATATTAGTTATATAAATCAAAAGTGATAGGAACAAACAGCAATTTCTTTAGTGATTCAACTAACATCATAGTTGATGTATTTAACGTGTTAGTTGGTGTATCTATCGTCTTGTTAGGCTCGTATGGGATCAAGACGCTTATGAACGACAATCACAATCTTGTTAAAAGCGACCAATTATTTTTTTCAGTGTACTAAAGGCAACGTCTCGATTGTCTGACTGACTTATCGTCACCCAGCCCAAACCGTTAAAGATAAAAAAACCGGTCTATTGCAAGTTGGACTCGCGCACCGAGGGTTTCGGATTTAAGATAATATAATGATTTTGTTATGAACTTTATTTTCTTTGCTTTAAGGTCCATTTTGACTAGCGTAAATTTTAATAGGGATTTTCAAAGTTTCTTTGTTATTTCTCAAAAACTGTATATTATGCACACTTCATTTTATTTTTCCCATGAAATAGAAATAATGAGCTATGCGCCGGGAATTTTTCGGATTTTTAGGTACATAAACTTGTACATTTTTGGCTATAAATCAAAAAGTACGTAACAAAACATTAAAATAAAATAGTTTTGAAATGTGCAGATTGAGCCCTGTCATATCCAATTCTAGACACCTTTTCAATTATTTATAAAATTATTTTCTTATTTTTTTTACTAAAAACAGATGCGGGCAAGGATATTGTACAACTATGCCAAATATCAAGTTGATAGCATTTGTAGTTGCTGAGAAAAACTGGTGTGACATACAGACAGACAGACGGACAACGAAGTCTCACCATAAGGGTTCCTTTTTTACTATTTTGGTACGGAATCCTAAAAATTAAATCTTGAGAAGGTATTTATTGATTTAATGACGTAGGCATCGATTAAAAAGGTTTTTTTTAAAATTCAACCTCTAAAGCCCGACTTACATTGGTCATGGACAGTGGACAGTGAGCAGTGACAATGGACAATACAGCAGTGTAAACTGATCGGATACTAACGAGTTAACTTTTAATTGACGACGTGGTTTCATAGCACTCTCAAAGTAACTCTTAGGCCATAATAGTCATGACGTCTGTGAGACGTATACCACGTGGTCTCCGGCCTTATCGCCGAACTTTTATTGTCCGAATTTCACTTACCAACAAACTTTTCGCCGATGATTGACTTTGACAACTTACTATTACCAACTTTTTGTATGACAATGTTTCATTTGGTCGAATTATTTAAAAGTCGCTTATTATAATGACTTAAAACTTTTGGAATATCTATTATTTGCCAAATCTTTCACTAGGCCAAAAAACTATTAACCGAATAATATTTCGTCAGTGCAACAGTCCCCTTCCAGCCTTTTCTCTGAATATCATTTCGCCGTACTGATTCATTTCCCAACCATCTTGTAGAACCCAATAGGTTAGGTTTGGTTATGTTAGTTTTATAAAAACCCTCAAATATTTACAGTTTGGGGAAAAAAGCGGTATGCCAAATGGTATGACCGGATCGAGTTAGGTGCGACAACGAGCGAAGCGAGGTGGAGCATGTTAGGTTAACAGTGACAAAACAGCGCACGAAGCCGAGCGACCGCATTGAGCGTGCCGCGGGAGCGGCCGGCGAGTGCCAGAATCGACTTTTTTAATATTTGTAAAAGACATTCCAAAACACAAGCGCAGTGAAAAAATATTCTATTAAAAAATAAATATACCTGTATATAATTTGTCCGAAGTAAAAATGGCATCCTTGTAAACCATTCTACTACTCGAAAGGTGGCATTTTAAAAAGAGGCTTTATAAATAATTATACCAAACATACTCGTACAGCTCCTAATCGTGAGGTTGGGAAATAAAACTAAATCTTTTGATAAGTAAGACACATGATCATTCGGCGAAATGAAATTCTGCGAATAATTGGTTGCGAAGTGATAATCGGCAATAACATTTTCTGCGATAAATAAGAAAACCATACCACGTCAGTTAAAGGTTAAGTTGCCTTGCCAGTGGATCCAAATAGAATCGCCTTCTATTTTTTCACTCCACTGTCCTTACCACTGTTATGTACTTGTCACTGTCCTTGACCAATGTAAATCGGGCTTTAGGGTTTAAAGTGTGGGTTAGAAGTTTGGATGAAAGTTGTTTATTTTTAGGGTTCCTTGGTCAAAGTAGGAACCCCGTTTAGTTTCGCCACGCCGCCATTTTTATAATTGTTTGCCTCTCAGTAATACATGAGTGGGTTAAGTTATTTGAATACAAAATGGCGCACGGATAGGCCATGCCCTGAATTAAATCATAATGCACTTTTCCTATCAATTTGATAGTTCCCGAAGAGACGATAATAGCCTCGTGTGATTGCCGAGTTAGAATAGTGCCACTCCATGTCTTCCCGTAGATGTCGTAAGAGACGACTAAGGGAATAAAGGCTTGTAGTACTGTTAGGCGATGGGCTTGCAACCCGTCACTAATACGCTGGTAAACATCTTAGCCTAATTGTGCAAATTGTGGTTATAGAATTATCAACAAGTTTTTAGAGATGTTTGTAATTCTGTAGCTCTGCCTACCCCACGCTGGGAACGAAGGCGTGAGATTATGTATAATCTTAGACAACGAGTTGTCATGACATGAAGAACTAATAGTTTGTCGACCGATTGAAACTTCTATTAAACAAGATTTAAACTAAACATAAAAGTATACAGGGTGGAAAAAACGAACGCCACATGGACGGCAACTACCTTAAATATTGGAAATGGAAAATTCTACGCAAAAGAGACTTACTTTTATTTTTGAAAACAATTATTACTCCATTTATGGATTTTTGAAAATTGGTCTGCCTTAACCGGGAATGGTTGAATATAACAAAATATTAAAGAAGGGTTGTTTACGGTCTTTATTTAATTTAAAACTGTATGTGTTATAGACATAAATGATCACTATTAATGACCCTTTCCATCTGTATCATAAACACGACTTTATTGTTTTGTCATATTTGACCAGTTCGATTTCAGGTTAAAATTGAAGATTTTCTTCAAAATTCCAATAATGCAGTACTTTTTAATTTCAAAAATAAAAGTAAGTCTCCTTTGCGTAGGATTTGCTATTTCTGTATAATATCATTATTATGGTTCCGCACCCAAATTGAACCCAATTAATATGACTTTACTGTCCGTCTGTCCGTCTGTCCATCCTAGTTTTAAAGAGCCGATAGGAGTGATAGGTAGCGGTTTTTTTTAGAATATTATGTTTGGTGACGGCGGATACACTAACGATTTAAAACAATAGTGAAAAAAGGATGTCCCGTGAGACGTTTTTCAACGTATTTACGTATTTTTATTGTATCGTAAAAACGGTAAAACACAAAAACGTCAAATTTAATATGATTATAGTAGATACATACCCTGAAGAAAAAAAACAAATACTAAAATTTGGTCAATTATTAGTTCGCGCTGCGCAATTTCAAATCGGAAACTAATAATACCTACTGTGCGGCGCTATGGAACCCTCGGTGCGCGAGTTCGACTCGCACTTGACAGGATTTTTGTAAATAATATTAAACTTACCTCAACACAGACGTACAATAAACCTTTAATTCGACAAAATAAAGTGGTGACTTAAATAGTTCGGGTGCGTATAGCCCTGGCGCTGAAGGAATAATGATTCACGTCCTGAAACACAATTAATATATTCGACCGCATAAGGCAAATCAGCACCAGGTTGGTCATCATCGATTTTGCACTTCGATACTGTGTCCTTATAAGGAAATTAACAAAAAAAGTATAAGTTCATTCCATCCGTTTGGTTTTTACATTACTACATATGCAATTTATGACGCAAACTCACTCTGCGGCTTTTCAATGTTAAACCTACTGACAAGATTAATAACTTTGCCTGGAGCTGTCCTATCCCACAGCGCTCTACTTTTTGCAGGTGTCAACCGGTCAAGTGCGAATCGGACTCGCGCACAGAGGGTTCCGTACCGCAGCTCAGTAGGTTTTATTATATTCCCATTTTAATTAGATTTCGAAACTATTCAGCGCGAGCACCACTCACGCTTTTAGTATTTGTTGTAATTTTTTCAGGGTTTGCACTTTACATACATACATACATAATCTCACGCCTTCGTTCCCAGAGTGGGGTAGGCAGAGCTACAGAATTACAAACATCTCTAAAAACTTGATAATAATTCTGTAACCACAATTTGCACAATTAGGCTAAGATGTTTACCAGCGTATTAGTGACAGGTTGCAAGCCCATCGCCTAACAGTACTACAAGCCTTTATTCCCTTAGTCGTCTCTTACGACATCCACGGGAAGACATGGAGTGGCACTATTCTAACTCGGCAACCACACGAGGCCTTGGACTTGGCCGAGGTTTGCACTTTAAATATACCAAATTTTCCGCTTCTATATTTCACCGTTTTTAAGATGATAAAAAGACGTTAAAAAAACATTTCCTGTACAGGGATTATTATTGCACTTTCGTTATTTTTTTCATTGACACAAACAAACTGACAAACTTATTTAAAACTACACTAATCTAACACACCGCATTGTTAACAAAATGCTGAACGGCTGAAAATGAAACAAATCCTAAAGTTTGGGTTTAAGTGCTAAATTTTTAGCAAAACCTATAAACAAGGCTAATTGGGCTGTGATTTGATAAGGAACGACACTTCAAACTATGAGTAGCTAGGAATAATTGCGAAATTTAAACGATTATTAGTTAGTAGCAATATTATTATACTTAAAAATGATCTATGAAAAAGTAGAAAAGAAACAATAAAAACAAACGAACAAACTGACAAACTCACTTAAAACTACACCGCAACCAGTGGGCATTCTTCCCAAAATGCTGAATGGCTGCTGAATGGCAATGTCTTTGTGCCAAGAACAGGCCAGCATGTTGGTCACGAGATGCGTCGACGAGGCGCTTTGTGAGATCATGGTTGCATTATTTGGGGACACTCTTATGCCGGCACCACACTTCGCTATTCGTTATTCGGCTTATGCGCCTACATTCGACGAAGTGTGGAGGGTTTATTCGTCTATGTTTGATTTATTTGCACGCATAACGCATAAGCGCGAATAGCGAATACTCGTATCCGTCGACTTGTCGGTTTTTTGGCACACATCAAAGGACACGAATAACTCGAATAGCGCATCGACTGCCCCCACTTCGTTCACTCATTAATTTGCCCTCATATTATAATCTGTGGTGTCTCGACGTGATTTTCCAAGTTTTTATCCGTCGTATTGGAATCTGATTGATTGAAGTTTGTTTAGTGGGTTACTAATTAATAATAATAAGAAAATGGAGTGAATGAACGAAAAAGTAATACGATTTATATAATTATATCAGATCTCCATCGCTACCACAGATAAGGGTAGGTATCGCTGCGCGAACAACACACATATTTGGCATGTTCACCATACCGTCACGAAGTGTGGTCATGTTTGTTGTTCGCGCATATAACTAATATTTTAACAAATACGGCGCAGCCACATAGCGAATAGCGAATAGCGAAGTGTGGTGCCGGCATTATACTCAAAATCTTAACTAACTGCGTTACCAGTTAGACATTTAATTATTTGCAAAGGCAGATTCCAATAAATAACTTCAGCATTGCCAGATTGCCACCAACTCAATATTCTGCACACTTTCGTTGAGAATTGATTAAGACTCTATTGAATCGGCCCAAATACAGACTGATCACCGTCTCTCTCCAATGAAAACATTTCATATTTCTGTACTTGTTACTAAGATTTGATTTAGAGACAATGTGACAAGATCAAACATATTATTAAACCAGTCTTTTAAAAAAAACACTACCCAAACTATACATGATAAAAAAATATCTTAAATTAAAACTCCTCAAAAGGAAAACAATCACTACTAAAAAGACTAATTGGTTTTTAAGATACGGGGACTAAAATGAAAATTCAGTTTTGCACCTAATGGCGCGATTCCTAACCTTTTGCAAGGTAAAAAAAAGTTATGGTTGCCTACATGAGAGGTTAATAATAAAATAAGCTTAAAAAAGAAATATAATTTATTTTTTTGACATATTAATCCTACAAAGTAAAACAATAAATACCTACCTATTCTTCTATTTCCGTTTCTGTTTACAATCATCTCTCGATACTAAATGACACACTTACAATTTAAGATTACGTAACAAGTATTTTAAATCACGAATGTAATTAAAAAAAGCATAGTACTGAGCCAATAATAGGTTACTTAGCAAGTTGTGATTTACATGTTTTACAGTCCCCGATTTAAGGATTTGTTTATAAAAATACGCCAAGGTTAGTTTATAATATTAGTTTCTTAGCTTCAAAAGTATAATTATATTAAAATACAATTCGCACGTTTAATCAAACAAAGAAATATCTCTAAATAGAAATACATTCGAGTTTTAACCCTAACTTTTGATAATAGAGTTTTATCTAAAACTGACTTTGGTTTTGAGTTAATCCTTTGTTTGATTAAACGTGCGAATTATTAATAATTCTATCGGCAGGCCTATTATGTAACTCGCTCGCAATCGCAATCGGTTTCATTTTTGAAAATCGAAGGCTCGTCTGCATATAAAATGAAAACAATTGATCCGCAATTGTTTTCAGTTTGTATGCAGACGAGCCTTCAATTTTCAAAAATGAAAACGATCGTGATGGCGAGTGAGTTACGTGATAGCCCTGCTGGTATACATCGTCTGCTGTATTTTTTTAGACATAATGTATTTGAGGTCATACTTATGGCAACGGGTTTCCAATTTATTTATTATTAATATATCGATTGAATTCTATCATATCGTCGGTCTAGATGTGACAACTCGTATATGCAAAGTGAGAAACTTTTCAGGAGAGACCAAAAACTGCTTTTTAGTTACGAGGTCCCACCTTAACAAAGTTGTTCCGTGATAATATTACCAAGGTTTCACGTAGATCTTACGAGGTTACACCAGTTGAATGCTTGTTACGAGGTGTCACTTCTAGTCGTTTTTTTCCGTCAAAATCAATTATAACGCAGGAGACATTTACGAGTTAACACCGGAAATACTATTTGAAACTTTCTGCATCAAAATCTCATTTTACCAAAAAAAAATAGTTACGAGGTGTCACATCTAGACCGACGATATATAATAATATATCGATTGCAAGAGTGGGGTTACTCGAACACTGGTATTGTTTTCTTGCCATCGACTTCGATATTATATTTCAATGTATAAATTCTGGTCTCAACTTATTTTTTGTTAATTTTTGGGTACTAAAATAATCATAATATTGAAAATTATTTAACACAGAAGAGCAATACACTGACTGACTGGTGAGTTTCTTGCGGCATTTCTTCTCAGCAGTGGTCTTCACTTGGGTAGCGCTGGTGGATTTTTGAGTGTTAAGTGCCCGTGCGGCGTACTTACTGAATACACATATTATTTTCCTTTACAGCCAAACGAGCACAACACTACAACACTAAAAACGGGTTAACAATTCGAGACTATTATTATAAATATTACTAAAGGGCTTTCCAAAAGTGTTAAATATGACCTCATTTTACTTTAGCCACGTTAACGTTCCTTCTGAGTGATTATTGATTTGTTTGATGGTTAAAAATAGGTTTTTTCTTGTATTTGTTTGTAAGTCATGATTTGTGGTGTGGCTCATATTGCTACTGATAGTCCACGCACTAGTTATTATGTTACTGTGGCAGTGGAGGCAAGACTGGTGGTGGTCGGGTTGTGCCTTTTGGTTGACATATCAATTTTCCATTTATTATTACGGGTTTTTTATCCGTAGGGCAATTTAGGTCAACCCTGAATACATCACTTATTTCGGGCAGATCTGCGGACATGTGGCTAGCTAGCACCGCGTTGAGCAGGAACATGCGCGCCTCGCACTCGTCCGCGGCGCACCCGTTCGCGCGCGCCGGCGCCGCCAGCAGCAGCGCGCACAGCACCAGCAGCAGCCGCATCCTGCACACACAGGCTCGTTAATCTGTATATACAAAATGCAATGTCCCAGTAACTGACTGACTTATTATTACCAGCCCAACCTTAACAGATAAAAAAATCTAAATCTTGAGAAGGTATTTATTGATTTAATGGTGTAGGCATCGATTAAAAAGGGATTATTCAAAATTCAATATCTGAGGGTGTAAAATATGGGTTGGAAGTTTGTATAAAGTACAGTTACGCCGTGTCCGTC
Organism: Acleris literana; assembly: GCA_946894065.1. Taxonomy (NCBI): domain Eukaryota; kingdom Metazoa; phylum Arthropoda; class Insecta; order Lepidoptera; family Tortricidae; genus Acleris; species Acleris literana. The sequence goes on from OX335687.1 coordinate 999,110, forward strand.
TTTTCGCCTGTCCGTCTTTTCATCTGCGTTCGTCCGCGGTCTAGCTCAGTGTCTCTTGGTACTACAAAGCTTTTATTTGGCATATTTATACATTTACATTATGATAACAATGTTGTAAAATAAAATCTAGAATATATATTTTTTGGAAACATTCCTAAAGCGTCATTTACCCTATAGTGCGGATTCCTCCCCCCCTGGATATCTTAAATGAAAGTAAATACCTATTTATATTAAATTTAAAAGAAAAACTATCATGACTAAGTAGACTTATGGCTCTTGAGATAGAGGCACCAAATAACATTAAATATAAAATTCGTTTATATTTGATATTTGTCGTTTTTTGAGATAGTTTTGAACCCTACATTGAGCATGGCCCAAAATGCATTTGCTCGATTTTGATTTTGAAGAGGTAGAAGATTCCAAGGGAGTTTGGTCATTTTTTAAGCAAGATTGAAAAAAAAAAAAAAAAAAAAAGATTATGTAGACATTTGAATTGAGACCAAAAGTTTGGAAATAAAATAAATAATTTTGGAAGTTTTTAGAAAATCTACCTGTATGGGGAAGGCCTATCCAGGAGTGGACGTCTTTCAACTAAAATTATGATTCATATCCTCGTAAGGCCCAGTGTGCAATAGATGTACATAATCAAGGCAATATAATTTGAACTGTGTTGCAATGTGAATAAGGTTTATTTTCCTATGTTCATAAAATGAAAATGTCATTATCGAACAAACGTAATTGAACTTTATTGCGTTGATGGTAGATTCAAAGTCCCATTCACAAAAAACTCCCTGTTTGTAGTATGGTGGGCCTTACGAGGATATAGCTCGAGACATGCAAGTTTCGATTGTAAGGTTTGCATGGAAAGTAATTAATTACATGAAAATCAGTGGTATCGAGCACTTAATACAAAATGATAATAACCAATATTGTTGTTTATCAAAAATTTAGGAACTAAGTGATTAAATCATTGAGAAAGTGTGTATCACAATTTTTTGTTAACAGTTAACATATTTTGTATGGCATTTTTATGCATTAATGTATGTAAACACATAATTTGTTTAAAACAAAAACATTACAACGAAGATTTACAAAAAAAATGTACAATGGCGAACTTATAAATCTTTTATAGTTGAGTTTAGAAGTTAGCTTCATTAAAATTGTTATCTACGGACTGGACATGCCCTGAGTGATATTACATGATACTAATCTAATAAATTTGCTAATTCCCGAAGAGACAACGATAAACAAGCTTAATGCAGACGGAGTCGCAGGTAAAACTAGTAGAATAATATTTTAAACACAATTTGGTTGCACATCTACAACAGTTACTACTAAAATTGTAATTAGTAACAATAGTTACTAATTACAATTTTAGGCAACAAGTACTCATGATATGAAGAAATAATAGTTGGTCGACCGATCGAAAATTATAAACCTATCAAACAAAATTCAATTAAAATTAAAGAATATCATGTTTTGAAAATAATATCAAACTTACCTTAACTCAGACGAACAATTGAAACTTTAATTCGACAAAAAAATTGGTTAAGTAAGTACAGGTGCGTATAGTACTGAGGCAGAGGGAATAATGATTTACGTCCTGAAACACAATTAATATATTCGACCCCATAAGGCAAATCAGCATCAGGTTAGTCATAATCGATACTGCACCTCGATACAGTATCCTTATATGGTAAGTAGGCTTGTAGGTATATTTTACCGTTTTTACGATACAATACACAAAAGAAAAGCCCCAGGTGAGGATCGTATCACCACAAAGCTCTTAAAGACCGAAAGAATCCCGGTACTTGAACAGCTCCGGGAACTGTTTAATACTGTCCTCTTCACTGGGAAAACTCCAGGCGCGTGGAGCGGAGGCGTGGTGGTCTTGTTTTTCAAGAAGGGCGATAAAACCCTTCTGAAAAACTACCGACCCATCTCGCTTCGAAGCCACGTATACAAGCTGTTTTCTAGGGTCATCACGAACCGTCTTGCGCAAAGACTCGATGAGTTCCAACCCCCTGAACAGGCCGGGTTTCGAAGTGGGTACGGAACCTTAGACCACATCCACACAGTGCGGCAGATTGTACAGAAGCCCGAGGAGTACAATCAGCCTCTTTGTCTAGCGTTTGTGGACTATAAGAAAGCCTTTGACAGTATCGAAACCTGGTCTGTTTTGGAGTCTCTACAACGTTGCCAAGTGGTCTGGCGATACATTCAGGTGATTAAATGCTTATATGAAGCTGCAACGATGACCGTCCAAATACAGAACCAGCAGACTGAAGGTATCCAATTGCGTCGAGGAGTACGACAAGGTGATGTTATATCGCCGAAATTGTTCACCAACGCATTGGAGGATATGTTTAAGACGCTGGACTGGAGAAATTAGGGCATCAACGTTAATGGCGAACGCATCTCTCGCCTAATTTTTGCAGACGACATCGCCATCATGACTGAGACGTGGCAGGATTTACAACAAATGCTGGACGTCCTAGCTGATTCATCTAAACGCATCAATCAATTTTGTAATGTGTTAATATTATTTAGTATAGTGAATTGTATTATTGTCGTTGAATGAGGCATAGGATATTATTAATATTGCGTCAAAACATGGTAATTCACTCGCAACTCCTCGACTTTTCAAACCCTTGTGTGTAACCTTTTTACTTCATGAAATAATAAAAAAAAATAGGAAAACTTTGATTGTACGAGTGTTTGGCTGTTTGGAGTTAGCTATCCCAGTCTAAACATGATTAAAAAAACGCAACCACTGTCATTGGTAAATAATAACTGTTTTATTTTGCGTTGTACTAGAACGTGTAACTTCGCGGGTTGCTGTTACAACAGAGGGCCTTTATTCTAGGTGGTAATAGTACATTACTATAGAGGTCGGGAAAATGGCGGTTGCGGGACGAGTATGAGTTTGCGTCTCGGCCGCGCTATATACGAGTCCAGCAACCGCTCCTCTCGGCTGCGTCTTGTTCAGTGTTCACACATTCCTAAAGTTTCCTTGAAATAAAAAAAAAATTGTCGCCATCATCGTCAACATTAAGTATTCATAATGTTATTTACATTCGAAACAGGTACGATTTAGTATGGAACTGAAATAAAACATTAAATAAAATCACAAATTTAAATGTAATAAATTCAATTTTAATAAAATATAGTTAAAATTGTGAAATTTATTAAACTAACTTTATACTCGTACTATGGGTACTAGACAGAAGTAAACTTACTTGTATAGAGAAATACGAGTACATACTTAAATACATAGGCAGCCATTACACGGTCAATCCAGATCGTGATCCGACCAAGGTCGCGGATCGCAGATTTCAAAAAATCTAGATAATATGTAGTCCGATGTCGTGATCCGTCAATATAAACGTTACACAGTCAATCAGCATCGAGATCACCTAATCACGATCACGGATTGCGATCTAGATTGACTGTGTAATGGCTGCCATAGAAAACACCCAAGACTCGGGAACAAATACTTGCGCTCATCACTTGAATATACCCTTACCCTGCCCTAATTTATTTATTAGTTATATTTTTAATTATTCTACTTCGCTTAGGGTTGCATAGTCAACAAGGAACCCTAATAGTTACAACTTGTCCGTCTGTCTGTCGGTTCAACTTACACACTCATAGTACTACAAATCTGTAATTTGGCAAAATTATACATATAAATTACGCTGACTTTGTAAAAAAAAAACTTGGAAAAAGGTTGTTTTTCGGGGAGGTGTACAAGTAAAGCAAAGTACCAGTATTTTGTAAATTATTTACATAATTTAATTATTTCACTTTTGTAAAATGGCGAATGAGACAACCCAACTTACGAATAGGTTTAAGTCATTATACAGACCTTTCATTAATGTCAAAATGGACACATAAACCGCGCACAAAGACCAATAAATAAATTCGTAAAAATGTTCCGACTAGCTCTTGCCCCGTTTTTATATAAATGTTCTGGAATATTCAGAATGCGACTCGGACGTCAAAGGCCGGGCCCCCGAGCGAATCACTTACAACTGACAATAAATATTGAGCACATTTTTATCGCCTCCTTTAGCTAAATATATTGCGAAGCCACAAAACTTATTGTTTCTAAAAAAATAAAATACCATATTTTAAATTTATTATGAAAAATAATGTATAAATGTTTTATTGTAATATGAGTCTATAATGTCTGTCATAATAATTTTTTGTCATAATGTTTTTTAGTCATAATAATCGCAAGTCATAACGTGTTTTCCTTTAAACTGTTAATTATTTAGCATTTTATAAATTAAACCCAACCTAACCTTGTCCAAACTCAAATTTAGAACATTTTAGATATTTAAGAATTTATAAAAAGTTTACGTTATTTATAATAATTATGTAGAAAAAGAAATTATTATTTAAAAAATCTTGGGCAACAACGGGCTCCCATTGTCATTAATCATTATACATTAACCTAGCCCTTCTTTGGTACTGCAGGTTTTTTTTTTAAAGACTAATTTGAGTGCAAAGTATTGCAAACTTTTCAGTCCTGATTCAGCGCTGCGGACCTTTTATGGTCTAATTATCGTCGTGGGTAAATATTGATAAAACATGTGTCACTTTCTAACCAGTATGAGGTGCGAGAGTGTAAGCATGAGAGTGATTTATCCATATCTATCCACCGCGACAAAGGCGACCATAATGCGGGGACTGGAGCCTTATTCTAAGATCTCTTTAGACATAATATTGTAAAAGTTATGATAGCTCTTATTAACTTGACAGTAATGGCGGCCGAGTTGAGAATAATAAAAGGATTAAAAATTTGTCAAACCTCTCTTTCCCTGGCCAAACAGTGACCTTTCGAACGGCAGAAAAAGTCTTTATCATATTTTTATCAGGGAATTTTGCTTCCTCAAATAATGGCCGATAACAATGATATATTTTTTGCTTTTTCCGGGTTGGGCCTTATCCGAAATATTTTGTAGCTTGATAAGTAATACTCGTTTATGTTAAGACTAAGTTTTACGTGCGACTCCGTTTGTTAATTTTTTACAGGCCAGAAAGGAGCAAAAGCCCTTTCTTAAAATACAATATCATTTTGGATATTGTTAAAAAAATACAATAATATATAAAAATGGTAACATGTGATAATCATGGTCAATCTCAAGGTATACATGTTTTTGGTACAAAAAACAGTTCAATCATAAAAATGTCTTAACTTAAATACATTTTTTTTTTGGGTACCCCTTATCTTGCACAATCTCTGTTGTCCGAAATACACTTCGCATAACCGTTTTCGCACAATTACTTTCAGCCGAATGATACTATCGCATAATTATATATTTACCACAATTATTATGTCGCATAATATTCATTTGGCACAAATTTGAATAGCATACTACTACTATCCTCGACTTTTATACCGCTGAATTTTCTGTAGCACAATATGTATTCCGCCGAATTTTATATCGCAGAATTTTCTGTAGCACAATATACATTCCGCCGAATTGAATATCGCAGAATTTTCTGTAGGACAATAGACATTCCGCTGAGTTTATTGCGGCATAATTGTACGATAGCACAATATCCCAATGTATAACGAGTTGCAAAGTTGATGGTGTTAGGTTAAAACTACATCCCCACAGAACCGAATCGCTGCCAGAAAACTAGGTTAGGTTAGGTTGAAACTGCGTCCCGCACATAACCGAATCGCTGCCAGAAAATTAGGTAAGGTTAGGTTGAAACTGCGTCTGCGTCAGAAAAATGATGGGTTACGACAGTTAAAGAAAAACAGAGCTTGTAGTTTTTGTTTTATATAATTAATAAGACATGTAAAACAAGAAAAGACAGATAGGAATATTCCTAAAATAACTATGCTAATCTTAAATTAGCACCTATTGCCTTCAAAAATCCCATGTGTCATTCTATGTCATTACTATAACTATGCAAATGCTATGTAATACTTACAATAATTATGCAAACAGAATATTATACGTTTCGGCGAAACAATTATTCAACCGTAGGAGTATTGTTCTAATCAACATTATGCCGATGAAAATTGTGGGAAATGATTATTATGCCATAACAATTTCGGCGATACGATTATTCGGCCATAGGAGTATTGTTCTAATCAACATTATGCCAATGTATTATTCTGCCAAAGAAAATTGTGCGAAATGATAGTGTGCCAAGAAATTTAGGCAAAAAGCAATTGTGCGAAATGATGATTGTGCCAATGGTTGCTATGCGAAACGAAAATGTGCGAATAAATTTTGTGCAAGACATTAGTAACCCTTATTTCTTATTACGGCCAAAATGATCTCCGCTCCACTTTATGCCCCTGAATGTCGTTGATACCAACATCTAGTGACGCTGGTTTTCAGTGAGACCAAGAGTTAAGGTTCAGCCAGTGATCCTATCATCTGTTAGGGTTGAAACGATAAGTTTTTTGAATTAAACTTTAACAAGCTGATACTCGAAAACAGTTACAAACGGTTTTAAATGCCCTGTGTATTCAGTCTGCACGCAGGCGTGCTAAAAACCAATGATTGTTGATTTAAATTAGTTAAATTAAATTGAAAATTACTATTCCACACGAGAATTTCTCTTACACTATATAAACACTTATCTAGAACCCAGTTGGTCAAATTATTTCTAAACCTATTTCCCTGGAGTTCCCGTACGTTCCCAGGTATGACATTATAAATGCTAATGCACATGTTTTACACTTTTTTTGAGTAGATTACTTTGTAGCAGCGAGGTTTATAACGACAGCCTTTAGCTTTCACCCTGGTCTGGCGTCGCATGAATAAACCTCGTTCTTCAAAATATTTAACTTGGGATTTAACAAATAAGATATTTCGCCCATATACAAACATGGCAATGGCAGAATATCTATTTTTTTAAAGAATGAATATCAACTTTCTTCAATCCAGGCTCCGCAGACGACTCTAATACACCTCTTCTTTATCTTAAAGACTGTCCAAATACTCAGAATTTCTTGACATTATGAGTCCATAACGAAGGACGGATGGCACAAGGCCGTGATAGGTCGCCAAGACAGCCTGGATCGAGACGATGTCCCTCAATCTCCAGAGTGCGAAAACAAATCTATTAAGGTTTTTGCAGATTCGATTGACGTAGTCCTTCCAGTTTAGGTACTTATCAATCTCAAAGAACCTCATTTAATTTTATGGATAAAGGCATATAATTATCATTACTACACCTGCATATATTGTGTCCCTCAATATTAATACAAAGGTCATTCAAATGCTCTCCATCTGTCGCATTTTACCACTTGGGTAGTATCATCAGCAAACAGGATGACCTTATGTGATGTGGCATTGAGTAAGTCTTAGGTATACAGGAGAAAAAGTAATGGGCCCAGGATGCTGCCCTGTGGAATCCCAATATTAATTTTCCCAAATTGTGATCAATATGCTTCTTTATGAATGACAGTTTTTTGTGCCATATTTTGTTTATTTGGATTAAAATTATATCAGGAAAAATATTGATTACAAATTGTCATAGCGGTGTAAGCAACGTTTCAGTTTGGAACACCTACATACATACAATCAAGCCTCTTTCCCGTAGGGGTAGGCAGAGACCACTTCCTTCCACTTGCTACGATCCAGACAAACTTCCCTCGTTTCCTTCACACTCATAAGTCTCTTTATACACGTGCGTTGGTTTATTGTCTCCTGACCTGGCCCTTTCTTAATACGTCCCCGATCTGATCGGGAACCGATGCAATCTGATCCTATTGGAATGTCCTTAAAAGTTTTTTATATCGTTATTGTGCCTCCTTAAATTCAATAGATGAAGGTCACGGTATGAAAAGGTTCATCACTTTTCGACTCTATTTCAATGCCTTTAAGGTCCAAAAGTGACGAAGCTTTTCATACCGTGACTATACCTACATCTATTAACGACGACGACACATTAGGTTAGTTGCTAGTGACCCTGCCTACGAAGCTAGCGGTCCCGGGTTCAAATCCCGGTAAGGGCAGATATTTGTGTGATGAGCGCCACCATTTGTTCCTGAGTCTAGGATATTTTCTATGTATTTAATGTATTTCTCTATATAAATAAGTTTATCGTTGCCTAGTACCCATAGTACAAGCCTAGAGCTTAGTTTGGGAGTAGGTCAATTTGTGTGAGATTGATCTCTGATATTTATTAATTATTTATTTATTTAATTAATTAACTAGTACGGTTACAAACCACTTACACTAATTATTATACAGTCATGTCAAATATAACAGAAAAAAAGTTATCGTAAGTCAGACAAAAAGCAATCTTAACTTACAACAATACACAACAAAACGCGGTATTTAATATTTAAAAAAAAACGTTAACTTCACAAAACCTCAAAAAACCTTAAACATTCACACATACTTAAATAACTTCCATTCATTTCATATGTTGATGTTAAGATATAGTATATTCTTAGGAACGGCAGTTTTGAAGGTTTACCGAGACTGGAGTTTTGTTGGAGAAAAGTATCCTTGTAAAGCTGTATCATATTACTAAATATATAATTTATTAGAAATAAATCATCATCATCATCATCATGTCAGCCAAAAGACGTCCACTGCTGGACATAGGCCTCCCCCAAGGCTCTCCACTCAGACCGGTCTTGTGCTTTTCGCATCCACCGCATTCCCGCGATCTTTACAAGGTCGTCACTCCATTCTGGTTGGAGGCCTACCTACAGCTCGTCTCCCGGTCCGCGGACGCCACTCAAGAACCTTCTGACCCCATCGGCCGTCAGTCCTGCGAGCAATGTGCCCCGCCTACTGCCACTTAAGTTTGGCTATTCTTCGGGCTATGTCGATAACCTTAGTTCTACTGCGGATATCATCATTTCTGATTCTATCACGCAGAGAAACCCCGAGCATAGCCCTCTCCATAGCCCTCTGAGTGACTTTGAGCTTCCTTATAAGGCCCATTGTTAGCGCCCACGTCTCAGATCCGTAAGTCATCACTGGCAACACACACTGGTCAAAGACTTTTGACTTCAGACACTGCGGTAATTTGGACGAAAAGGTGCTGCGAAGCTTCCCGAACGCTGCCCAGCCGAGTCGGATTCGACGAGTGACCTCTTTCTCAAAGTTGGACCTACCTAACTGGACTGTTTGTCCCAGGTAAATGTAGTCGTTAACAACTTCGAGTTGGCGCGACATGGACATATAAATAAATTATAATTAGAAATAAATGTTATTAAAAAATTATTAGACAATCCTTACCTAAACCTAGGTCTGTACTTAGCAATAACATTTTATGGTGTATGAGTAGTATCTGGTACAGTCAACAGCATAAATAAGTGATCATTTATGTACCTTGTCACTTTAACGTCGCGTTTGAAATGTCATACAAAATTGTGAAACGATTGAAACCGACAAGGTACATAAATGATCACTTATTTATGCTGTTGACTGTACTAGACTTTATTATTTATATATTCTTATTTATATTATTATGGATTTTCAACTATGAAACAAACCGTCTGTCATTCAAATGTAATTAATATTATTTACCGGAAGGAGTATGATAGGCTTGAAGGTTTAATCTCAAACTTGTCAACTTGTCCAAAACTTTACAAATCAATTCAATAGCAACATGTCATCAACAAAAGCCAACTTGTATGCGGAAATGAAGTAATGAACATTGAGTTTGACCCGGGAATGAACCTGCGACCCCAACTCTGAGTAAATAGTTGGCAACACTAACTTGCCACTCGCCTCGAGCTGGCTTCTATTAGTCTACGCACTGTGCTGGAAATAGCGCGTTTTTTTACAAACGTTTTTCAGTGTTTTTCAACGTTCTTGAATACGAGATTTTTTTATGTATGTTCCGCGATTACTCGAAGACCACTGGACCGATTTGAAAAAAAAAAATTTTGTTTGAAAGAGTATACTTTCTATTTAGTCCTATTGGCAACACATCAGGATCTGATGTTGGGATCTTGGAGCAATCAAGGGAACTCCTCAAATAATATAGGCGCACCTACAGCGATTTGGGTATGTTTCATTGTAACTTGTGCATTTGCTTTTGAAAAGTACTATATGGTGAAGTGGAACTGATGATGACGACCACAAATGCCCACCGGAATTTCATAACGGTACCTATTTCAAGGGTGGCGATAAGATATTTCGATTGTTGAAATTGAGCGACTATGACGAAGCACATTTAGGTTTAAATATGACTATGACATTCCCGCGGCGTTGTCTGCGGCGAGCTTGAAATTGTCTATAGTTTCTCATTAATATTTAGAAGTGGAGCTACGTAACAGCATAAATAGGATCACTAAAAAGTATAAAATATAATAAATGTTTAAAAAAACAAAAACCCGCCTTCAAAAATGCAGAAACTAACATCTTTTAAAACGGTAGGTCAGTCCAACTGAAGTCGGCGTCCCACAATATTTTAAACCAAAAGCCGAATGCAGTTGGACTGACCTACCATTTTAAAAGAAGTTAGTTTTTGCATTTTTGAGGGGTTTTTGTTTTTTTAAACATTTATTTTATTATCATCAGATGCAAATGTCACAACGACGGATAAGGACGAAGCATATTTTAAGCACACTTTGACTATTGTGCGTTCATGAATAAGAGGGAATCTATACTAAATATCATAGAGAGTGCGAATTTTGTTCCACAGGCTCCGTGGTCGGAGATTACCTGAAAAAATCAAACACCATTTGAAAGATATATTATGGATGGAAGTTTTTTATTTCTTTAAACTTGAAGCGAAACGAGGGCGGAACGCTACTAAGTGAATAAAATAAAATGGAGTTCACAACGACTTCTTCTTTTGGCTCTGGCTACCAGGTCCATAGAGTGGTTTTTTTCCTGCTACCGCCAAAAAACCAGTGCGTGGCTCGTCAAAGCCGCTCTCTAAGTTCTCCATAAGTTGCTCGTAACTGTCAATTGAGACGTCCCGCAGAATTGGCCTTGTAAGGCATTACCCAAACTTCCCCATACAGCCCTAATATGACGCACTTTGTCGCATTCACGTCATGTTTGGACAGTTATACGATAAATTAACCGAATACGAGTGACGTGGTTACTCAACTTATGATTCGGTCGCATTTTATTGTGAAAATAAACTTTATAGTGAGGTCATCTATAAAGCGCATGTTTAACGAATAAGGATATTAAAATTAACATAATAATAATAATAATAATAATAATAAAGCTTTATTTGACCATGCAAAAATTTACAATTATTTAGTATTTGATTTGTTAATTAACATAATTAGTTTTTTTTTTTTTTTTTTTTATAATAGGAAATAGTTTATTATTCGGTAACTTAAGTATTATTTTTGGATGGACCCCTTTTGGGTAAAAGCCTCCTCCAAGGTATGCCACTCGATTCGGTCTTTGGCTCCGTTTAGCCAATCACGGCCTGCTATTGCCGCTATCTCGTCTGCCCATCTGGCGTGCGGGCGGCCTCTCGCTCTTTTACCTGGCGGTCCGGACCATTCTACCGCTCTCCGAGTCCATCGCTTATCTTCGTATCTAGCGACGTGGCCTGCCCACTGCCACTTACTCTTTAGCACGAAAGTTAAGGCGTCAGTAACTTTGGTTTTCTTGCGGATGTCGTCATTTCTCACCTTGTCTTTCAGTTTTAGTCCCATACTGCTTCTCTCCATTCGTCTTTGGGTGGTCTGGATTTTATTTCTGGTTTTGGTGTCGATCGTCCACGTTTGGCACCCATAAGTTAGACATGGGAGTATAGTTGAATCCATAACTATTTTCTTTGCTGATAGTGGTAACTGTGACTTGAAGATTTCTTTATGAGCCCAATATTTCTTCCACGTGATTGCTACCCTCCGCTCAACCTCTTCTAGGTTATTATCTTTGTTGAATGATATTTGTTTGCCCAGATATATGTATTTTTCAACAAATTCAAGCGGTATGTTGTTGATCGAAATTGGTGACGTATAATGGTTAGTCATCACTTTTGTTTTTTCAAGGTTCATTTCTAGGCCGACTTTTGAACTAGCCTGGTTTAATTCGTTTAGCATTTCGTTTAGTTGTTGTGGACATTCTGAAAACAGGATAATGTCGTCAGCGAATCTAAGATGACTCAAGAAGTTTCCATTTATGTTAATGCCTCGTTTAGACCATGGCAGGTTTCCCATTACGTGTTGTAGAACGGCTATAAACAACTTTGGAGATATTGGGTCGCCTTGTCTGACACCTCTCTTAATATTGATTGCTGTGCCAACCCTGTCTAGTTTGACTCTACTTGTACTGTTACCGTAAATATTCTTCAAGATGTTGATATACTTTCCTTTTATGTTTAGTGATTCCAAAGCTTCCCAAATGCTTTCATGTGATATAGAGTCAAAAGCTTTTTTGTAATCTATAAAAGCCATGTACAGTGGTCTGTGGAATTCTAGATACTTTTCTTTCACCTGGTCTACGACTTGGATGTGGTCCACTGTACTAAAGCCGCTTCTAAAACCGGCTTGCTCTATCGGCTGATGTGCATCGATATTTGGTGATATTCTATCTAGTAGACAGGAGGCGAACAGTTTATAGAGGCAGGACATGAGGCTAATGGGGCGGTAGTTCCCTATGTCTGCGGCGTCGCCTTTCTTATATAGCAATATTATTTCAGATTCCTTCCATCGGTTTGGCACAGCCTCCTCCTCTAGGATTTTATTCCATAGAATAGTGATAGGTGACAGTAGTAGAGTCCTTGCAGTTTTGACATACTCATTTGTGATCCCATCTGGTCCTGGGCTTTTTTCCGGCTTGAGTTTTGTTAGTTGTTTTAATATTTCTGGCTCTGAAAACTGTTGTATTGGGCGGGTATCTGTGCTGTGATAAGCGTAGACAGCCTTACTTTGCTTTGTTATGTCTGGGTGGCTATATAATTTAGAGTAAAAGTCGGTGGCTATGTTTATGATTTCTGTACGTGATTTGCATTTACTAGTGCCGGGCTGAAGTGATGGAATCCATGTAATTGATTTATTTAATTCTTTATAGGCTTTTTTAGCTGATCTGGATTTTCCAAGGTGCCGTTGTATTGTGTTCGTTCTATAAGTATCATAGCATTTTCTTATTTCTTTGTTGGTAAGTTTATAGAGTGTTTTTAAGTTTTCTTTGTCGGTTTTGTTTAATCTATGCTTATTTTGTAATTTACTCCTTTCTTTCATGAGTTCTAACGCTAACTCTGACAGGATTTTCCTTTTTTCTACTCCTTTAATGTTTTTTAAGCTTTCCTTTATACAGTGGACGATTTTTTGGTAGAAGTCTTCCGCATTGTAGTTGTTGTGCGTAGTTATAAGTTCTGGTATATAGCTGTTAAGGTTTTTAAGGTACGTTTCTTGCTCGTCTATTGTTTTCATTTTTCTTGACGGGTTTGAAAAATTACGTCTGCTCTTATGTGTTTGTTTTAGTTGAATTGTGGCTCTTAATAGCCTGTGGTCCGATCCAAATGAAAATGACGATAATACTTCATACTTAGTGATTATGTGAGGTTTTGTGGTCATTATATAGTCTATTTCATTTTTTGTGTTTTTGTCCGGAGAGATCCATGTCCACCGGTTCTTGGGTTTTAGCTTAAACATTGTGTTAATAATTTTTAAGTTATATTCTTGTGCGTATTGAATGAGTCTTTCGCCGCGAACAGTTCTTTTACCGTATCCGAATTTACCAGTAACTGAGCTTTCGTGTTCTTTGGGAGTACCGATTTGCGCATTAAAATCTCCCATAGAGATTATGGTCTTCGTAGATGTAGAGTCGTGAGCTGTCTCTAAGTCCTTGTAAAAGTTTTCTATTTCCTCCGGGGATGACTTTTCAGTAGGTGCGTATGCCTGGATTATTGCGAAACGTGTATTTTCTATTTCGATTTCTAGTACGCACACTCTTTCGGATATTCCAGTGAATGTCATGATTTTTACTTTGTGTATCTTCTTAACTAGGAAGCCTACGCCGTATAGTCCTTTAGTTTGGCCTAGATAGTACATGATGTATTCGTCGTCTTCTACAATTTTTTCTCCAAGGCGACGAACCTCGCACAAACCTACGACATCGTGGTTGACATCTTGTAGCGCTGCCTTTAGCTCAATAAGTTTTGGTTCAGAAGATAGTGATTTCACGTTGAAGGTACAAATTTTGAAGGTATTTTTCGTTTGAGTGGTTTTCCTTGGTGGGTTTTGGTCGAACTCTCCCGCGGTGACCGGCCGTACTGGGAGATGAGGGGTGGGTAGAGGGCCCGGTTTTGATTGCTATGCTACGTTGTGCTGTGTTATCTTCGGTTGGCCTTGAGAAGTATCTGCGACTGCCTCAGTGAGGGTCAGTTTAGGCTTTTGGATTATGTAATCTCTCATATTTGTTGCTTTGTTTTTCTTAGATGGCTGCTTACTATTAGAGTGATGCTGTTGTTGGCTACTGGGTATAGCTAGAGGGGTCTCCGGGGATTCGGACAGGCTCCTCTTGTTTGCTTGACTGCGAGGGGGGGAGTGCTTTTTGTTTAATACTATGAGTTTGTCGTATTTCAGATAAGCAGTGTTACCTGCTTCTTTTTCTTTCCTCAGTTGGCTTTGCAGCTCCTTGCGCTTATTTAATACATCTATTGGATAATCTTCTTTTATTTAATATGAAGTGTTGTTTAGATAGCTTTTATTTTTCTGAACTTTTATTTTTAATAATTAACATAGTATTACAAAATTAACGAAATCGGTATCCCATCAAAAACAGTTCTGTAAAAAACCGGATAATAGCATGTCGGACAATGCTTACTAAATTTTTTTTTATTCAAAATTATATTTAACAGCTTTTACGGCGTAATTTCAATGTATAACTACGCCAAATCACAGTTTTATGGTACCAAGAGTCTCTGGGTTCAACCGCAGACAGAAGCACAGACGGACAGACGGACATGGCAAAACTATAAAGGTTCCTTGAAAAATAGAGGATCTTGAACACACTGACATATTTAGTCCCAAACTAAGCACTACTATGGATACTAGACAGCTATAAACATACTAATATAGAGAAATAGATACTTAAATACATAGAACAACAATATATGGACTGACATTTTTATAAAAAAAGCGATGCTAAAAAATTTAAGTCTGAAGTCAAAAGTCTTTGACCAGTGTGTGTTGCCAGTGATGACTTACGGATCTGAGACGAGGGCGCTAACAATGGGCCTTATAAGGCAGCTCAAAGTCACTCAGAGGGCTATGGAGAGGGCTATGCTCGGGGTTTCTCTGCGTGATAGAATCAGAAATGATGATATCCGCAGTAGAACTAAGGTTACCGACATAGCCCGAAGAATAGACAAACTTAAGTGGCAGTGGGCGGGGCACATTGCTCGCAGGACTGATGGGCGATGGGGTCAGAAGGTTCTTGAGTGGCGTCCGCGGACCGGGAGAGTAGGCCTCCAACAAGATGATCGCGAGAACGCGGTGTATGCGAAAAGCACAAGACCGGTCTGAGTGGAGAGCCTTGGGGACGCCTATGTCCAGCAGTGGACGTCTTTCGGCTGACATGATGATGATGATGAAAAAATTATATCCGATCACAATATAAATACGATGTAATGTTAGACCTTCCAGCTTTATACATACACTGACCCGCAAAACTAAGTTACACACTTTTAATACTAGTAGTAATAAAAGTGTGATACTTAGGTTTGCGGACCAGTGTAGTAAGAGCGCATTATGTACCTATCTGGAATTAAGTTAACTAACCATTTTCTTGAACATATTAAATGGCTAGAATAGGATTTTATTTAAACAAATCTCAAGAAATGGCTATTAATGAAAAGTTTCTATAATTTAAATGAATATTGGCTGGTTTTAATATAATAGATTTACTTGCTATTAGCCAATCGGTTGGACATGATCTAATGTACACAGTTTCTGACAATAAATTAATCGTTTATTAGCTTATCTTATCTTATTTTAGAGAATATTAAATAAAAATTGCCCACACCGTTAGCATTGTGGGCAGAGCCACTTCGAACTAGGTTTTACTACCTCGTCACATAAACAGGAATAAGACGGCTGGTGTGGCGACGCCGATGACGTCGAAGTACCACAAAACTCATTCAACCGCAAGCCCACACGAGTCAAGTGTCATAACACGAAGTTTTACGTATACTTCGATAATTTTAATTGTTTATATTTTAACTGCATAATTTGTTATGAGTTCCGTTATGAGTTTAAGCGGTGACCTTCCGGTATCATAAGGACATAATGTGGCATTATGTATGAAAAAGGGACCTAGTTGTCGATTGCGCTTACGCCGCACTGCGTCACGCGACGTTGTATTTATATCGGAGCATCGTTAATAATAGCGGAAGCGCCATCGACAATAAGGTCCCTTTTCATTGATAACGTCTCATATAGTTATGTATATTATAACATCGAATGAGGTACCATTGGATTGCTCTTAAAGAAACATTGAACTCGGAAGGTGTTATTTTCGGTCGAATGGCACCCCCCCCCCTAACATCAAAAACTGTAAGAACTAAAAATCTGAAAAATTGCTTAATAAAAGCACATATTTATTACGGTTAACATTCATCTGGCATATATTTTTTTTGCATATTCGTCACTTGGCATACAGTCTTCTTTTCTGAAACCGTACACTTTCCAGGATTGTTGTAAAATAAACCTAACCTAACCTAATGGGTTCTATGCAATGATATTTGAAATAATCCTGAAAAGTATACGGTTTCAGAAAAAAATACTGTATGCCAAATGATGATTATGCCAAAAAAAGTTATGCCAGATGAAGGGAACCCATTTATTATAATGAATTTAATAGGAAATCTGTCACCATTTGAAGAAACTTTATTGTTTTTTGAGATACAGGCAACTAAAGTGTTTACACAACAAAAATCGTCTAAGACAACACCAAATAACTTTAAATAGAAAATTAGTTCATAATTGTTGGTTTTTGTGATTTTTGTGTTTGTAGTAACGGCTTCGGAACCCTACTCCGAGCATGTTCCGACATGCTCTTGTCCGGTTTTTTTTCCAATTTACCTGCAATATAGTAAACCTCGCTATATTGCGAGAAAGACAAACTTTGACTATCTTTTATTGAAACTTATGGCTCCTGTGGCGTTGTCCCAAAAGATGCTTGTAGGATTGCCTCACTGATTTCCTAAACAAATGCTTTTGTGCGAGGAAATTACCAGCTGATTGCTCACTTGAAATTAAAAACATGTGATCGAGTAATAATCGTAAATTGTTTCGTTTGGTTGTGTTTACATCTTTGCCAATTTCAATTGACCCAGACTATAGGTTAAACATTAAAAACATTCATCATCATCATCATATTAGCCTTCAATTTTTCCATTCCTGGACCTAGACCTCCTCCATTCTCTTCCATTCCTGACGGTTTTGCGCCCTCTGCATCCAGTCACGGCCGGCGTGCCATCTGATGTCATCCACCCAGCGTTGGGGTGGCCTCCCGCGCGCTCGTGTGTTTTCGCGTGGTCTCCACTCCAATACACGTCTGGTCCAACGGCTTGCGTCCATCCTGGCTATACGTCCCTAAAAACATTACATAATGGTAAAACCACACGGAAGGAAAGACCGTGTATGTTTTTTGTTAATTAACAGCATCGAAGTACATTATCGATGTTGACCAACCTGATGCTGATTAGCCTTACAAGGTTGAATACCCATAATAAATGCGTTTTGCACGACGTACCTAAATCATTATTCCTTTAAAGATAAAAAAAAAGATAAAAGATAAAAGATGTTTATTCAGTAAGTAGGCCGCACGGGCACTTTTACACGTCAAAAATCTACCAGCGCTTCGCAAGAGACCACTGCTGAGAAGAAACGCCGCAAGAAACTCAACAGTCAGTCGTTATTTTTAAAATTACTTATACAATTATAGAACTTAACCTAGCATTATATAACACAATGAATTTAACATTAAAATATATATATCATGCGTAGTTGAGCAGGAAAATGTGTCAAAACTCAGTATGTTCAGATGAACTCATAAGCTCATTCTCATTTAGCCTCCCAACAACACGCGCCTGAACTAAGTAATCGTAATTTGTTTGTTAAATTTAAGTTTATACTCATATTGTACGTCTGAACTCAGGTAAGTTTGCAAGTAGCCTATATTTTAATCCAGGGTATAAGCTTTTTATCTCGATTTAAATCGGTTTTACCATTTACCAACGATCATTTTAAGAGTAGTGAAACTATTCGGGGATAGTAACTATGCCACCATTTTGGGAGGAAGAACAGAGTTAGTTTAGTTTAGTTTAGTTTACTTATTCATCAATGTAATATTACAATATAAATTGCATTGCATGTCAAAAAACACGAAATTACATTGATATTGTCAAAATTAATACTAATAATAATATAATAATACAAAAATAACACTCAAATAATCAAAGTCAACATTAATAAACAACTAATAAATGGTCAGTTTCCGATGTCAATATACAAATAGTAATAAAGTCAAACAAACAATAATAATTTTACAATTTAAGTTGCATATATTCGTCGACGGAGTATAATGGGTTATCCAATAAAAGGTTTCTCAGCCAAAAAAAGGTTTAAAAGATTATTCCAAGAATAATTTCATAGCGTCCACATTTTGTTTTGTGCTCTCAGTGCTGTCAAATCAACTTAACATTTTCTAATGACAGTTATTTTCCAGTCCTATATCACCCGATAGAACCAGTAATGAACAAGCACCGATCCAATGGATACTTGATCTTATGGTACAGAAGATAAGGGTTATTCATTTATTTTAAGACCATCAATTTGTAACTTTATGATCTTTGAATTAAGAGTTAGGTGTCTATTATTGGTGCCTTCAGTTAAGTGTCCAACATGCCGTCATCCTAATACTATAATAGTAGATTACGTGACGGTTGCGTAATGCTTATTACGCAGAGTCTCGTACAATACTTTATCTACACACATATTATAAGTACTCTAAGATGGGTTCAGAAGCCGAAAGGCAAATGACCAGCATTACCTTACCTGTGGTAGTAGGTGACAGCGATGACAGCTGTAAGGTAATTTTGAAATTACGTTATCGAATATTGTAAGGTAATGAGATCCAAATTTGGAACATCTTCCAAAATTAACAGCTGTCATCGCTGTCACCTACTACCACAGGTAATGCTGGTCATTGCCTACGGGTTTTGAACGCATAATAGAGGACTTATGATATGAGTGTAGATAAAAGTAATTAGATATGGCTGAAGTTTTGACATCGTTCCGTGGACAAGCAATATTTTTTTGCAATATTTTCGTTCATCATCCACTCTACTAATTCAAGCTTAGTAATTCATATGTAAAGTCACAAGTAGTCGGCCTCTGCCTGTACTTTGTATGAGTGAGAAGAGTACGAAATATATATTTTCCACTCTTTGCACTCATATAAGGTCAATTACTTGTCTCTGGCTGACTACTGGTGACTTTACCTATAGTACTATGGACTGAGTGGAAAAATGACCACTGGTTTACCCTAGAATCAAATTGTGGAATAGATATATTCCTAGTATAGTTATTCGCGTATTTATTCAAGTTTGGTCGAATCCACCCTTAGGACTTCATGGTGCGTGCACCCAGGGTGTCATAACATCGAAGACGTGATCGAAAATGATATGACGTAATTAAGCATTACATTGGGATCCTAATAACATAGGTATGTAGGTGTGTGAATTAATCACGCAAAGATCAAAATTATATAATTTATTGCAAACAGTGAGGTCACCCTACTTAACATATAGAGATGACGAGAGGTATGATGCTAAAAATAGGGTAACCATGATTTAATGAATAGATGATTTAATTAAGGGGAAAGTTAATGTGTTTATTTTAACTAATAGGTATTGCTTGGAAATGGCCATCAATTACGGAGTCTGAAAAACAGGTTTCTGATCACATCTTCGATGTCACGCTGTATATCGGTAACGGCTGTAACTCGCCGAAATCGCCGAAAATTTCATTTTATATTTATAAACAATAACCGATATACGAATTTCTATGTTTCCAGCTTTAAAAATGAATTACCAAACTCCAATAAAAATTTCTACCCCCTTAGTTTTTCCAAAAACACCAATCATTTAATTTATCTAAAACACTTTTTTTAATAATGGGTTTGCTCTTAAGTAACTGTTACCCTTCGGAGGACGTTGATTTTAAAGCTATTTTTTCTACATTTCTCACTTAAAAAATAACAAGTTCCCATAGAAAGTTTTACCCCCACTATACCCTCTTAGGGGCAGTTTACCCAAATGGCCGAAATAAGTTTTTTGATTTATAAGCATAAGCCTACATATACATCAACCTTCACGTTTCATACTTTTAAAATAGACAACTTTCGTAATAACTTCCACCCCCCACTTTACACCGTTTGAGGTTGAATGTCATAAAACCAACACCTCAAGATTTCGAATTTCTATTTTTAATGATTTGGGCTAGCTGATGATGGCCAGGGATCGTAAACCGCGAGCAAAATCCATTGAAATCACGTATGACAACCATTTAGGGTTGGCGATGGTTTTAACCTCGTAAGGCCCACCATACTACAAACAGGGAGATTTTTGTGAATGGGACTTTGAATCTACCATCAACGCAATAAAGTTCAATTACGTTTGTTCGATAATGACATTTTCAGTTTATGAACATAGGAAAATAAACCTTATTCACATTGCAACACAGTTCAAATTAAATTGCCTTGATTATGTACATTCTATTGCTGGGCCTTTTAGGTTAAATTTATGAACTAAAATATTAGGTTCTAAAATAATACTTTTGTTTTTACTGATGAAATTGAACACAATCCGGAACTCCGTTTATTATATTTACAATTTCAAACCAAATATTTCCCAATTTTACACTTGGGATATTAAGAAATAATTTTCGCAAGTACGATGGCGAGACAATGCAAACAATACAATCAGATTGACAATCATGACAAGATAATTACTCGTAAATCTCTAGACTGTACTTATCAATTCTATAAGATTTAGTTTAACATTAAAGATAAACTATGAACACTGATAGGGGCAATTTATTACCACAATGATAACAAATGCTTTCATATTACCAGTATAAACACATTCCTCCATACATATTAAATTTATTCAATTATAATATAAGTGACAACCCTAGCACTTCAATGAATTTTGCTCGCATTTTACGAAAGCTGATGATGACTCAGTCAGTCAACCGGGACATTGCGTATGTATCGATTAACGAGCCTGTATGTGCAGGATGCGGCTGCTGCTGGTGCTGTGCGCGCTGCTGCTGGCGACGCCGGCGCGCGCGCATGGGTGCGCCGCGGAGTGCGAGGCGCGCATGTTCCTGCTCAACGCAGTGCTACCCAGCCACATGTCCGCCGACCTGCCTGATATCAGCGGAGTGTTCGTTCCTGGTCGTGTTCATTGCCCTTCAGATAAACCACGTCTTATAAGAGGGCTATGTACAAAACCTGGCAACCCCCGACCAACACCAGGCCAGCCTCCACTGCCATAGTAACAGATCAACTAATGCGTGGACTATCAGTAGCGACTCAATAGCGATATGAGCCACACGACACAAAATCCAGACCAAAACCCTTTTTGAACTATAAAACACGTAAATTTATAACCGCTGATTGTAAGTAGGAACGTGGCTTGAGTAAAATGTGCTGTGTTTGACAGTTTTGGAACGATCGGCTTCAGTAATATTTATTTTCTTTAAAACGCTATGTAATCTTGTCATAAGATCATCTAATAGGAGCCAGTAGGTTAAAGTTCCTAGAGCACTCTCAAAGGTGTCCAGTAAGTAAGTAGAGTGATTTTGAATTAGGAAACCAAAAAGTGTCCAGTAAGTAAGTATGGAAAATCCATAACATACCATATTATTTGAATTTGGAACTATCGGTACAGACCTGTGGACAGCCATCAAAAAGACTACAGAGGTAAGCAAGAAAAGGTCACATGTCACATGGCACAAAAAAATATATGAAAGTGAAAACTATTTCGACTCCATTAGGATTTCTGCAAAGAGCGCCATTATTTAAAAAATAAACAATTTGAATTGCTTTTTATTTATAACTACATAAAAAGCTGAATAATCAGCTCTAGTTGGCAGTTTGATACTAGAAGATAAAGTTAATAAATAAAAAAGTGCGCGTAAAACAATTACCCCACAAAAGTACCAGGGCATCATAAACCCAAAGCAGTTCTCGTTTAGAGCAGACATCGCGCGATTTCTATTATTTACAAGGACGTCACACGCACCATGTCCGTTTTATGCGCGCCTAGTACATCGCGACAAGTCTAACATATAGTGAATCGTTTAAATTAATTAAAAAAACGGTTAAGTGCGAGTCGGACTAGCGCCCTGAGGGTTATGTACATGTGGTCATCAATATTTACAATTTTTTTTTTAATCGTTCTACTTGT
This sequence comes from Acleris literana, assembly GCA_946894065.1. NCBI lineage: Eukaryota > Metazoa > Arthropoda > Insecta > Lepidoptera > Tortricidae > Acleris > Acleris literana. Next base: position 1,021,508 of record OX335687.1, read on the forward strand.
TCTATTTTTGAGAAAAACACTATACATGCTTCGACCATTAAGAGCCATCCTGGACTCGTATGTATAAAACTTCTCATTCCTACTCGTCCAGGATGGCTCACTTACTGGTCTTTGCAGTAATGTACTATTACTCTCAAATTTTTTGCGTGATTTTAGTGTCGTGCTCGTTTGGCTGTATTGTTATTTTGTGCTATTTTTTTTTAGATTTTTTGACTACAGTAAAAACCGGCCAAGTGCGAGTCGGACTCGCGTACGAAGGGTTCCGTACCATTATCTATACAACATTGGCAAAAAAAGACAAAAAAACACGTTTGTTGTATGGGAGCCCCCTTGAATTTTTAATTTATTCTGTTTTTAGTATTTGTTGTTATAGATATTTAGATTATATAGATAATTAGGTTTATTTGATGTAGTAGAATATTTAAGACGATGCTGTGGTGTTCGTTCTTCTGAAGTACTTCTCTAAAAAAGTTATTTAGAAATAATCGTATTAAGTAACTCAATAGATGGCTCTATAGCCTGGCCAAAAAGTCGAGCCAGTGGTGACAGCTGCAACTAAAAAAAATCCATACAAAATTGTTGCCATGTTTACGCATTTTACGTCAAAAATGTGACAGTTACGTAGAAAGTGGCGCCCTCATTTAATTTCTACTCTTTTTGGTCGCACTATAACAGAATGCTTTACGATAAGAGATAGCGGGATATAAAACAAACCATTTTTTTTTGTATCCGAACGCGACTTTCCAAAGTTTTAAGCGTTTTTCCATTTACTAAATTTTTTACGTTAGGGTCTACAGCGAGCAAACACCGACTATCCAGTGCCGCCCTCATTTAATAAATAAATAAATATCAGGGGAAAATGTCACACCAATTGACCTAGTCCCAAACTAACCTCAAGGCTTGTACTGTGGGTACTAGGCTATGATAAAAATACTGATATACTTAGAGAAATATATACTTAAATACATAGAAACCATCCAAGTCCCAGAAATACTTGCTACTACAGGGAATCGAACTCGGGACCGCTAGCTTCGTAGGCAGGGTCACTACCAACTAGGGCAACGCGTCGTCCTCGTAAGGAACTATTATCGTGTTTCGTAATATCTAAAGTATTTTCTTGAAATCAAAGTTGATTTGAGGTACAAATGAATGCTCAATTATACATTAGATAACTTTATATTATAAAATTTCACCTTCGTGTAATCAACTTATCAGAAAAGGTGTTCACTTTTTTCCGTGAAGTTGCTTACTAAAAGGTTAATTGACACGACTTCCCAGTCCAGACCAGAGTCCTCTCATTATGATATTTTAATTAAACGGAAAGGCACAAAGTACACTTTAAGTAAAATAAGTTAATAAAAATTAAAAAAAAAACAAAATTCAATTCGTGACCGATGATTGTATACAGAAGCGGACACGGAAGAATATTTTAGTGATTTACTGTGTATTTTTTAAAAATAATTGGTTTAGTTTAAACATTGTGTATCACCTACTATTTTGTGTCAAATAAAATAATTATTTTCCTTCTGTGCGCCTATTTTATTATGAATCCCTCATGTAGCCATATAATAATTATTATAGAACTGTTATTACCATGGCAACGCTCATTATAGAATTGTTTTCTCGCTTCAGTTACGTTATAGGTGGTATTCTGATACCTTTAACGATATCAATATTAGCGGTTTATAGCACGAGTAGAAAAAATCTAAATAAAAAAAATACCTTACAAAATGTTTTTATACGTCATTAGGTTTCAAGCTCTTTATAAAAAATCGGGCAAAAGCATGTCGGATCATGCTCCGTGTAGGGTTTCGACGCCGTTACTACAAACACAAAAACTATTTCGAAAAACAACTTAGTATTAACGAATTTACTATTTAACCTTCTGTCTTTAATGATTTTTAGTAATAATAATAAATAGGGAATATGCATCGATTTTTTAAATCCCATTTCTCAACAAAATATAAAAATACCGTAAAAGATATAATTTCACTTTTGAAATTAAAATTAAAATCGGCCAAGAAATACGGATGATACAAGCCTTTAAAACTGGTAATTAGACAGCGATTACACAGAGAGATCCGATATACACTGTGACGTCATGTAACATGTCGTATATACAGGGTATTTTTTTATCAGTGCAGAAATTTTAGGCACTAACTCTGTAGGTCATACTGATAAATTTTTAATATGGGACCAACATCCAGATCGCGAAAAAATAAACAGCTGTTCCATACGTTTCGGCTGTTTAGCTCTCAAAGTTTGTTTGGAATAGCTGTTTTTTTTTTTTGGCGATTTGGATGTTGGTCCCATAATTAAAGTCGATGAGTATGACCTACAAAGTTAGTCCCTAGATTCTGTTTTGCTAGAAAGAGAGGAACAAATCTATGTTGGCTTATCTTGGTTACTTTTATAGTTGTCCAAAAAATATTTTTCTCAACTGTTGCTTCTCATGTTTTATTGAAGCTGAGAAAAAAAGTCATGAATCAATCAAGTCTATAGTCGTGATTGTTTTCCTTTTAAATTCGTTATAAGTGCTTTAAGATATTTTCCAGATTTTTAGTATTTGTAGTTTTGACTGTAGGGGGTGGGGACACGTAACTCTAGTGAAGATGGCACGTTTAGATTACAAGATATTTGCGGCAAATAGTTCGGGAAACTTCATTAGTTTAGAGTTTTAGAACGAACCCCGAGTTTCAGAGCTACTCTTACTTACTTTTAACCAACACACTGGCAGGAGACATTACGTGGTGACCACGTACTGGAAGCCGCAACTAATTAAAAACTTAATTAAAAGCATCTTGCCATGTGAATCAGTAAACTTTTTTTTATGGCAAGAAGGCACGCGAGCGTTCAGGCCACCTGATGGTAAGTGGGATCTGAGACCCATAGACATTTGAAATCTCAAGACTACAATCTCAAAACTGCAATCCTAAGACTTCAAAGCGTTGCCAACCCTGAGGACTAACAAGGAATGCCTCTATTGTAGTAATTTCACCAGTTGTCTTATCCCCACACTGGAACAAAACACTGCGAACACTACTGCTTAAACTAGGTTAAACATTTCGGGAGAAATTTGAGCAGGTCAAACGGATGACATCTTGGTTATTGTAGTAAATAAACATACGATATAATTTTTGGTCGAAAAAGCTCGTAATTATTTTGCTTTTTCAGTCTGTTTGAAACCCATCGGTAAGCTAATTGAGAAATTATAGCGAACACGAACTTGCCCGTTGAATATCGTCCCTTTACTTTCTCAGCCTCGTATCTGATCGAATAGTTGGATAGGAAAAGCACTAGTGTTCCCTAAAGAATAAAGACTACTTTCCTATCTAACTATTCGATCAGATACGAAGTTGAGGACGATATAGCTTTATATATATAAAGGGTAAAAGAAAAGTTTTGGCTCGTCACTTTATTTTTATTGAATCTGTTGATATTTTGTCATCTCTTGCAGCGGCAGATTCTCCTCAACGCTCGTTTCATGCCGGCAAAGTAATGTCGAACTTGCTCCTGAAAGTTAAAACATGAGATTTGGTAGCAAATACACGTACGTAGGTAAAACCAAAATATCAAAAGTAAATATACACATTTGTACCTTGTCGCTTTACAAGAAAGAAAGTAACGTCAAACAACTTGTCAAATATGTTAATGCGATAAAGTATAAAAGTGAGTATCTATATTTAATTGCTTATAAAATAAGGTCTATCAAATTTGCATGAGAAATCAATTGGTTATTAATTTTTAACTAATAAAAGTGATCTTTTTATTCGTGAATTCAGTTAGTAATCTAGTTTAAATAAAGTTAGCTGATAAAGTCAAAATTCAAGACCTTTAAGGTAATGTTAAAAAGTTAAAAATAAACCATGTATTTGTAGTGTACCTTTTTTATGAAATTATAAATATTAAAGTCGTTTTTAGGGATAAATATTTGAGTAAGTATTTTTTTTCCCCTTTTCCTATTTACTTGTAAATGATTGTACATTATATCATATTATGTTATTTAAATTGCTACAGGAAAACAAATTTGGATTATTTATTACTATCGCTATTTTCCTCACAGGAAACACATTTATTGAATAAAACTTATTCGTCACTAATTTAAAAACCATAACGTTCATAATCACATGCAAATTGAAGCTCATGACCACCAAAGCCATACCCAACATGGAATTCAGCACACATTAAAATCGTCTTTATACTTAAAAAACTAAAGTTCATAATCACCTGCATCAGATTGAAGCACATGGCCACCAAAGCCATGCCAAGCATGAGGTACACTGAGCACACGATGAAGGACGTCTCGATGCGCTGAGTGTACACCCGCTCTCCTGGGACGAAGTCTCCGAACCCAATGCTGTAGGCATATTAAAAAAAAAGGTCAATTGCGGGTTGGACTCGCGCACCGAGGGTTCCGGACCACCCCACAGTAGGTATTATTATATTTCCTTAACTACCGTTTAGTAATTATTTCGTAACCAGGTACAGAATTAATAGTACATTACTTAACAAGGGCTGTAAAAGAAAGAAAGCCCGAAATCGCAGGTATTTGAGACCCGAGCCGTAGGCGAGGGTTGTAAATATGCGATAGAGGGCTTTCTTTTTTACTGCCCGTGATGAGTACACAATTTTACGTCTTCACCTGGCCACAATGCGAGTTTTACCGTGCGCGCAGCGTGCGATAAAACTCACATTATGGCCAGGTGTTACGTAAATTAAATTAATACGTGGTTACTAAATTTTGGTTACCAAACGGTACTAAAGATTATATTTCGATTTCGAATCGAACCAGCACGAGCCCAAACTCACACTTTTTTTTTTGTATTTGTTGTTTTTTTTCAGGATTTTTATTAATCGTATCAAATTTGACGTTTGTATATTTTACTGTAATAACACATAATAATATTCTGAACAAATAAACAACCCGCTATTTATTACAGTTTAAAAGATACAGAAGTTCAAAGTTAGGACGGACGGACGGACAGCAGAGGCATTAATAGGGTCCCGTCGGGCTACCTTCGAGTAATGAATCCTAAAAAACAGGCCAAGTGCGAGTCGATCTATATAAAATTAGACACTATACCAGCGGCTCTATTCAACACGGTAAAAAAACATCGTATTCGATCTGTTATCGTATTGTCAACGTTTTGATAGCTCTTATTTTCTTGACAGTAATGGCGGCTGACGTGATAACAATACCATAACAGGAAAACTACGATATCGTTTATCTATACACCAAACGTGAGCAAGAAACTCACGTTTGGTGTATAGGACCCCACTTTTTTTTCTGTTTTAGGTATTTATTGCTATAGCGGCAACAGAAATACATCATCTGTGAAAATTTCAACTGTCTAGCTATCACGGTTCATGAGATACAGCCTGGTGACAGACGGACGGACAGTGGAGTCTTAGTAATAGGGTCCCGTTTTTACCTTTTGGGTACAGAACCCTAAAAAGTGGTTATAAGGGAATATGCATGTTTTGTTTACAGCTTCAATAAAAGCTGATTCATGTAACAAACAGGTGAGAAAAAACATTTTTTGAATAGCTATAAAAATAACCAAGATATAAGCCAACAAATATTTGTTCGTATCTCTTTCTAGAAAAACAGAATTTTACGTGGAGTTTATATGGCCGTACTGCACGATGACGTCACCGGCGCACTTCGGATCTCTCTGTCTTATTAGCAGTTTAAAATGCTTGTATCATCCGTATTACTTGACCGATTTTAATTTTAATTTCACTTTTGGAGATCTCTGCTATTTAAAAAATCCACGTATATTCCCTATTCTGCCCTCCTAAGCAAAAATGCAATAACTAAATTCAATAGCCAAAGCAGATTCAACTCTCTTCTGTTCGTAACTAGGTTGCAATTTCTACAGATGTTTTGTTTGAGATAACGCCATTATGCTTAGTAGGGCAGTATTATGAACTGTCAAAACCAGTCACGCTGTAAAAGGAAAGGTCTGCCCGGATCGCTACCACCATCTCATCCTTGAACCAACCACCAAGCAGCAGTGTTCGCATTGTTGTGTTCCGGTATGGGTTTAAAAGGTTTAAGACAACAGGTGAAATTACTAGCAATGAGGCATTCCATCTTAGAGGGCGTTTGTGGTCTTAGGATTGCAGTCTGAATAGAAATCAATGAATAACGTTTAATTAAGGCGCTTGCGTTTACAGATGTAGTAAATAATCTTACCCTATCGATCATTGTCGGAAAAGTTCGTAACTATTTATCTTGCTTTCTCAGTTGGCTTATTGATTGGTACTGATGCTAATTGAGAAATCAACGTTGGAAAAGGATTATTGACTATACTAAATCGGTTCAAATGTTTTACACGCAGCCTACCAGCATCGCCTAAGACACCATCTTTAAAAAACAGGACAACGCTAATTAGTCACCTTGGGGTTATTTTAAAAGTTTAATATCGTTATGTATGTTACTCTGTTAGATTTGTAATAAAAAGTTGTTATTCTTTATTATTTTAAAGGGTAAATAGAGCCTCTGGCACTCCGTAAGCCGTTTAGCCTATAAGGTCGTAAAGGAACAGAGCACTCACCTGCTAAGTGAGATGAAGCAGAAGTAGGCTCCGTCGAGCTGGTCCCATTGCTCCCACATGCCGAAGATCATGGACCCGAACATTATGTACCTGAAAATAAACAACATTGTCCACTTGCTTATCTGTACATATCAACAGAGACCGGAATTAAAAATGAAAATTAAATTAAATTCAGAATGTTTTATTACGAGTAATTTACTAATAAAAGAAAAATCGTGGCACTTTTTAGCCCCCGATGCAAAAAGAGGGATGTTATATGTTTGACTGCTATGTGCGTATGAGTGTCTGTCAGTGGCACCGTACCTCTTAAACGGGTGATGCGATTTGGACGCGGTTTTTTTTAATTTGAAATCAGGTTTTCGAGCGGTAGTTCTTAGCTAGGTTTCATGAAAATAGGTTAAGCCGTTTAAAAAATATCATTTCTGAACGACCCCTTCGTTTTTTGGTTATGAGCTGTCATTGTGACTTCTCATTAATCGAGTTCCAATGTACTATTTGCCCAATGGAACCCTGACCCACCATAGAACGGTGCCACAGTAACATTATAATAGTAGTTTTTGTGACTGTTACATAATAACATCACACGAGTGTTTTAATGCCGAATTATGTACAGTCACATACACTACTTAATCTACCCACATATCATAAGCCTCCATGATGCATTCAGGGGCCGCATATTATGACCGTCATCGCGGCGTTGTTCAGGCCCACTAACAGTAATTATTAGTAAAAAGAAAAGTGTCATTTATATATTCACGAACACTTGTATAAGAACATACATAATATGTCCGCAGAATAATTCGTGGAAAAGTCTATCTAGTATATTCCCCAAAACAGCACTTGTGCTTTTTTGAGCCAAAACGATACGCCTAGCTGCCACCAAGCTGCCACAGACTACTATTAAACCTACAACAATGACATTTTCGTTTAGAAATAAAAGGTGCGACATAGTATAAAACTGAATATTACCATTAAATAAAATCACATATTTAAATAAATTTTATCTAAATTTAATAAATTCGGAATATAAATAATTCCTTAATACCGCTAATAAGTTAATTTGCCATTTTATTTCGGTTATGAACGCAAAATGTTTAAAAAAAAGTAAAACTATTTGAGACCCTTTTAAAACCGCTGTAAACGCCGTGTAGTCTATAACATTTTAAAAAGTAAAATGAAACTTGGGCGAACTTTGTACGAGTATTTGGGTGTTTCGAGTTGGTTTCCCTCGTCCAAACATAAGTTAAAAAAAAACTATGATGTTAAATTATTTTTAATATAATCACCAGGGCAAGTGGACATAAATTAAAAACAAAGTTAACCATAGACATATGTTTTGTTAATAATTGTCATTTTCATGTTACCCGCTCATTTATTGTTTCTTTAATTTTACATTTTATTTAAAACCTAGTCGTAGAAAAAGTATTGTATGCGACGGTGTATAACTAAGTCAAAAAACGCTCGTGGCGTCTATCTCTTTACGATATTCGCCTTCAGCTCACATCGTAACCCACGCCACTCGCCATTTTTGACCTCTATTATACAACTGTTGCATAAACTACTATTATCGAAATGGATGTTATTATTTAGCAATGTGCGGTTCTTGAACGCATCATGGAGGGTTTATGATATTTGGATAGATAAAACAATTAATTTGATAACGTCACTGTGCCACAGTTCTAGGGAGGGTCAAAATTGGGCCGAAAGTAAATATCGATACTTTAAAATAGATTGTTAGCCACTTATCGTATTATTTTGGTAACCAGTCAAGTGCGAGTCGGACTCGTGCACCGAGGGTTCCGTATTTAAGATAATTTGGTTTGAAAACGCAAAAGAAAATACTCATTTGTTGTGAACTTTATTTTCTATGCAAAATGGGTTCATTTTGACAGGCCTAAATTTTAATAAAGATTTGTTAATATTTTTTCCAAAACTATAGAATTTGACTTCTTCATTTTATTATTCGCGTAAAATATTGATAGCTTCTATAGTTTCAAAGAAAACCTGCTGTGACATATAGACAGACAGACACCGAAGCCTCACCATAATGGTTGCTTTTTTACTATTTTGGTACGGAACCCTAAAAACCATAACCACCGACGAAAATCGTTTATTTGGTGCAAGAAAGAGAACTAGAAGTTTGTCGCTCTAAGAATGCCGTGTTTATCATTGTGAGGTTTTTAAATAAAACAACAGCAGAATAAAGATAGAATACCAATATACCCACCCGTCACCCCAGTTTGACACCCCATCAGTCACGATACAGCGAATCCAAAACAAAATAAACGAAGTGATACTTGTACAGCGAAACTAATATCCAGCCAATTTTGTAGGTGACTACCAATGCGGCAGGGAAGGCAGTCCGTTCGTTGAGAAAAGACGCGCGGTTCTATAGAAATCTTAAAGATCTTTTATGTCACAAGTGAATATAATAACAGATAAACTTGTATAGTTTGGTCTGCTGTTTAAGGCATTTTTTGTTTTTTTTATTCGTTTTTTCTAGCGCCATTAATGTGTTCATTATCCACGACACGGCGGGAGCAGTCACTCAAAGGACATGGCCCGTTTGTGCCCCAACTTGTACACGAATGAGACATATGTGATAAATCATTAATTAATTAATAATTACACGTGAGATTAATTAAATCTCTGTAAAAGTAGCGGAAAAAAGTAAGCAAAAAAAAAGATATTGCGTGGCGGAAACCACCCACTTGACAGTTGGGCCTGCACACATACGCGTGCCGGCGTGTTATTAAAAAAGGTGAATCCCTGGAGGCTGTATTACAAATTCTTAAAACTTACAAGTACTAGGTAACGAAAGGGACAGAGACATATGACTGACATCACTCTGTACCTTTCGCTAGGATTTAATATAGCATACGGCCTCTTTGGACTTTAGACTTGGGATGCAAAATAGAAATAAAAAATAATATTGATGGTGGTTCGCGCCCTTTTCGCGCTATTAATAGAGCAATTTCTTTTCAGTACCTAGCCTAGGTACTAGGTAGGTTTGAAAAGACCTTTGGAAAAGACTAATCTTTAATTTGCAAAGCACTGACATTTTGCAAAAGACAGAAAGAAAACACTAAACACAGATTAAAGACTAAATACAAAAATAAGCATGACGTTGCGTTGTGCTAATTGTGGGCTGTGCGTCCAACGTTTGATAAGGTTTAAGTTTCCAACATTGACCAGAGGGCTCAGACAAGATGCACTACGCTAACTAACGTTTCTATTCGATTCGTTTTTAAACCAATCGCGTCACTGGAAGATGACGTGATACGAAAAGTCACGTGGTCTACCAGTGACGCGATTGGTTTAAAAACGAATCGAATAGAAACGTTAGTTAGCGTAGTGCATCTTGTCTGAGCCCTCAGCACTTGCAAAACATTATTTTCGAATGGTTAGGAGGCCACGTAGGTAGGTACCCAACTACTTAATAATATTTTTCGATTGACTCATTGAATCATCATATTATCTTCATCAGCATCAATAATTGTTCGGTTATAGCCCCGATGTTGGGTTATAGTATAGCCCATTTTTTAGTCGGTCAAACGGTTTTGATCAAATGGCTTCCCCGTAAACTGGGACTACTCTCTTCAGCCGGGTCCACACTTGTATCATTTCAGCGAATCGTATCTCCGTCAATTAGCACCTATGTGTATCGGTGATCGTCATTTTTCACTCGAAAAGTTAGATCGCAGGGAAAGATTATGCGACGTCTAAACTATAGAAACGTTTAGTTACCGATACGGAATACCTAATGATACGATACGCTGTTCTGCCCCACTAAACTTAATGGCGATATCTCAGACTAAGCACCTGTAGAAATTGCACTAGTTACAAACCGAACAGAGTTGAATCTGCTTTGGCTATTGAATTCACTTAGATATTGCATTTTTGCTTAGGAAGGCAGTATTACGATACGGCTTAAAACCGGGCACTGACTTGATTCGTCTCCGCTGCGATCACGAGCAAACATTCTGAATTGAGCACGCTTATTCTATTCGTAGGTATGTATGGACTCTCATTTTGGCGCATTACAAATGCGCAAACTAGCAGAGTCGTGTAAAAAACGCGTTCCGTGCCTCACCTCGTACCTTAAACCCGTATTGTGACATGGACGTGTTTTGATACCTATTTTACGTCTTACTTTACCACTGCTAAGTTAATTTTGACGTGTTTTTTTTTACAAGACTGCTAGTGACACCAATGCGCCAAAATGAGGGGATACTTAGGGTTACTATACGCGTGCTTGATAACGATACAAGTCTGGACCCCACTTATAAGCTAATCAAAAACAAATAAAGTAGACAAGGACTGTCTAACTGCATCCAGCCGGAATATTCTATTCTATTCTAAATCTCTGAGGCGCACGCTACGCACGCACACTCTGCACGTGAGCAGAGGCCACGTGGATTAATAATGGTTCTAGGCGTGTGTCACTGACGTCTTTTCGTGCGTTTGCCGCTGTAGGAGTCTGTAGGAGTATCTACAAACATTTAGATACGAAGCGAACGAGTGCGTACGCCGCGGTGAAATTCCTCCTTTAAAGAGCGTACCTACAGTCGAAAGCACAAAATATCCAACCAACACAATTATCGCGTGAAATATATTTATACACAAATGTTATCATTAGTAATAACAGATGCGTGTAGGTATTTAGACGTCTTGGGTTTATATATTTATTACTTTGGCTGTAGGGTAGACCGGGGACAATTGAAACACGTCATGACTGAAACAAGTCCCATTTCTCGAAAACTATAATACCTACGAGTATGACGCAACACTCAGCACTCGGTCAGCCATATTTTAATCTATGGTCAATAGCAAACGAGTGACCGAGCAACGCAGCGGTGTCACGGAGCAATTATAATTTTTCGCGGTCAGAAGTAACTATTCCTCATCTTGTATATTTCTTGATAACTTTGGTTGTTCTTATATTTTAACTGATTAAACTATTTTAGCGTGATTGTGATAAAATAACGAATGTTTATTATTGCCAATCATCAGCGTTCGAGTGGTTTTTATGTGTAATATTTGACCTTGAAGTAAAAACTGTAATTTGGGGACGGTAGAAACAACTTGCGTGTGGACGATGGAAACGTTTCAATCGTCCTTGCGTTTCAATCGTCCCCAAATGTACCCTACTTTAAATATGAGGAGGTTCTGTATTTGACACACTTGCACATAAATGTGAACTAACTTTAGCCCGCGACTTGGATAAATAGACAAATAGACAGAGTTGCTTTCACATTCATATTATTATTATTGAAGCATTGGTATAGGTGCCCCCTTTGGTATTGGTCTGGTATGTGTACCTACTTGTGTCAATCTGAGTTATATATATTTTTTTATCTGCGGTTGTGGATCGAGATTTTTTGATGCTTATAAATGGCGATATGTTTATGTTATGCTTGCGAACTTTTGATGGTCGTATTTTATGCCAATATAACGATGAAAACGAGTAGGACTGATAACATTACTTCCATTGTGTCAAAGATATTACAGTGTTTCAATTGAACTTATATAGTGTTTCAATTGACAACGGTGTGAGGTCAATTGAACCACATTCCCCCATTCTCTTTATTACATTATTGTAAAATAACCATTAATGATAGACCTACCAAATATACTTTATTTAGGAACCAGATAACGAACCTTGAAATATTTAAGGAGTACATCTTTCTAACTATAAAAATAAAACGGCACCAGGCAGTCAAAGTCAAATCGTTTCAATTGTCCCCGGTCTACCCTACATATATATATTTATTACTTTGGCTGTACATGCTGCGTATTTGCGTCTTTCATTTTGTTACATTTTACACAGAGCCTCAGAAAGGCCGAGGTTTTGTCTTATTGTAATACTTAAATAAAGCAAAAATGGCTTAAATCTTAACTAAATAAATCGTTACTTTCATTTTTGAAGTCTAAATAAATAAATAAAATAGGAACCTGCAACTAAAATCTTATTTTTATAACAAACCTTTGTATTTTCAAACTTTTGTCAATCAAATTATACACTGTGCTGGTTGTCAGACAAAACAACTCATGTCGCTGGCAGTCATAGTCGCTTACGTTACTAACTGTGACATGCTGTGACATTGGTCATGCCATTTAAAAACAAAATTGGATTGAAAGAAAATTATTTGTTGCTTACTACAATGAAATGCTATATCGTGGTTTACAATAATAAATGCTGTAAGTATTACAAGTTGTTAATGTTGTGTTTTACCACCACGGGACAAATTCTAATTGCTGATAGCCAACCTTCACTAAGTTGGAGAGGCACTTTAAGAAGAATATTTTTGATTTACGAACTTATATTGTTGTGCATTACAGTACAAAGGTGTTCACATATAAAGTTAGTGATTGTTAATGCGGTTGTATGTATAAGCCACAACCAGCTCAAGGAAGCGACTTGGACCCGCAATAGCTGTTAAAGCCGAAGCAACTTATGATAAGTGTTACTCAGTTTTATATAAGACAACGCTTAGCCTACTTGGTAGTGAGTGACCCTGCCTACGATGCCAGCTGACCCGGGCTAGATTCCCGGAATGGTTAAATATTAGTGTCATAAGCACTATTATTTGTATTTATGTATGTTAAATACTTATTAGTACAAAAGCGAACATATCCCTCTAGTAAATTTTTTCTCAGTCTGGGATGATTTCCTGTTGTAAGTTGGTTTACCATTGACTCTAGTAGGTATTCATACTAAAGCTACAAATACGAAAGTTAGTCTGTCTGTCTGTGTGCCTGTCTACCTATCTGTTCGTCTGTCTATCTGTGAGTCCCTGTCTCTCCGTCTATCTGTCTATCCGTCTTTGTGTAGGTATATCACATTTACTTTTTCTTAGAATCTACCTATTATAAAACTGACTTTTTTTACATTTACCTAAAGAGTATTCATTTATGTATGTATGTATGTCCCGTCCGTCTGTCTGTGTCTATCTGTATATCACAGTTACTTATCAGAAACTATCAGTTTTAATGTATGTATGTATGTATGTATGTTCTGTCCGTCTGCCTGTGTCTATCTGTACGTCACAGTCACTTATCAGAAAATACCAGTTTTAATGTATGTATGTATGTATGTTCGGACCGTCTGTCTGTGTCTATCTGTATGTCACATTTACTTATCAGAAACTATCAGTTTTAATGTATGTATGTATGTATGTTCCGACCGTCTGTCTGTGTCTATCTGTACATCAAAGTTACTTATCAGAAACAATCAGTTTTAATGTATGTATGTATGTTCCGTCCGTCTGTCTGTGTCTATCTGTATGTCACTGTCACTTATCAAAAACTATCAGTTTTAATGTATGTATATATGTATGTTCCGACCGTCTGTCTGTGTCTATCTGTATGTCACAGTCGCTTATCAAAAACTATCAGTTTTAATGTATGTATGTGTGTATGTTCCGTCCGTCTGTCTGTGTCTATCTGTTTGATGATAAGTGAGTGTGAACTCACTTATCATCAAACCCCGGGGTTTTCGGTGCGGGAATGTTTGACATTAGGGAAAGAGTAGGTATTGACATAAAATACAGAATGTACTCTAGCAGGATTCTACCTAATGAATAATTAACCTCTCCTCTACCTTTGACTTTTACTGACAAAAGATTAATAATTCGAACTTTAATGTTGCAATTAAAATCTGTCTGACAAACGACGACAGGTTAAGTGAAAAAAATATACATGAATACTTAATATCTTAATCTATAATCTTAATATCTTTTCAATTTATATATAAATGAAAAAGATCAGTCATTATACCTCTTTAAGCCCCTACTGATTTATAAGTAAATAGTTCACAGATACCGGACTTTAATACTGCAGGTAGTTAATTAATGTTAATTTTATTATTATCTCATAAGGCTTTGTAGTAAAGCTAAAGTACCTCCTACATGAGTCAAAATAAAATTGTATTATAGTGTGTATACAATTCGGAGGGAGGTAGTTATTCATTAGGCATAATATGACTTTTCTCAGACTAACCTATCTGTTTATCTCTACTCTTTCTCAAATCATTCCCGCACCGAAAACCCCGAGGTATGCTTATCATAAACTATCAGTTTTTATGTATGTATGTTCCGTCCATCTGTCTGTGTCTATCTGTATGTTACAGTCACTTATCAGAAACTACCAGTTTTAATGTATGTATGTATGTATGTATGTATGTTCCGTCCGTCTGTCTGTATCTATCGGTATATCACGGTCTCTTATCAGAAACTATCAGTTTTAATGTATGTATGTATGTATGTATGTATGTTCCGTCCGTCTGTCTGTGTCTATCTGTATGTAATAGTCAATTATCAGAAACTATCAGTTTTAATGCATGTATGTATGTATGTATGTTCCGTCCGTTTGTCTGAGTCTATATGTATGTCACAGTCACTTATCAGGAACTATCAGTTTTAATGTATGCATGTATGTTCCGACCGTCTGTCTGTGTCTATCTGTATATCAGATTCAGATTGAGATTTAGATTTCATTACTCAATATAACACATTATAAGTTACATGACCATCTCATATTATATGCAGTTACATTGAGGTCGTCAGAAATAGAATTAAATAATAATAGTAAAAGTAAAAGTCATACAAATACAAAATACATTTAAAAAAATCAATCTTATTTGTATGTACATACATACAAATAAAATTGACATACAAAAAGGATCATGGTAAACACTTTATTGTACAAAAAACAGCAAATCAAATACAATATTTACAGAATTTACATGTCAAGTTCCATATACTCATTTACAGAATAGAGTGGGTTATCCAACAAAAGATTCCTAAGCCGGCGCCTTAACATTTCGTCAGATGGTTCGCGTTTGAGTTCGGTGGGTAGACGCTCGTAGTAGGTGGGACCGATGACGCGCGGGTTCTTACCTGCAAGTGCCATGCGACGAGAAACAGTTCTCAAACGCCCTGTGTGACGGAGTTGTTTGCCGATGACGTTTACTATTGCAAACGAAGAAATATTTGATCGGACAAACATAATGATTTCGAATATGTAAAGTGAATAGTGCGTCATTATGCGGTGCGCTGTGAAAATGCCCCGACAAGTATGTCTTGACTTCGCCCCAACCAACGTACGCACGGCACGTTTCTGCATCAGCATTACCGTGATGGCATCCGTAGAGTTTCCCCATAAGAGTGTGCCGTACGAAATCAGTGAAGGAAAGTGTGCATAATATACCTGTCTTAGAGCATAGTCAGTTATAAGCAATTTCAGCTTATGCAACGCAAAGACTGCACTACTCAATCTACCACACAACAAGTCAACATGGCACTTCCAATTAAGATTCGAGTCCACGGTGAAGCCGAGAAACCTACACTGATCGCATATAGGCATCGGACTATTTGCAACGCACGGAGGAACAGGACCACTACGCCCCGAGAAAATCATGACGTTTGATTTTGTTATATTCAGGAGCAAACCGTTACACGAAAACCACTTCTGCAATTGATCACATGCGTTATGAATTTTCCCAGCGAGCTGGTCATACGTGCGCGCATCGCACCTGCGAACTGCACAGAAACGCCGGCCGTGATGCTGGTCGGAAGATCATTGACGTAAGCCAGAAATAGGCTGTTTCCCAAGGCGGATCCTTGAGGGATCCCCATTGTCACGGTGCCAATATCAGATTTGAGTCTCTTGCCGCCCGCAGACAATTTGACAACTTGTTTCCGGTCGCACAGTGATGACGTAAGTAGAAGGTGGGAGGTGACCTGTATCCCATAATATTGCAACTTATCCAAAAGCAGCTCGTGGTTTATTACACCAACAAATACACATTCACTTATCAGAAACTATCAGTTTTAATGTACATATGTATGTATGTATGTATGTATGTTCCGACCGTCTGTGTCTATCTAGTATCTGTGTATCACAGTCACTTATCAGAAATTATCAGTTTTAATGTATGTAGGTATGTATGTATGTTCCGACCGACTGTCTGTGTCTATCTGTATGTCACAGTCACTTATCAGAAACTAGCAGTTTTAATGTATGTATGTATGTATGTTCCGACCGTCTTTCTATGTCTATCTGTATGTCACAGTTACTTATCAGAAACTATCACAAAACAACCACAGCGTGAAATAATGTTCGGTCTGCATTCTGCATTCGATCCAATCCAAGCCGTTGTCAAGAAAACAATGGCTAACCTGGCTCTTGCCATCGACTGCTATGTATTGCATATAGTGTTAAGTTTACGAAATATTCGATGTAGGCACTAAATATTATAAAATTCCGATTCGCGGCTAAATTACTGATTCAGTTTTTTGATAATTTCTTACTTAGATAGCTTTAAACACCGGGAAATTATATGGGGTACTTTTTACATCCCAGAAAATTGTGTAGCTCCCGGGGGAATAACAATAAAAGAGCTCCACGTAGACCAAGTGAAACAAAAAGCTAATGTTTTTATATAAGCTTTACATGTCTCTTTGTGTGTCTGTATAAGCTGGAGCCCTTATTATTAATATAATAAATGCGGAAGTGTGTTTATTTGTTTAAATCTTCAGGGTTCAACGCCATAATTAAAAAATCAATGTTATGGTGTATAAGAGCTGATCTGATGATGGAATCGGACGTTGAAAAATGTTTGAATGTAAGAGATGAGAATCAACAATTTCTATTTGCGTCGGGGGTTGAACAGATAAACACTATTGACATCTTCTGGTTCCATACGTTAGTTCAGTCAACGAAGCAAAAATAAATGCAGTAAATCGTGAAGTCTGGTAATTATTTAGGTGCTGTAGTAGGCAGGGGCGACCCCCAAAATATAAACATACTAAAAGTCCCCAGTCTAGGACCGCGTGCTTACAGCAAGAGAAGGGTTTAAATGTTCTTCTTTTGGTTTTTCGTAAATATCTCGAATACTAAGCTTCCTAGAAACAATAAAGCTTATTAATGTTTGTACAAAATCATATATTTATTTGTTGTTAAATAGCAAAAGAAAAGAAAATACAAGGGGTAGAATACCTAGGTACAACTAATGCACTTATTTATTTGCCAATTTCAGGTGTTACTTGACTGAGCTACGTAGGAGCTTGGGTTGTTCTTGTTTCTTAGACTTATCGTTTTTTTTAGGTAAACTGAAGCGGCCAACTGACATGACTTTTGGATTTCAAAATAAAAACAGAATGAAGAAGACAGTATTTTAAAAAAAAGTTAAAAAAATAATTTCAAGAGAAGAACAAAACAACTTTCAATTCCTTATACTTATTTAACATCTGACCACCTTGATCGGCCCCCCAAGGGTTTGTCAAAATGAGATTCACTGACGACCACCTTCGTGAGGGCTCGTTATAAAACAGTGTTTTCTGAAGACCACCATTCGGTTCAGGGTGGTCGCTAGGGTGGTCGTAATAGTCTCAGTGTTATTATAAAATCAACAATCATCTTTTGCAGGGGAGACGGCACACAAGAAAACATTAAAACAATAATATTGTCGTCTTACAACGTCAGTACCGTCATGTTATAAAAGTATTATTTATTTTCTCTTGTAATAATTCTCACACGGTTTCCTGCAGAACTACGCATGCTATTTTATATTTAAATAAATAAATATAAGGGGAAATTCGTACACAAATTGAGTCTAGTCCCAAACCCAGCTGTATGCTTGTACTGTAGATAACGATAAACATACAGTTATGTAATTAGTCACGTTATTAATGGGGAAACACGAAATGGCAATGCTGCAATTCAAAAAACAGGACAAAGCTAATTTTTGTTAGTTACAAGTCCGATGTCTAGTATGATAATAAGACTCCCAAGTTTCGTTTATTCTTTGGAACAGGGGAGGGGTAAGACTACGAAAATGCAGTGCTGCAAGCCCCCCTGATTGGCTTATCAGTGGCAGCAGCATGATAAGCGACGCCTCGTGCTTAAGTATCTACTATGATCGATCTCCTCAAAAAACCTAAGCTCATCTGAAAGATCATCAATTTCTGTGTAAGAAAAACCACTGCTGGATTTATACATTGGAATTATAACTAAAAAAAAACCTGTGCCAGGTTTTTCGGATTGCAGCATTGCCATTTCGTATTCCCCCATTAATCATGTGACTAAATAAATAAAATACGACCTTAAAAACGGGCCTACACAAGGTGCACAACGGTAATAATATGTGATTGATATTCAAAAACTGAAAAAATATATTGTCCTGTACACTGACGAATCGCACTAGTTTAATTTGTAAGTATACATCTTTCGGTCAATAAACTGTTACTTAACTCTACTTATCTTACCGCCGTGCTCAGAGTCATTTAAGAGACGGTTAACTTCTGTTGCTTTTTCAATTTTATGTCTAAAAAAATGTTCACCAAAGAACGCCCTAATCGTCATTAAATGACTGAGTATGGCCGTTAATGTATTATTGTCATATGTAGGTACCTCCCTATAGTTTTTTCAATCCTTTTGCTAATAGTGCTGCTTGAACTTGGTGCTACCGGATTATCGATACGACCTTAATTTCGCTTAGTAATGTAAGTAAAGAAAATTAAATAAGTTATTGTACATGTTAAACAAACATTTACATATAACCAATTCACCATACTTTATTTTAAAGGTTCCTCATTACTTTACATAATTGAACGCTGCTGCCCTAAGCTGTTACTGACCAGCATTTATTATCATACCATTGGCCACTTCGAACAAAATTCGATAATGCCTATCTTCCAAATTATAAAAGGAATCCGCCGGCCAATATTGGTATTTCAGGTTTTCATTGATTATCGCACCTGTAACTCACGATCAACCCAAACAGGGTCGACCGTCTATATAAGTACATATCTTTACAGATTTTGAATTGTCAGACTTGTAGGTAAACTGTGTCTGTGGTGCCGTTAAAAATCGGTTAAGTCACACCGGGTCATTTTGAATAGGTACTCAGGGGCTCTATTCTACACAGTAAACCATATTGCTTTTGACATTTTATCGTATTGTTTTTAACTCGGCCTCTATTACTGCCTACTAAATAAGAGCTATCATAAGTTTGACAACACGATAACTGTGTCAAAAGTATGGTTTTACCGAGTAGAATAGAGCACCAGGTATCATTTAAACGGCCTTAAAAATAGCTTACGTCAAACTTTTTAAACCCCCGACAAAAAAAGAGGTGCGTTATAAGTTTAATGTAACCTTGGATGTGTGTACGTGTGTGTGTGTGTGTCTCTGTACCTATGAGTCTGTCTGTGGAATCGTAGCTCCCACGCGGTTGACCTACAGTACGGGTCCGTTTATCCCACTAGTCCCATTGAGTTTTCCCATTATGGGACAACTGAGACGATTTCGTCCCAGTAGTAGTCCCATGGGACAAGTGGTACTAATATATATATTTTGTTTTTGGTCCCAAAAGTCCCATTACCGTCATCACAGTAAAAAGAAATCATACATATAATTTCTTTTTTCTTTAGCTCTGTCGTTATTTCGCATTCCTCCTCATTCCAGAAATCAATTGGAGTGTCGACGGCATTCCGCTATGGTGGAGCTCCTTTTTCTGGGTTGTCTTTCGGGCCTGCTGCAAAACTAACAAAACCTAAACCTACCTACCTGGGACTTTTAAGACCAAAATATTATTGTTACTTGTCCCATGGAACTACTGGGATGAAATCGTCTCAGTTGTCCCATAATGGGACAACTCAATGGGACTAGTGGGATACACGTGTTTTTAATTATAACGGAAGTTAGTTCAATCGGCATTGTTCTTAGCTAGGTTTTTAGCGTTCCGTAGTAAACAAGGCACCCTTATAGTTTCGCCATCTCCGTATGTACGTCTGTCCGTCTGACCGCGGCTTAACTTAGAGACTCTTGGTACAGTCAGCATCAAATATATAGACACAGTAATACTTTCAAAAATATGTAAACATGACTCTGCTGCGAGGTTATAAGGGTGTATATATATTTATGACACTGAACGTACTACATAGCTGTGATTTGGCATAGTTACACATTTAGGTACATTACGCCAACATAGATATAATACCGGGCGTATGTAAAACAAAAGGTGCCCTTGCTGAAGTAATGTCGATCGGCTAGGACATCACTTTCTTGCCATACTTAAGAAGTGCCGGCCGCTTCTCAAGACTTGCCGCACTAAATGACATCATCCTTCGGTTAAAAACATACTCGATTGAGGCCACTATTTTTGCCTACTTTACAGCTGCAGCACATTAGGCCACTAGTGCCGACGACAGCGAAGTCACTAGTGGCCGCCACAAGCAGCGGACGAGTTTTTAACCAAATTCAAAAAAGAAAGAGCTTCTATGTTCCACTATGTTTTTTTTAAATGTATATTCATCGACTCTCGTTCAAGTATGAAGATTAAGAAGTATACTTAACCTTTTCAACGCCACAGTCGGCTCTGGCCGTCAACTAAAAGTCGTGCCACTGCCGCCACGTCGGCTACAACCGACAAGAGTTCAAGATTAAAAGAGACTTTCTTTGGTAGCAATAAGGTGTAATTTGCATAGCATAGCAAACATGTTTGGCGTGTGGGTGGCACATTTTGTATTCGACGTATGGCGTTCAAAAGGTTAAGAGTATTACTCTACTTTCGAGGTGGTCCCATTGTCACCAAATCTGAATCCGATGGGACCCGTGAGGAATTGAGGGAACTCCTCAAATATTATAGGCATACATATAACGATTTTAGTATTTTTAGTAACAAGTCTAACATTTGCATTCAGAAAGTATCACTTAGTGAAGTGAAACTGTTGATGAAGACCACGGATGGCCACCGGAACTCCTCAACGGTACCTATTTGAAGGGTGGCGATAAGATATCTCGATTAAGATAGATGAGCGACTATAGTGTAGAACATTTAATTGTTTAAATATAACTATGACTTTCCCGTTCTAACATTTTAAAAGAAGTTATTTTTTGTGTTTTTGAAGGCGGTATTTTGTTTCTTAAAACAATTTTTGATTTATGATTTTAGTGGGTTGTTGAAGGCGGTTTAACTTGATTGTCCGAGAGTTTAAATTGATATTAACGTGGATCACTAGTTAATAGTGGATACTATACGAATATTGTCATTATTTCATACACTTATTCATTTAAACTGTGAATAACACAACTAAAAAGATAATTTTACCTGTAAAACTTTTAATGAATGTAACAATTATTTCTCTTCTCTCTTCAACCTTTCGTCACCTAATGCTGAGTGAGCTTAAGCAGACTCTCCCCCTATCTTAACGAGATCGTCAGTCCATCTCATTGGTTGCCTCCCAACGTTCCTTCGACAACTATTTTTTATTTACCAGTACCTAAATGCCCTAGTCTGTTAGCAGTTTAGGACTTTTAAACTAGCAGCGTCCCGCCGAGAGAGGGGTTGGGGGGGGGGGGCATCTATATCACGGGTGCAACATGTGACGTTTAAAAAGTACCAAGTACTTGTAAGTAGCAAACTGTTACTAATATGTTTTCGAGTAAGGTTTCATTAAATACTACATCGTCATACAAGTTTATCCAGTTGCACATAGTTTTTTTTAAGTACGATAACGCTTACGAGACTGTCGAGTCACTTCACTTAAACTATTGAAGATGGCACAGCGAGGCTATCGCCGCGATAAACTCGCCCGTGTAGGTGACTCCTTACTGTTAACCAAATATTAGTAAAACGTGCCATATCGAAGACTACTTTCTGCTTTCTGCATCTGACCCTTGATCCAGCCATCTATCATCATAAGGAGAGACTTTTCTGTATGAGACCGTTCTATGACACAACTATTGAGACAATCATCGTCGAGTCAACATCCCACATGGCGGTTATCTCGTAATCCAAGTACTTGCTGAGCATGGCCTTCTCAGCCTTCATGAGATGGTGACGTTGACGAGCACGGCCCGGCGTTGATTTTCGCCCTAGTTCCTTCACAAGAGATGATTGACGTACTGCGACTTTTATTCGCCTTTGTTCCATCAAATTAGTTTATTTATTTATTTATTTATTTAGGATAACATAGATTTAATCATAAGGCGAATTATAGGTTACCACAGGTTATACAAAGTAGTTACCAGAAGGAACTTTCTTGCAAAGGAACTAATGCGAAAAAAAGGTCTCAGTTGTTCCTTCAGGTCTTGTAAAGGAGCAAAAGCGAGGAAAAATCCCAGTTTGCAAAGGAACAAAGGCGAAAAAAATGTCGCAGTACTTCCTTCATAGTTCCTTCGAAGGAACATCCAAAGGAACTACCGCGAATATTCCGTCAACTCGATATCAGGCTTATTGGCGATAAAAGTCTTAGTCCGTGATGACAAATCGCTCTCATTAGAGCGCGGCACGATAATATTCGAGAAATGGCAACAGTGCATACTCGTAGTACAGCACTTCGAACTTAACAAGACCGTATTAAATAGCATGTTGCTGATGGATAATCTTGGCTGCGAGGTTCCCCCTTTATGTGCATATAAAAACCGCTGGCCAAATGCGGACAACCGGAAATAATATGTCTGCAGAAGGACTTACCGGGGCAATAGCATGCTAGACAAATATCGACCGTACCGTCTATCAGAACATTTTTAATAGTTGTTCGTCATTATGACCTCGTGAGCAATTGCACAGACAAAACCTCCGATTTCCTTAAAGAAAACAACGTACAGGTATACTAAAAAGTCTACGTAGGGCTATGCAAGGGCCAGGTAGATCAACCGATCCACACTAAATTGCCACACTACTGTGACTGGTTCATTTTATTTATCCGTCGTCACACCAACATATCATAAATATATGGTAGGCTTGGGTCATGATGGTGCTTCAGCTGGCCCGAAGGGCCAAAACACCCAGAAATAGAGCCGGGGTAAGCATGAGGTACGGGGGTGAGTTACAATAAGGGAAAGACTTGCCTTTTATATATCTCAGGTAAGTATTCACATTCTGGCAAGAGCAAAAAAGGTATGTACGGCCTTCAACACCTGACTCGTGGTTCCTTTACTATTGGTCCCACTGCTCTTCGCTTTCATCAGAAATCTTTTTTTTTTCACAAAGGTAGGTAGATCAGGGTTGTTAGGTATGGTTACATGCCCCAAACCACCAAACCAAACCACCCTATAATACGAGCCCTGCCGCGAGGTAGGGCTCTGTCGAACAGCAGTGGGACAAAAAGCAGTGCAACCACGACTCAAGTCTTTCGATTGCCTTGACAGTACGAAAAATCTTTACAAGTCACCATTGCCCTCTTCCCGCACCTCATGTATATAGGTACCGGCTCTTAATTAAGTTGTATGCCTATGCATGTGACGTGATGTTAGCAGTAGACGGGACCCTCATATCCAGTGCGCCCTATCAAACTAAGTAGTTACTTGACGTCGCCGTCCACAATATCCAAGTCTCTAACATTCACTGCGTGTGTATTGGTAAGCTACAACATCGGAAGGAGAGAGAAGAGATTCAATTAACCACCCCTCGTAAAATGTGCATGACCGCACACTTACTGACACCGAGTTTCATCTCGGTGGCACTAATCTTGCATGATTATTATTGATACACATGGAGCCAACAAGCAATACTCCGTAACCGTGCGAGCGCTATTGCGTGAATGCCCGCAACTTGCTTGTTAAATGCTTTCTTGCTCCCTGACGCTAACCATATGGTTGTTTTAAAAGGTTCAAATAATAAATTGACTATTACAAGGCGAAAGAATGATTAAAATCGCTTCAGGCGTTAAGAAAAATAAAAAGATTTTTGCGCAAAATGTGGGATACTTTGGTTTGTATTTTCGGACAAAAATAACAGTAATTACTAGAAAAACAACAAACGTTTTATTATTGACATTATTACACGTAACATATATTTTTCCAAAGCCATTTGAACAATCCGTTTAGGAGCAGTAGGCCTTCAAAGCGCCTTGCACGTTATGATGTGTTTTGAGGTTATGTAAATAATTAAGGATCGAATTACTTTTAAACCGCTACTTTATATGTAAAATGATATATACATATTGAAAGTATATATTTTTCGCTTTAATTTGAGATATAAATGATTGCTGTACATTCTGGGGCACAGCGCCATAGTAAAATGGGCCATGTCCTTTACTTTGTACAAACGCGGGAATGTACCTATGTTAAAATAAGTACCTAGTAACTAGGGCAAGCTTTCGTGGATTAAAAAAAACCTGAAACAGCGATATTATAATAACATTTCAAATCTCCTTTCTGATCTCATTAATCGACTTCAGCGGGCCTAGTATGGCTGTGTCTATATCGCGTGTCAAATGTGGATAATGCATCCGTCACTCTCGTACTTATTTACGTGTCAGAAGGTGACGGATGCCTTATCCACACTTTGTCACGCGATAAACGCAGCCATATTAGGGCCCCTGATATACATAACATCGTTGCGCGAGTCCGACTCGCACTTGACCGGTTTTTCTTTGTGTTCCAAATAAGATAAACAATATTATATTTTAACTGAAAAAGTTATTTTCTCTGGCTCTTGCTAGAAATCCAATAAGTCTTTTACGGTTGAATGCATTCGTTTTTACAATGGAATCGCGAGCGAGCTTACAGAAAGTTCAAATGGCCGGTCTAGAAAGCACAGCATCGCTTTAAAGCTTTCAATGTTCTTAAATGATGCAAAAAACTTAAAACGACTTTAAAACTCGTTATCTGCCGAGCCTGGGATGTGGTTCATTAATTTCTAGGAAATACTATATTTTTAGGGTTCCGTTTGTGAGGGATTTGATACTGGAGAGTTTAATATTGTAATGAATGTCAGAAAAAAATATGTTTATTTAAACTTTGATCAAAGTTAACCTAAGTATTTGTATAGAAAGGCCTAGTATTCACTAGCATAAAGAACGTCGCCTAAGCATCAAAGGTATAGTAACTAAAATCATTGGAGATCCCCTCACTACAGAACTTCTAAGGGGGACGGGACTATGGTACAAGTCAACCATGATAGTGATATGATATGAGTACGTATCACTATCATAGTTGACCAAGATAGAGACGCGTACGCTAATGGGCACGATGATGGTCTGCGCATCAAACTGCTCTCGCTTCGTGTCTCCAACCAGCGATGACAGGTTTGACTAGGTATGGTACTCGTAGTCAACCATGATAGTGACACATACCCAACCAAGATAGACACGCACACGCTGATAGGCACGGTGATCGTCTGCGCATAAAACGTGACGTAGCTAAACTCGCTGGTGCCGCTCTCGCTTCGGGGCTGCAACCAGCGGTGGAGGCAGGATCATGGTACCTACTAGTCAACTATGTTAGTGACTCATACCCAACCATGATAGACACGCACACACTGATAGGCACAGTGAACGTCTGCACATCAAAGCTGACGTAGCTAAAATCACTGGTTACTCTCTCGCTTCGTGGCATCTACCAGCGGTGGGGGGCTTGACTATGTTACTTGTCAACCATGATAGTGATACATACCCAACCATGATAGACACGCACACACTAATAGGCACGGTGATCGTCTGCGCATAAAACGTGACGTAGCTAAACTCGCTGGTGCCGCTCTCGCTTCGGGGCTGCAACCAGCGGTGGAGGTAGGATCATGGTACCTACTAGTCAACTATGTTAGTGACTCATACCCAACCATGATAGACACGCACACACTGATAGGCACGGTGATCGTCTGCGCATCAAATGTGACGTAACTAAACTCGCTGGTGACGCTCTCGCTTCGTAGCTCCAACCAGCGATGACGGGTTTGACGATCGTACTAGTTAACCATGATAGTGATACATACCATACCCAACCATAATAGACATGCACACACTGATAGGCACTGTGATCGTCTGCGCATGAAACGTGACGTAACTAAACTCGCTGGTGACGCTCTCGCTTCGTGGCTGCGACCAGCGGTCGGTGGCGGGAGTATGGTAATAGTCAACCATGATAGTGACACATACCCAATCATGATAGACACACACACACTGATAGGCACGGTGATCGTCTGCGCATAAAACGTGACGTAGCTAAACTCCCTGGTGCCGCTCTGGCTTTGTGGCTCCGACCAGCGATGAGGGGTTTGACTATGGTACTAGTCAACCATGATAGTGATACATACCCAACCATGATATACACGCACACAATGATAGGCACGGTGATCGTCTGCGCATTAAACGTGACGTAGATAAACTCGCTGGTGACGCTCTCGCTTCGTGGCTGCGACCAGCGGTCGGTGGCGGGAGTATGGTAATAGTCAACCATGATAGTGACACGTACCCAACCATGATAGACACGCACACACTAATAGGCACGGTGATCGTCTGCGCATCAAACGTAACGTAGCTAAACTCGCTGGTGACGCTCTCGCTTCGGGGCTCCGACCAGCGGCGGGGGGGCGGCGCGCGCGGGGGGAGCGGCATCGACATACTGCGTAGGTAGTCTGGTCTCCTGGGAAATGGAAATGCCATGTGTCAGTCGATAGCAAACTAAATCAGTCTGTTAAATCCACAAACTCTTTATACAGGTCGATTCACAAGAGCTGGCACGAATGGATTGAATGAGTGAACGAAAGTATACATGTAAAATAGTAACAGGTTTTCGGTTTGAAATTCGAACATCATTTCAAAGGACAGCACTCGTGACATTACATATTTTAACCTCGTAAGGCCCACCATACTACAAACAGCGAGTTTTTTGTAAGTGGGATTTTGAATCTACCATCAAGGCAATAAAGTTCAATTACGTTTGTACGATAATGCCAGTTTTCAGTTTATGAACATAGGAAAATAAACCTTATTCTTATGGTAACACAGTTCAAATTAAATTGCCTTGATTATATACATTCTATTGCACACTGGGCCTTACGTACTGCCCTCCTAAGCAAAAATGCAATAACTAAATACAATAGCCAAAGCAGATTCAACTCTCTTCTGTTTGTAACTAGGTTGCAATTTCTACAGATGTTTTGTCTGAGATATCGCCATTATGCTTAGTAGGGCAGAATAACAAAGTCGCTTCCCGCCGTCTGTCCCTCTGTACGCGTAGATCTTCCAAACTGCGCAACAGATTTTGATGCGGTTTTGATCAATAGATAGAGTGATTCGACAGGAAGGTTTTTATGTGTAATAAATTCTGGATTATCTTCTGGTGTTACAGAAAAGTCAAATAAACCGAAGCGAAGCGAGGGCGGGTCGCTAGTACCTACAGCACGGAATGCAATTACCGGCCACATTTGAAAACCGGTCAATTACCGACTTCATTCCGGCAAAAGCGGTTACCGGTAATTTTCAAGTGCAAATTAAAACATGAGAATACTGTAGGAGTAAATATCGTGTATCTAGTATAAAAATCACTTAAAAGCTAAAAAACTAATAATTGAATGACAAACAAACAGTGTGAGACTTGTAGGTAGTTATAATAACCAATTTACGAGTAAGTAAATCATTTTAAAAATTAGTCATTTACCGCATTAAAAAGTATGAAGAAAACAACAACGAATAAAACTCATAATTTTGCGTTTAACGTGCAAGAAACTCTTGCAAAAAAAAATGTACGTGGTAATAGTTTGCCCTCCTACGGAAAAAAGGCACATCTACTATATGAATTGTATTGCACTTCCAACCTTATTATAACCTTTGAGAGTTTAATATGCTTCTATGAATTAATTGCACTTGTGTCTTTTCTCCTAAAGGTCACAGCACACATACTCGTATCAACTCGGAAAGGGATCGTCACCCTATCAACTCGAGCCGTTCAGTATCATTTGTATGAAACTCCCTACTGCAACGCACACTTATCGGCATCGGAACGGCAACGCCTCACCTCGGCACGAGCTAGCAGTTGTCCACTGAAAAATGTATCGTATTAACACAGGTCAAAGTTCCCTTTTCAATGTTTCACTTTGAGGTGATCCGGTGTCGAGCGGCTATGTCTGCGGCAACCTTTAGTAGGGCAGAGTTAACGTCCGTATGTATCTACGCCTTCGTTAGCCGGATCACCGGATGTAAGTACCTCCTTTATCTTTGAGTATTTTTTGGCATATTTTACATAAACCGTTTTGTGGTCATACAATCTTAAAAAGCCAAGCCATACTCCCGACTGCTCCTCGTTACACTTACAACAATTAATGATTTTAGAAGTAAATCATTTGCTGTAAATCATTAATCTGTCACAAAGTTGATATCATGATGTGATGACGACATTCATGACGGGAACGGGAACGGGAATATTCATTTGTCCGAATTTTCATTTTTCCGAAAGCGATGTTACGCTGGAGCTATTTTAGATTAAATGCATCTAATTTAATTGTCATAGGTACTACATAGGTTAAGTTAGGTTTGATTTTTAAGCGATAACAAAAAGTCTACTATCAAAGTTCGGAATTATGACTCTTCGGAATGATGTAGTGCCTCATTCATTACACAGCCTAATGTATTTCTATACAGGGTGGAAAGTTGAGATGGGGCATTAAGGGCAGCTACCAGATCCCTTGCTACCACGCGAAAATGATCTTAGGAGACCTTTCCCAACTTTTTGAGTGATGACAATCGACATTCACAGATTTTTGATAAAATATACAGTCAGCGAGAAAATCGTTTTTTTTTAATGCCAATCGATCCCATTCCTATAAAGGATTAAAACACTCTTTGGGACCAACTGAGGTTAGAGTACTAGAACACCCACAAATCAAAGAAAACTTTTTCCATACATTTTAGTAGGGTAAAGGCAAAGTGGAATTTTCTTAAGCTTAAAGATCATTAATTTTTATGGGGACAACTTCCATCAGAACATTAAAAATGAAAAAAATCTATATTCTTATGAAAAATACAACAAACTTGACGCTGTCCGAAATGTAACTAAATATTACATTATTAAATTATTCAGTACTAATGTAACGAAAATCAAGGACGTTCACATTGTCCAATACAACATCCACCTTAAGCCGTGACACAAGGCACGATACACGACACACACACGACACACACACACAGACACACACACACACACACACAGACACGTGTTATTTATTTAATATAAATTTGTTTCTGACTAACTAATAACTTGTACTCAGCGTTGGCAATTTGGCACAAGACACTACTGAAGAAAAATAATACCTGGATAGGGTGGTGTCCTGGGACCTGAGGTGGGAGTGAGATTAGCTTTGTTTAGCAGGTTAGCAAGACTAAAGGGTAGCAAAATAAAATAATACGCTCCTTATTAGGACTGGAAGGGAAGATTACGAATGGGTAAATATTTAAACTAATAAGGTAGTAGAGTTACTTCCTAATCACAGTGTCCATGAATAATTATAATTTTTATTCAGTAACAAAAGACGTTATATAAATGTATTATTTTATTATTTTATTGGTGTTTATAAATTACCGGTATTTTACCGACACTAAATGAGGCCGGTTTACCGGTTAACCGGTTTGCATTCTCTACAGAATAAATAATTCTTCTTCTGTTCTCCAATTACTGAACGTTGATTACCAATTTACGAGTATATTGGTCTTTCACGAGGCAAAACAACTTTACTGGGCTTGTTCTTCTCGGTTAAACCATATTGCCTTTGTGATGTAATCGTATTGTCAACGTTACGATAGGTCTTATTTACTTGACAGTAATGGCGGCCAAGTTGAAATCAATACGATATTATCTTATCTTATCTTACAGATGGGCCCTTTCGGATACACTTCGACCCTTTAGGATCTTTTGTGCAATTACCCACTTACACACTCAGCTGTTCGAATGTGCAGGTTTCCTCACGATGTTTTTCCTTCACCTTAAGAGCATCGGGTAATGCACTTAAGTTAGAAAAACTCATTGGTACATGGTGGCCGCGGGGGTTCGAACTCGGTACCTTACGATCACGAGTCGACCGCCTAAGCCACTAGGCCACCGGCGCTCAATTAAACAATACGATAATAAGTCAGAGGCATTATGGTTTTAATTAGTAAGTATAGAGAAGTCCTGCACTCGTGCTTGTAAAAAGCTAGTTTATAAATCCCAAGTCAAATTTTAAATTTTAAATTGCATTTGTATGTTTATTCCGCCTTCGCGGACTAACACCTCAACCAATTTGACGTGAAATTTGGTACAGACATAGTTTACAGCCCAGAAACGGACATCTATTTTTTATCTCGGAAAGGGCATTGGGTAAATTTGTTTGAAGAATATTGTCATTTATTTTTTCAGCGGGCACGGATGATTCTTACATAGTTATTTAGAGGACCTCTAAATACATATAGATATATATAATTTATGGCGTTAAATAATATCGGAGCGGAGATTTTAAAGATTTAAGTGTTCAGTTTTTAGTACAAAAGTACGCCCAAGCATGAATATTTAAATATCTCAGCTCCGATGCACTTAAGAGTGTTACATTATGTAATAAAATGTGTTTATTTTTAATAATTCTATCATAATTTGTCACTTTTACGAATGGCTGCTCACCTTGAAAATGTATGAATTTTACAAATGACAACACTTTTATCCAAACCCCTTTGGACAATGTCGGGAGATACGGTGATAAACGACGGAGTCGCGGGCAATTAAACTAATTTATTTCAATTATTTCAATTTCAAATAGCGATAGAACAAAAATGGACAACGAACCTTTTGTCGTAAAGCAAATTAGGCGAACCAAACGGAAAACAAAAGACGTCACATCCAATTAATTTCCTAAACAAATTGAAATTCATGAACTATTCACAAATGAAACGTTGGCTCTGCCTAAGCGGAACACGATGTTCCCGCAAACTAGGAGAAACAATGGAAATTACCTAATAAAGCTGGAAAGTGAACTAAGAAGGCTAACAAGTCTTTAGTTATAATATTAACTAGGGAACCGCCCTCGCTTCGCTTTGGTTTATATGAGTTTTTTTTAACCATATCGATCCATACCGATCCGAAAAAATCCAAAATGTTAATACATAAAACCCTTCCTCTTGCATCACTCTATCTATTTGATGAGAACTGTTTATAAGATCTAAGCGTATATAGCAGGGAATGCAATTTAACCGGTTATTAGACGTTTTTGTATGAAAATAACCGGTTTATACCGGTTATAACCGGTTATTTGCATTCCCTAGTACATAGAGGAATACACGACGAAGATGATCATTGTAGTCCTGTAGCCCGTGGACATTCAAATTACGAGAAACGTTACCGTTTGTCTTTGTGAAATTATTTGTTCTTCTTCATGGACCAAATGAGTCTTAAAATCTAAACCAGCCACAAAAATAGTCTTAAAATAGGTATACGGTTAGTTCAGAGGGCCTATTAACAGATGTATAAATTTGAAACGGTTACTCAAATTAAATTATTATCAAAATGGCCGGACTCCATCTCCAGGCCTTTCGCGTAACTCACTCGCAATCGCGATCGGCTTCAAAACAAAACAATTGGTTTCATTTTGTATGCAGACAAGCCTTCGATTTTCAAATGAAAACGATTGTGATTGCGAGAATGTGTTGCGCAAAAGGCCTGATCTTAAATTGTGTTTGACAACTTTCCATGGTCTTACTATTACGTAAACGTAGCGAAACAATGCGGTAACCTAGAAATGTAAATAACTTACATATATGGAGATTTCAGACATCACTTATGATTACGGCGGGTTACGATCTTTAAGACTTCGCTTTTAGTATATAAAATGGCGAAATCTATAACAAATTCACACAGACAAACGGTAACCTATTTAGTAATTCGAATGTCGTCGGGCCACAGGACTATTGAATTAAGAGTCAAGTTAACTTCAACTAAAAGTGTCCAACTTTGGTGCCATCACCCTAAGGAAGCTGAAGGGTAAAGTTAGGAGGCACAGAAATATTTACTTATCATATTAATAATTAATATAATAGTTAAGTATACAGAGAAAGTGCGAATTTTATATGTACCGGAACCACGGGACCTGTTTGGTTTTTTTTTCATCATTGGAAAGGTACATCATACCGGGTGGACATTGGTTATTTATAATATTTGTGTAAACTGAAGTAATTCACGGGCGGGACGTTTGTTATTACATATTTAACTTGGGGAGTCGTCGCTGGAACCAGGGTTGTGATTCTCTCAATAAGCAAAGGTCGTTCGCTCGAGTGAAGGTCCAAGCGGCGAGTTTAAGTAGTCCCGACAGAGCGAACAAAACACATTTTAGCGCGTGTATTCAATTTGGCAGCATGACATCTCGAACGTATAAGGCTCCCTAATTGACAATGCACGCGCTAAAATGTGTTTTGTTCGCTCTGTCGGGACTACTTAAACTCGCCGCTTTTATTCGCTCGTCCCTCCGACCGACCGCCGTTTTTTGAGATAATAACACACCAGACCGCTGAAGAGGAGGTTTTGAAGGTGTTTTGCAAATAAAAACTTCGATTTACAAACTTTCGATTTATATAATACTAGTGACCCGCCCTCGCTTCGTTTCGGTTTATGCCAGTTTTCTGTAATACCCGTACATAATCCAAAACTTATTAAACATAAAAACCTTCCTCTTGAATCACTCTATCTATTAAAAACAAATCGCATCAAAATCCTTTGCGTAGTTTTAAAGATCTAAGCATACATAGGGACAGACAGACAGCGGGAAGCGACTTTGTTTTATACTATGTCCTACTATACTACCTATAATCCGACTCGCACTTGAAAAGTTTTTTTACTCTGTTTTTTCCCAATTAATAACATAAATGATACGTTATAAATTACAGCTTTAATGAGTCATAATATCACTAGAGCATAATAATTGCTTGAATTGTAGTTTGACCTCGTTCTACTAAAGAATCTAAACCAAAGTCAAGTAAACGTTTTTCTCTCTTAGCGCTATAGAAGCCTCACATTACGTCATTTAGCGGCTTCTATTGTCAGGTTAAAGTGGTTTAAACCGTCCATTAGAGACCTTTCAGACGATTAGCCCCAACCCTTCTAAGGGCGCTTCAGACTGCCGCGATTGTGTGTCGACCTTTGTGATTCCTTTGAAGTTGGACTTTGATAGTGTTAGATTAGATAGATAGAAAGTTGTTGTTGATACTTTAACGGTTGTTGGATAAGCCGCTAAGGGATTATTGATTAAGTAGTATATACGCTATTTAATTAGCTTTTAAATATACAACTTTTTTTTCTTGAGGTCGCGTGTGTGATTTAATTTCATTATATACTTGGTTCGATTCTCGGTAAGGGCAAATATTTGAGTGATGAGCACAAGTTTAGTCGTTTTTGTAAAAAAAAAGATAAAAAGATAAAATAAATTTATTCAGTAAGTAGGCCGCACGGGCACTTTTACACGTCAAGAATCTACCAGCGCTTCCCAAGAGAAGACCACTGCCGAGAAGAAACGCCGCAACAAACTCAGCAGTCAGTAATTTTTTAAACATATTTCTTATTACAATGGTACTACTTAGTCTAGCATTATATAAAGCTATAAATATTAAATTAAATATAGTATCAAATAACATGCGTAGTTCAGCAGGAAAACATGCCAATTAAGAATCTTACGGGAGAGATAGAGAAAAACAAAACACATACTTATGTGTAATATAAGATGGTGCGAGACGACCACATCAAAGTTTCGATATGTCTCCCTACATCAACGGTGTCCCCTAGACAAGATAAAGATTTTGCATTTGAATAAATTATTATTGACTAAGTTTCGGATTTAGGCCATGCATTTTTGTCTGTTAGATAGTCCTCGATCCTATAATACGCTTTAGACATTAACGACCTTTTCAAGTAACTTTTAAGTGCTGGAAAGGGTAACTTTAAAACTTCGTCAGGTAATTTATTATAGAAATGAATGCATTGACCAACAAATGATTTATATACTTTACGGACGCGGAATTTTCGGATAGCGATTTTATTTTTATTTCTGGTATTTAAATTATGTATATCAGAATTTTTGGTGAAAGAATCTAAATTTCTAATAACGTAAATAATATTCTCATAAATAAATTGAGACGCTACAGTCAAGATATTAATTTCTTTAAAAAGTTCTCTTAAAGAGTCACGGGAGTTTAAGTTGTAAATAGAACGAATGGCCCTTTTTTGTAACACAAATATAGTTTGTATGTCAGCTGCCTTACCCCAAACCAGAATACCGTACGACATGACACTATGGAAATAACTATAATAGACTAAGCGAGCTGTCTCAACATTGGTTAGTTGTCTAATTTTCCTAACGGCGTAAGCTGCCGAACTTAGTTTACCTGCCAGTACAGCTATATGGGGACTCCATTGCAAATATTTATCTAATGTTATGCCTAAGAAAATTGCCTTATCTACCATTTGCAAACACTCGTCATTTAGAAAAATACTAGAATGTACCGGTTTAACATTAGGCAAAGCGAACCTAACACATTTCGTTTTCGTAGCATTTAGTAGCAAATTGTTGCTAGTAAACCAATTAAGTACTTTAACTAGTGTGGTGTTAAAGTGTAAGTTTTCAATGTTAGCTTTATTTAAAGGTATTGTTTTTCTATATAAGTGTGTTTATTTTATCATTGTGTAGTACACTTAGTACAGTCCTCTAGTTTAGTTTGGGACTAGGATATTTATTTTAATTTTATCTTTGAAGTTATGCTTTTTTACTAATTATTACTTAGTAAATAATATGAAAAAAATAAAATATTACTTATCTTTTTTAACGTAAAATATCGAATATCGAGGAAGTGGGCGGGTCACATAATTATGCCGTAGACAAGATGGGAGATGGGGCAAAAAAGTCCTTGAATGGAGACCCCGTTCTGGACGCCGAAATGTGGGCAGGCAGCCAATGAGATGGACCGACGATCTAGTCAAAATAGCCGGTAGAAACTGCATGAGGAAGACCCAAGACCGTAGAGAATGGAGTGCAATGGAAGAGGCCTACACTCAGCATTGGGTGGCAACAGGTTGAAGAAGAGAGAGAAGAGAGAACGTAAAATATTAAACCAATCTTGCCCAAGCCACAAACAGAAGCTAGTAAATTAATAGCAACAGTACAACGGCTTTGGACTCAAGTTCTCAGCCAATTCACTTAGCTATGCTATTTCAATTCAAAACGGGACTAAATGAAAATCCGTCATAATTAAGTGAAACTTTAATTATTTGCCCCAACCTAAGCTTCTCGACTTAAACC
The DNA here is from genome assembly GCA_946894065.1 of Acleris literana. Taxonomy (NCBI): domain Eukaryota; kingdom Metazoa; phylum Arthropoda; class Insecta; order Lepidoptera; family Tortricidae; genus Acleris; species Acleris literana. The sequence goes on from OX335687.1 coordinate 1,057,103, forward strand.
CAACAACATAAGTATTCAATTGTATTAGGAGTGCCAATGACACGTAAAAGTGTCATGTTTCTATAAGGATTTGAAGCTCGGGCATGTAATGTGTTGGTTTTCAATTTCACGACAATAGGCCTTTGTAAATTAATATTTCAGATTGTTATTACAGGCACAAAGCAAAGTCTAAGTCAAATATCTTTTCAGCCGTCGCGCCGGTAAAGTTACATTTTAATCGTACTTCAGGGGATTAAAATTGGGTTTTGTACCCTAGAAGGTAGTTGTTATTTTGTCTTGTAACAGTTATAACTAAAGTTAGGATTTTGGTGGCATATCGTGGTTCTAGAATCCATGGAGTCGCTATTTCCCAAGTATTATAATAATACATGACACTTTGACCTTCAGTATGGTCATATTTCAAAATGAACTAAATACATTTTTATTTCGTTTATTCCATACCTACTAATATTTGCTCGTTCGTAACGCTTTCACAGCAGAGATATCCTCTATACCAAAATTGATTTAAATTAGTTTATCGGTTTAATGAATAAATTAATTTGAAATGTTACAATACTGAAGGTCAAAATCAAACTGGTATGTATTATAATAAATAGTAAATAGCGACTCCATGGATTATAGAACCACGATTTGCCACCAAAAGTCCTAATAAAATAGATTCGGATCTCTAGAGCACGAATATTCTTTCACATTAATTTTTTTACATATTTACACTAACATAAACAATCAATAATATTAAAACATAACATTAAATCACGCCTGTTTCCCAGAGGGGTAGGCAGAGACCACTTCGTTCCACCTGATACGATCCTGACCAATCTCTTTCGCAATCAATAATCCTTACATTTTTAATATCCTGTTCCGTGTTTTGTTTAAAAAGAAGAAGAAGAATAGTACATTATTGCCTAGGCATGGAAGTAGGCAATTGCGGGCCGAGTATTGGTTTAAAATACGAAGCCCGCAATTGCTGTTCCTGCCGAGGCAAATATAGTGCTTTTCTCAAAAATCGGAAGAAATAAATTGTGTTGGAGTAAAATCTTCATCGCTTGAACTCATTTTTTGAATTGCATACAAACAGAAACTTCATGTGAAAAAACCATCACTCCTTACCACCTTTTTGTTTATGACAAAGAGAAAGCAAGCTTTGTTTTTAAAAAAACATAAGCTATTCCAGACACAGATAAAAAAGTTATGTTTCGAATAAAATTTGGATGTATAAGACTTGTGCCCTCATTTTATTATGGCCTTTTTCACTTTTTAAAAAGTTACAAGCTAGATAGTAATGGAATTTGTATGCAACATTGCGGGCTTGTGTAGCGAGAACGCAATTTTTTTTTTAATTTGAGAACTGTCAGTAAACTATGTACTTCGCGTCTCAATATGTAGATAGGAATGTCCACATTTCCGGACATTTTTGAGAAAATACATTTATTCACCAACCATAAGACAAATTGGTGTGACATTGTCTTATGGTTTACTCCCCCCTACCCCTGATTACTAACATAACAACTTGCATTAAAAATATTTTATTCACTTTACAGTAATGGCGTCTTAATTAAAAAAAAACCCATAACATGTCAAAAATAATATAGGTTAACGTCATAGAATACCTACCTTTGGAATCTAGGGGGAGGTAGTGATTTCCTGTAATTGGGGGTCTCGTCGGACTCGGAGTCCGGGGTCCTGGGGCGCCTCCGCCAGTGATCGGGGCACTCTATGCTCTCCACGTCACTGAGCTCTATCTGAAAAAAAAGTTATAACAGTTGTCATATTTCTGGGGTCCTAACGAAAAAAGGTATAAGTCGTCAGAAGATCAATTGAAAAAGGGTTTAAGTCTAGTATACTCCGTTTATTTATGTACCCTTTTTTATTACGAGTTAAGTCGACTTATATCCTTGTTCTCTGGGCCCCAGATTTTAACGTAGGGGTAAACTTAATGGTTAAATTAAACCTTATACACCAATGTTATCCAGTGTGGTGCGGTCATCTAGACAAATAGGAATTCTCGAAAACACCTAATTTAATGTAAAAAGGTGCAAAATCGTCATTTTAAAATAATCATCTCTGCTTTGCTCAAAGGTTAACTGGTAGAGAATGCCTTACGGCATTAAGTTCGCCTTTTGTATATTAAAAGTATTCTTTTGTGCAATAAAGATTAAATAAATAAATAAATAAGTAAGTAGAAATTATAAAAAACTAAGACTTAAAATGTGCAAAAATATTAACTTTAACTTACTATCTGTATGAATAAAAATGATTCGCCGAAATGTATGTACGTGCTTTCGAACGACTGCACAAAATTGGATAATTATTTTTGTTGTGTTTGTTATTCTCAGGATAAGGTTTGTATGAATAATTCACCGCAAAAGTCAGAAATTAGCAATGGTGGTGAACTTCTGGCGGGCCGCTACTCAAATATAAATATTAACTATCAAACAAAAACACTGTATCCATGTTTTCATTCTAAAGCTAAAACGGCTCCTTTTTGCTCGAGAGTCGGAAACAAAACTTTTCAGTCCTTTTGATCATTAGATACTTTATTCTGTGGGCATTGAAATTTATTCGTATTCCTAACAGCGAGCTTGTAAATTTTCAGCTGCAAACATAGCAAGCGTGCAAATAGTGGCGGGGTCGAAATATATTCATGCCCCGGGCGACAAATCTCGCCACAAATATTCAATTCGTGTGTCCCGCGTATTTTTCACAATTTGTTTGGATCCCGGTCACTATATTTGTTTGGCAATTCCAATGTTGGCTGGTTTGTTACAGCATTGATGTTAGCTAAAGGGAAAAAGGGAGTTTGTTGATGCTGATAGATACTGACGAGTTTAAATCGACGTCCCTTTCATAAGAAATTGGCGTAATGTATAGTGTGCTTGCGTTTTGTTCATAACTACTGAAGGGTCAAATCACAGTTTTTCTTGTGACTACTCATTTGACCCTTCTTTCTGCATTTCTACATTTAGTTTCAAGTTAAAGTGTGCATGTGTGTGTATGTATCTCATGAATGGACTGATTCAGACGAAGTGTTTTTAAAATAAAAAGCTCGTTTAATTAGGATAGTTCTAAGCTACGTTATATGACAATGAGTTCAAGAGATCTGTTATTAGGGAGCCCGTTGTTTCCCATAATTTTTTTGTTAATTTTTTCACTTTTGTCATAATTAGTTATTGCAGTATCACCGACGATATGTGAACTGGCTAAGCGTACAGCCGGTTTTTTTTTACTACGATGCACGCACGCACGGACAAGCTACACACGTGAGCCACGTGAATCCATTGTTTACGCGTGTGTCACTGACGTTATTTCGTGCATGTGCCGTTGAATCGTTTTATCCCGTAATAAAAGCAGTAGGCCCACATTAGTGGGTGGGTGGTTGTTTATACCATACCTGTGTCCTCAGCCGCACGACTCTCCTCCTGGAGAAGCCAGGACACCCTCGGCAGAGGCAGACCAGCGCGTAGATGCACTTGAACCAGCGTGCCAGCAGCTCACCTGCAACAGCACACTTGATAAAAAAAGATGTTTATTCAGTAAGCAGTAGGCACTTTGACGCGTCACAAATCTACCAGCGCTTCCCAAGAGGAGACCACTGCTGAGAAGAAGCGCCGCAAGAAACTCAACAGGGAGTAATTAGCCGAGAATACCCTCAGGGCGTCTTTGTCGAGTGCGGCGAAGTGATCCTGTGGCACCCCAACACGACGGAGACGGCATCTCGGTAGTTTTTAGACGGTAGTCTGAGCCGTCTGCTCTAGAGTCCGTCATACCCACTCTAGCCCCCAACTAGAGGTGGGATGCGTAAGATTTTGTTAGTTACCCGGTTGGTATCTTCGGTATTTACTTGCCCATCTCTAGTGCCCAGGTTGCCAGAGTGTTACAGGATCTTACGTATCGTTAACACCTTTTGTACCACAAGTGCAAATGTGAAGTGAATAAATGTGTAGATAGATACCAGAGTAGAGTGACTTACCGACGTTAGCGAGGTAGAGCAGGAAAAGAGGCATTCCCAGCAAAGTGTACAAGATCGTAGTTATCTTCCCCCAACTCGTGCGCGGCGAGATGTGTCCGTAACCTAAGAGAATTATAAAGGTATCAAACAAGATTTCTTTCCGACTATTATTGTTGTTCAGACATCGAGACTAGAAAAAAGTCAGTTGATGTACTAGCGGAAATCCGGTTGCCACTTTCCGACTGCATCAGACTCTAGACACCATATCATTGCATCGTCATCATGCTCACATGTATACACATATTCCAAATTTCTGCCCACTTCACTTACGAGTAGGAGAACCGTTTCAAAATTTACAGAATTTAAACTCAACATGATGACAAAATAAACCACAGCTTGTTGCTTACAACATTCAGAAGATTAAGTATGATCTTCTGAATGTTGTAAGCAATAAATACTAAAATTTATAGAAAACATCACAATAATTATTTACCTGGGATCGAATCGGGAACCGCTAGCATTATAGACTGAGTCACTAAAACTAGGTTAGTTAGGTTAGGTCAATATCTATTTCTCCAGCACTTCCAGGTTCTTAATAAATGACCTTCGGCTGACTATCGCTTTCACACTTACACTCGCCAGATGCCACTGACAGTATCTTGTTCACTCGTGACAGAAAAACGAAGATTGCCGACCGCTATTAGTTTGTATCTTTTTCTTGCTGTTTTCATTCGACTGTTGACTCTAAGCAGAATCTTTGACATTGACAACCGACCATCACTGACGCAACTGACATTGGCACAAGCCCTGTTGTTTGTGGCTGCCATTAAAGAAAAGAAGAAGAAGACCGCTATTAAGAAACTGGTAGTACTGTACATGCAATCACACACTTGCAAACGCAAGGCAAAGTTACAGCTGATTCGTGGCATTAGACCCAGCCTTTATTATACTTGGTACGATCACATTGCTTTTGACTTGTTATCGTATCGTCAACGTCACGATAGCTCTTATTTACTTGACAGTAATGGCGGCCGAGTTAAAAACAATACGATAAACATGTCAAAGACAAAGTTTTACCCAGTATAATAGAGGTCCAGTAGTCTCTTTCCTACCTATAGCGGTGATGACTGTGAGTGAGTAGAGGAATGCCGAGGAGAAGCTCCACTGCCGCGAAGGTCGGCTGCCGTCCCACCCTCGCCGCACCGCCAGCACCACTTTACCCTGGTACTCTTGCATCTTGATACTTATCCTGGAAAAGAGGCACACTTAAATACTCCTTCAAAAGACCAGGCACAGCTGGTAACCGTAACTTATCGAGGACCAGTACTTCAGTCAAACTTTGAAGCAGATAGATAAAACGATTATTTGATGCTTCAATCACACAAATAAGTACAATTATCATAAGAGGAAAAGAAACCATATCAATAAAGTTACAAACAAACAAGGTACAATACTACAATCTCAATCGCAAGTGTGCGTCGCAGCAGTACAAAAAGGTCATGGCTCAACGTTTCTATGAGTTTAAATTAGCATTACTCTAGTGAAGAAAACAGCAGCTGATCAGGCCCAAACACTCAAGCGCCGCAAATATTCGTCATTATTAAATAATTACGAATTTGTGGCGCTTGCAGTGGAAACCATGGGACCTTGGTCAGCTGATATGAAAAGCTTTATTAAGGCCCTGTCCTCTCGGCTCATAGAATCCTCCGGAGATCCTAGAGCTGGTGCTTACCTCTCCCAAAGGATTGGGCTAGCTATCCAGAGAGGTAATGCAGCCAGTGTCATGGGGGCCATGCCGCGAGCGGACCTGCTAGAGGGGGTGTTCTTTTTATAGTGGTGATTATTATTTATATCTTTAATATTTAAGTAGCTTAGTTTAATTTTAATTTAAATACGTTTAGTTTTAATTTTTAATTGTATTAATGTTGAATTCTGTACTTAGTTGGATGTAAATAAAGTGAGGAAAATACTGGTATTCTGCCACAACCCCGGGATACGACAAAGCCATTATGTTGCATAGAAAGGAAAATAATTCGTATAGATTTGCAATCATTTCAAAAAGTCATCATTATCAGTAATCATACTCGTATCAGTGAAACTAATGGAAATTATTATAAGTTACCGCCTTTAGATAGGTTGGTGACTGACGAAGAAGTTTGAAAACGATAAATAAAACTTAAAAAAAGTAAAAATATACATATACGTGAAGTGAGAATTAGTGACGAAGCCAACTAAGTGTTATACCAAATGAAATTATACAAAGTGGTCTTATTATCTTAATGAGTAATTAATATTTTGTACGTTATACTACTAACCCAAAAAACTACCCAATAATAAATCATTTCTGCGCTTTAGCTGTCTAATTAGAATATTGTCAATAATTGTATTTGTGTTCGCTTTATATTTAGTAAACATTCACAAATAATCCAAATGATTTGACCGCTCATTAAAATAATTGATAAACTCACAAAATATAAATTTACTATCTAATTAATAACAGATTCTGTTTTGTTGACAACCGTATTAATTACACTTCTTCTAATTTAGTATTCTAACACCGACTGTAAAATCTTATAACCATTAGTAGGTGTTTTAATTAAAAAAACCTTGACGCAAAATATTCGAGAATTTCAGTTATGCTCCCGCTTCATCAGCGTCCGTCGAACAATTCCAATCGTTTGTTAACTTCATTCGTTAAACGGAATCTCCGACGTGTATTTTATTTCTGATGTAACTTCAATTACAATCTGTTGCTCTCGGACTATGCTGGGATTTATTAATAAAAAATGGAGATGTTTTATAGAGACAGTAATGTCGATAGACCTTTTTTTTTTGGTTGTAGCAAGAAAATTGAAAAGTAATAATGGAAACAGAAAAGATGCCTAGGGTTATAAGTTACAGTTTACATTTTAGACATGGAATATCATAGAATACTTGTACAAATACGATTTGTAGTATAGGTAAAAAACTTAAGCAAAGGTCCACTTGCGTGTAGTTGTGGTAGGAGATCCGAATAGGAGACGATTTGCACCGGGCTGTTTATTCGATATAAAGTATTTTATACCAAATTTAATATGGTAAGTAATATTATGGTGAATAGGTTGACTGAAAAATTTCAGTCCAGTATATTATTAATTAAAAATTTAAGAAGGTTTTTTTTTTTAAATTGCACCGGCTTGTTTATTACATAAATTACATACCAATCGAAAGTATTAAGCCTATAGAATATGCAATCGTTAAGTATCACCGTGTTCGCAATGAAATGATCTTCATTTTGGTATACATTTTATTCAATAAACAGACCGGTGCAAATTATTAGTACTGACTTCCTGTTTATACCTGCCTACCCAATAGTTATGACGGGAAAACAATAGTCAACTTAACGATTGCATATTCTGTAGGCTTCATACTTTCGATTGGTATGTAATTTATGTAAAGCCGGTGAAATTTTCAAAAAAAAATCCTTCTTAAATTTTTAATTAATAATATACTGGACTGAAATTTTTCAGTCAACCTATTCACCATATATTACTTACCATATTAAATTTGATATAAAATACTTTTTATCGAATAAACAGCCCGGTCCAAATCGTCTCCTATTCGGATCTTAGACCATTGTAACACATCCGTATACACCGTTCAACATTCTAATTATATTTGAAATTTGACGTTAGTTCCGTATTAGTTTTGTACACAATTACATGCAAGAGGACCATTACATGAGTTTTTACCTATACCTACCACACACTGACTTCCTTGAATGTCACAACGCTTAACTTTGGCAAGTTGGCCGACATTTTCGATTTTGTAACATCGAAGTGTCCAAGCGAAATTCAGTAACGTAAATTAACTTAGACGTTAGTATTCTTAAGGGCACCACAGACTAATAGTCTGTCAGTCGATATTGTTTGACCGTTCATCGTATTAGAACACAGTCGCTTTTTATCTCAGTTTCTCTTCGGGTTTCATACACTACCCTTCGAAATAAAAAGGACGTATGCGGCATTTGATAGTCAAAAAATTTTTAACCCCCATGTTAAGAAATAAGGTCACTAATAAATACGCGGTTCCACGGGTAGTAGGCACTACATGTATTCACAGATTTTATACCGTGAGGCGGCCTGACAGACTTGTGACTTGAGATCTGCAGGTAAACTGTTAAAGGTCACAGCACACATATCAACTCGGAAAGGGATCGTCACACTATCAACTCGAGCCGTTCAGTATCATTTGTATGAAACTCCCTACTGCAACGCACACTTATCGGCATCGGAACGGCAACGCCTCACCTCGGCACGAGCTAGCAGTCGTGCACTGAAAAATGTATCGTATTAACACAAGTCAAAGTTCCCTTTTCAATGTTTCACTTTGAGTTGATCCGGTGTCGAGCGACTATGTCGGCGGCAACCTTTAGTCTGTAGGAGCCTTGAGGTAGGTATTCCATGTTTTAGCGCACTTGCTTCCATCTCCGAGTACATCTTCTCATCAATCGCTTAGAGCTCTGCTTCTACCATGTCAACCACCATCATGCTCCTGCAATCCTGGTCACTGGGTGGGGTTGGCACTACATGTTTTCTTCTTCCTCTCCTCTATCCGCTGTTAACTTCGCTACCTATACACATGTCATGCTTCACACAAACCATTCAAACCTTTTTTAGTCTTCCTATATCCTTATAGTAGGAGATCCGAATAGGAGACGATTTGGAGCGGGCTGTTTATTCGATAAAAAGTATTTTATACCAAATTTAATATGCTAAGTAATATATGGCGAATAGGTAGGCTGAAAAATTTCAGTCCAGTATATAATTAATCAAAAAAATTAAAAATTTACTTTGTTTTAAAAAAATGCAGTAGCTTGTTTAATAGACAAATTACATACCAATCGAAAAAATAAAGCTTATAGAATATGCAAACGTTAGGTTGACTATTATTTTCTTGTCAAACTATTTGGTAGGCAGGGTATAAAGAGGTAAGTCGGTACTAATAATTTCCAACAAATTAAACGTTTGCATATTCTATAGACTTCATACTTTCGATTAGTATGTATTTGCAATTTTAAAAAAAGTTCTTTTTTTTTTAATGATATAAGTACTGGACTGAAATTTTTCAGCCTACCTATTCACCACATATTATTTAGCGTATTAAATTTGATATAAAATACTTTTCATCGAATAAACAGCCCGGGCCAAATCTTCTCCTATTCGGATCTTAGACCATTACATCCATCTTCATAGCCATCACTCTTCTAGCTCTGTCCTTCGTCCCTACGCATAACATGTCCATACCATACCAAGCCTATACACCGTGCCCGGGACGTACCCGTAGGATTTTAACCATCTTTTCTAGACCCTATTTGGGGTATATAATGTGGTATAACATGTAGTCGAATATCGCATAATTTCCGAGATTTGTATTATTTAAAAAACAATTCCATAGTTATTTATGTTGTCCGTTGATGATCAGTGATCAGAATAGGTAGAGTATATTTACCTAAAGTTTGCAAAAGGACATAATATAGAGTGGTTACAACGGTGAAATATTAATTTATTTTTATTTAATTCCGGATTTCCGGTATTTTTCCGGTACTAGTAAATGTAGTAGCAAGGAAGTCTCCAGTTTGTCTCTGTTCTACGAAGTTGAGGTAAATATACTCCACCTATTATTTAGATACTTAAAATCACAAACTAACATAAGATATCCCATACCGTAAGTAAATATTACGTATATTTAGCATTAAAAATACCGGAAATCCGGAGTTCAATAAAGATAAATTCATATTTCATCCCGTTGTAACCACTCTATATTATGTCCTTTCGCGAACTTTAGGTAAATATACTCTACCTATTCCGATCACTGTTGATGATATTGCTACTCACAACATGAATCTTTCTTAGTAAATAATGCTTTAGGTTAAGGTGGCAGAGTTCAAATTAAATTAAATATGGCATTGTTTTTTAACTAATAAAAATCTTGGAAATTATGCGTTATTGGACTACATGTTATATCACATTATTTACTCCAAATAGGGTCTAGAATCGAAGGTTAAAATCCTTCGGGTACTTCCCCGGCACGGTGTATAGAACTCCTCATCTTATCTATTGGTCCTTCTTTGAAACGTCCTCTAATATTATATTCATGAGTGATGCCATGCCAACATTATGATTACGGTATCGATGCAAGATGGGATAATAGTAGTTTACGTGACGGTTGCATAATGCCAATTACACAGAGTCGCGTACAATACTTTATCTACACACATATTATAAGTACTCTAAGATGGGTTCAGAAGCCGAAAGGCAAATGACCAGCAATACATGTGGTAGTAGGTGACAGCGATGTCAGCTGTAACGTAATTTCATTGCGTTATCGGATATTGTAAGGTAATGAGATCCAAACATCTTCCAAAATTAACAGCTGTCTTCGCTGTCACCTACTACCACAGGTAATGGTTTTGAACGCATAATAGAGGACTTACTTATCATATGAGTGTAGATAAATATGATTACGGTTTAGATGCAAGATGGGATAAAACAAATTGTAATAAAGCACAAGTTTAAAAAAACTAAGTTACATACCTATGTCTTAGAGTATTGTTGAACACGTTCAACTCAAGCGCATACTGCCAGAGGCACCGCGCTGCGTTGTCCCGCTCCAACGTCATGTTGTTTGCTCGCTCCCTCTCGCTCGCACCCTCTATCGCTTGGAACATGAATGCACCTGTAACAAGTACTGTATTATGTTTGTGTTGTTTCTACACCACGATGGTGTTTTGGTTTACCCTTGTTTGGCATAAACACGTTTCCCAAACTTATCATATGGGTAGACGCTTTTACTTCCAAAACTGTAAATATTTCAGGATTTTTATAAAACTAACCTTTTTTTTTACGTTGGAGAAATGCATTTACGCATCTCCCCTCTATTCGGGGGCTAGGGTGGATATGACGAACTCCTGAGCAGAAGGCTCAGACTACCGTCTAAAAAACCAACGGGATGCCGTCTCCGTCGTGTTGGGTTGGGGCGCCACAGGATCACTTTATAGCACTCGACGATGACGCCCTGACGGTTATAATACTAACCTAACCTAACCTATAGGGTTCTTCAAAATGGTCCTCAAATAAATCCTGAAATATTTACAGTTTCGGAAAAAAAAGCGTTTGCCCATATGATATGTTTAGCAAATGAATCAGTTTGGGAAACGTATTTGAGCCAAATGAAACGGTACCATTAAGAACAGAGGGGCTATTGTCTAATGCACCCGCAATCGCAATCGTTTTCAATTTGAAAGTCGAAAAAGTCGAAGGCTTGTCTGCATACAAAATGAAAACAATTGTTCCGCTTTGAAGCCGATTGCGATTGCGAGTGCGTTAGGCAATAGCGACGCAGATCGCGATATTTGATTTGCAATAATATTAGGAAAGTTGGGAGTATATAGGTATGTATATTTCTAATATAAATAAATAATAAATATCAAGGGACAATCTCACACAAATCGACCTAGTCCCAAACTAAGCTCAAGGCTTGTACTATGGGTACTAGACAACGATATAAATACATAGGACCACGGCCTGCTGCTCGAAGCTATGCAAGAGTGCGGGATCCGTGGTCCAGTGAGTCAATGGTTTCGCTGCTACCTTAAAAATCGAACACTATATACGAAGATCAGCGGGGAGACTGGGGACGAGGCGGAAGTCGTGTACGGGGTGCCGACCGGGTCGGTGTTCGGGCCGGTGGGCTACACTATGCACGTGAACAGCGTGAGTCGCGTGGTGCGGCACTGCTCCGTGTACATGTACGCCGACGACACGTGCCTGGTGTGCGCCGACCGGGATATCGACGCGCTGCAGGGCCGCCTGCAGGCTGACCTCGACAACATACTCCGATGGTCACACGATAACGGTATTGTACTAAATGTTGCTAAAACTAAATGTATGCTGCTCTGTTCTCCGTATATTAAGAAACAACAGGAGCAAATTAAGATTGTCGGACACTCGTATAAATGCCTGCACGATGGCCAATTGTGTTGCAACTGTAATGTTCTCGAGTGCGTAGATAGATACAAGTACCTCGGTCTACCCGTTGACCGCCATTTCAGTTGGAAATTCCATATAAACACTGTATGTAACAAGTTAAGAGCTATATTGTGTAAAATGTACAACCTTAAAAAAGTAATTAAAAGGACAACGTTATTCACGTTGTACCACGCGTTAGCTGACTCTGTGCTTAGCTACGGCCTTATTGCATACGGGCGCAGCTTCAAAACGCACTTGGATAGGATTCTTAACCTGCAACGCAGAATGCTTAAATTATTAGTGGATAAAAAGACCAAAGAATATTGTAGTAAAGACTATAACCTTTTGTTTAAAAAATGTAATGTAATTCCTGTGCATGAAAAAGTTAAATACTTATTAGCTGTAGATCAGTATGAGTGTTTGGAATTTAAAAGTGTTAAAAATTACAACCGTTGTCTAAGAGCAGCATCGCGAAAGAAGTTTGTAGAACCCAGAGCTTGTCATTATTATGGACATAGAACGAGAAGCTATATGATACCACGGATTTTCAACAGTCTTTTCTCAGAGGACGAATGCAAAAATAAGAATGTTTTTAAACGTAAATTGAGATCCTGGTTAATAAAGACCTACCACTCAGAAAATAGTTAAGGTTGCTCATGCGTAATATTATATTTATTGGTTTTAACATGTTCTACTCGAAAGTACCGTTTTAGATTTAGTATTAACTACACTGTACCAACTTTTAATATAAGAGTGCACATGCTTCGCCAACAAACTGTTCCGCAGTTTGGCGAAATTTTGTAAATTCGAAATGTATTTTAACTATCTATGAATAAAAAAAAAAATAAAAAAATAAAAAATAGAGAAATAAATACTTAAATACAAAGAAAACATCCAAGACTCAGAAACAAATACTCGGGCTCATCACACAAGTCTCTGCCCTTACTGGGATTTGAACCCAGGACCGCTAGCTTCGTAGGCAGGGTCACTACCAACTAGGCTAGCGCGTCGTCAATGACAATATCACTGAAAGTACAGTCAATGGGGCACTAACACATATTATTGCCCCATTTTAAATTAAAAAATGTAGTTTGAAGACATACACACAGACAGACCAGGGGGATTATTATGAGATATCTATGCAGTTCAGTTAACGCTGAGAGAAAAGGACAGACCTATATAACTGCTATAACTCTGTCCTTTACGCTCACCGTAAGACTATGGACTTTAGGAAACGAAAATAATAATGTTGCCTTTAACAACAAAAAAAACCTTAAAAGCGAAATAAATTGAATTGAATAAAACAGAGCACCGATGTTGTTTCCACTTCGCCAAACGTCAGAGAAAAAAGCTTTCACGCTGTTTTTATAACGCTAAGTAACTGAAATACTAAGTGAAAAGACTGACTTTCTTTTTTACTAGCCTGTAACAAACGGCGTTTTACGAACAAAAGACTGTAAACGTAACTGTTACTGCATCGCGTTGTTAAAAAGTTTAAAAGTACCGCATCAAAAAGTTTTCGCGATCTTTGTTCACGAGCCTTTGCACTATAGTAGGGCCACTCTAGGGTGATGCCTGTGACAGCTCATATACACACGTCTTACTATAGTTTCTTTGACTTTTCTTAAAAACTTATAGGTACCACGTTAATACAATAGGGATGTGGACTCATATTGAACTTTACTATACAGGATGGAAAAAACAAGCGCCACGTGGACGGCAACTGCCTTAAATATTGGAAATAGCAGGTATCTAAGCCAACGGTCAGCAACAGGCGGACCGCGGTCCGTTTGCGGACCGAGAAAGGTCGAACCTTGGACCGCCAAATGTTGTAATGTATTGCATACCAAGTATAAATTAATACATAGATAAGGTATACTATACCTTTATTAATTGAAATAATATTTTTAAGCCACATAGAATCTAACTTAATACTTTTGTTTTTATCTGGACCTCGTTGAAATTTACCCACAGTATCCGGACCCCACCTAAAACTACTTGCCGACCCCTGGGATAAAGGAGACTTAATTTTATTTTTGTGAAAAATAGATCCTGCATTTATGTATTTTTGAAAATTCGTCTGCCTTAAAACCGGGAATCGAACTGGTTAATATAACAAAATATTAAAGAGGGATTTTTTTACGGTCGTTATTTCATTTAAAAGTGCTTGTGTTACGAGTATAGACGTATATGATCACTATCAATGAGCCTTTCGATCTGTATCATAAAACGCGACTTTATTACATACCGTAAAATGGGGTGTTTTTGGAAACGCGAGGTGACTTTGATAATTTTTTGAATCATCGATTTTGTGCAATGTCTGAGTTTTTATTTAGCTCTTTCGCGACATTACTTTCATATGTTTCATATGCGAGCACAAAATATTAGTAGTTCAAGTATTCTCAGACAAATTGGAGTTAAAACCTTCAAAACAAAAAACCACACTTTTTTGACATGTTTCAGGGGTGACTTTGATATTGTGATGTAAACACAGGGATAATCAAAGTAGCCCCATTTTAAGAATCGAGATTTTAAGCTGCGTAATTATTTTTTCCTGCTAAGCCGTCTGCCGTAGTCTGCCTCTAGTTGCTTTAAGTTACTCCAAATGAGTCGTCGCCAATACAATATTTTTAATAATTTATTTTACGATTAAATGCGAGAGTTACAGAAGATTTATTTTTATAATTAATCAAACTAACCCCATTTTACGGTACCGCTACAAATCGCGTTGGTTCGCGTTAGTTGTCGCTAAATTATTCCGCCTTTTCCGTTTCTCAGCCTTTTTGGTATTATGGGCTTGTTCATTGACCGGTTAGAGATAGACATATCTACTGCCAGTTTTGAATTTTGAATTCGTTTTTGTTAAATCCGATCCCCGTGATCATTCTGACATTCTATCTCCAACCCTTGCATTGATACTTTAAATAATTTTAACGAGTCTTTTTTATTCAATGGAATCATCTCAACATAGCAAATAAATGTAAAAAAAAACAAAAACCCGCCTTCAAAAAGCAAAAAATAACTTCTTTAAAATGGTAGGTAAATAGGTCAGTCCAACTGAAGTCTGCTTTTGGTTAAAATATTGTTGGACGCCGACTTCAGTTGGACTGACCTATTTACCTACCATTTTAAAGAAGTTATTTTTTGCTTTTTGAAGGCGGGTTTTTGTTTTTTTAAACATTTATTTTATTTTATACTTTTTAGTGATCCTATTTATGCTGTTACGGAGCTCCACTTCTAAATATTAATGAGAAACTATAGAACATTTCAAGCTCGCCGCAGACAACGCCGCGGGAATGTCATAGTCATATTTAAACCTAAATGTGCTTCGTCATAGTCGCTCAACTACCTTTATCGAAATATCTTATCGCCACCCTTGAAATAGGTACCGTTAAGGAGTTCCGGTGGCCATCTGTGGTCTTCATCATCAGTTCCACTTCACCATATAGTACTTTTCAAAAGCAAATGCATGAGTTACAGTGAAAAATACCAAAATCGCTATATGTGTGCCTATAATATTTGAGGAGTTCTCTTGATTTCTCCAAGATCCCATCATCAGATCCTGACGTGGTGACAATGGGACCAACTAGAAAGTATAACCATTTGAACAACGAAAAAATTTTTCAAATCGGTCCAGTGGTCTTCGAGTAATCGGGGAACATACATAAAAAAAAAAAAAAAAAAAAACCCGACGAATTGAGAACCTCCTCCTTTTTTTGAAGTCGGTTAATAAGCAATAAAGGCTTATTCAAGTGCCGTATCTGTTAGTTTTCGCGGAGCACCAGCTTAAGTTTTTTGTTTCGATTCGAATGGAAACGGATCGATGGAATGCTGCTGTCCTCATAAATTGTCTGGATAACGGCACCCCCCCTACCCCCCGTACCCCCCATCACCCCACAACTCCACGGAAAACCTGGACGGGTGATCTACAAGTTCACCGCGTGACTCGCCAACGGGTTCGCTAGGACGACACGACGACAGCTGTTGTACCGGCATAATTCGTAAGAAATAATATTTCATCCTTCGCACGCGTCAATATCCCTGGCAAGGAGCTCCGCCACACCGGGCATTTGAGAACAGTTCCCCGTCGTATAGCACTTGCGGGTAAGAACCCGCGTGTCATCGGTCCAACATACCATGAGCGTCTACCCGCTAAACTTAAAAATTTACCATCCGACGAAGCATTTAAGCATCAGCTGAGAAACCTTTTATTGGATAACCCATTATACTCCGTCGACGAATATATGCAACTTAAATTGTAAAATTATTATTGTTTATTTGACCTTTATTCCTTTTTGTATATTTGACGTCGGAACCTGACCATTTATTACTTGTTTATTAATGTTGTCTTTGATTATTCGAGTGTTATTTTTGTATTATTTTTTCATTATTTTGTATGAATATTGACGATATCAATGTAATTTCGTATTTTTTGACATGCAATGCAATTTATATTGTAACATTACTTTGATAAATAAATAAACTAAACTAAACTAAACTAATTTACACGCAACGTCGGTTACGTTCTGGTTGTGGCAATCGCAACTCAACGGCTGGGGCGACGCACGGCAGCGAATCGGCGGCTTCGGATCTTATCAGGATAGTCTTATTTTTCGTAGACTCTTGACTTTTCAAAATTCCAAAGCTGGAGTCCGCGAACTCCACCCCAACCAATGTAGGTTACCTTTGATTTCGATTTCGGCCTTTATTTAAACACGGCACAGTCCCCTTTTTACCTAGTAACGCCCAAATTATAGCCTGTATTTTATCTCACTCTAAACATGTTTCAAGTTTTATCAGTGGATTTTTTATGAAGCGCTTCTTGAAATATTACTGATAGAATACAACGTAGTTCTGTTTTATCTCAATTGATTTTTACTGGTAATGCCGACCGTGTCCTAAAGTGGATGCCCTCATTTATTATGTGCTGGGTGGTGATTCTCTCAACAAGCAAAGGTGATCGTTCGCTCGAGTGAAGGTCCAAGCCGCGAGTTTAAGTAGTCCCGACAGAGCGAACAAAATACGTTTCAGCGCGTGTATTCAATTTGGCAGCATGACTTCACCAACATATAAGGCTCCCTAATTGACAATGCACGCGCTAAAATGTGTTTTGTTCGGTCGGACGGGACTACTTAAACTCGCCGCTTTTATGCGCTCGTCCGTTCGACGGGCCGCCGTTTTTTGAGAGAATAACACACCTGATCTTTAATTTAGGTAGCTTTTTAATCAGTGACAAACTGCAAGTATTGTTTTATATTCATTCCGGTATCGTAATAGGTTAAATTCAGTGTCAGCCTACCAATCTAGTTGTTTTATAACAATGTAATTTATTGTTTTATTTTATTAATTACTTGAAGTCTAATAATATAACCTCGTTAAAATTTCGTTCGGTTTTATTTTTCTTTTACAGGTCTAAATTATCGTGCCGGTGATTTTATCGTAACCGCCCCGTGTAGTGTTCGTTTCCCTTCTTTCGTTAAGGAGCGCTACAATACATACATACATTAAGTAACGCCTGTTTCCCCGAGGGGTACGCAGAGATCACTTCTTTCCACCTGCTACGACTTTATTGTTTTGTCATATTCGACCAGTTCGATTCCCGGTTAAGGAAATAATACAATGTTTTTTGTTTTTCGAAAATCCATGTGGTGTTCGTTTTTTCCACGTGTATAATCCAGAATTATGGATTGAAGAAATAGAAATTATAATAACAAATTGGAAACATAATTTGTTACCGTTTATAATAATAGGTATCTTCTTTATAGGTACCTTTTCTTGAGACCCTTTGTAAACTTAGTTAAGAAAATACTAAATAAATAACTATGTATTAATGACTCCATATTTTCACGGTCGTTAAATTTATTCCTTTTAGTACAGTCACGGACTCTAATTGTTGAGCCACTATAGAACCCTGTCGCATTACGTTAATCATTAATTTTGGAGTAACTTCTTTCATGTGGCTTGACGCTGTCATTATGACAGGGTTCCATAGTGGCTTAACAATTAAAGTCCGTGACTGTACTAATAATTTGTTTTTGTACGACAGAACAAATCAGACCAAGATCAACTAGCATTTTTTTGTCTTAAAAGAACCTTTAAAGTGATAATTAAACTTATTTTACGTCTCTTCTTAATTATCTATTTTGAGGGATCTTTCTAGGCCTCTCCTAGAATGATATGAAGCGCTTTAAAGAAATTAAATTCGAGGTTAATTTACCTTAGGCTTAACTATCGTCGAAGAAAAAACAGTAAGTATCTATTTAAAAAATTGGGTAGAAAGGAAACCCATTTTAGAGGCGGGAGAAGTCGGACTGTAGTACATTGTTGGAGAGGATAGAAAGAACGCGATTTTTGGACGAGTCATACCTATAGAGGGCCGAAACGTAGTGTACGAGTCCATAAATTGCACTTTCTACCGAGGCAGACATAGTGCTTTTCACAACTACTGAGAGGAAATAAAATAAAAAATCATATTCAAAACTCAAATTTTAATTCATGTTAATGTGACATCACCGCCAATTTTACCATACATAACTTTTTTTTAAATCGGGACCCCTATTCTCGTGGCACTCGAAATGAATAAACTAACATGCGAGATGAAGATGTCAACTCCATATAAAATTGTATTTGTTTCGCCATATCTCCCATGTAGTTTAATCTCTATTGGTTCGAGATTAGGGGCCAAGTTTAAATTACATTTAAAAAAAAAGCAGTGACTTAGTTCTTAGTCTATGTATGTTTTAGCAAAAATACACCTAATATTTTACGACACAAAATGGTGTGTTCTGGTTGGTCGATTTCAATTTTTCATTTTAAGGAGCAATGACACAAAAATTGATTCATTGATTTTCATTGGTTCTTAAAGTTGGACAACAATGTTCTCAACCAATCAGCAAACACGCCAACAAAAACATTCTTGGTCTGTACTTATAAGTGACGTTTTATGACCCCAAACAAGACCATCTATGGCCATATTTCCGAGCAGTGTTGTGAAAAAACTTTTTTTATTTACAATGTTTGATTATATAGACGATGTCACACTGTTTTCTTAACGTATAGTTTTATGCGTACAAAATAAAATGATATAATTATTAAGTTTAGTGGGGGTAGGACCTTGTGCAGGGTCCGTCCGGATAGGTACCACCATATTATCCATTAACCCACCGCCAAGCAGTAGTGTTCGCATTGCTGTGTTCCGGTGTGGGGATAAGACAACCGGTGAAATTACTAGCATAGAGGCATTCCATCTTACCCAACTAGCAAAATTTCGTCATATAATGGTCGCGGCAACGTAACATTTTCAGACTTTTAGCCTATGATATTAGTCATATAAACTTGATGATAACGTTTATAGAACGCGGTTTGGGCCCATTTTACTCAGCTTTTCAGTCATATAAAAGTCATTTAACTGCAACCGCCAGCCACTTATTGATCATATAATAATCACCAACGTGACTATCTTATAACTAATTAGCTTTATAATAGCGACTTATATGGCTTTTATATGAACTTTCATCAGTCTTTGAGTTAGTTGCATATTAGTTATATAATTATCATCAATGGAACTACGTTATAACTAATTTGATATATTGTTGCTACTTATACGACGTGTTTGTGGAATAAAGTAACGTTTCCTGACATTTAATGAAAAAAATATTTTAATGTCAGTGAGTATTATTTTGACAGAGTTATCTAAGAAATATGGCCATGTTACATTATAACTCGAACGGTATTATGAATGCTGTTACATTCGCCTTAATGTTGAAAATATGTTGCGGAGGCCACTTTATTGATAAAGTATACCATGTTTATTTGTAAATATTTTACGCCTCAAATTAATTTTTAATTATTTAAATTAAATTTAAATAAATATTTTGAATTATCACGAAAGAAGCTGTTATATGTAATTTATACCATTAATATGTCATATAACTGCTTCTTATATAGCAAGGTTAGCGGTTAAAGCGCCATGACACCTATGTCGAATGTATTAAGTGTTATAAAAGTCATATAAACGTAACATGTAAATCAAAAAAGTAGTGTAATAGCAACCATATTTCATTTACTCGAGCAAAGGGTATATAAGATGTTATTACTCGACCGAATAGTCACATGAGCGTCGTATAGAGGTAGATTATTAAGCATTATCTTATATGACTCTTTAGTAATAAAAAAAAGTCGAGTGAACGTTTACTCAGCATCATAGTATGACTTAATACCAAAGTGCTGAATAAGATATTTCTATATAACATGATCTATAATTCGCGTTTATATGACTTCATGCAACATATACAGCACAATAGTCATATAATAGCAACCACATTGCTTTTACTCGACTCTGTCTGGCATGTCATAAGTCAGCTATGTAAGTTACTGTTACTCGAGTAAAAAGTCACATAAGCGTCGCATGGAGGTAGATTATTCAGCATTACCTTATATGACTCTTTCTTAATAAAAAGACGTCGAGTAAACGTTTACTCAGCATCATAGTATGACCTATTACCAAAGTGCTGAATAAGATACTTTTATATAACATGATCTATAATTCGCATTTATATGACTTCATGCAACATTATACAGCACAATAGCCATATAATAGCAAACACATTGCTTTTACTCGACTCTGTCTGGCATGTCATAAGTCAGCTATATATAAGTTACGGTTACTCGAGTAAAAAGTCATATAAGCGCCAATTAAACGTGTCTTATTCAGCAATTTCTTATATGACTCTTAAGTCATAAAAGGAAGTCGAATAAACGTGTATTCGGTATCATAATATGACTATTATGCTGAGTAACTAAAATGCGGCATAAGCTGGCTTTATACGACAGGTTCTGTATAATTCGCCTTTACATGACTTTTATACGATTTATTAGGTTAATAAGCTTAATCTTATATGACTACTTTGCTAGTTGGGTAGTCCTCAGGGTTGGCAACGCATTTGAAGTCTTAGGATCCCAGTTTTGAGATTGTAGTCTAGAGGTTTCAAATGTCTATGGGTCTCAGATCCCACTTACCATCAGGTGGCCTGAGTGCTCGCGTGCCTTCTCCTTGCCATAAAAAATAATAACTTGGTATAATTTTTAGTTTATCCGCAAATCTATTTATATAAAAGGCAAACTACTGTAGGTACCTAGAAACTTGAAATTTGGTACAGGGGTTCCTTTCATGATGTAAGTGGGCACTAAGAAAGGATTTTCCAAAAATCGACCCCCAACGGGAAGAAATAGGGGGACTAGCGGGAAACTAATTCTACGCGTACGAAGTCGCGGGCGTCCTCTAGTTACATTATAAAATACTAACATTATAAAGTACCTAACTCCTAAAAAGCCACTTAACATCACAAAGCCAACTTTTCACAATAGAACTACCGAATTAATCGATTTTGGACGCTCAAATACTCCATCACTGAACACTGAACAAATCCTTTCAAGAACCATTGAACCGTAAACCTTTTCATTGAATCTAATGACTCAAAACTCTATTCTTTGTGCTCATAATAACATAGCTTAATCTTTGAATCCTTGCGTTCACAGTAGTGTGTGTGAGCGTACACGAACAGATCCTAGGGTAGATAGTTTTCGTAGCACGGTAAGACTAAAGCAAGATATAGAGTTGCCATTACGTATTTAAAATGGCGTTATCCTCGTGACGATACGTGTACTTTACAAAGTACATAGAAATCAATCTATATAACACCTTAACTAGCATCTGGTCGCCAGGGGGTTGAATCTAATTACTGGCCAAAGATAAAACAGGAATAGTAAAAAAACTTTTTGAGCCCCGCCTCGTTTATCTATATTTTGTACAACCCAACTTCTGTATTTTGAATATTTGTTCTATTTTCTACTCCTACTTAGTTTGGTCGCAGGTTTCGTAAGAATTAAAGCTTACGAGCACGCTGACAACTTTAGTTTGCTGGTTAATACTTAATTAACGAATTGATAAACTAAGCGTTTTTTTAACCTCCTAGCGCCCATGGTCGTTTTTCTGTGTTTAGCTTGCGACCCAATGTTCTTCAGAAAGAACAATAATAAACTAGTAAACGCCCAAGTCCAAAGATTCAAGGCCTTAATTTACAGGAATGCATCCTAAAGTTTTAAAACATGCAGTAAGTACATAGAACTGTTTGTGCCAGAAAAAAACACCAATTATTTTGTAGAAACTGACAGTTCATACCAACATGATATAAAAATGTTTAGTGTTAGAATGAAATAGCATGGACAGGAATTTAATTGATCCTATATAACACGGAACATCGGCAAACGTAGTGTAGGACGCCCTCAGACAAGGTGGAGCGACGATACAAACGCGAATTATAGATCATGTTATATAAAAGTATCTTATTCAGCACTTTGGTAATAGGTCATACTATGATGCTGAGTAAACATATACCGAGGCGAGCCCTAGACTGGAATTTCCAAGGAAAGCGTAAACGTAGCCGTCCTATGCAGACTTGGCGGAGCACGATCATTGCGGAAGCGGAGGCTATTGGGAAGACCTGTGGTGTGATTCTCTCAACAACGACGAACGGACGGACGAACGAGTGGTTGTCCAAGTGGCGAGTTTATGTAGTCCCATCAGAGTGAACAAAACACATTATAGAGCGTGTATTCAATTTGGCAGCATGACTTCTCGAACGTATAAGGCTGCCTAATTGACAATTCACACGCTAAAATTTGTTTTGTTCGCTCGGACGGGACTGCTTAAACTCGCCGCTTCGATTCGCTCGTCCGTCCGACAGACCGCCGTTTTTTGAGAGAATAACACCCCTGGAGCGAGTTGAAACGCGATGTTCGGCAACGACCGGGCTGGCAGCGCACTGTGGATGCCCTCTAACCCATTTAGGGGACATAGGACCTTTGAACAATATAATATAACATTGGGCTGTACATTTAGGTATCGAAAAACTTATCTGGGCAGCGTGCTATTAAAATTTATTGTTCCGTAAGAAGAACAAATAAATGGCGGCGCTAGGAGTGTTAACTCTTGAATTGTTGTTGTGTTTGCTTTACTACACACAAACACTTAATCCTCAAATGATATTCTATTAACTTTACGGTTATTCGTATTGTGAACTTAAAAGGAAAACGTCTGGAGGGTTGTTCCGCTGGAGTTTGTTTGAATGGTTAAATCAAGTGTGAAGGGATAAAGGGTAGGTATTCTAAATCAATTGTTTATTTATGTACACTTAAATAATAAACAAAAACAAAAAACATTATTAAAGTACGAGGAATCACTAATACATACATCATTAAAATTCAAGGATAAAAAAACAGTGTTGGTTGGTGGTGCAAGGTCCATCCAGATCCCGGATAGCGGTCACTATCTCCTATCAAAACGGGCTATGATATTTTCTAATAGGGGTGAGTTTTGGGTAAAAAAAAAACTAATTAGTCCGTCAGTGAGATTATCAAAAAATATTGAACACGTATTTTATGTTTTTTCAAATCAATCAAAATTGACAAATATATCGCGCGAGTGGGGCTCGTGACGTCACAACGTGGTATAAAGTGTGCCACGGCGTAACGTCACGCGAAACTTCAACGCAATTTATCTTCGACATTTTTTGTTTAATTGACAAAAGAAAAAATACGTGTTCAATATTTTTTGATAATGTAAATGACTTTTTTTAGGACACTAGCCTATTATTATTATGGCTTTTCATGTTCATGCGAGTACGTATGTTTGTTATTTTGAATTAAAAAAAAAATATATTATTTCATTCCACGACGTGCAATTTACTCGTATAAATAATAATAAATATCAGGGGACAATCTCAGACATAATTGACCTAGTCCCAAACTAGGGTATGGGCTTGTACTATGGGTACTGGACAACAATAAAGATACGTTTATAGAGAAATACTCGTACATAGGTGCTTAAATTAGTAAGTAGTAATTAGTAGGAACTAATAATACTCCCGAGCACTAATCTGCCCTTACCATTCGAATCCGGGACCGCTAGCTTCGTAGGCAGGGTCACTACCAACTAGACTAAAGTCTCGTCCTACTACAATATTGTACTCGTACCTACTTACACGTAAAGGTCACGGCCCACCTAGTATGAAAATAATACCCAGGGAGTACAGAAATGAAATTGGGCGGGAATTAAAGATAAATATGTATACTTTATAATGGTATATGTCGCATTAAGAACTACGAAGACTGAACTACCCACATTAATTAGGGATTTCATATACCTAACTAATCAAAGATATATTAATAGCTAATCTTCTTTGCACTGTTACATGTTACCTCCATGGTTTTTTTTTAAACTATTTACTTAAAATAAAACCTGGTTCATAACTGCAAAATTTACCACCAATTTGGTTTATGTACGCAAACATTTATTGACCGGGTACGATTATGGGCCAATATCTTTCGTTTTCCGTTAATTCCCTTTCCGAAAGTATTTTCGAAAAATCCTTTTTTAGTGCTTTGCTAATATTATAAATTATATTACATTTAAAAAAGCAATGATAGCTATGACATTTTCCATCGTACGGTATATATCAAGTTTAACTATTGTACGACTGACTTATATGATTAATTACTGTCACGCCTGTTTTCCAGAGCGGTAGGCAATCATCGTATGATTTATTGAATTTCAATAATTATAAATACAATACTTACATAATAGGTTCAGGACGAAAATGTTTAATGAATATTCGAAAACGGCATCCATTTTATTTTATTATGTATGAAGTGAATTCCTTATTAAAAATCAACGCCCATTAACTATATGAAAACATTTTCCTTAAGACTAATTAAGATGACCTAATCTTCATTGAACGGTATTTAAACTTTAGGAAAACCGAAATTAAACCATATAAAATAAACCACAAGGAAACGATCGTTTAAAACTTCGGTAATTATGGTTAAATTATTAACCTGCTTATTTGAACTAATTGAATTAAATAAAAAATACTGCAATTTCAAATTCAAATTCAAATTTAAATTGTTTATTGCGTATCACATTTCAAAAATACAGGTGGAAATACAGGTAGGTATACATGTGACACCCTGCAAGGGCACAGCAATATAGATCTAGAAGGGCTAACTAGGTATATTTAGTCAACCTATGTATGAACTAACACTCGATTAACACTTAACAACGTATGGTGAAATTATTACCTACTTAAACTTTAACCTAGGTTAACATGTAAAAAAGCGTACATATTATGTATAAATTCACAAACACACACGCATATATGCATAAATTTTCGAACATTAGTAGTTGACATTGAAAAATTCATTCAAATTATAAAAACATTTGCTGATGAGAAATAATTTTAATAGTTTAATAGATAGTATTGGCTTATCTAAAAATAATAATAAATTTTAATCTGAATACAAAAAAGCAAGCTTTGACAACCTGACTGCATTTTTTGATGTTATCTAGGCTCGGAATAGGCAGTGCCTATTTACCTAAACTTCGCGGGAGGACGTAACTAAGAGTGGTTACAACCACCAAAAATAATGATTTATTTTTATTGAATGCGGGATGTTTTTAATAATACATCAATGTGGAAATTGATACTAAAACTCAATATTACAAACATTTATTGTCTACAATTTTACATGATCATCAATAACAAAAACATCTTTCAATCTGAATCATCAATATCATAATTACAATCATAATTACTCCTATTATGTTATGAGACAAAATATTATATATAACAAAATACTTGGTTATTTTATTTACAT
The DNA here is from genome assembly GCA_946894065.1 of Acleris literana. Lineage (NCBI taxonomy): Eukaryota > Metazoa > Arthropoda > Insecta > Lepidoptera > Tortricidae > Acleris > Acleris literana. The sequence goes on from OX335687.1 coordinate 1,082,774, forward strand.
TAGAAATAAATCAGAATATGTTATTTGATCACGTAAAATTGTATACAATAAATGTTTTTAAAATGTGATATTGAGTTTTAGTATCAATGACCACATTTATGTATTATTAAGAAAATCCCGAAAATCCCGCATTCAATAAAAATAAAACATTATTTTTGGTGGTTGTACCCACTCTTAGTTACGTCCTCCCGCGAAGTTTAGGCAAATAGGCACTGCCTATTCCGACCTCTGTCATCTATATTCTAATAATATTATAAATGCGAAAGTTTGTGTGTGTGAGTGTTTCAGTTTGTTACTCACTGTACGAATGGCTGGACGAATTTGGATAAAATTTGGAATGGAGATAGCTTATACACTGGATTAACATACAGGCTACTTTTTATATCGGAAAATTTAAAATTTCTCGAGGGAATAACGATAATTAAATCGACGTGGACGAAGTCGTGGGTAGAAGCTAGTGTAAAATAAAAACAAACCCCCCTCAATTAGTTTGATTAAAATATTATAGCTTATGTCACTCCCACAACCAATACAATTCTAACAACACCTCATACTTATGTTAAAATCCATTAAGCCGTTTAGGCATTACTAGCCATACATACACATACATACATAAAAAAAAACATGGGACAATGTCACACCTATTGACCTAGTCCCAAACTAAGCTCTAGACTTGTACTATGGGTACTAGACAACGTTATAAATACGTATATATAGAAATATATTTTTCACAACACTGCTCGGAAATATGGCCATAGATGGTCTTGTTTGGGGTCACAAAACGTCACTTATAAGGACAGATCAAGAATTTTTTTGTCGGCGTGTTTGCTGATTGGTCGAGAACATTGTTGTCCAACTTTAAGAACCAATGACAATCCATCAATCAATTTTTGTGTCATAGCTCCTTAAAATGAAAAATTTAAATCGACCAATCAGAACACACCATTTTGTGTCGTTAAATATTAGGTGTATTTTCGCTAAAAGATACACAGACTAAAAACTATGTCACTGCTTTTTTTTTAAAATGTAATTCATACTGGGCCCCTAATCTCGAACCACTAGAGATGAAATTACATGGGAGTTATGGCGAATCAAATACAATTTTATATGGAGTTGACACATCTCGCATGTTAGTTTATTAATCTCGAGTGCCACGAGAATAGGGGTCCAGATTTAAAAAAGTTATCTATGGTAAAATTGGCGGCGATGTCATATTAACATAATTGAAAATTTTAGTTTTGAATATGAATTTTATTTCCTCTCAGTAGTTGTGAAAAGCACTATGTCTGCCTCGGTAGAAAGTGCAATTTATGGACTCGCACACTAGAGGGCCTCAACTACGTTTCGGCCCTCTATATGACTCGTCCAAAAATCGAGTACTTTTTATCCTCTGCAACAATGTACTATAAATACATAGAAAACATCCATGACTCAGGAACAAATACTCGCACTCATCACACAAATATCTGCCCTTACCGGGATTTGAACCCAGGACCACTAGCTTCAAGCAGGGTCACTACTAACTAGGCCAGCGCGTCGTCAAAACACATAACCCTTCTTCTGATGCTGTCGAATAAAAACGGGTAAGACACGAATCTCAGAAATCAAAACATATTTTTTTATAAAACCCCAATGTAAACGAGAAGCCCAACTTTTTCCACCCCTAATTCTGGCTAATAACTTCTCATAAATCACGTTTGAACAATAAAAGGCCTAAAACACTTTAGGAGCCAGCAATCATTCTTTGTATGCTAAATTGAAAGAAGACTCGGCCAGCATTATAACCATTGTCGGCCCCATTAATTACCCTAAAGTGATAAATTGAGTTTTCCAGCAAGTAAATTATATTTAAGGGAATAACGATCAACATTTCTTGTGTTAAGTTGGTTGTAAAATATTTACGTTTTAACGGTAGAAGCCTTTTTAGAGAAGGTTAATAATTAGGGAATAAAGTAGGATTTAAACGTACCTATGTCATTAATCATTATACAATAACATTATTTGGATGCGTGTAGCACAGTCGCGTGTCGTTGAGATGATGATAAAGGTGAAAAACTTAAGTAAATGATCTCTTGCATGTAAGTAGTTGGGTACAGTAGAGTTCTTTTTTTTTAGCTTTACGTCTTTCTTATAATCAATGCTTCGTTTCCCGGGACTTTTGTTTCACTTTGTTTTAGCTAATCTTGCTTCTTTACCCTTAATTAGTGCGTGAATAAGAGCTAAAAAACGGCTTAACTGTCATTGATATGATTACGAATAGATCTGGGCCGACTAGGGATTTTGCCGACTGTCCAGTCGGCCGACTAAACGGTTTTCAATTTGCCTATTAATTGGCCGACTAGTCGGCAATGCCGATCGTAGGATTTTGCTAAGTTCCGGTGAACTCGGAAACGTTCGTTTCGTTTCGTCCGTCGCGCTTTGTTACCTACCATGTTTTGACAGTTTTGTTTACGTTTTTTCTGCACGAAAAAAAAAACAATTAGAACCCTAATTATAGTATTAAAACGAACCACCTAGTGCTTTTTACAACTATGTCGAAAAGAAAATCGCATGTGTGGACATTTTTAACGATATTTCCTATAGGTAATAGAGCCGAATACACGGCATTTTTTGCCGACTAGTCGCCGACTAATCACCGACTAGAAATGATGCCGAATAGTTGGCTTTCCCGACTAATCGTCGACTAGTCGGCCCATCTCTAAGCAACATAGGTACGGTCGGCCAAGAAAGTGGTCAGTGGTTGACAAAAGTTTCTGTGAAATGAAATGAATGTTTATTTGCTAGAATGCGATACATAGGTGTCAGATTATTAGGTAGAACAGGCATTCAATCGATAAAACGATATGCAAATTTAGGTTAGGTACATAAAGTCAACTTAAAATCTATCCAATTATTGATGTCTAGATTACCATTTACAAAATTAAATATCAGGTTCCATTATTAATTTAATATCAAGATATAACACACAGTGAAATACATATTGGAGGATTTATATATTCATTACCTTTGTAGAAACAATTGTCAAGGAGCCATCTCAGTAACTCAATTTTGAATTTTTTGTCCTGAAGCATTATTATTTGTGTAGGAAGGGCGTTGTATACTGTAATGCACATATTATATGCGTTCCTTTTATTAATATTTATAAAAGGCTGTGAGATCTAATTATCGCTAACGTTCACACTTCACTGTCATAATAAATAATTACAAGGGAAAATTGAACTGTGGACTGTGAACTGACTGTGAACTGTGGCAGACCACATTTTTGGCCGACTGTACATATCTTCACGCGTGTAAAAATGACCGTTTGGAAAAATTACCTTCTGCTGGAGTTTCTTGCGGCGCTTCTTCTCCGCAATGATTGTCTTGTCCGAAGCGCTAGTAGATTCACTCTATATTACCGACGTGTAAAAGAGCCCTCATGTGGCCTATTTACTGAATAAAACTTTTGATTTTGATTTTATAATCCCAGAGTGGGGTAGGCAGAACTACAGAATTACCAACAACTCTAAAAACTTGTTGTTATTCTGTAACCACATTTTGCACAATTAGGCTAAGTACCAATTTCAACATACGATGTTAAATTTAATCAATGTTAATCGACTGTTAGTTCATACATTTTGACAGCTGTTAACGCTCTAATCGGCTGTTAACATCGTTTAGTTAAATTGGTAATAAGATAAGCAAGAGTTAATAAGTATATATAAGCATGATGGACTAAAATCAAGATATAGGCTTCAACAAAGTGGAATGGATTAAAGGCCCCTGTTCTCCCGATTTTACTCAAGTTTGCCTCGGGGCAGACCCCGTTACAGAGTTATTTACTTTCAAGCACGTTCCACTTTTATCAGAGTTTCCTTTGAACGATATTTAATGGAACCTATTCAGCTTGTTATTAGATTAATCTATTTAAAATCCATTACTAAATGGACGTCTTTGACAAACATATTTGAGTTGGATCATTTTAAATAGTGAACATAATTTGTACTCTGCCGTGATACAGTCGAGTTCATAAATATTTGTACACTTTAGTACCTTGTCTATTTAATTTCATGTTTAAACTGCCATATATGAATTGTTACAGCGATTAAAAGTGACAAAGTACTAAAATGAATACATATTTATGAACTCGACTGTACCAAAGGCGGCTAACTGCTTAATATAGGACTCAATGAAAATATTATGTCTTGTAGCTGTTTGTGTGTACGTACCTATATGATACGTACGTATAGAGATTACAATACGTTAAGTATGTTGCCATCCTTCTTAAATATAATCCATCTTCATAAAACTTCTACAGTGTGAACTCAGGGACAATCGCCGGTTGGTGTCCCATCACTTTACTAAATTAAACTTGTCTAATGGTCCTCTGCGTGTTGGCTTCGGCTCCATGTATGCCTTCCAAAGTTTCCGGTCTCCCGTAGTCCCGTGATTGGTAAAGACACACAAAAATCAGATATAGAGCAAGAAAGTATAAAAGCGAACTTATCCCTTAACGTTAAGCTTACCTTAACTTTATACTTAGTCAATCGGGTAAAAGACCCCTCATGTGGCCAATTTACTTAATAAATACAGCCTTGGCCAAAAGTCTTGAGCACCCATGCGTGTTTCATATAAAAGTCAAACTTTAAAAAGTGCATTTATGTCTTATATTATAGAAAGTTGTATATCTATCCGAAAAAATAGTCATATTTATTGACGTTAAGCATAATTCCGTGGAAAAAAATACAATTAATCATTTTGTTGTAAAACCCGATTTTTTCTAGCTTCAGATTTCACACGAAAATAGTTACTTCAAAATGATAATGTTCTAATAATTTGCACATGTACAAACACATTTTATATTTTACATCTTTGTGTGTTTTGGAAATTAGAAAATAATACTTTGTTTATAAGTTACAAAGGAAAAAGTGGGGTGCTCAATACTTTTGGCCAAGGCTATATTATGAATTCAGATTTTTTTGTCAATTGGAGTTGCGGAACACGTCATAGATAAAACGCACGATGAGTGGATACCGTTAAAAACATGGGGTTCAAAGCACAGTTCAAACATATTTGACGAAAAAACTCACCAGCTATTATATAAGCAACCACCAACACTATTACACCAACATTGCTGAAGAGAAACGCTAATATATTCCGCAGGTAGTTCCTTATCCTCGATGCCAGTCTCCTCTTGCGCCTAGGCATTCTTTCATCCTGTGCCAAAGTTTAGCACTGACGCCATCTTGAATCCGTCACACATCTGGCATGGCAATGCCAGTCAGTCTTTGTGGTGCCATTCAGCTTGGCAAATTGAGTCATAGGTCTATGCCAAAGTCAAGCCGCTCACAGTCCTCTAAATGGCGTTCAGATTTGACAAATTGAGCGAAGTCAATGTCAAAATACTGACTTGGCTAGTCAATTCATTATGTTGCCAAGTTCAGTGCGTGGTCAGTTATGGCAGGTTAAGTACGATTAAATATGCCTCTTGATTTGGTTGGTGTTTGCAGACATACTGTAATGTCTTCTTCAATTAATATTCATGCGAAGCCGGATCTGAAACAAAACAAAACAATTAACAATTATAATCAAGTTTCCTAACTATTCCCACATGTCTGGAATCAGTTTTCCGGCAGAACATTGTTCCGGTCTGAAATGTTGGTTTTGCTCGGACAGTAGATCAATCCAGTTAAATGAGCTACATAATCAAGTATCCACAAGGTATGTACGATAGATATTCTCTAATTTTAGTGTCTTTTTATAGTGATTTTGTCCTTCACTTGGTAACGTCCGTAATATGTTAGATACTTGATTTCTCGGCCAGTATTTAACCGATTTTCATGTATTCTTTTATGTATAGGTTTCAGGGGTGGTCTCATATTAATATCGTCAAGATTTGATCATGGAATTCGTAGAAAGTCAACGGAATTGACGACGCGCTGGCCTAGTTGGTAGTGACCCTGCCTACGAAACTAGCGGTCCTGGGTTCAAATCCCGGTAAGAGCAGATATTTGTGTGATGAGCGCGAATATTTGTTCCTGAGTCATGGATGTTTTCTATGTATTTAAGTATTTATTTCTCTATATCAGTATTTATATAGTTGTCTAGTACCCATAGTACAAGCCTAGAGCTTAGTTTGGGACTAGGTCAATTTGTGTGATATCGTCCGTTGATATTTATTATTTAATTACTAAATAATTCGGAATTGGTTCATTATTTTTTAAACTGTAATTATTCTAGCTTTAATTCATTGCACGCGTTTCGTTCTCCACACAATATAAGCTTCTTGGTACTGCTCTGTAAGTTTATGTTGCCAGCCCTAACATTGTTTGGACAGCCAATCAAAACTGTTCCCACGTGTTTATAAACCGCTAATAAAACATCGGGAACAATTGGGTATAACCGCATTGAATAAAATGGCGGAAAGTTCGTGATTGTAAAACGAAAACAACAATGATCAAGATCCTTTATAAATAACATATATCAGGGGGACAATGTCACACCAATTGACCTAGTCCCAAACTAAGCTCTAGGCTTGTACTATGGGTACTAGACAACTATATAAATATATAGAGAAATATATACTTAAATACATAGAAAACATCCATGACTCATACATAAACTCACGCCTTTATTCCCAGTTTGGGGTAGGCAGAGCTACAGAATTGCCAACAACTCTAAAAGCTTGTTGATAATTCTGTAACCAGATTTTGCATAATCAGGCTAAGATCCATGACTCAGGAACAAATATTCGCGCTCATCACACAAATCATCATCCTCCTGCCCTTATCCCAATTATTCGGCGTCGGCGCAACATCTATTTTTCTTCCATACTTCTCTATTAGTCGTCATCTTGGCAGTCACTCCCTTTCTAGCCATATCATCTTTCACACAGTCCATCCATCATTTCTTCGGTCTTCCCCTACTCTTATAGCCATCCACATTCATACTGAAAATTTTCCTGACAATATTTTCCTCATTCCTCCGCATCACATGCCCATACCATGACAACCGATTTCCACATAACTTTTTAGTCACCGGTGTCACTTTCAGACTTCCTCTTCTATACTCATTTCTTATTCTCATTTCTCATTTCAGCTGCATGCGACTGCCTTTCATTCATCCTTTTCGTGGCCCATAATTCTGATCCATACAAGACAGCAGATCTAACCATTGTCTTATAAATCTTCCCCTTAAGTTTAAGGGGAATGCGGGAGTCGCAGATTGTTCCCGTGACCTGTCGCCATGTCATCCATCCAGCGTTAATTCTGTGCTTAACAGCCTGATCTACTTCGCCATCGCTTTGCGCAAGTGAACCGAGATACCGGAAGTCGGAGCAGATTGGGAGGTGCGCGCCATCAAGCGTTATGGTCCCAGAACTGGAGAGACCGCCGAAATCACAGAACATATACTCGGTTTTGTTTCTGTTGATTTTCAAGCCGACATTCTCCAGCTTCCGTTGCCATTTCTCCAATCTGCTCTGGATCTCAGGTCTATCTTCACCAACAAGAACAATGTCGTCGGCAAATAGCATACACCAGGGTACCTCTTCCTGTATCTCCGACGTCAGAGCGTCCATAATCAACAGAGCTCATCACACAAATATCTGCCCTTATCGGGATTTGAACCCAGGACCGCTAGCTTCGTAGGCACTCACTACCAACTAGGCCAGCGCGTCGTCAAGTAATATTTAGTATAATAGTCTTGGTGTTAGCAAATTTGACATGTGTTTTTAAGATTTCACAACAATACGAGTATCTGAGAGGCCCTTGAGGCGAAGGAACTGTCAAACAAACTAGTATGAACATAAACAACTAAAAACATTACTTACACAGTGTGTAAATGTAATACGAGCAAACATTTAAACGAAACGTAGGTTATGGCTCTACAAGTCATACTCTAATACATAGAGCGCAATTAATTTTTAAAGGTCCCGTCGAGCAGCAATGTATAATGTAAACGAAGATTTAAGTCTCAGTTAGTAGAAGTTTAATTGGGATATTTCTGATACATTGCGTGGCGAATTAATTTGTATGAAAAAAAGAAATACAACTTTATGTTAACGATACTCATTTTTTATGTTAATTAGGATGCATATTAGCCGTCGTTAAAATGTTTGCTCGTATTCCATTTACACATTGTATTATACGAGTAATATTTAGATATTTGTTGATCTGTTTGTTAGTACCTAATCACGTTCTGAAAAATGTTTCTAAGCATTTTGATAAATATGGAATAAGGAATTTAGTGGTGGTAAGACCTCGTGCAGGGTTCATCCGGATCGCTACCACCATCTTATCCTTTAAACAACATTGCTGTGCTCCGGTGTGGGGATAAGATAACCACCGGTGAAAATACTAGCTTGGATGCATTCCATCTTAGTCCAAGCGGTTGGCAACGCTTGCGGTCTCAGGATTGCTGTCTTAAGATTGTAGTCTTGTGAATGCAAATGTCTATGGGTCTCAGATCCCACCTACCATCAGATGTTATGTGTGCTCGTTTGCCTTCTCAATGTCATAAAAAAGGGTTTGGGTCTAGAAATGAATCTGTCAAGTTGTCATCTTCGGGATAATTCGTTTTCAACCCGAGCGACGGACGGTCTTCCAGGTAATGAAGATTAATTTGAACATGTCAGTTTTTCACTTATGTCTAGTTTGCTTTTTTTAGATACTGTCCAGCGCCTCTATTCAACACGGTAAACACAATATCGCATTTGATCTGTTATCGTATTGTCAACGTTTTGATAGCTCTTATTTTCTTGACAGTAATGGCGGCTGACGTCATAAAAATACCATAACAAGAAAACTACGATATCGTTTATACCGCCTAGAATAGAGGCGCAGGGCTGAAACTACACTTATTGCGATTTCCGTATTGTCAACGTTTTGAAAGCTCTTACTTACTTGACAGTAAGTGTGTTCGAGTTATAAAAACATTACGATAATTCGACAACAGCTCAAAAGCAAAATAATAATTGTTTTACCCTGCTGTGTTTTTATTATTAAAAATGGTCAAAATTTTATCATTTTAACCCGCTTATTCATAAACTTATACTTAAAGCTATTTTGGTTAAAATATGCTTTGTCACTTTCTTTGAAATTTGACAATGAAAGATAAGGACAAACCATATTTTGGGTTAATGATTTTTTTACATAATAATATTGTTATTTAAAAAACTTTTAACAGCTACGAGTATTATGTTCAGCTATAACTTCATCCGGATCGAAGTAGTTAATTGTTATTCCCTCGGGAAATTACAACTTTTTAGGTTTCCGTTCCTCAAAAGGAAAAAATGGAACCCTTATAGGATCACTTTGTTGTCCGTCTGTCTGTCCGTCTGTCTGTCAAGACCCTTTATCTCGGTAACGCGTGGAGGTATCGAGTTGAAATTAATACAATATACTCAAGTCTACAGTCCCTTGAAGTTATGAAAAAGTCAAACTTCTAAGTTAGCCTAAAAAAAAGATACGGCCGTTTATGACGCAAATAATGTTTATTTTGACACTCTCAAGGGAATCAAAATTTATAGGGTATTTACCGTTGACCTAGAACTATGAAATTTGGCAAGTAATACCGTCTTATACTACAAGTATAGGGAAAAATCTGAAAACTATACATTTTCAATTCATTCATCAGCAACTTGCTCTTCAATATGGTCTTGTTGAGTCTGAAGTGCCGTAATAAGTACGCACCGGCGCCAGTTCTCGAAAATGGTCGTGCTACGCTCTATTGGGATCGATCTGTCATCACGGACAGGACTATTGTTGCCAATAAGCCTGATATCGTGTTGACAGATCGATCTCAATGCCGGGCAGTGCTCGTCGACATCACCATCCCTCATGACGAGAACCTCGTGAAGGCCGTGAAGGACAAGCTCAGCAAGTACCTTGACTTGGCTAACGAGGTGACCGCCATGTGGGATGTTGACTCGACGATCATTGTCCCGATAGTTGTTTCGGCAAACGGTCTTATAGCGAAGAGTCTCGACCAACACCTCAAGAGACTCTCGCTAGATGGCTGGATTAAGGGCCAGATACAGAAGGCAGTACTCCTCGACACGGCACGTATTGTGAGGAGGTTCCTCTCTTTGCAGCCCTAACCACCGGTAGCTTGAGCCCTGCCCCGCTGCCGGCGGCACTCGTAGGTTAGGTTTTTTATAATGTCTATTTTTTTTGTATTAGTATTGTTATTTTACTTTTATATTTGAATATTTGTTATAAAAAACCTAATGTACAGAAAATTAAATAAATATCTATAATAATAATAAATAATAAAATAAGGAACGGCGAAATCGTATGAAAATCTTAAATACGGAACCCTCGGTGTGCGAGTCCGACTTGCACATGACCGGTTTTTTAATATTCCTTTGATACTTCTACAGGGATAATGGCGCGGACCCAAAGGTGACACGCAACTATATCGAAAATTACACTTTTTAATAACATGTACATCGTCGCTGGAAAGCAATAATGCTGTAACCCGCTCCAAGTACGAAAATCGTTTTTTGGCATATTCTTATAGCATTTTTTTTTCTGCGTCGATTGGTCTAGGTCTCGTGTTTCTACGATGATAAATAAAAATTATACAGCATAGGTTTTTTGTGATATTTGGATGATTGAAGAAGAAATAAGTGTCGTAACCCGCTTAAAATCCGGTGTTTTTTGTCAATATTGGACTTACAGCAAAACAAGGTAAGAAACTTCCTGTTTTTAACGTTATACAGCGTTTTTGCTTTCCAAATTTTTTGAATCATGCTATTTACAGCATTTTTTTGGGTTTAATTTAAAGTCGCACAGCTACATACAGCAATTCAAACGTGTTATTTTTCCTATTCCATAGCAGTTATGACATTTTAAAGGACGCGACTTCACAAGCACTGGATGGCGTTACGACATTTCCCCCCTCCCTCACCTTGTGGAGCACGCGGCATACGGCGGTTTTTAGTGAGTGCGTGTGCGTCGGAGAGAGCGGATTGAAGTGCAGTGCGTATATTGGACTCGCGGGATCGTGAGTAAATTTTGTATTATTTAACAAATTGATAATTTATAAATGAGAAAGTAGTTTTTTTATAATAATAATTACATTTTGAATGTAGGTTTTCTTCCACGAAGTAATTTAACTAAAATCAATAGGTGTTAAGCCATGGTATTTAAGCACGAAGTTGATTTATTTGAATTGTATATCAATATAACTTATTGAATGACAATTTTCAGTCAAACTAGAGTATTAATAGTACACGGCTGTCATCGTGTCCCGCTCCGACGCGCTATGTCAATAATAGATATTTTATGCTCGTGTTCCATTGAAATACAAAGATAATCGAGTAGTATTAGGTAGGTAGGTACTGTTTAGGCATGGTATTTAAGTATGAAGTTATTTTATTTGAATTCTATATCAATATTACTTATTGAATGACAATTTTCGGTAAAACTAGAGAGGTATTAATAGTACTCGGCTGTCATCGTTGTCCCGCTCCTCCTCACTATGACAATAATAAGTACCTATTTGATACTCGTGTTTCATTGAAATACAAAGATAGCCGAGTAGTAGGTAGGTACTACTAGAGGGAAGTCCTGGGGGGTTATTATGACATAGCTATGTCAAAATAACCCCCCTGTAAGGCCGAACGGAGTATTACGCTGGACACACGTAATAATTAGCTCAGCGAATTACAACTTGTGTAGAGCAGTCTGAGGAGCAGCTAGGTGCCGTCCGGCCTTACAGAGCTTCCCTGTAATACATCGATTTTGTTGTTTTTTTTTGTTCTGTTAATCTATAGGTGCTCTATTCCCCCTCCATTTATAGATTTATGGGTATCAAATGAAAACTATTAAATAGCACATTTCAAATATATTATATACATTATAACACTATGATGCTACCATTTCGACAAGAAAGTGAAAAAAATACGTACCTAAATGATAAGTAATAAATTCCTTTTGCTAGAAAGAGAGTTTCGCTTGTAATTTGTGACTTGTAGCTTCGCGACATTAAAAGTACAAGCTCCAGAGCTCAGATATCGCTTAGTTATAATTAATTAATCCACTAATTTATTAATAAAACCAAAAAGAGTAAAATAAATTAAATTATTTAAAAAAACCCGACAGCAATAAAAAATCAACTGAAAAGCGAAAAACAAGCTCTCTAATCTCTAGAAAACTGTAAGAGCAATTTCTAAGTTAAATTTAAATTGTTATAAATATCAATAAGTACATTGCTCTTATAATTTCCTATAGATTAGAGAGCTTGTTTTTCGGTTTTCCGTTATTTTTTTATTGCAGTCGGGTTTTTTGGTGTTTTAAATAATTACATTTTATATTACTAATTAGGTTTATTTCGTGAAGACGTTTGTTCTAATTACTAACACTAAAAATATTTAAGTAAACACACAAAGTATCTTATGAACAAAAACTAACCAATGTTAAAAGCGGATGTTCTCAATTCGGCGGAACCTTTTTTAATTAGGCATTTATTAAACCATAACTAGGATTTTCTTCTTTCTTCTAATTAGTAATCCTATTAAGTAATTTAAAAAGCTTATTTATGTAATAAATATAGTATTTTATTTATTATACATTTTCAGATGTCACATAGAAGAAAATGGTTAGACGACTTAAAGGCAAATAATGTCGGTGGTTACAAAACTAGATCCAAAAAACCCAAGATTGAAGTAACGAGCGACATCACAATAAAAGCCTCATCAGATAAACTTAAGTTAAATATAAAACAAGAAGCATCTGTTACACCCAGCACAAAGATGACTTCAATGAAGGACCTAACACCAACTTTTAGGAATATTGCAAAAATGTCAAACTTTGTGGCAATTCCATTGGTTAGTTATAATTATTTTAAAGAATTACATTTTCTTGAATAAAGGTATGTTTTATTAAACGTGTTTCTTTTAAACGCCTAGCAAACAGCTTAATATTGTACGTACAACATTTTATTATACCTTGTTTTTTTTCCCAAAATCCTGTTACAGCAAGACTGTAGTCGTTTTTTTTTTAAATTGTAAATGTTTTTTGACCAAAAACGTTTTAAACGGTTATGATTTATTTACAGCAGTTTAAAACACCTGTTCATTTGGTTTTTAAATAACACCACCATACATTTTTCTTAAAGGTTACAGCATTCTTTCGGGTAAAAAAAAAATAAAAAAAATGCTGTAACCGTCAAAAAGTACCTTTAAACCTTGTTTAGATCAAATTTGAGTATTCAGTTAAATAAAAGCATTTATTTTAATATTTTTTTCAAAAGGGGGTCAAAAAACCTTCTACCGTTTAGAAGTTATGATTTTTTTCTTTAAATTAATTCAGTAATTTGGCTCTAGTGTAAAGTTTGATTTTTGAGGGTTACAGCATTATTGATTTCTAGCGACGACATGATGATTTTATAAGAGGTATCCAATGATATCTCATTCGATGCCATAATGTAAAAAAAAAAATACCTTTGCCTTACTTGTACAGGAGAAACCCTTGTTTTTACAACTGTTGATAAGCGAAATTAAAACATATAACTATGCCAAATTGCAGCTTTGCAGTAGCAAGAGTCTCTAAGGGCTTGTTTACGGAGACGCGGAGCGGTTTGGCGTTGCGCGGCGCGTCGGGCTTTTCTTCCGTTTACAGAGAGGCGGCGCGAACAGCGGACCGCGTCATCACACGCGCAAACACAAACATATGGCAATGTATGGTGTTGTTTATAAAGATGTGGGGCGTTATGCGGCGAGTGATGCGGGGCGTAGAGAGTAGCGGTGTCCGCTACATCCGCGGCGGACTCTCGAGACTGTCAGAAGATTCCGCCGCCGGCCCCGCTGCGGGCGCAGTGGCGGGAACCACTGTTATTGACGCGTGCGACGCTGCGTGCAACGCGGCGATGCCATCCGCGGGCTCCGCCGCAAGTAACGCTGTATTTGAAGCAAACGCGCGTAAAACCGCTTCTCCCTAAACGCTTTTATACAACGCCATATGTTTGAATTTAGTGCAGACCGCGCCGCCCAACGCTACGCGCGACGCCCGCGTCTCCGTAAACAAGCACTAAGGTAGACCGCGGACAGGCGGACAGACGGACATGGCGAAACTATAAGGGTTCCTTGTTTGACTTTGGAACCCTAAATAGACCATCGCTCATATCTCATAACAAGATGTTGCGTAGAATTTTAGGCTACACCCATCATGGATTATGTGTTAGTCTCTGTTATTATATTTATAGGTATTATTGTATTTATTTATGTATTTATATTTATATATCTATGTCTATATCTATGAGTACCTTTTGTAAGTATTCTTTGCGTGAAGTATGATTATTTTTTAAATATGTGATTTTTTCTGTCTTTCTTTTTCTTTTACTTTCTGTATGATTATGTGGCTGACTGGTAAAGAATACCATTAGGCATTAAGACCGCCATTTGAATTTATTTTAGTGCAACAAAGGTTAAATAAGTAAATATAAATCTTCTATATTTCTAGATTTCTAGAAAACCTTAAACCATAACATCGCTACATTAATTATTCCGATCGGCAAACCAACGGCGGCTTCACACCGACGGCTGACAGCCGCGACAGCTCGGAGACAAATCGACGCCTCTATTTATACGCAGGTGCGCACGCGGCGACCAACACCGCCCGTAGATGCGTCACTCAAAATTACGTAGATTCTAACGACATCTATCGAAATATTAACGTGGTTCTATTCAGGGGCTCTAAGCGGCGATAAACACCGCCCGTAGATCCGTCACACAAAATTATGTAGACCGACGTTCACGATAATAACGACATGTATCGAAATATTAACGTGGTACATATACAGCTCTATCCCACTCGGCAAAATCATATAGCTTTCGACATGGTATCCAATCACTTGCCAAACAATATTTCACAAACTAATTCATTTCACAAACATCGATTTTTCGAAACTGCAAATACTTAAGGATAGAAATATTTCACATAGGTTAGGTTAGGTTTTTTTTAATAAAAATCCTGAAATATTTACACTTTCGGAAAAAAATGCGTTTTGCAAAATGCTATATTTGTGAAATAAGTCAGTTTTTAGCACATGATGGTAAAGATTTCCACATGTTATCGTTTAATCAAACGTAACATAACCTACATATAGCATTTAATGTATAATAGCTCCAGTATATCATACCATACGAAAAAAAAAGACCTTTGACCAATTCGACCTTGCGTTGCAACTCCTGCCAGTCGTTGGCAACGAATCACATGAACGTTCGTGTAAGTTAATGCAATTTTTGACCTGAGGGCCCTGCCAAGATGCATTGCGCTAACTAGCGTTTCTATTCGTTTTGTTTTTAAACCAATCGCGTCAATGGTAGATCACGTGACTTTTCGTATCACGTCATCTACTAGTGACGCGATTGATTTAAAAATAAATCGAATAGAAACGCTAGTTAGCGCAATGCATCTTGGCAGGGCCCTCTGCAGACATAGAATTATAGTAACACTCGATTATGTTTAACAGAATTCGAAAAAGGGGGAGGTTCTCAGTTCGTCAGAGTTCCCGATTACTCGAAGACAGCTGGGCTGATTTGGAAAATTCCTTTTTTAATTAAAAGAGTATACTTTTAGGGTGGTTCCAGTGTCATCAGGTCAAGATCTAATGATGGGATGGTGGAGAAATCGAGGAAACTCTTCAAATATTATAGGCATAATTAAAGCGATATAATTTTGTCAAGATCTAATCATGGGATCCATAGAAAGTCAACGAGACTTAATAATTGGAATTCAATATTGTAGAAACATTATTTTTTTATAATAGTATACTTTCTTGTTATAATGTTTATAGTTTTTTATGTAAAGTTCAAATGTAACTGTAATTATATTTTAACAAATTCTATAATTTTATCGGGTATACGATCAAATAGTACTCATTTGTCATAACGCTAATTTACTTATTGTGATGCATTCTAAGTCAATTTCTTTTTATTAGGTTTGGTTAGAAATGTACCTAATCAAATTAGTATTTAAAGACGTTAGAAATACTGCACGGCTAGCACAAGTTGCCCGCGACTTCTTTGTCACTCGGATCTCCCTTCCTATCTAGTCCGTAACGATAGAGACGCACGGAGCGACAAGCGAGAAAATACAACTTGTGCTACCCGTGCTGACTAGTTTTTAATCTATTATGTTTTAAGAACTTATGCGTTTCGTCGTTATGCATAATAATAATTATATCATCGGTTTATTATAGGAATTGAAATAATGTTATGCAATAAGAAAATTAGTAGGTACAGTCAAGGACTTTAATTGTTATGCCACTATGGAACCCTGTCATAATGACAGCGTCAAACCACATGACAGAAATTACGCTTAAATGAATGAACAACGTTATGCGACAGGGTTCCATAGTGGCAACATTTAAAATCCTTGACTGTACTTATAATAATAATTATTTATTTATTCAGACAACTGGATCCACATTTTGTTAGTATCTTCTTATGACTAAGTTAGTATACATATTTAGCTAGCGACAATGTATTCTTAATTAAATGTTGCATCATTGAGCACTCATTTCTAGCGGCTATCGTCCTCAAGAGACTGTTCCGGCTGCCACGTATTCTGGTCAGTAGCGAAGCCATCTTTTTTCGTAACACAGCAGTAAAGCTGTCCACTCGGGCTTCGGCAAACATGGCGGAGGCACTGCAGTACCGCGGCAGCCCCAACAGTGCCCTGAAGTACTTAGTTTTTATGCTCGCCTCTTTTTATATTATGCACCAATAGTGAGGTTTTTCATATAGATTAGTAGCAATCTTATATGTTTATTTTAATATCCCGATCGGAAAATAGTTGGTAGCTCAGACCGGCTAGGCGGCTGTCAGCCGCAACAATTCGGAGACAAATCGACGCCTCTACATATACGCTGGTGGTGCGCAAGCGGCGATCAACACCGCCCGTGGATCCGTCACTTACATTGTTTCTTTTTACGGTCTTTCCCTTTCAATTTGTATCATAAAACACGACTCTATTGTTTTGTCATATTCGACCGCAGTTCGATTTGTCAACAATAAAAGTATGTCTCCTTTGCGTAGATTTTGCTATTTCCAATATTTCTGGGGTCCTAGTGAATAAAGGTACAAGTATTCGGAAGATTAAGTGAAAAAGGGTTTAAGTCTAGTATACTCCGTTCATGTATATACCCTTTTTTATTACGAGTTAAGTCGACTTGTACCCTTTTTCACTAGGGCCCCAGATTTAAGGTAGTTGCCGTCCATGTGGCTTTCGTTTTTACCACCCTGTATAATATACCTCGACGTTTACATCGTGATAAAAAAACCTAGTTTGAAGAACTCTCACGCAACATGAGTAAGCACCAGCCCTCTTCAGTCTGCTCGTGACCATGACCTTTGCAACACATCGAAACGTCGAGGTGTATTACATCTATAATGTTTTTACGCGATTAAACCTCCTTTTAGATGTATAACAGTATGTGTGAACGTCGTAAAAGTATAAGACAAACAATTAAAATTCCTTTTTAACCATTTTCCTAACTAATTTTGTTTGCGCTATAATTACAACTGGAATTTTAATGAAAATGCAAGGAATTTGACCTACTTAATTTTATTTGGGCTAATGCTACGAAAGATCTAATGTTTATTTAGTCTAGGCTTTTGATCTTAACACTATGTTTTGTACCGTTTGGTAATATTTGTTGATGTGTTAATAGTTAAACACCGAAAGATAGAAAAGCGTTTATTCCCGTATGATTCTGCATTTATTTAATAAAGATAAAAAAGATAAAGGATAAAAGAAATTTATTCAGTAAGTAGGCCGCACGGGCACTTTTACACGTCAAGAATCTACCAGCGCTTCCCAAGAGAAGACCACTGCTGAGAAGAAACGCCGCAAGAAACTCAGCAGTCAGTCATTTTTTAAACATATTTCTTATTACAATGGTACTACTTAGTCTATAACTAATTAATATACAAAAAACCTTATATAATTGTGACCCCTAATTACAGAGCTTATATTTCTTAAATGGCTCAACAATTTTTAATGAAACCTAGCTAAGAACCACCCCGATTAAATTTGGGAATTTCAATGCCATGAATAGATACACAAATATACAGATACAAACGTTAAATTATACTTCACATCCTTTTTTATTGAAATAACGGGGTCTAAAATAGACATATTTCACTTATTAGCTTTACGAGGGCTGTTTGATAAGTACCAGTGTTTGGAAAAAAATTTTTTTTTTTTTTGTATATAATGCATTTATTTTTCTACGTAGTCACCTTTTAAGTCTATACATTTGTTCCACCTATACTCAAGCTTCAATAAATCATCCAAAAAGTATGATTTTGGAAAGTCATTAACATAGGCCTCTGTGGCGGCAATGACTTCGTCATTTGATACAAATCGCTTACCACCGAGCCATTTTTTTAGGTTGGGAAACAAAAAGAAATCACATGGGGCCAAATCCGGAGAATATGGGTGGTGAGGCAATAGTTCGTAGCGTAACTGTGTTAATTTAGCCATCACAACTCTGGACGAATGAGCCGGGGCGTTGTCGTGATGAAACAGTACTTTTTTCTTTTTTAAATGGGGTCGTTTTTCCTTCAACACGGTGTCAAATTCATCCAATAAATTGGCATAGTACTGCCCTGTTATCGTTTTCCCCCTTTCTAAGTAGTCAATATGTATAATACCCTGGGAATCCCAAAAAACAGTCGCCATGGCCTTTCCAGCCGATGGGACGGTTTTTGCTTTCTTTGGAGCAGGTTCACCCGGTAAAATCCACTGCTTCGACTGCTCTTTCATTTCCGGGGTGTAGTGGTGAACCCACGTTTCGTCCACGGTCACGAAACGACGCAGAAACTCCTTCGGGTTACGTTTGAACACGGCCAAACTCTGCTCCGAAGTAGTCAGTCGGTTCCGTTTTTGCTCATCCGTGAGTAAACGCGGCACCCACCTCGCCGATACTTTCTTCATACCCAATTTTACTTCTAATATGTGTTGAACCCTCTCGATTGAAACGTTTACAGCATCAACGATTTCTCGAAGTTTAATTCGGCGGTCGGCTAAAACGATATTTTCAATTTTCCTAACCATATCGTCTGTAGTCACCTCAATCGGCCGGCCTGGGCGATCCTCATCAAAGACGGTGGTTCTCCCCCGCTTAAACTCGTTATACCAATATCTGACGGTTGTCATAGAAGGAGCACATTCATGGTACACCGCTTGCATTCTTACTTTTATTTCATCACATGTTTTTCCATCCAAAAACAAGAATCGAATTACAGACCGATACTGTTCTTTCTCCATTTTAACAATTTTAAGTTCACGCTTTCACTGAATCGCTGTCAAATGAAAAAAAAAACAAAAGAAAGCCATTTTTTTTTTAATTTTCCTGCCTCTGAAAAATGGCTTAAAAAGGTGGTATACTTATTTTCAGCCAGTGATATTAATATATTTAGAAAACGGGTACTTATCAAACAGCCCTCGTAAACTGAAATTTTAATTAATTTGATTTTAAATTTTCTAACATTTATGCTGGCCTAACTCATAAATATGGGCGTTGTCATTAAAAAGTGTTACCTTCACAAATATAGAGCAAGTTATTTCGGCACCCGCATCTATTTTTCATCTAATCTAAACAAAAAGGTAAAACGAGAATGACAAATGAAGAGCGTACGGCTTAGCAACTCTGCGCTCTTGCACCAAAAAGGCGTATCTACAATTTGCTAGTAAATTATATTGTACTCTTTAGGTACAAGCATATAGTGGCTTATCAAATGAGGGTTTTGTAGGAGATGTGTGATTTTGTAATAGATTTTACAAGTCACGTCAAGTGATCAGTTATCGATGTAACCTGTATTGGATCTTTGTGGGAATTTCAGAGAACTGGATCACGTGAAAGAACTTCTAATGATGCTAATTTTGATTAATATTTCATATGTATTTAATAACAAAGCTTTACGCTAAGGGTTTGTTACACAATCTCCAGATTAATAATAGATAGTAATGCTAGTAAAAGTTATATCTTTCCTTTTCTTTGTCACATGAAAACGGTAAAACGTTTTTGGACAGACATACAGATAGACAGATTTTTTTTTTGGTTTTTGACGAACAATTTATCTTTAAAAAACATTTAAAAATAGCGTTAAATTTGGTATGGTTACAACAAATACTAAAAATTAGTCAAGGGTGAGTTGAGCGGGCGCTGTTTCCATTCGAAATAAAAAAAAAAAACAGAATGTAATAATACCTAGGTACTGTGCGGCGGACTTAAATTGTTATGCCACTATGGAACCCTGTCGCATGACGTTAATCATTCATTTAAGCTTAATTTCCGTCATGTGGTTTGACGCTGTCATTATGACAGGGTTCCATAGTGACAAAAAATCCTTGACCGTACGGAACCCTCGTCACGCGAGTCCGACTCGCACTTGACCGGTTTTTGGTCCGTTTATTTTCATTCTTATGCACTAAACGACCAGCCCAGTTCCATTTCAGTTTTTTACAACAAAAAAAACTGTCTTTTGTAAGTGTTCAATACATCAGCAATATGACTATGATATCGAAGCTAGATGTCTACACTAAAAATATAATACAGGCCCAGAACGAAAAATATCTACAAATTCCCAAACACGACACTACAAACAGTGAAATTTGTTTTGCGTTAGTAACAAAAAGTTCGTCATCAACCACTTTTTTAATCCTATTTTAATAATTAGACTCAACTCAATAAATAAAATGAAACGTTCGTTAGTTGCTCTAAATATCTCGTAATAGAATCGCCGGGGAAATCGCTGTCAATGCTGAATATTTATTTTGTCTAGCATCGTATTAATCAGTTTTATAAATATCTTCATCATCAAATTAAGTTTATGTATAGAACGGGTCCACACAAACCATGTACCTTAGTTTGCAGGTTTGCACCATTAGTTAGATAATTTTCACGGAAGGTTTTTACGTATAATAAATACTGGTTTATGTACGTGTTACAGAAAACTCACATAAACCGAAGAGAAGCGAGGGCGGATCGCTAGTAGTTCATAAAGAATGGACTTATTTCTTTTCAGTTTGTTAATCTAAGGTCTGTTCAGACTTGCTTATCTTAAGTAGTAAACAATTTTCTAACCTCAAAATGTAACTTTTTTGTTTGAAACAGCTATTTTAAATATAATAAAGCAATCACGAACAATACATTGGCCAAGTGATGTCCAAAATGTTTTCTCAGTTGACTTTATTTACGATAAAAGAGCTGTTTTAGCCAAAAAAGTTTCATTTTGAGGTTAGAAAGTTGTTTACCATATAAGAGCAGTAAGTCTGAACAGGGTTTAAATGGTAACAACATTTTATCCTTTATCCTACGTGCAGCACTGTTCTCATTTTGTTAAATTACTGGCATAGAGCCATTCCATCTTATTCCAGGGTTGGCAACGCATTGGCAATCTTAGGATTGCCATTTTAATATTGTAGTCTATGTATGTTGCATTATTAAATAAAAGCCATATCTATGCCATAGAATTATTCTATAAATATATTAAATAGGATTAAATTAAAAAATTAAATTAGGAATATTATAATCCTAAAATAGTATTTATTGGGATACACCTTAAAAATATCTTCAGTGTTTATTCCAAAAGGGTATTATTGTTGTCTGATGGGATTTTTTCTCTCAGAATCAGACAGTTAAGTAGTCAGTACCTAATTCAAGATATTATAAAAAGATGGTATTATTTATGTTGTATATTTATCACCGTAAGTGGTAAGATGCATAGACACATAAATATAGACGTTAGTGTCAATGTAAAAACTTCATTCTTTAACAAGTAGATAAGATAAGAGTAGTAGATAAGTAGGTAAGTAGGTTTATCTACACTCATATCATAAGTCCTCTATTATGCGTTCAAAACCCGTAGGCAATGACCAGACTTACCTGTGGTAGTAGGTGACAGCGATGACAGCTGTTAATTTTGGAAGATGTTACAAATTTGGATCTCATTACCTTACAATATTCGATAACGTAATTTCAAAATTACGGTACAGCTGTCATCACTGTCACCTACTACCACAGGTAAGGTAATGCTGGTCATTTGCCTTTCGGCTTCTGAGCCCATCTTAGAGTACCTACATATAATATGTGTATAGATAAAGTATTGTACGAGACTCTGCGTAATTACCATTACGCAACCGTCACGTAAACTACTATTTACCATCCGTAAGAACAGTCGACGTCAAAGATATATTTTCATTTTAGCACCTTATTTCAATGAAATTTAAAGACATTTTTGATATTGACCGTACATGGAAAAAAAATGCTCTAATTTTATTAATAGTAAAAGGCTTCTAGAACATTACTAATTGGATAAAAAAATCTAAAAAAATACATACATACATACATAAACTCACGCCTTAGTTCCCAGAGTGGGGTAGGCAGAGCTACAGAATTACTAACAGCTCTAAAAACTTGTTGATAATTCTGTAACCACATTTTGCACAATCAGGCTAAGATGTTTACCAGCGTATTAGTGACAGGTTGCAAGCCCATCGCCTAACAGTACTACAAGCCTGTATTCCCTTAGTCGTCTCTTACGACATCCACGGGAAGACATGGAGTGGCACTATTCGAATCCGGAAACAACACGGGCATCTAATAAAATCTTTAATTTAATCCCGTGCAGTTGGTGGTTACCCTATCTACTCAATCAGTGCCAAATAACTCGAAATGTAGCCAATTTAATATAGAAATCAGTTAGTTTAGTTCTGAACGTGTAATGACGAAAATAATTGGGAGCTGTGTCGACACAAATATGTATTTTGGTTCAATTAGTCTTGTTTGAAGAGCATGTTATTAATGATCTCGCTAACTTTATTCCAGAATATATTCCAAATAATATTGGCCAAATATATTAAACGTTGAACTTCTTATGAGATATTTTTTGCACTAATTTTATCAAAAAACGTGTACCAAATTGATTTTCATTCAATTTTTTTTTTTTTTTTTGAAACAGGTTACATACGTTACGGTAATAAATGAATAATAAAATAAAGGCACTTTTAAATGAGTGTATCAGCGTTCCCCAAGCAGTGACCAATGTAGACAAAATGCGCCCCAAATTTTTTTTTTTAATTTTTTAATTCAAGTTTAAAGAGTTTATAATTAAACTCCTGCACTCCTTTGCTGTCATGTGAGAAATTATAACACATAGAAAACGGTTCACCCGCTGATGACCAGAACTATAATAGACACTTGGACAAACAAAGACTTCATGAACATAATATCCCTTTTTGTGTCAAAAGTCATATCGTTTGTTACCTTAGTTAAGTAGTGTGGGCAAGGTCCAAAAATTTGGGCACGCTAACACAATTAAATTTTCAAGTTCTATGAAACTTTTCCGTTGTCCGACGAAAATTTGCCAAACAATGTTAAGACACTTTTCTTTGCACAATGGAACTTTTCCCGCCATCGTTGTTTGTATGGTTAACTAATTGTGCTAACCTTATTCTGTGACTACGCTTAGGTATGGTCCAACTTTTTGGTCCTCACCCTAGCACCTTGAACCAAGAGGAACACGTATCTCCTCGTAATCTTAGCGCACGTTCAGGTCAAGTTAAGCTGGTCGAGGTTTTCCCTTCAGAGAATAAACACAGAGCTATTTATCCAACTATCACACGTTTCATCGACATTCCGCAGATCGCAGCAGAAACGGGGTAAAGCGTTGTGTAAGTGCTTTGCAGATGATAGGGTTATCAAACAGATAAAGGCATGAGAAATACTGTATTTGAAGAGTACCTTCCGAAGTATCAGAAATGTACTATCAAAAGCGAAATAAGCAAGAAAAAGTCTTAACTTTGGTGAAAAGAAAAACTAGATTTTATTGCCATTATTTTTCAGTATGGTTATGGTTTTAGCAAATTCAATTTAAACCAGTTCCTGTTATTGGAATGGTCTAAAAATATGTTGAATACAATTATGAACTCAGTACCAATTAGGGATTGCGATCCCGCCGCTCATTCAATCCCGCGCGGAATCACGCGGGATCCCGCATCTTTGAAATTATATGATCAAATCAAATTTAAACTACAGATTTTTGTGTAAAAATCAACTTCTATTGAACATTTCTTACAGCAACAGAAATAATTTATTTTCTATTAATTAAGTATGAGTAATTAGTATTCTATTTTATTAGATTCGTCTTTAAATGTTTGGCATAGTCTAGTTAGACATAGTTTTGTTTAATTTTACCCTCACTCCTAATAACAGTTTTATATTTTTTATTCAGTCTTATTCATATAATGATTAATAATCAAATCACAACTTTGTCTTAGATGCTATTACGCGAAAGTTTTATCGAAAAAAAAAAAATTGCGGGATACACGGATCAGCGCTTTGAAGGTGCGGGATCCAGCAGATTAATAAAAACAGCGGGATCCCGCGGGAATGCGGGATCCCGTTTTGCGGGATTGCAATAACAATCAGGAAAAACCAAATATATTTTACATACGGCTGGTGTATTTCAACTTAGGTAAATTATTACACACATTACCTTGACTGCCGATGTGCCTGCACTAACACAGCAGAATAATTCTGGTTTCCGGTGGTAATTCAAAGGCTAAAGAAGGATTGGAAAGGATACGGAAGGATGTTAGTACTCATCCAGACAGACTATGCACTAGCTACTACCTACCAAACCTAAAACTACATCACGCTATAATTACTATTACGAGAAACTGACAATCGGTCACAAATATTATACAATAAATTATTAAATAATTTTCTTGAAATTTGGCTCAAACATTTTACGTTATTCCTTTCTTTTAAGATACTATGTTACTTAAGAAGAATTATTATTTTTTGTTCATTCTTTCGATTGGAATCATAAAATTACGGAAGTTTTTTTTCACATTTAAGTCGGTTCGATTCCTAGACGAAGCAATTAATTTTTAGAATATCTTTGAATGCATTATTACTAACTTTTAAAAATAACATAAAGTCTTCTTTCCGCAAAATATCCTATCTACGATATTTAAGGTACTTTCCCTTCATGTCCCATAGTCTTGGGACGCCCTGTATAGACAGACAGACGCGGTGGGAGACTTTATTTTACAACACGTTTAGTTCATTCGTTCAAATAGTGTGCATTGCAACCCTTTGAAGTCCCCGTTTTGTGCGCGCCGCCGATGCTTCTTTGTACCAATTATGGCGGCACATCAAAGCATGCAAACTATTTGAACGAACGTACTATAGAGATGTATGACTCTATAAAGGCATTTTTATCGTTGACGTTATTGATTTTTGTTGTTGTTTGATTATTAGTATTTATGTTGACGATCTCAATATAATTTCGTATTTTTGGACATACAATGCAATATATATTGTAATATATCATTGATTAATAAATAAACTAAACTAAACTAAACAAGTCCCCATAACGCAAGCCTTGAGGTTGGGACTAGGTACATTTATGTGACATTGTTCCCTGTGGTTGCCGGCTTAGAAATAGTGCTACTCCATGCCTTCCTGTGAAAGTCGTAAGAGGCGCCTAAGGAAATAAAGGCTTTTAGTATTGTTAGGCGATAGGCTTGCAACCTGTCACTAATACACTGGTAAACATCTAAGCCATGTGGTTTCAGAATTAACAAATTTTTAGAGTTGTTGATAATTCTGTAACGCTGCCTACCCCACTCTGGAAATGAAGGCGTGACGGTATGTATGTATGGAAGTATATAGGTGATATTTCTTTATATAAATTTATTTAAAGTACCCATAGCACAAGCCCAGAGCTTACTTTGGAACTAGGTCCGTTTGTGTGAGATTGTCCGGTGATATTTATATTTTTTATTTATTGATCTAATTCTGTAGCAGCCCTCGCTATTTATACAACTCCGGAGCAGCTTATCTGGCTTTTGTACTTGTATGTTTGTTTTTGTTTCTGTGCTAATTTGTATTGATCAGGCACAAGGTAAACTGCTGCTTAAAATACTAAAAGGGCGTATGTCTCGTAGAACCGTGTATTTAGTAGTGACCTTATTTCTTAATATGGGGAGTTAAATTTGCTTTGACTATTAAATTCGGCTTGCGTCCTTTTTATTAAGAAGGGCAGAATAGTTTACACGATGTATGTGCGCATTCTCTTATATCTCGTATCACAAGTTTAACCGTGAATTGTTTGGATGGTTTGAATGAGAGCCACGCAGGCTGGGCTTGTTTTTATTTTGTCAGATAAATGAGAATGAAGATGGATGGATATTATAAAGGCTTGTGGTATTGTTAGGCGATGGGCTTGCAACCTGTCACTAATATACACTAGTAACAATGTACTATTTCTCAAACATGCTCGGAAATAACGGTTTTCCGATTGAAACACATGGACGGAACATGCCTATTTTTACTCCTAGGAGTAAAAAAACCATATGAAAACATTTTCCGTCCATGTCCATTTTGTTTTTTGAAAGTGCTCTCTATTGCGTATAAAATCGAAAGGCCCATGAAAAAAATCCCGTACACCCAACTTGTGGGGGCGCAGTGAGGGGCGGCGGCGCGGCGGGGCTCTGCGGAGCGGCGGCGGCGGGCGGCGGCTCGTTGTGCGTGAAACTATCTTAACTAATACTCGTATGACGCAAACAAACATTCTCTACGAATTTGTCAAAGGCTTTTAATAGTACATTATTGCCTAGGCATGGAAGCCCGCAATTGCTGTTCCTGCCGAGGCAAATATAGTGCTTTTCTCAAAAATCGCAAGTTTTTTTTTGTATTGGATTAAAATCTTCATCGCTTGAACTCATTTTTCTAATTGCATACAACAAACAAAAAAAAAACAACCACACTTCATGTGAAAAAACTATCACTCTTTACCGCCTTTTTGTTTATGACAAGGAGAACCGCAAGCTTTGTCTTTTAAAAAACATAAGCTATTCCAGACACAGATAAAAAAGTTATGTTTCGAATAAAATTTGGATGTATAAGACTTGTGCCCTCATTTTATTATGGGGTTTTTCACTTTTTTAAAAGTGACAAGCTAGATAGTAATGGAATTTGTATGCAAGATTGCGGGCTTGTGTAGCAAGCACGCAATGTTTTTTTTTAATTTGAGATCTGTCAGTAAACTATGTCCTTTGCGTCTCAATATGTAGATAGTAATGTCAACATTTCCAGACATTTTTGAGAAAAAATACTTATAATCATGTATTTGTATAATTTCCTCGCATTGTTTGGGAAAAGCACTATGTATGCCTCGGCGGAAACAAGGATTTCCTGACTCGTATTTTAGCAGGCTGCTAACCACCTCGTCAAGAAATCCCTTACTTTCCGCGCCTAGGCAACAATGTACTATTGCCTGTTTATGCTTAATGTGGTCACAGAATTAACAATAAGTTAAGGAATTGTTGGTAATTCTGTAGCTCTGCCTGCCCCACTCTGGGATGAAGGCGTGAAGGTATATGTACCTATTTGTATGTATATTTTGAATATTTTAACAGGATGATTTACCATGTTTTTTTACTACAGTGGAAACAGTAATTGTTAAAGTTCCAAAGACACTTAAAGCGTGCGGCCAAATTTTACTGACTTGTCAGTAAATTGAAACGTGTATAGCATTGTAAATATAGTAAATAAATTAAATAGTCATATTCAATCAGTAAACATGAACTTTTTCTGATCAGTTACTCTTAGTATTATTACTCCTTTTAGAAAATTGTTTTTTAGTGTACGAATAGGTACAAAAAAAGTCTCCAAAAACCACAAGTATTAGCTAAGTTTTTATTCAAAGTTATTTGTTGCTAACTTAGTTGATTTAAGAAGTTACAAACCTTTTTTCCCCTGTTACACAAAAACCAACGAAGTCTATACTATTGTAACGGTATTTCTTGTACATTGGTTATACGTGCTTTCCTCGTTATAATTTTCTTTTCGATTTGTTCCTGATTCGTTATATTCCCAACTGGTCATATTCCTGATTCGTCATATTCCTAACTCGTCATTGTACAGTCAAATGAAATTGCGAACACGTGCTTACGGGATTAAATATGTATTAGGACATATTCTACTAAGTAGTTATACCATCCATCTTCCATCTGCCATCTTCTCCGCTTAAAATTATTTTGTATGACACAATAAAGTGTACATACCTATGATGCTTTTGATTTCTGACGCGACTACCTGAGTTCCTACTTTGAAAATGGAAGTTAAGATAGCACCATCCCTTTCTCTCGATTTAGTCTCGAATGAGTGACAGGGATGGAGCTAACGTAACTTCGAACTTCGATTTGCAAAGGAGATCGAAGCCGGCTTGCCGTCACTGGGATTACACGGGAGCCCGTTATAGGTCCTATTAATAAATATCTGGCCATAGTTTTAATCTGTGATCATAAGGCGCATTCATATTAGTGTTTATAATTAAAAAAGTAAACAAAGGTTCGAATAAAGATCTCATCAGAACTGAATTTGATCTAATGTTACAAGTCTAAAAATGTAGTTAATTGCGTAAAAACTTTGTTGGTTTGTAGGAGGTTTCGATCGTGTTGCAACTAGGGTTGCCACCCGTACTTTATTATAAAGTATTGTACTCTATTTTAGCTTCCCGTACGTTATATTTTACGCGGCACATAAAGTACGGCAAAGTACTTTATTTACGACATTCGGTTTTGAATGGTCATTTTTTTCTAATACTTAATTAATAAATTTAAACGAACTTGTACCTCAACGCAACCGTCATAAACCCTCGACAAAAACTTTTTTTTGCGATGTTTGAACGCTATTGATAGTTTAATCGTTGCCAAAAAAGCAAGTTCTGATGAGTGATAACTTGATAAAAAATATGTATTTAAAAATAATTAAAAAATACTTTACATTTATGCTGCGTACTTTATTTTTCTTCCTCTTTTGGTAAGTAATACTTTATACTGTTATAAAAAAGGTGGCAACCCTAGTTGCAACGGTCGTGGTCACGAGCAGCGTATGATTTTTAAATTTTCTTATATTTTTTAATAAACTAACCTAACTTATACAGACAACAATCTTAACAGAAATCATCCTTCAAAACCCAACTGCTGTTTGGATACTGTCGTCAATATAATTACGCCTTTAGCTATAAACGCTCTGACGGGACTACTTAAATTCGCCGGTCTATATAACATGCGCCGCGTTCACTCGTTAACTCGTTCGACCGACCGAGCGCCATTTTAAAGAAAATAAGGGCCGAGATTTTATATAGCCTTTGACGTGTTATATCCTCGTAAGGCCCACCGTACTACAAACAGCCAGTTTTTTGCCAGTGGGACTCTGAATCTACCCTCAAGGCAATAAAGTTCAAATACGTTTGTTCGAAAATGCCATTTTTCAATTTATGAAGAAAGGAACATGAACTTTACTCCTATTGCAATACAGTTCAAATTAAATTGCCTTGGTAATGTACATCCCATCGCTCACTGGGCCTTACGAGAATATTATATCGTATCCTATTATCGACTTTACGGTAGCTCTCATTTACTTGACAGTATTGGTCTAAGATCCGAACAGGAGACGGTTTGCACCGGGCTGTTTATTAGATGAAAAGTATTTTACATACCTTCACGCCTGTCTCCCAATGGGGTAGGCAGAGACTACGGAACGCCAGGTGCACCGGCCTAAACATACATCTTTCGCTCCCTCTACATTCATCAACCTCGTCATGCACGTACGTCGGTTTCGGGTGCTTTTGATTTGGCCCTTATTCCGTACATCGCGAATCTGATCACCGTACGTCCGTCTAGGGCGTCCCCTACCGACATCTCCTCTCACTCTCGCTCGCCATATCTCTTACATGACTCTTCTTTCATCCATCCTTTCTAAATGGCCACACCATCTTAGCGTACCCTTTTCGATCTTAGTCACTACATCTTCTTTCAAACCACATCGTTCTCGGATCTCGCTATTCCTAACTCTATCTAACATCCTAACTCCACACATACTTCTCAGAGCTCTCATTTCAACTGCTTTAATCCTGCTTTCGTTCTTCTTATGCCATATCCTTATACCATACAGAACCAAAAATATTTTATATCAAATTTAATACCCAAAATAATATGTGGCGAATAGGTTCCTCGTGTGGTTGTCGAGTTAGAATAGTGCCACTCCATGTCTTCCCGTGGATGTCGTAAGAGACGACTAAGGGAATAAAGGCTTGTAGTACTGTTAGGCGATGGGCTTGCAACCTGTCACTAACACGCTGGTAAACATCTTAGCCTAATTGTGCAAATTGTGGTTATAGAATTATCAACAAGTTTTTAGAGATGTTTGTCATTCTGTAGCTCTGCCTACCCCACTCTGGGAACGAAGGCGTGAGATTATGTATGTTATGTATGCACATGCCTGTTTAATAGACAAATTACATACTAATCGAAAGTATGAATTCTATAGAATATGCAAACGTTAGGTTTGGTGCAAATTATTAGTACCGACTTACCTGTTTATACCTGCCTACCAAATAGTTTGACGCGAAAAAATAGTCGACCTAACGTTTGCATATTCTATAGTCTTCATACTTTCGATTGGTATGTAATTTGTCTATTAAACAAGCTATTGCAATTTTTTAAACAAAGTTAATTTTTATTTTATTTTTCTAAATATGTACTGGACTGAAAATTTTCAGCCTACCTACTCGCTATATATTACTTAGCATATTAAATTTGGTATAAAATACTTTTTATCGAATAAACAGCCCGGTGCAAATCGTCTCCTATTCGGATCTCCTACAGTAAAGGCGGCCGAGTAAAAAACACGATAATAGATCCAAAGCAATATTGTAGGGTAAAACCGCATTACCTTTTACGTGTTATATTATATCTCATAGGTATATCTTCAACGTCAACGTCAACGTTTTGATAGCTCTTATTTACTTGACAGTAATGGCGACCGAGTTAAAAACAATACGATAACAGTTCAAAGCCAATACGGTTTTACCCAGCAGAATAGAGGCCATATTTAACTAAAATCTCTAGCGAAAAGCTCCAGTTTCAAAATCAAATGTAAAATATGGCGTCTATAAATCAACTCAAGTCTGAGCACCGCTTTACAATTTGAAACCTCATAAAAAACCAGCGGCGTATTTTATCGCCGCTAACAATAAAAGTTGTCGGCACACACAGGTGAGTTGGTTTCCGAACGATAAATGAGACACGCCTGAACCAATATCAACCTAATCACAAAGTATAAAAGTACAAATTTTAATGAACTCAGGATAATCTGTTTACGTTACGTTCGAAAATACGAATGACGTTGTCATTCGGCTTCGGATCGTATTTCGATGGATCAATTTCGAATTTTGTCTGGAAACTTTGGGAAGTTCGGGAAAATGTGAAAATAATTTTAACGATTGGATAACAAACGTTGGTACGTAGTTTTATTATGAATTGGCTTTCGTGTTTATTACACAAGGTTAGGTTTAATTTGTGACCAAAAAAAATGCCGTCTATTAAGATTAGTTCTTTTGTCATTTCCATACGGCTCCAGTTTAATAGAACTAATAGGAATAGACCGTAGCGGGAATTACTTTTCTGCAAAATGAAAATTACGTTTGCCAAATGTGTCGTTTCCCAACCGGTTCATTTTCCAACCCGCTTTGTATTTCTGTAACCGTAAATATTTCAGGATTTTATAAAAACTAACCTAACCTAACCTATACGGATCTAAACAATGGTACCTACTGAAATAAATCCTGAAAAAAATATATAACATAGGGTTGACAAATGAAAAAGTTGGGAAACTATACATTTGGCAAACTTATATTTGCCAAACGGCAGGGTCCGGAAAATTACATGACTTAATTCAATAACGAAAACCAGGTACTTTTGTTCAAATGAGATCTTTGGACTGATTTACACACTTGATTATTAAATTCAAAATTAAATAACTATTAACCATTATTAGTAGTACCTATTGTATTACATATATTTTTATTTTTTATTGTTAGGCGATGGGCTTGTAACCTATCACTAATATACACTGGTAAACATCTTAACCTGTTTGTGCAAAATATGGTTACAAAATTAACAAGTTTTTAGAGTTGTTGGTAATTCTGTAGCTCTACCTACCCCACTCTGGGAATGAAGGCGTGAAGGTATGTATGTAGTTATTTTAAATAAAAACACGCTTGATAAATATTTGAGGTTATGCGTCAGACAGTACTTATTTGTTTACATCTTTGCTAATTTCAATCGACACAGGCTATAGATAGGGTTAGGTACTCTTTTGGCTTAAAAAGATGCACCCCAGTGCCGAGAAAACCTTGCTTTTTTACTATTTTGCTTTTGCTATACTGTATAAAAACTTATTGTTTTAAAAAAATACCCTTCTTTCTACGCCCTTCCTACGTCCTAATTTGTCTTTTCCTATATTATAAACTAGTGACCCGCCCTGGCTTCGCTTCCATTTGACTTTCTGTAACCTGCTCGAAATTTTAACAGTGTACCTAATTACATAGTTGTGACAAATGTGAAACCCTAGGACAAAGCCAACGCCACCTAATTAGTAAAAACATGATAGGTAGACTATAGAAGCTACAAAACAACGAATAAACCTACAAACAAAATCATGACCCTTCTTTTTGCCGTAGTCAGGTAAAAACAATAGCTGGTACTCTAAATCTAGCAAACCTCGTTCAGTCTAGAAATAGTAGTTGATGTAACCGTTAATGATAACTCTACGTCACCATCCTGGACGCAGTTCCAACGTCGCACGCGCACGTCATTGTTACTAACGACTGCTGGTGGGGCTACAACACTACATTTTACAATAATACTCAGTAACATTAATACTTTAACTACTAATATGCTGAAACTATTACTATACTCGTACTGGTCCACATATTAATATTTAATATTAAATAGAAAGTGTTTTGACTGTAGACCTTGAGAATTCAAATGTCTATGGTTCACAGATCCCGCTTATCATCAGGTGGCCTGGGCCTTCT
This sequence comes from Acleris literana, assembly GCA_946894065.1. Taxonomy (NCBI): domain Eukaryota; kingdom Metazoa; phylum Arthropoda; class Insecta; order Lepidoptera; family Tortricidae; genus Acleris; species Acleris literana. The sequence continues at coordinate 1,115,664 of OX335687.1, forward strand.
CAAAAAAAAGAGTGATAGACTAGTGTAAAAAACCAACCTAGAAATCCTAAACGATCAGGTCAGTGTTAGCATCAGATCTCCGGGCTCCACGCTGCGTGGGCGCTGACGTCTCACTTCAAAGCACGCCGGCTTAACGCCCGTGCTCCGACGCGTTTTATCGCACCGCGATTAGCAACGTCTGTTTAGAAGAGATTTATTTAGCAGCTCCGAGTGATGATTACTTTGCTAATATTGTTATTTGGAATGGAATAGATATGGCAGTTTAATAGCGAATAACGTTTGTTATTTTAATGCTAGCTGACTCTAAATGAATCTGGGAGGATGGCCGGCCATTCTCCTCGTTACGCTTTACTTCGGTAACCACTTTGAAAACCTCTGCACAATCACCCGCGTCCAAAGATCTAATTTGACTCACACGATAAGGTTGTTGTGTTGTTATGAACAATAACAGCAGACCTAACCAAACATTAAATATTTATTATAATATTTATAAAAGAATTTCCTGTAAGAATTTCCCGTGAGTCAGAAATGTGTAAACGGGCATGCCCCGCATGCATCAAAACTTGTGACTCAGAAAAATAACAAAACACTGTGTCTTAAAATTCTTCACACTTCATACGATCCGTGTAAACTTAAAGTGTTGTTAGAAAACGTCCTGTCGGCAACGTGCCGAAGTTTTTTAAAAAACAAGTTGTGTAATAACCGCTTGTGGAACGGACGGTTCCTCGGTGCCATTTGTAATTTAATTTGTGTTCAATAATAGGAGTGAAATATAATATCATCAGACAGTGGCTAGCTCTGCGAAATGGTGGCATCTTTAGTAATTGCATTAGCCTTCGCGGCGGTAAGTAATTATGGTTTTCAACACAAAAGAGCCCTAGACGCACATAACAGTGATCAGATTCGGGATGTACTGAATAAGGGCCAAATCAAAAGCACCCGAAACCGACGTACGAGCACGAAGAGGTTGATGAACGTAGAGGAAGCGAAATTTGTGTGTTAATACCGGTACAGTCGAGTTCATAAATATGTGTACACTTTAGTACTTTGTCTATTTAATGTCATGTTTAAACTGCCATATAAGAATTGTCAGCGTTTAAAGTGACAAGGTACTAAAGTGCACACATATTTATGAACTCGACTGTACAACTGTCGTTCCTAAGTATCTGCCTAGCCCGTTGGGAGACAGGGAAGAAGGTATGATGATGAAGATGGCAAAAAAGAGGAGTGCTATAAGTTTAACCACAGATATTAATAAATACACATAGGAATATATTGTAAGTAGTACTGTTAGGCGATGGGTTTGCAACCTGTCACTAATACGCTGGTAAACATCTTAGCCTGATTGAGCTAAATGTGGTTACAGAATTATCAACAAGATTTTTAGAGTCGTTGGTAATTCTGTAGCTCTGCCTATCCCACTCTGGGAATGAGGGCGTGAGTTTATGTATGTATGTATAAATACACATAGATAACGCAAATGCATGTACTTCGCGTGTCCGAATCCGGACTTAAACCCTGACCAAGCGTCGGAGTTGGCCGTCACTACTGACGTTCCGCGCGCCTGTTCTTGCCAGTGAAAATTAAGAAAATGCCTCGTTGCGTGATAATAAATTGCAATAGCCCGAAAAAGCGACGACTTTCGGGTTCAAAGAAGTTCAAAGTCACTCAGAGGGCTATGCAGAGGGCTATGCTGATATCCGCAGTAGAACTAAGGTTACCGACATAGCCCGAAGAATAGCCAAACTTAAGTGGCAGTGAGTGGGGCACATTGCTCGCAGGACTGATGGCCGATGGGGACAGAAGGTTCTTGAGTGGCGTCCGCGGACCGTGAGACGAGCTGTTGGTAGGCCTCCAACAAGATGGAGTGACGACCTTGTAAAGATGGCGGGAACGCGGTGGATGCGAAAAGCAAAAGACCGGTCTGAGTGGAGAGCCTTGGGGGAGGCCTATGTCCAGCAGTGGACGTCTTTCGGCTGACATTATGATATAGAGATATGCATACTTAATTACATAAAAAACATCCAAAACTCAGGAACAAATAAATACTTACTCGTGCCCATCACACAAATATTTGCCCACATTGGGAATCGAACCCGAGACTGCTAGCTTCGTAGAGATAGTTTATTTATAGGCCGGAAACGGACAAAATATACTTTTTATTTCTTTTAAATGCGTTGTCGATGAAGATTCAGACGGAATGCCTCTATGCTAGCTATATCACCGGTTATCTTATTCCAACAACGGAACACTACAACACGAACACTGCTGCTTAACGGCAGGGTAAAGGTTAAGATGGTGGTCGCCACCCGGACGTACCCTGCACAAGGTCCTTCTACCAGTGAAACCTGGGGTCCTATTGAAAAGGGTATAACTCTCCTGAAGATCAAGTGAAAAACGATATAAGTCTAGTATACTCCGTTCATGTATATACCCTTTTTAGTACGAGTTAAGTCGACTTATATCCTTTTTCACTCAGACCCTTGTGTAGATGGACAAACTTAAGTTTCATTTATGAAACTCCTTCTTCTTAAGGATAAAAAGGGTACCTCCTATTAGTTTGATAAAAAGATTTCTTCGTCTAACATAACGGGAAACGGTAAAATAAGGCTAAAGTAACTTAATAACTTTTTTTTCTTCTTTTTCAGACGGCAGGCGTATTAGTGTCCCTTGCATGGTGTTGCAGCAATGTTTACAACATGAAACATGAAACCAAAGAGAATGAGAAAAATATTACGCAGCGGATACGATTTAGAAAAAAGGATGATAAAATAAATACCAGCGATGATGACGATGGTTTCGAGGAGATTTCCATTGATGATGGAAACGCTGGAATTGATACTGTTGATAGTGGACATCATACTTCTGATCTTGGTGGCAATCATAACCAACATGATGATAATAGGAAAAATGACGGTGATAAAGATCATCATGGTGAAGGTCACGGGCATAGCAATGGAAATGGTGGCGAAGATGCTCGCGATAAAGGTCACGATGGTGTTAGTAGTTGCCATAATGGAGGAGATAACAAAGAAGAGAACAGTGGTGCTAAAAATAGTAATACTAGTGGCCATCACGCCGTAGCAAGTACTGTTCACGGCGGAGACAATCATACTACTAGTGGGAGTGGGAATAACCACGACGGTAGTAGTTGGGGTGACCATGGTAGTAGTAGCCATAGTATCGGATGGAATTATCACGGTGGTAATAGTCATCACGGCGGAGATAATCACAGCAGTGGTTGCGGACATCATGGTGGGGACAATGGTCACAGTGGTTGTGCTGGCAGCCATCATGGTGGTAGTGGACATAACAATGGAGGTGATAGTTGTGGAAATGATGGAGGTGATTAAAAGTGAAATATTCAGTGCCTTTTTTTATAAGTTAAAGTTAAAATGTTTAAAGGATTGATTATGTTTCAAGTCATGAAGGAAATCATTAAATTGGGTTTTAGTTTTGACACTGTTGGAAACCCAGTTGTTTTATGTAATAGTTAACCAGATCGCGCCACTGCCTGCGTTTACAATAATTCCTATTAAGTATAGTCAAATCAAATCATTTATGGCATGATCATAGTTTAAAAGAGATGGAACACAAAAAAACAAGAGTCCACGTGCTCAGCCATACAATAGCATGCAAAACATAAAAAAACTATTTATCTTAGAGAAAATGTAACATTGTATCAATTAATCTATTGTTTTAAGCAGGCACTATACATTCCAGGTACAGTCAAGTCTAAAAATATAGGAGAACGCAGCTACGCAAAAATATGTCCCAATGCACCTTATTCCAGTGTAATACGAACTTAGTAACATATTTATGAGAGGATTCTTTGGATCCATATTTTTTCACTTGACTGTAATACGCTTTAATTAAATCTTTTCAATTTAACACTGTTATTACTAGTTAATTTATTGTCTGTTTATCGAATTTTCAAACATGTCTCAAAATAAGTCTTTACTCTAACCGCAACTATAATATAGTTTTATATATAACAAGCTGTTGCCCGAGAATCTGTCCGCGTATGTCGTTTATCGCTACTAGCTCGCTAAGGGCGCGTACACATAGCGATCCGTTATTTAATGGCGTATGTAGTTGTATGAGCGAGTTCACACAAAACAGTATTCTGGATCAAGTAAAAAAGAAAATTATAAGGCGAAAAGTTCCGTTAAAACGGATCCTGTAAAAACGGACGTTCTATGTGTACGCCTTCTATCTCAAGGTTCAAGCTTTTCCATACAAAATTTTATCAAAATCGGTTCACCGGTTTAGTCGTGAGAGTGTACAGACAGACAGAGTTACTTTCACATTTATAATGATGATTATAGTGCCCGGTCGATAAGAAGTCAATCCTGACATATTGCACAACCATGAAGTTTCTGAAAACGGGTAATGTTGACAGCAGTCAAACAATGCTGTTATTTATAGTAGGGGATCCGAATAGGAGACGACTTTCACCGGGCTGATTATTCGATAAAAAGTATTATATATCAAAGGGGTTTGGGTAAAAGTGTTGTCATTTGTTAAATTCATACATTTTCAAGGTGAGCGGCCATTAGTAAAAGTGGTAAATTATTAAAAATAAACACATTTTGTTATGTAATGTAATACTCTTAAGTGCATCGGAGCCGAGATATTTAAATATTCATACTTGGGCGTACTTTTGTACTAAAAACTAAAAACTGAATTGAATCTTGAATCTTTAAAATCTCTGCTTCGATATTATTTAACGCCATAAGTTATATATATCTATGTGTATTTAGAGGTCCTCTAAATAACTATGTAAAAATCATCCGTGGCCGCTGAAAAAAAATATGACAATATTCTTCAAACAAATTTACCCAATGCCCTTTAATATGCTAAGTAATATATGGCGAATAGGTTGACTGAACATTTCCAGTCCAGTCCATATATGATTTTAAAAAAAAAAATTTTTTAAGTTGCTATTGCTTGTTAAATAGACCAATTACATACTAATAGAAAGCATGAAGCCTATAGAATATGCAAACGTTAGGTTGACTATTTTAAACAAAATAAATCAATCACAGACAATACATTAGCCAAGTGATGTCCATAAAGTTTATTCAGATTACTTTATTTCCGATAAGAGAGCTGTTTTAGCCAAAAAAGGTTCATTTTGAGGTTAGAAAGTTGTTTACTATATAAGACAAGTAAGAATGAACAGACCTTAGTATGAATGTTTCTTCCTAAGCCATTTTTCTCTTTACATGTGTCAATTTATGTTTTTTTCACTTACGTAGATGCTTATAATTTTATATTTTACAATAAGTATTTTTGTGTGATGAAAGTTTGAATATTCTATAGTCTTAAGTACTATAACCAAGTTTTAAATTTTAAGTGTTTCAAAATCATAATATTCAGCGCGAAACATATTTAAATTGAATTTATTATAAGAACTATGTTTAATTTTAACGTCGCACAAATTTTGTATGATTTATCTGACATTTTACGGTCGGAGCCAAGAAAAATGTCTTTTGAAGATAATAAATCATGAAGAACTATGTTTATTGGGACAAGCTTTGTCGTAGAACATAATGAAGCTTTTAAATCATATTAAAAGCTCCTGTAATAAATAAAGGGACGATTAATTTTTATGTTACTTGAAAAGTTCAAAAGATGCTAATAAATCACGCGATAGGAATGAAAGGCGGTCTATTTTTAAATCTATATGTTTTGTGAAAAATTCAAGATCAGTATTATAAAATATGGTACTAAGAAATTACGTTACCTTGATTAATATTAGAATTATTTATTATCTGTAACCTATTATGTTTTCAATTTGGTTATATGCAATAAAGAGTTAAAATAGAAACTTTCCTTTTCTAAAATTTTGTCCTCCTACCGGCGTAATATACAATAGTAGTAGTAACAGTTCATGTATTTGTCTTTCCTTGTTTATTTTTCTTTGTGTGGTGTTCAATAATTTGGATTGGAAAGACTGGAAGCGTTTGAGATATGGTGTTGGCGAAGAATGGAAAGAATTAGCTGGATGGAAAAGAAAACCAACGAAGAGGTTTTGAAGATGGTAAAAGAGAGAAAACATACTTTAGAAACCGTAGAATGTAGAAGAGGAAAGATGATGGGACACCTGACACGGCACGATAGTTTATTTTTGAACATTTTTGAGGGCAACATTGAGGGGAAAAGAGGAAGGGGACGAAGATTACGCACTTCAGCCAAATAAGACAGTAGACCAATGTCGTGTCGGATCAGGAGGTGAAAAGGATGGCAGAGAGCAAAGAAAAGTGGCAATTACTACACCGACCACACGAGCATAGCTCTTTAGTTAAATGATGATGATCGTGTTCATTTGTATTGTATTATATTGTAATAACAGATGAATAATGATGAGTTTTGCATCTACACTCAAAAAAATGAGAGCCAACAAAGAGATATTTTCACTTAGTTGACAATAAATGATTACAATAGTTAAGATATTGGTTATATCAACCAAAGCTGATAGTTAACTACAGCAATTTCTTTAGCGAATCAACTAACATCATAGTTGATGTATATAACGTCTTAGTCGATGTATCTATCGTCTTGTTAGGCTCGTATGAGACCAAGACGCTTATGCACAACAATCACAATCTTGTTTCAAGCTACCAATTATTTCTTTCAGTGTATATAGACGATATCATTGCACCATATACGTTTAAATTTTATTTCAGGCATTTCTGTCACTTGCATTACATAATCATTTTGTATAATAACCAGAGGTCGGAATAGGTAGTGCTTATTAACCTAAACTTGACTCGCGTTCATTCATGCGTGAGTGAGATGGGGATACGTTATTGAATGAAGATGCAACAAGTTTAGGTTAATGAGCACTACCTATTCCGACCTCTGATAATAACTGTGCGGCTTAGGACACGTATCGTGATGAGTACTTAGTTAGTCACAATTGAGATCGTTAAATAACTTCCTAAAGAAATTGGTGTAGTTTTTACTAATTCAAACACGAATTATACACGGGAAATTCAAACATGGATTGACAAAGTTCTGACGCGAAAGGAGTTAAACAAACAAACAAATCACAGTATTTGCCCTCTTTCCTTTTACTTAGTGGTAAGCACCATGACCATACACACTTGACTAGATTAACCAATATAGTGAAATCGTGTGCAAACACTACCATTGTATACTATACTGGTATTGGTATTCGATTAACAGGTTTGCCATAAGGAAGATTACTTCCAACAATTTGTAATATAACATAAAAACGAAAAACAAATATAGTTAAAACAAAAAAAACTATACCGGTGTTGTATTAAAAAAAAACATCTCGAGTTTTGGGCCTACAGTCACAACATAACAACAAATATAAACATAAACAAAGTGGAAATGTAAGAGGATGATAATGAAAAATAGGAAATAAATAGTCCGCAAAACGCTAGCAAAATTCTATTTAAATGTTTGATAGGTTATTTTACTGCCCTAATAAGTTTTATTTCCGATGAATCTATATCTTTACAATTATTATATCGTGGATGATAGTGCAATACCGCGTAACGAACACATAAAATAAGGTCCTTATCAAGTAAGTCAGTAAGGTGTATTTTGCAACGTATTGAATTTGTTACTTACGCAGTACTGCGGTATTACCGACGATATCATTCTTAATTTACGGAAGTCACTGCTGAATACCTACTTACCCCCTTACTAATAAACGTTGAGTAATGTTGGTATGGCTATACAATGTTTTGTCCTTATCTGTCAAATTCAAATGTCACAATGACAGATAAGGACAAAACATTGTATAGCTATACCACCATTACTCAACATTTATTAGTAAGGGGGTTAAAGTTTTTATACTAATTATTCCAACATCCAATTAGCAACAACTTTTCCTTAAATTCAAATCGAGAACTGATTATTTTTCATTGTATTCTTCTTTAGATACTTTACTACTACCAGCACAAACTCTAATATACTTACATTAAAATTTCACTCCTATAACACTACTAAACCATTTGGCAAACAACAAATTCACTGTTATCACAAATCCAAATAAAAACAAACTGATCAGAATAAGAATCACTTCCACTGACAACTCAACTCTAAACTTTTGTTAACTGATGTCCACTGAGTCACTGAGTCCACTGAGTGACTTCAAGTCCTCCGGTTAACTTGTTCAGTTTGGTTGGAGTACCGGAATGTTGGTTGGTTGGTAGTCCAGCCCGACTAACCGCGACCGACCGTCGGTTTATTTGTAGACAAAGAGTCACAATGCGTAGACGCACAATTTGAGAATGAAACCAATTTTGACAGCTCAGATATTTTTCTAATAGGGATTTATGATTTATTTCTTAATATTGCAGAATACAATGTTATTTGAATGAAATTGCGTAAACCTAAATTTTCCGTGCCTGGCGCTGCCTAGGGGATTTTTTTTCATACAAACCTTCTCCTGATAATTACAAACGCAACAAAAAAAAAAACAAATTGGTCGAGAGTCAAGACATTCTTCAGTTATGGCGTAACCAAGGGAGACAGGGATTCATTTTTATGCATGTAGATGACAGAGTAGTCCTACAGTCAGTACTTTTCCTTATTACAGGAAAACGTAATTTTATAATTTATTATTTCAAACGAAAATAATATTAAAATCATTGACGACAATGACACTAAGTGGCTGACAGCACCGACAATGTAACACTTAAATGGATAAAAGAAAAAACAAGAGAAACAGGTAAAAAAATACAGAAAGTTTGATAAATCTAGATGATGAATGGAAAATCTGACTTTTTACATACCCTTGTTAGGCGGTTTCGATAGAGCAAAAAACTCATCTATATACAGGTTGTATGTAGAATTCTAAACACAAAATCATCTCCGGTATATCCGTCATCAGTTTAGCTAACTCTGCATCTCAAAAGCCTAATTTAAGACAAAGTTTCCCATCTACCTACTCCCATCATCTTTGCCCGTCTCGTCTAATATTAGGTGCGCGCGCGACGGCCCCGTTGCGTATCAGTTTTAGTTTTTATTGTGCGCGGTATTTCGGGCGCACTCGCCGCGCGCGCCGCTTTACTGCCACCGGTCAAGCTCTGGTCGCCAAGTATTCGCAGATTGGGGACAATCAACTGATGATTAAATCGTTTGGTGGAGATGCAGAGTAGACAGACCGCAGACTTTATGTTCTTTATCTTAAGATGCTGCTTCACTTCTGGAGAAAAGCTTTCAATCATGGAAACTGGTCTCTGTCCGTCACAAAGCGAAACCACTGCTCTGTATTAGCGATTCTTCTTCTTTGAAAGACGCTTCATTACTGGAGGTTGAACGTTAATCCTGAAAACGTTTCTGTTCGACACAAAGCGAAGGAACTGCTCTGTGCTACCGATTTCAGTTCTTCCTGTTCTTCTTTTTAGGGAGCCGCTACTAAAGTATAGCTGTTAATCCTGGAATATGGTTTCTGTCCGCGGCAAAACGAAACAAATGCTCTGTGATACCAAATGCAGTTTCTCTTCTTCTTATGCCTCATTTACATTCAGCCGAAATGAGCAGGGAAGTGGGCAGGACCAGTCTGTAAAGACGATACTTCTCATGCCACTGCCATTGCCACTCGCGCTGCCCGGCACTCCCCAAAATGGCGGTTTTTATGCGGAAGTCAAAGGACCGGCAGCGCGAGCGGCCGTGCGTGTTTACATTCTGCTCCGTCGCTCAGTACTCGCCGAGTGCCTGAAGGGTCTGCCATTGCCGGAACTTGAAAGCGAAGTGAGTGGTGGGGCAGTATGTAAACACACACTCCTCTCGATCCTGCTGCAGCAGTTATTTAGGGAATTATCGCCAGCAGCGCGAGGGGCAGCGCCAGAGGCTGAATGTAAATGAGGCATTAGGGAGCCGCTCCACTACTGAAGCTTCGATGTTACTTCTGGAAAGTTTTCTCTACTCATCGCGAAGCAAACAACCGCAATGTGTTACCGAATACGGCTCCTCTTCTTCTTAGGGTGCCGCTCCACTAATGGAACTTGGATATTAATCCAGGAATATTGTCTCCGAATGTCACAAAGCAAACCGACTTAGTTATTTAAACTTGCTTTTTATTTTTAAGTGTTTTAATTAGTTTCCTCAACATGTTGAATTGTTGATACACTGAAGTAAGGTCTTGCTCCTGAATTTTTGAGTCCAGCTGATACGAAGTGCGCTTAATCGTCTTGCTGTAATAATTGTTTTTTTAGTTTTAGCTATAATATTTAATTTCGGCTGGTTACCAAACTACTGCAAAATATCATCATGCCAAATACTTGTGGCGACCTGTATTCTTACTAATTATTACCTATAGCTCAGAGATTTCCTGAATAAATGTGGACAATTCGATTTTCTTAGTTCTTTGGTTTTTGGTATGCCTGCATATGAATCAAGCGGCCCGAAATTTTGGTCCTGGGTTTTACTAGTTTTTGATCATATTATGCATTAAGCATCTTTATCGTTATAGTGTTTTAGTACTGTTGTTTGGGACTAAATAAATGTGTTTTCTGGGTTGTCCTTTAAGAGCTTTTTCACATTTAGAGGTTTAGTCGCAGAGTTGGGTGATTTCTAAATCATTACAAAAATTTCCTTAACTGCGTTAACCGAAATGTCTCCCATTTTCGAATCGATTTTCGAATTTTATCTATGTTCAGTTAACTACTGATCAAATACCTCGCCCTAACAATAACCAGCACATTTTAACCCCCAACTTTGAAAAATGATTTTGTATACAGGGATCAACATACAATGGACAGGTAAGACGATATCGTTTCGATAAGGAATAAAACCGGATCGCCGGTATATTTACAGATTGGGGACAAATCATAACGAATCAATGATTCAATTAACCTGTATACCAGGATATGAAAAACCGGTCAAGTGCGAGTCGGATTCTATTAGAATTCCGTAGTACCTTTAAAAAAAACAACTAATTGACGTTTTAGTTAAACGAATGGTGCAAGAAATGGGGCTGCGACCTTTGGACTAGTAGAGAATGCTTAAAATCTGGGATATAATGTTTTGTTATTATTTTGTTTGCTCTGACTCTGATCACAGCTTAAGTTTTAGAGTTTTTATTTTTTTGATTGAATATAGTCATACAGTCATAAGTTTAATTATAAGTATATAAATAAAATAAGTAAAAAAAAAACAGGAGACAATGTCACACAACTTGACCTAGTCCCAAACTAAGCTCTAGGCTTGTACTATGGGTACAGTCGCCATCAGATATATTGTAGCGGGCGAGGTACTCAAATATTTCGGAGCAGCATTACTTTTCAATAAATTCGTTACACTAGTTATGGTCAATAACACCAGAACATGCAGTTTGTCATAAATATAAGAGCAGCGACCTTTCAATAAACTCGGAACATATAACGAGGTAAAAATATCAGAAAGCACAGAACGTCAAAGGTATCTACGCACTCAGGGTGATCATAAAGATCGGAACATTTATGGAAAATATACCTTAAGTCTGTATCACACAGTTTAAATTCGTTACTATAATTATTGTTATTAGATTCGATTCGTTAGTAGATTCGAATTCCAAACAAAACATAAATACGTCATGCCAAAGATCGACATGCATAATAATTATAGTAACGAATTTAAACTGTGTGATACAGACTTAAGGTATATTTTCCATAAATGTTCCGATCTTTATGATCACCCTGAGTGCGTAGATACCTTTCACGTTCTGTGCTTTCTGATATTTTTACCTCGTTATATGTTCCGAATTTATTGAAAGGTCGCTGCTCTTATATTTATGACAAACTGCATGTTCTGGTGTTATTGACCATAACTAGTGTAACGAATTTATTGAAAAGTAATGCTGCTCCGAAATATTTGAGTACCTCGCCCGCTACAATATATCTGATGGCGACTGTACTAGACAACGATATAAATACTTAGGTATATAGATAAATATATACTTAATTACATAGAAAACATTAAATATAATGAAAATATCTGCCCGTACCGGGATTTGAACCCCAGGACTGCTAACGTCGTAGGCAGGGTCACTACCAACTAAACCAGCGCATCGTTAAATAAAACGCAACGTTTTAAATAGTAACAAAACTGTTCTAATGCCCGCCTTCCACTACGAGCGGAGCGGGCTCAGTACGGACTCCGTTTAGCATACAACGGTGACTTCAAGAGGTTAGCTCGCGGTGGAAACACCTGAAAGTCACCGTTGTAAGCTAAAACGTGTCTGTACGGAGCCCGCTCCACTCGCAGTGGAAGGCGGGCATAAAACTGAGAATTGATGCGTCTCCATGTCGTTATATTTACAGCAAAAAAAAAAAAAAATATCCCGACGAATTGAGAACCTCCTCCTTTTTTTGAAGTCGGTTAAAAAAAGGTAAATGTGCTATAATAATATATTTCTACTGTACTCGTACTTGACCCAGTAGCTTTAGAAAATGATAATCCAAGTCCTCGCATGATAGCTCGGTTTAACCCTTTAGGTACGGGACCCTATAAACCTTGCCTATCGTCCATTTACTTTCTCAAACGCTTATCTGATATATTATTTTGATAGGAAAGTAATCTTTATAAACCTTGGAACATGAGTGTTTTTTCTATCTAACTACTCGATCAGATAAGAGATTGAAAAAGTAAAGGGACGATATGCTAGATGCGTATAACGTGACATTTACGAGGCATGATTGTGTCACAGGGGGCCCAGTAATAATGGTCGATCGTTATTTTAGTACTTCCGTCCAATTAAGCAAACAAACTCTAACTACAACAGGGACTGTGGGCATCAACGCGTGCGCATTAGATCACATACATTTTGAATAATTCAATGATTCAAAATTTCTTTTCACATATGTACGAACTTTTTGCCAATTAATGATTTGCATAACGAAATATATTCATAAACTAGAAGAAGCCTGTGACTTCATACGCGTATAATTCCTTGAATATTGGAAGTTCCTAGGTTTAGCACATTATTTATTTATTTATAAAGAAATACACACTAACAGTAACATAAACAGATTATACGCCAGCAGAATATAGAAGTCTCATTCCCTTTTATGTACCAATTGTAGGCGTGCAACAGCATAAAAATTAGAAACAATGAAATAAAGACTAAAAAATCAAGACAACTAAAAAAAGAAATGAGGAAAAGTAAAATATAAACATAACAATTACGTGCCCTGCGAGTCACGGGTGTGCGGTGACGATGGTTTCAGCAGTCTACGTCGCAGAATTGATATTGAATTCAGGTAAAAACAATTTAATTCAGGTAAATGTCAATACAACGGCCTTGCCTAGATCATTGTATTGCTTCTGCAAACGGTAGAAAGGCAAGGATTTTCATAGCTTAGTCCTGGTACGATCAAGGCGGAAGAACGTGACACGACAGGTCCGTGTATTGTGTTTGTTGTGCGTTGTCTTCCAGACAGTCAGTCACGGAAGATTGAGCAGTTTTATATGTATAGATTATTTTGTCGAAAAACAGCACCAAATAAATCAAATGCCTTCATGATTCTGCTGAAATCACAGTTTAGTAATCTTCATACGAGTACTTAGTATCGCTCTTAAGAGGCCATTCCCAATATTCTAACCACGGATAGCTTGAAAATTTGAAAATTTGAAAATTTTCACGTACTACACGACACTGAATCCGACGTATCAAATGTATCCGCGGATAAAAGCTAGCGGTCCCGGGTTCAAATCTCGGTAAGGGCAGATGATTTGTGTGATGAGCGTGAATATTAGTTCCGGAGTCTTGGATGTTTTCTGTGTATTTAAATATGGATTTTACTATACAAGTAAGTTTATCATTGTCTAGTACCCATAGAAAAAGATGAAAGAAGATGGGACACCTGATACGGCACGACAGTTTCTTCTTGAACATTTTGCAGGGCAAAGTTGAGGGGAAAAAGAGGAAGAGGAAGACGTAGGCTTACTTACTTCAGCCAAATAAGACAGAAGGCCAATGTCGTGTTGTGTGTGTAGCAATTAATCCACCGACAACAGGCTAGCTCTTAAGTTAAGTAAATGATGACTTGATGACGAGTACCCATAGTACAAGCCAATAGCTTAAATTTCACGTCACTAGCAGATAAATATATTCACCGCCAGACACAAAACAAAATATTTTCGACAAGCAGTTACATAAAGCTGATTGAAATCCCTCATGCATGTTATTTCGTTGTGCCATGGCAGATTTTATTTCATCCCGAGTGAATTTGATACACTCCTAGCCTTAGGAACCTTACACATGGTGACTAAAGTTTTATGTTTAACACCTAAAACAAAAATATGTGTATTTCAATATTTAAAATGTGTATCTGTCTATCTGTCTGAGGCTTCGTAACTTCTAAACTGATGGACTAATTAGGACACAGTTCTTTTTTATAGAAGGAGGAGGATAGCAGTTTTTTACATACACTAAATTCTTAGGTAGGTTTGAACAAAATCGGTTGGACCGCTTAAGAGGGGTACGTATTTGAATACCAAGAAATTAATATTGAATAGCTTTATACATATAATGCTAGACTAAGTGGTATCATTGTAATAAGAAATATATTAATAAATGACTCACCGCTGAGTTTCTTGCGGCAATTTTTCTCAGCAGTGGTCTACTCTTGGGAAGCGCTGATAGATTCTTGACGTGTAAAAGTGCCCGTGTGGCCTACTCACTGAATAAATGTCTTTTGGCTTTTTTACCTTTAATACATCAAAAATTTGGGATAGGTACCTATTATTATATCGAAGCACCTTTTAACTAACGAATCATTACGCAGAATAAAATTATCATTCCATCGCAAGGCAGTTCCTGCCGCATGAGTTAATATTTTTTGGTAGATACATGTCTCACCTAACCTAACCTACGTAATTAATGTTTAAGGTATTCTAAAAAATCATGGTTTGCAGCAAATAGCGTTGGATGTAATGAAATTAGACAAAATGATACAATTCAGTCAGTTTCTTCTTTCAATACAAAATACTTGTGTAATGAGCACGGGTATTATTATGTTTCAGAGTGTTGAAGGTAGACATAGAAACGTAATTAAGCTAAGTTTGGGACCATGCCAATTTATTTTCCCCTGAATTTTATTTTTGTTAACACTTAACAATGTTATCCGACAGAGAACCAAAGTAACCGACATAGCACAGAGAATTAGCAAGCTGAAGTGGCAGTGGGCTGGCCATATCTGTAGAAGAACTGATAACCGTCGGGGTAGACGCGTTCTTGAGTGGAGACCGCGACTCGGCAAACGTAGTGTAGGACGCCCTCCGGCAAGATGGAGTGGTGATTTGCGAAACGCTGCTGGCAGATATTGGATGCGACAGGCCAAGGACAGGGTAAAATGGCGCACATTAGGAGAGGCCTACGTGCAGCAGTGGACTGATATAGGCCGATGATGATGTTGATGATGATTGATGATCAACTTAAGTTGCCGCAAGACTTCGAACACTTCAAACCCGGTTCTTCGCAACCACGAGTCAACACTAAACCACTAGTCCGTCAGTATTCTACTAAAATGGAACGAAAGTAATCTCTCAGGTGCATTTTAGAGTGCAGTAGAAATAAATTTATCGTTTCAGCTCTTGCGACCCAACAGTGGAGAGGTGCATCAGAAATATTAAAAGCAAATAGAACGGGCACGCGCATTCTCTAAACAAACACTACACCCAAGTATGTCAAAGGCTTTTATTTGAATTGGTGACGTGCGTGAGAACCTGTTAGAGTTAAGAGGATGATGAATCGATGTTTCAATCGGGTAGCTGTCAATTTTTTCCACACTTTAGCTCCGGGCGATAAAGTTTCCTACCCCCTAAGGGCCCGGTTACACGCAGTGACTTGCACGCGCAAACGGTTTGTGCAAAAATTGGTATTGGATGGAATTGGAATTGAGCGGTATACCGATTTGCCGTCTTAACGCACATGCTTGCTTGTGCAAATTGGAATTTGCGCAAGTATGATTGAGCGTGTAGCCGGGCCTTAAACAAGTCTGATTTCCACGATTCTTGAATATGTTGTAAAAACTGGAAATATTCAAAAATCGTGGCAATCGGACTTTATTTAGGGGTGAGAAACGAAAGCGTCGATTCAAATTCCTCTTAACAAGTTTCCTTCCATACTACTAGGATTGATGTACAAGCTACGCGTTGTTCACTAAAGTGTCACCTGACATAGTCAGGATGGTGAAATAGGATGTACAGTGCGCACATACTTAACTCTTAGAAGGTGCTTCGGGTTTTGTCTCTCACTCGCTCTTATACGCTCTTATTAAGAGCGAGAGAGAAGTACAAACCCGAAGCACCTTCTAAGTGATCACAGACTGTAACTATTAGTACGAGGGCAAAAAAAAACCTAAGCACAGTTACTAAAGACTGAACTCAAAAGTAAGCGCCATTCTGATTAAAATCATATTCTCTTACCGTTAAGGTTTTAAATGCGACATAGTTTTATTTTAGTTATATGCCCTCGTTTATTTAAACGCCTTGATATGCCACCCGTAGACAGAGTATTGCGTAGATGGGACATGAAAAAATATTCCCGAGTAAAAGAGAAGCATTTACACGAAAAGGTAGCCTCGTGAGACTAAATTAATACCTATTTTGGTAACATTGTAAATGCAGCCTTGTCGAATTAATTAAAGGGTGCTTTTACGTTTGGTGTTGTCTTCAAGCAGGAACTTAGGGATTCAGGAGGTTAAAGAAGTCTGCATCTTTAGTTTCTATCTCGCACCGCGTATACTCGTACGTGTTTTCAAGCCCAATTTTGATTGTCACCAAAACTGGTGCCAAATAATGGAGTGAATTGATGCTTTTAAATATTTTGTGGTGAGTAGTTTGTGATTATCAGTGATCGGAATAGGTAGAGCGAATTTGCCTAAACTTGACGCATATTCATTCATGCGTGAGAGAGATGGGAATACATTATTGAATGAACATGCATCAAGTTTAGGCAAATTAGCTCACCTATTTCCGATCACTGGTGATTATGTATTTCCGTAGGTTTCGCAGACATCTGGGATCTGAATTGTTGTATTTTAGGCTACAAAAGCCACAGTGCTCGAAAAGATGAAACATAAACTTTTACCGGTAATAATTTCTCATGATAAACCGCCTTACTAAGGTAAGCACTCAATGACAGAAGCTTTGTCTGCTAAAGGTATATGTAATTTGGTCGGGTAGTCTGTGTTGCTGTCTCAAAGGGTACTTATACCCGAGCAGCTTGTCTACATAATACTCTGTCTACGGTGAAAGAGGATGTTACTATTATGGGGCGACCAGATTCTGCGAGTCGACGCGAGGCCGAGATACACTGCTGTCTTTAAATACGAGACGGTCTGTAAAACTTTTATAATAACATCGATGTATCTCGACCTGCCGTCGACTCGCGCGAGAGTCTGGTCGCCCCATTAGAAGCAAGCCACAAAAGTTCCTTACGACAGTTACTAAAAAGACTGAACCGAGAAGTCAGCGCCATTCTGATTTTAATCATATTCTTTCCGTTTAAGGTTTAAAATGTGTCATAGTTTTATTTGAGTTGTACCCTCGTTAATTTATACGCCTTAGTTGCCCCACAAACAAAACGAAACTAATCTTATTTATTTTGTGGCTATCGTTGATATCAAATTGTTAACAGGTTTTTAAGTTGTTGAGTTAAAGCAGCAGTGGCCCTTTACATGTGACTTGAGATAGACCTGTTAATAAACACGTGAAAGTGAATATAGTTCGGCAACTCCATAATCGAGGTAGGTACAACATTTATTTAATTGTAAATCAATTCACTATTTTACCTTTCCATTTTTTATTACTGTTTTTAATTAACACACTAGCTTCACTTGTAATTATGAATGTAAACATGTAGGAAGTCGATTTTTACCTACTTTTAGTCATCAGATTTCGATGAAAATACAATAACATGGTACATACTAACAAACCGGTATGATGGTGGAGACGGAAGGTAGATATAGGTAATCCTCGGTGGTTAATAAGAATAACACATCCATCGAGTTTGGAATCGTTTAACTCGTCTTTAAAAATGGTTCATGGGGCTTTGTTTGAGCTGAGACGAACTTTACTTCTAGTCGTTCGATTGACTTAAAAAGGACACCGCACGGAAAGTATAAATAAATAAATAAATAAATAAAAACTTTATTTAGCAAAAACAGTACAGTATAGCTACTTATAAATTTAATTACAGTGTAGGTAATGGTGCTTATTTGAAGCCCTTTCGTTAATGATTGGTGTATACCAAAGCAATAAATAATAATGAGTAAGTTTCCTCTGTCCCCCGTACTAGTAATAACTGTATCACGGTGGGACAGGATTCACCGTCCTCTAAATTATTATAATTATGTTATTAGTTCAAGTAAGTAGCATGAACTACTAATTGAGACAACGTGCGGGTATGCCAATATTCAATATCGGTTGCTAAGATGTAAACAAGTAGTATATGCAAAAACACTACATCAAACTTAACTGATTAGGAACTACATAATATAAACTAAGTATAAATTTAAGGAAGGGATAACGTATGTATATGTGTGTATGTGTGTGTGTGTGTGTGTTT
The DNA here is from genome assembly GCA_946894065.1 of Acleris literana. Lineage (NCBI taxonomy): Eukaryota > Metazoa > Arthropoda > Insecta > Lepidoptera > Tortricidae > Acleris > Acleris literana. Next base: position 1,134,202 of record OX335687.1, read on the forward strand.
ATGTGTGTGTATGGGTGCCAATTTTATTTTATTAGTTGCTCTGTATTTTCATAGTTAAGCGTCTTAAGATATTTTTCTAATGTTTTTTTACACAAATATGGTGAAAGTGACCTTAGATTTAGGTTTTTACTTAGTTTATTGTACAAGATGGGTCCACGGACCCTTAAAAAAAAACTTTCGGTGAATTTTGATAAAAAAAAAATATGTTACGTGTCTTGGTCAATATATAAAAATACTCCGTGGGCAATAACATCCTATGACTAGATTTTGAGAAACCAAAATATTTAGTAAGAAAATCATAATTGGATATTGGTCCCATGGAAAATATATGAAAGAAAAAAAATTGCCGGTTTTGAACAAAAAAAATATATGATTTAGGATCCATGTAATTAATCAACTTCATTAAAGAAACTGATATAAAAAAGTTAGTGGTAGTAGTTTTTAAGATGTAGCGTTTCATACAAATAAGTAAAATTGGTCTGCATTTTTTTTAATTTAATTGTGATATTTCCGTTTTCTGCAATAGTAAAAATAATTAAAGAGATACTTTGTGCATATTTTTTACCGACATAAGTTTGGCGTCACCGCCCCCTATTCTTCAGTATTTAGATAAGAAAAGTTTTTTAACGAAAAATACTTGGTTTTTCATGTTTTTTTTTTAAATTAATCGCTGAAAAGTTGCGGATTTTGAATATTTCATAACTTGTTTTATTGTTAACATAAATGATTCAAATTGAAACATATCCTATCGACAGTTAAAAAAATATTTTCGTTCAAAACGGGCAATTTTTTTTTCCTCCATACATTTTTCTATGGAACCAATATCCACATAATTTTTCACTAAATATTTTTTTTCTCTAAAACTAGTCATAGAATTTTATTGCACTCCAAGTATTTTCATATATTAATCAAGACACGTAACATATATTTTTTTATCAAAATTCACCGAAGTTTTATTTTCCATACTTTCGGTGCGGTCTCCTTTGCATATTTACTGTAATTCCAATGTTAAAACATATTTCAAGGTGACCATAGGAACTTATAGTATTCCTAGCTTATACTAGGTTTAGGCTGGCTGTCGCTATCACGCTTGCACTCGCCACTTACCATGGAATTGACAACAATTCATATCTGCTAAAGTAGTAAAATAAAATACCGTTTGTAGATTTTATACTGCTGATTACAGTAAAAATATTTTTGGATTTTTTTATGCAGTAGTTTTTTTTATATTTGGGAAAATCAGTAAGAAAGTTGGATTGTGAATGTTAGGAATACAGTTATAGTGCCCTTAGTCCATTTATTACCATAGGAATTGAAAAAAATATACAACTGTCATGTCCATTTTTCATCTGTCTGACGGATTACTTGATTCTAACGACACGCTTTCGATTCTCGTAATACTATTGTTTTGATATACGCTATTAAAAATGAAAGTGACTAACGGATTTGTAAAAGCGGATAGCCGCAATCTGCCCAAAGTCGACGAATTCATGTTGTTACAGTTGTTATGGTTGACAAGTGACATGACATGACAGTCAGTTCTGTTTCTGTTGAAAGTTACCTTTTTAATGTTATATCACGCTAATGCTAAGATCACGACATCAGTATTCCTAACTTTGTATATACGGTCTTTTTAATGACTATTTCTTTAATAAATTATTAACGACGAATTTAAGTTAAATAAAGAAAAACCGAGAAACACGGGTAGTCTAATTTTTAACCAGCTATAATAAACGCGAAAAAACCAAAATGCTTTTTTTTTGAAATGTTGTCAATTAGTAAGTACTTACGTACGTCTGGAAGGTGCACTACACCGATAACGCGAGCCGAAAGAAATGTACTAAAACTTAGTGCGTCCCTTTCTAGTAAAGGTGACCATATTTTAATTGATTCCCCTTGTTTACGCATAATCATAAACTGTCCGAATGTATGATTAAATAGTTCCCAACTTGATAACGAGGTACAAAATTACAATCCGGCATGCAGTCTTGAAGTAACATGCAAGATATGAATGATTATTTGAACAAAAATTATTACAATATTCTGTCTATTTCATCATTTTCATCTTTACCTACTCTGACAAAAACACAACGAGAAAAACTCGATCAAGGAACCCCAACGTGTCATCAGCAAAACACGTAAATTTGAAAAAAATATTTGGATACCCTAAATATTTATTTAGATCACCCAAAATTAATTTCTCATCAGCCTTTGAAGATGTCTAAAGATACCTCAAGACTTTTAATTTTAGTCATTAATATCCAAGTAAAAAAAAGTATTACAAAGTTCGCGCACACAAAGTCAATTACGCTTTCATAGTTTCATACAGCATAAATAATATACCTAAGAAAAAGTAACATTATTTTAACATTTTCTCCCTTTTCTATGTATTTTTTTATATGTAATAATTTGGCATTGTCCGGCACGGCGGACATGTAATAATATCCCGCATTTGGCTATGTCCGGTGTGACGGACATAGTTCTTCACAAAACCTAAAAAAACTAGATTTTTTTAAATATTGTTTCTGTCCTGCTGAAGCTTCTATTAATCAACATATTTAATGAGTAATTTTACGGTATCACCTTAAATTACCTTAGGAAAAACAGATGGAACTACTCCAGTGGTCCGTTTCACGAAGCTACAAGTTACAAATTACAAGCGGAACTCTCTTTCTAGCAAAAGGAGTTAGAAAGAGACCTCGCTTCGAGAAACGGGCCTCAGATATCATTTTTTTTCTAGCTTCCGTCAGATAATCTTCAGGTTTGAAATGTAAACTACATACAACAGAGTTGTTGGTTACTTTCCCAGGAATCGCCTCAATCCATTTCTTTTTTGCTTTAATATTCGCAGGCAGTCTGAAATCAAATCGTTTTTGTTAGGTAACTTCGCTAGCAATAATGATATTAATGATTGCTCGTGGTCACCCTACTAACAGAAATCTCACAAACTTGCCTGTGAAAGGATATCCCACAACCTGGATATGATTCTTTATTGCAGCCACTTACAGCACAACTAGTATTTACCATTGTTTTTAAGAAAATCACTTATTGACACATAAAAGCCGAAATAGGTCTCATTGCAACAGTGAGAGATTATTAAAGTGATCGCCAATCGCCATTTTGTTTTATTAGTGTTGCTAGTTTTATTTTACAAACTCCTACCATTACCATGATGAGCAATGATTGAAGCGCGTTAACTTTAATATTAATTGAAAATGTAATACTTTAATGCATTCCTAGTGCCTAATTTAAATATATATACTGTGATATATATCACAATTTTAAAAATTATAATGTGCTGCCTAGTTAACATTTCGTACTAAGAAAATCGTAACTTTTTAACATGGCAATTGTGTAAGAGGGACAAACAAAGACAAAGTAAGTCTCTATAGGCTCGTACACTTGATTACTACAAAATCAGCCTTCTGGCTTCACATATTGAGTTCAATTTTACTTGTCGCGATTTTGGAAGTAAGCATTCCAGATGTACTTACTAATTCCATGCAACTTACACTGTACTTGTCACTCGAGTGTCATAGAAAACGAAGATTGCCGATCGCTATTATGATAAATGTTTTAAAAAACAAAAAACCGCCTTCAAAAACGCAAAAAATAACTTCTTTAAAATTGTAGGCACCTAATAGGTTAGTCCAACTGATGTCGGCTTTTTTTGTTGAAATTGTTGTGGTCGCCGACTTCAGTTGGACTAACCTATTAGGTGCCTACAATTTTAAAGAAGTTATTTTTTGCGTTTTTGAAGGCGGTTTTTTGTTTTTTAAAACATTTATTTTATTTTATACTTTTTAGTGATCATAATACGCTGTTACGTAGTCCCACTTCTTAGTTGAAATGAAACTTTAACTTATATCAAGCGCGCCGCAAGCAACGCCGCGGGAAAATCATAGTCATATTTCAACAAGTAAATATTATTCGTTGTAGGTAGTCGCTCAACTATCTTAATCGAGATATCTTATCGCCACCCTTGAAATCGGTACCATTGAGGAGTTCCGGTGGCCATCTGTGGTCTTCATCATCAGTTCCACTACACCAAAGGATACTTTCTGAATGCAAATGCTGGACTTGTTACTAAAAATACTAAAATCGCTATATGTTTGCCTACAATATTTGAGGAGTTCCCTCAATTCCTCACTGATCCCCTCATCAGATACAGATTTGGTGACAATGGGACCACCTCGGAAGTATACTCTATCAAACCCAAAAAAAAATTTTGAAATCGGTCGACAATTGACGGAGTAATCGGTGAACATACATAAAAAAAAAAATACATACAGTGGAACGTATAACCTCCTCCGTTTTTGAAGTCGGTTAAAAATGGTAGCAATGTATTCTTGTCTAATGAAAGGTCCGCCGAGTTTTGAAATGTAAACCGTGACTTTTTTTAAATGAAAAGACTTGGAGTATAATCATTTCTGTGGTGACTTTTTTGTGTTGACCCTTCTAAATCCATACATATATGTCATAGATATTTTCCAGGAAACAGTCAGAAAGTAAATTTGGCAGAGGAATTCTCCACAACATGTCAAAGCCGGTGGAATACAAGGATCTAGAGGCTGAAGTGGTCGCCCGGTTACGAGGGCTGTATAAAGGTCAGCCATGTTATTGCCTTAAGCGATTCACTTGTCAATTCGTCTCAGTTAATATTAACTTGTGTTTAAGTCGTAGATATTTTTAAACTTTCGCGTTTACTACACATAATTATGATATGAGACCTAATAACTATGGACAAGTAAGTATACACATACCTCTTTATTATTCCGACATTTCGGCTTTCGGATTAATTAATATCGCTTCAAAATCCCAGGGGCCTGTTTTAAAAAGCTACAAGTTATAATTTTACAGGTCTAAACTGGCAACACTGCTCAAATGGCTGGTCGCCATTGGTCGAGGTTGTGTCAAATGAAAACTTGTAACCTGTAAATTGTAATTTGTAGCTTTATAAAACAGGCCCCTGGGGTTATTATGACATACTCGTAGCTATGCAGTTCAGTTTAAGCTGACAGAAAAGGACAAAGCTATATAACTGCTATAGCTCTGTTCTCGCTCGCTCTTGGTCAGTTTTTTAATGTGTGTTCGCGCATATCATGTTAGTAGAGAATTATTTTTGTTGTTGTATAGTAACACACGGTGATGACAGTTGGCTAACACCTTTGTATATATTGTCTAAAGTACGGCCAATGAGACGAGATAAAGAATGTAAACAAACTGACCGTTACTGAGTTATATTGCCATAGCGAGCGATTATTATATCTGTCCTTATTTCTCGTACGCATTAATATCTTCAGTTGGTCGATGACGGCTGTCGTTGCGTGATTTGTGATACAGGAAAGTTGTCAGTACAGAAGTTGTCAACATTAGGGACGCCAATGATATAATATAGTAAAAAGAGGTAGATATGTTAAACGCGCTTCGATAGTGGCACCCTTAAACCAGGTCAATTGGTACACCTTTACTTAGTCTTGCGCCGTCAACGGAACCGAGAACTAGTCTGCAGAGCAACATACACTCGTCTCTGTTTCACTCCCGGAAATTAGCATACCATCCCGCTTTCACTTGTCTTTTATGAATTAATGTGTAGTTGCAATATTTACTGATTATGTGTGCGTAAGCCGGGCCATTCTTACACGCGGAATACCGTATAGGTAACATATCTACCTCTTTTTATATTATATCATTGAGGGACGCCATTTTGTGAAGTTCATTCATTCGGACACGATTTTTGAAAGTTTGTTTACATTATTTATCTCGTCTCGCAGGTCTTACTTTACAGACTTTGAATAAATCTTCTTTCAGAGGACTTCGAGCAGCTGACCAGGTTCGGGGAGCCAGGGTACCTGCTGTCAGCTCGGTTCAAGGGCCATGCCGATGCCGTGCGCGCCATGCCCGTGCGTCCTGAGGATGTCTGGCTCATGACCTTCCCCCGATCTGGTATGATCATGAATTAAATACCTTAATACCTATATATAAATGAAGAAACTGACTGACATATCAACGCACAGCCCACACCGCTGGGTCTAGAGATTAGAAATTTGGCACGTAGATTCCTTATGAGGTCTAAGGATGCACTAAGAAAGGATTTTCCGAAAGTCTACCCTCAACGGGAAGAAATAGGGAGAAGCGGGGAACTAATTCTACGAGTTTGAATTCACGGGTGTCCCCTTTAGTACCTACTTACATAAAAAACCTCGATATAATGGCGTGGTGACCCCGACTATCAAAGCTGATATATAACCTAATTAATAATTATCCTGATTAAACAAAGATTTTAGGAATAACAATGACACAGCCAGATACACAGACACACAGACACACACATATACAGAAACGCAGATCAAACACCACTCTTTTTTGACAGAAACTTGTCAGCCACCATTGTATCTTTGTTTGTTTATTAACCCCGATAAAAAAGGAGGTGAATATAAGTTTAACGTGTGTACAGCGCCTCTATTCAACACGGTAAAAACAATATCGCATTTGATCTGTTATCGCATTATCAACGTTTTGATAGCTCTTATTTTCTTGACAGTAATGGCGGCTGACGTCATAACAATACCATAACAGGCAAACTACGATATCGTTTTTACCGCCTAGAATAGAGGCGCAGTACGATTATTTCCACTTTGATACTCGGGACATCTCGGGTTTAAACAATCGTAAAGGTTCGTGTTATAAGAGTTAAAAAAAAATACTCACATAAAATATTCAAACCTATTTAGTATAGTCAATAATAAAACAGCAACCTAAGTATAGAAAATTCACTAATATTCTAATTCAAAAAGACCAAACGACAAAGACACGTTAAACTTATATTTACCTCCTTTTTTATCGGGGTTAAATAATCAACTTTTTATGACTTTTGGGCTGCGACATAAACAGGGCGTCGAGATTTAAACCGCTGAAGTGTAGGGAGACTGAAACCCCGGTGGATGGGTAAAGATTGATGTGACACTACGAGTATCGTTTCCGTTTCCCTCTTGAGTGCGTGCAATCTACGGAGATGTGGTGGAGCAATATGGCTAAGAACTGGGAGCCAGAGAAGCAGGGGAGATTTAATTGTACCATAGCCTCATTCATGACATAATTATGTGACGAGCTTGCAAAATAACAGGAATTTGCTTCGAATTAAATTATCTGTAATTTACATTTACTATTTCAATATTTGTGTTTTTAGTAATGCGATGTAATAATTAAATCAAGCCACATCTGTGTTATTCATAGGTCTACTGTAAAAAAATGACATTTTGGCAGGTAAATCTACATTACTGTTTTAAACTGTTAAGTGCACATTATGATATTAGAAGATGCAGCAATGTGTCTCGTGTCATTTGCACTTCCGTTCTCCCCGATGAATATCGAGAATTGCCGAGTGTCAAAGTCCAATTAATCGAACAGTTTGTGATGTCTTAGAAGGTGCTTCGGGTTTGTACTTCGCTCTCGCTCGCTCTTAACAAGAGCGTATAAGAGCGAGTGAGAGACAAGTACAAACCCGAAGCATCTTCTAAGAGCTATCGCACTGTACTGTATCTGTGTATTTGTATGTCTGTCTGTAGCAATCTAGCTCAACTCCTAAACGGATGGACCGATTTAGACGCTTTTTAATTTTAAATGACATCCAGCTCAATCGGATGGTTTAGTTATCTTCTTATCAGTGGACGTAGCGGTGATATGGAGTAGACTAAAATTTATAAAACATTTCTCTTAATTCTATTAGGTACGCACATGACAGCTGAGATGCTGTGGCTTCTGCTAAACGATTTAGACTACAAAAGAGCTGCAGAAGTACCGCTGTTCAAACGCAATATTTTCTTAGAGTAAGTGTATTTCATGTTACACTCCTTTTCTTCCACTATATTATGTTATCCTGCCTCCTTCCCTCTAAGATTGTATGTAATTATCCTATTACACTCTCAGCTGTTCGAATTTGCTTCCTCACAATGGTTTTCCTTTACCGTGAGCCCTTACTTCGAATACAGCATCCAGAGGCCCGTTTCACGAAGCTACAAGTTACAAATTACAAGCGGAACTCACTTTCTAGCAAAAGGAGTTAGAAAGAGACTTCCACTTGTAATTTGTAACTTGTTGCTTTGTGAAACGGGTCTCTGGTGTACAGTATTCCCAGCTTCGTAATAGCTTTCGGCTGGCTATCGCTATCACGCTTGCACTCGCAACTGACAGTATATTTGTCACTCGTGTGTCATAGAAAAACGATAATTGGCGATTGCTTCTTAGGAAAATGGTAGCACTGTATAGTCACCGAATAAAAATCTTGAGCATACTTAGAACCTTGTCATTGTGAATGTCACTGTCATTGTCATGTGTGTCATTTGATGATCTGTTTGAAGTATACTATGACAACGCACTAAAGTGCTTAACATTTTCGTTGGGGGTACTTAAGTTAAAAACCCATTGGTAAATGGCACCCGCTACCTGAGGCCCGTTTTCCCGAAGCTACAAGTAACAAATTACAAGCGGAAGTCTCTTTCTAACTCCTTTTGCTAGAAAGAGAGTTCCGCTTGTAATTTGTAACTTGTAGCTTAGTGAAACTGGCCACTGGGGTTCGAACTCGGTAATTAACGATTACGAGTCTCTTTAAATTATGTTTTTAAGGTATATTATGAATTTAGAAGGTATCACAAAATTATCAATTTAACTTAATACTTTTAGTAGTTTTCTTACTGATGAGAGGAAGCACCATCACGTGCTTTGTGCAACCAGAATTACGAATGATAGCCCTTATTTGCTTATAAATAAGGTCGATCAAATTTGCACGAGCACTTAAGTGGTGTACTAGGTAGATAAGAAATCAATACTGACACACTGCACAACTATGAAGCTTCTGCATATTGATCATGTTGACGGCAGTAAAACAATGCTGTTATTACTATTCCTTCACACGCATCAACTAAGTTTAGCATTGTTTTACTCCTGTCAACGTCATCGTCATAAGAAACTTCATGGTTGTGCCTAGTGTCAGGATTGAACTCTTATCACGGAGACTTACAGCGAACTTTTTTGGAATGGAGTGCCTCTATGCTAGTAATTTCACCGGTTGTCTTAGCGAACACTGCTGCTTGGCGGTTGGTTAATCGATAAGATGGTAGTAGTGTCCGGACGGACCCTGCACAAGGTCCTACCACCACTAAACGGTACATGTCTTTTTTTTTGTCCAGTTCACAGTTTACTTTAACACTGACTACCTTACAAGAATTACAAAATTACACAAAACTCTTCTCGTCTTCTCTTGTAACGATTGCTATTAATTCCCCGCAGGATATTCTCCTTGCACGGTGATGACGCACCAATTGGCTACAAGGTCCTAGCTGATGAACCCTCCCCACGCCTCATTAGCACCCATCTGGCCCTCTCCCTTCTTCCTTCAACTCTTCTCGACACTGCAAGAGTCATCTTCGTCGCAAGGGATCCAAGGGACGTGGTGGTCTCATACTTTGACTTCTATAAGAACCTGAAGAACTATGGGCGGTTTGAAACCTTGAAGCAGTTTTGGGGATTGTTTATTGAAGATTTGGGTAAGTATTGACCCTGAAATCCTTTATCTAACTTTATCAATACCATGAAAAAGTTTTGAGAATTCTAAAAGTTTTCATTATTGCTGTGTTTTATAGTGAGCCATTTTTGAAAAATTAAAAGTTTTACAGCGTTGCTTTAGGTATTTAGTAATAGGTATTGCGTGTTATGTAATGTATAAAGAATTAAAGATTAAAATGTTTATTGAATCTCTCTCAATTGATAATATAATATGTGAAACTCTTTAGACTGATAATAATATGTGGAACTACGAAAATCACGAAATTACTGTTTATTAATTCCACGTTACCTTTAAAGAAAAATCATTTTGACGCTAAAATAGTTCTGAATTAACATTTTAAACTTTAATGTTTTATACATTACGTAACACGCAATATTACAATAACAAAAGCACAGCCGTAAAACTTCTATTTTTATTTAAATAGCTCACAATGCACTTTATCTATCCACACAGCAAAAATGAATTCTCATAAGTATTCTCGTAAGTATTTTTTCTCTGGATACGCGACTACTAGTTGATGTTTCATTTTTAAGACGGGTCTCTGAATTTCAGAACCAAAACTTAAATAATTAGATGTAGGTAGACTTTTTTTGTTTGTCATTTTATGATTTCTTCTTTATCATGGAAACTTTTAAACTGTAATTATTGATGAATTTAATTTTCAGTCGTCTTCACACCATTCTTCGCACTTCTGAAAGAGGCGTGGGCGCGGAGAGACCACCCCAATATGCTGTTTATGTTCTACGAGGATATCATCAAGGTCTGTACTGCAGTAGTTTTATTGTTGTCTGATTGATTATTTAGTGTAAAGGGTTTTAATATGGATCAATTTCCTATAAAAATCAGCTCTGAATATTTTCAAAATACTGCACTTACCTTATCAAACTACGAGTATTATTGATCAATATACCATGAACACCATGATACACCATGTTTTAGTTACCTACTTAAATAAAAGACATCACCGACGACGTTGCCTGCGTTTAAATTCATCGGCGGATGTCTGTTCACTTAAATGACATATCAATATATTTCTCCTAATCAGATCTAAGTTTACATATAATAAGACTAAACCAGTAAAGTATAACTTATTCTGTCAATGGTACGTGCCATAATGTGATAATGGTTCTATACCGTGTCTCCAGGATATGCCAGCAGCAGTACGGCATATCTCTCAGTTCCTGGGCAAGAAGTGCACTGAAGATGAAGTGGCGAAACTATCAACACACATGAACATAGACAATATGAGGAATAACACATCGGTCCAGCCTAAGATAGATCAGGTTTTCGTAAGACAAGGTAAATACCATTAACTTCATCATCACATCAACATTCTCAGACCGTATTAGTCCACTGCTGGATAAAAGCCTTTCCCAATGCACGCTATCTTAACAAACCGTAGTCTTGAGATTGGAAACGCAATTCGACAGTGGAATGGAATCATGCTTATTGAGGCGGTATTTTCGGGCCGCTATGACTATGACTACAAGAGACGTGCATACTTTTTCTCAAAGGCCGACAACGCATCTATAATACCTCTCCTGGTGTTGCAAGTGTCCATGGGCAGCGGTGATCACTTCAAATCAGGTGACCTGCTAGCACGATTGCCTCCTAGCATGAAAAAAAAATGTATAGGTTTCAGAGGCACTTGTCATCAGGTAGTCTTCTCGTTTGCCTTCTTGGTGCTCTGTAATACGTTGATGTGGGTGGATTAGGTGGGTCACTATATTAATCGAAAGACATCTACTGCTGGACATAGGCTTTTCTCAAAAATCTCCACGGCGGTTGGTTCTGTGTGACATGATGCATCGGCTTTCTGCGATCTTCACTAGTTCCACGGGCCACCTTGTGGGAGGCCTAACGATTGGATGGATTGGATGGAGGGAGATGGATGAAATTAACCATGATTATGGAGATGATGATGCCCATGAGTGGCTCTGAGGAGTATCAGTGGCCTAGTGGCTAATTAAGGCAGGCACCGAGTTCGACCCCCGCGGTCACCATGTATTGTAATGTTTTTCTAACTTAATGACCTACCTGATGCTCTCACAGCACAGTGAAGGAAAAACATCGTGAGGTAACCTGCACATTCGAACTGCTGAGTATGTAACTAGGTAATTGTACGAAAGATCCTGAAAAATCGAATTGTATCCGAAAGGGCCCATCTTGATAAGATGAAATACCAATTTTATCATTCGCAGGCAAAGCCGGCGGCTGGCGTGATCAATTCGACGAGGAGATGCGCGCGCAGGCCGAAGACTGGATGCAGCGCAACCTGGCTGGCACCGGCTTGGTCTTTCCTGAACATCAATAAAATAATTTCATTTGTTTGATATATTAATTTATTTACAATCACAGATATAAATACACATAGATAACGCAAATGCATCTACTTCGCGTGTGCGAATCCGTACTTAAACCCCGACCAAGCGTCGGGGTTGGCCGTCACTACTGACTTTCCGCGCGCCTGTTGTTGCAACCGGTCGGCCGTGAAAATTAAAAAAATGCCTCGTTGCGTGATAATAAACTGCAATAGCCCAAGAATGCGACGACTTTGAATTGATTTTGCGCGGAAAACGGAAAATTATCTTTTCTTGTTGTGTCCCAGTTGGTAGCAAAAAGTGACACGGTTGGTTTAAATACAGATTGCGGTGTTTATGTTATCTATGTGCATTTATATCTGTGTTTACAATAGTAAATTGTACATATTTAAATCAATATAACTTGACGTGCTTCCGAAACAAAAGAGGTGTTAATGTATCTAGCACTAATGAACTCGACTCACTTAAAACATAAAGTATGTACAGTCAAGGAATTTAATTTGTGACCCACCTTAAGTCCAAAGTCAATCTGACATTTTACAACAATAAGGTTGAGTTTCCTATCAATTACAAATGACTTGGCATCTCTATTGACAATTACATCTTCAAGCAGATTTTCTTTGAAATGGGTAGCAAATTAACTTCCGTGACCGTAGTTACATTAAAGTTACTAGCAAATATGTTGCCCGAGGAGCCTACCAGCTCCGTGGTCTCCGGTTGTCTCTTTTAGCCTATTCGATATTTGGTGAAGCAGGCCAAAAGAACAGGGAACTTACTGAGTGAGGGTCTTGCCGAAAGGGATGAAGGTATCTTCAGGGCCGAGACCGTTGTACTGAATCCGCCGCGGCTGGGTTGATAACTGTTCCGCGGAGGTCAGACGAGGCTCGAGTGCCTACACAGGTAACCCATCATTTTATCGAATTTCACTTCATGGAAGGTGTCATTTCATCGAATTTCATTTCATCGAACGTTATTTTCTGGTAAAAAAACTTAAACTTTTCTGGTATATTCATAAGATATCTAAAAAAAATATCACATAACTTAGGTTAGATTAGACTTGTGACAACCATAAGAAATTGACTCATGCGGCGAGAAATGCCTTTCGATGAAATCAAAATTCTGCGTAATGGTACGTCCGTTGAAAGATGTTTCGATGAAAATAATAGGTACCCCCTACACAAGTAGTATCTTCTTACCGTACTCTTCACGGAATTAAAGACATACGGTCCTGTCTTTCCATCGTCCCTAGTTATAGCGGTTCCAGTAAATCAGGAACGGTGACGGTGGGACATCAGATTATGTCAAATTATAGTTTTTATGAAGTTAGTAAAATAATAAACTGTAAAAAGTATTATAATTTCAATTCGCCTACAAAAATTTCATAGCGAATCTAAAAGTAACTTTGCAATATTTTTGCGACAGGCGCTCATATAATGCATGAAAGTTGAAATGTTTAAGACTAATCTTGAGTTACAAAATGAATGTTCTTTAAGAACGTTAAAGAATCCTTAAGACTGCCGACTTTGCAGAGCACTAAGACTTTCGTAGTAAAACAGATTAACAGAAGACTGTAAAGTGATTTTCCAGAGCGCAGCAAGGACAAAGTTGACGAAGTTTGAAATGGAGATAGCTTAGATGTAACCCGGATTGAGCCCGGATAAACACATCATGGCAATCTACGCGGAAGAAGTCGCGGGAAGAAGCTATTTAAAAAAAAGTAACTTTTGCGATTTTGTAAAACTACCCCTAAGGGGTAAAGGACGGTGTAGAATTTTGTGCGTATGAGGGTTTCGTAATTTTTGAAGAAACGTGAAAATTGGTATATAGGCTACTATTTATAAATAAAAAATATAGCTTTCAGCGATTTCGGAAAAACTAGCCCTAAGGGATAAAAGTAGATAAGGGATTGTAGAATTCTGTATGAATTTAGTCATGTTTGTGGTTAAAAAAGTGAAAATTGGCATTTAGTCTACTACGCATAAATAAAAAATAGGTATTACTATAGGGGATTCAAAAAAAAATCGTAAAGGGGGTGAAATAGAAAATAGAAGTAGTATATCGAAGTTAAAAAAACTTATAGCTATGATAATAGCTGTAATGCACTGGGAGTAAGTACAGTTGGTTGGTTTGACCGAAATTAAATACACTAACTATTATTTATTCTTTAAAAACGAATTGGGCACTTACACCTACTATAATACTTTACGCACTAACATCTAAATCATATAATTGGTTCAGGGTGAAATTGTGCGACTTTAGTGTATACATAAAAGTACAGCGACAAAGTTCTTCGCAGGGCCGCGGACGCCGGGAATTTAAATAGGAGCGGCAAAGCCCGCTCGCGCTCAACGCGCTCATTTATCGAAGAACTTCGTCCTTATTGCTTTGTTTGGGATATTGTCAGTTTGTATTATTACTAAATTGTAATAAAAACATCTGCAAACCATTTTACTTTTTGTTGTATCGTAAAAACGAAAAAACACATAAGCTTCAAAATTTGGTAAGATTATACATAATACAAATTAGAAAAAAAAAACTGAAATCTGGTCACGTGCGAGTCGGACTCATATACCGAGGGTATTTTTATCGACTACGATTTCGGTCAGAGCGATTCAGTGCGCTGGATGTCCCTACCTATTTACATCCTGTGTTGTAGCTTGGGTTGGCTGGTTGCTGTATAAAGTAAACTCAGGATTGAACAAACTAATTTTAATAATTGAAGCGCACAACATTTATTACATCTTGACCACTCTGTGGTTAATCGCGGAATAAAGCGAACATAGGCGCGAATCGCCTTAGTCATAACTACAATAGCAAAGTCTCCTTAAAGGCTACATTCACATTATAATTGTGTTGGGTTTCCAACATCCTGTACTACGTATATATTACAAATGCGAAAGGTTATGCGTGCGCGGGTCTCTTACTTTTTTGCTAAAAAGGATGGACGAATTTGGTTATATACAATTAGGAATAAAGTTTGCTTATACACTGGATTAATACACAGAGCTGCCTTGAATCCCGAAATAAATCACTGTTCTCGTGGGATGGCAAAATTACTAATTCTACGCGGACGAAGTCGCTGGCAGAAGCTAGTAATTATATACAAACATAAAAAAATAAGAGTATATCTTCCAGTTACAAATTATTATAATATACATAATTTACAGTAGATTATCTGTAGGTATCTTTATAGCCGTGCTGCATGAGCCACGCAGTTAGGTAGGAGACGTTTACAGGGGGGTCTAGCATCATGGTCTTCATGATATACAAGAACTCTTTGCACCTTTGAGCAAACCGAAGAAAGCAGCATAATGTACTATTCCAGACTCTAATCTATCTCTGTATACATATTTCATCCAGATCCGTTAAGCCAATCTGGCGTGACTAAGTAACACACATCATAAACTAGGTACCTATTTAGTATTAACTCGTATTACGAGAATATTTTTTTAAAGATTTTCCTCTGTATCAACCGAATGTGACGTTGTCATCGCTCATTGAATGCAAAAGGGCCACAAATCAAAAATATCAGAAAATCGTTTTATTCCAAAATAGTGATTTAATCGATAATAATTTTAAGCTTATCAGAAGACACCAGTCATTTTCGTGTGATTTCCGGCTGAACGGATCAACCGCCGTTTTTGAATTTTAACGGTTAGCGGCATATCTTCGGTGCAAAGCTGCCATTTTGTCAGTTGCGTCGCAGAAATCGAAGTGAACGCACATCAGTTTCGTGGAAAACGGCCACAATCCAAAAAAGTACCTGATACTGAGTGAATTGTTCTGTAGAAAAGTGCCATATTTTGGAATGCGGAAGTTTTGCATTCCAATGTCAAGTAAGTATTTTTACAATTTATACTACAATAGTGCCATATCTAAAATTACGTCCGTTTTGCATTCCAATATCAAGCAAGCATGATAAAATTTGTAAAACAATAGTGCCATATTTTAAAATACGTCCGTTTTGTATTCCAATATCAACCAAGCATGATCAAAATTGTGATACAAATTATGCCATATTTTATAATATGTCCGTTTTGGTCGGAATTGTGAAATTATTTTGTGCCATATTTGAAAAAACTTCCGTTTTGTATAGAATTATATGCAGGATAGTAGAAAATTATTTCACATTAAAATGATGTTTTTGTTAATGTGTTCGTTTTGTAGGAATATTATTGCGTTGAATGTTTAAATTTTTTAAAACAATATGGACGTGTTGGCATTTAACACTTACGGTAAAGGTAATTCAAGGTAATAATAGCTAAGAAATAAAAAATCTAACTAGCTTGAGACGTTCGAGTGTTATCATTCTGTGTTAATGTGCATGTTGCGTATACTGCGTGGGCGTGTGTGTGTGTTTGTGTAAGTGTGTAAGGTATTTCAATTAATGTGTGTCTATGTAACAGGTCTTATATTTCATGAGTTAAATTACAAATAAGGATTTTATTTACAGAATGAATAACCGAGCAAGAACAATTTTGAACATGGCAGTCGGTACTACAAATAAAAAAACAGACAAAAATGAAGCCTGCTCCACTCACAATTCTGAACTGGACAAGAAATCCAACATTCCATTACTACAATAAATTTATGTTGTCAATGTACCTATATGCTGTACACAAATTGCCGAAATTGAGAAGTGTCACTCATAAGTTTCTTATTAAAGGACACACTCAAAATGAAGGGGACGCCGCTTATTCATTAATTCAACGAAACATTGCAAGGGCATTAAAATCATCGCCAATTTATGTGCCTGACCAGTACATTACTCTTATAAAGACCACTAAGAAGAAAGGCAACATCAGACACCTTTCGCAGTTCACGAGCTGATGCATGATAGTTTCTTGGACCTAAAATGTCTAGCTGTCGGCAATTTTGTTACAACCGAAGATGGGGATAAAGTAAAATGGTCGGATATAAAAGTTATTAAAGTCCATCGAGAACATAAAAACAAATTTTTGTTCAAGACTTCTTACGAAAACGAAGAGTTTACTTCAGTATCTACGCTGAAAAAATTTTATCATCGATTGAGACTGATATATTTGTGCCAAAAAAACTATTCAATAATAAACTTAAAATAGATGAATCAAAACTAAAGGGTATACTTAAACTAATCGATAAAAATATAATACCTAAGTATTACGAATCATTTTATAAAAAAATGTAATATTTTGTGCCTTAAATATTAAATTAGGTAAAGAAAGAGTCTGTGATTTCAATAAGGCTATTATTAATTAGAAAATGAATATGATTGTTTAAGATGTCGTCATAGAATTTAATACTTAGTAAGTTGCTACAAATTTATTCAAAATAAAAGAGAGAATGCTTTAATATTAAACTTTGATACGGGTAACTAACATTTTTTATATAAATAATGAGAATTTTTTATTTTTGTTGCTGTGAGTCATTTTATACGCCATTTAACTTGCTAAATGCTGCAGCAAACAACTCGTGTATTTTTCAATACCTGACACTGATTATTGCCTTATGGCTTATGTACCAACATAAAGATTTTACTTGTTTGTTCTTTTTTAGAATTTTTATTTTGCTAGAGGTGTAAGTTCCTTTAATTAAGTTTAACTTAAACATTTTGGTAATTCTTAAGAATTTGTTTTAGATCTCTTGTTACACCTGAATTAAAATAGTATAGTGATAAGAATACCTGTTGTTTTGTTTATTTCGATTTTTATTGTATTTTTATTATGCTATCGGTAAAACCATACGTTTAGCTTAAAAAAAAAAAAAAAGTATTTTATGAGAAAAGTCTATTAAATTGAATTTATTTTTAAAATGAGTTTTATTTTTGGCATAATTTTTGAAAATTTTGTTAATATTTTGAATGCAAAAGCATGTGTGCTTTTTTTTGATGTGGGTTAATGGTACAACAATGTCATTATTTTAAAAATATACCTCATTAATTGACGAACATAGTGGTATAGTAACATTATAAAAATAAGACATAAAAACATTAAATATAATCAAAAAACCTGTTTTAGAATTTGTAATGGCTGTCCTGTAAAATTATGCCATTTTGATTTGTGGCCCTTTTGCATTCAATGAGCGATCTGTTAAGCAGAATTTTGTTTTTTTCCACTACTATTCAACAACCAGTTCCTAAAACACTTTTACCCAATACGTTTAACACTGACCTCTATAGGGATAGGTTGAGAAGGTCATGACTACTAACTTGGCCCAGATTGCGGCTCAGTAGAAATGGTCACGTGCGTAAGGCACGTGGGAACTTAGCCCTTAAGGTCACGAAACGTTGGAAACATTATGCTAAGTGGCATAATCATAGTAAAGTAAACAACACTTACAAGGCAATTACGGTTTATTTTAGCTTAAAACACAAGAATTAAAGTCTAAATAAGTATAGACTTTCAACATGCCGTTACTACAAAAAAAAAGATGCAGCGATAATGCAATAACTTGTAGAAAATGCAACAAAAAAATTGATAAACCAAGGGAGTGTTTGAGGTGTTCTAAATGTGAATATGTTTTTGACCTAGATTGTGCTGTGGTTTCTCTTAAGCGCTTCTTTTTAATGAGAACGGAGAGTAAGTCAAAATGGACATGTAGATTTTGCTTACGAACAGATGATCTACCAACAGCAAACAACATCACTAATGACTCAAATAAAAACATGTTGCACTCCGCTTCATCTTCAGCTTTTTCGAGTGATAAAAATGTAACCATAAGAAAACCGATCAAATTACCTGAATTAAGTGCCAGCGTAACATCTTCTGCCAAAAATAAGGGTCATACACAAAAACGGGAAATTAAAAAATTAAAAATAAAATTTCGTCATATTTTAATCAAACTTGGTTTTTAATTGTAATATATTATAGGATTACTCCTAAAAATATTAACAAAGATCAGTCTCAAAGATTAACTAAATAAACGCGTATTTTTTGATTTTACACGTTCACAGAGGAGATTAAATTGTCCACAGGATACAACGAAAATTACTTTTACAAGAAACAGATAGTGTAATATCTTCTTAGACTCTAATTTACGTATATGATTTGTCGGTAAAAATAAACACAGCACACAATATTAATCAAAAATGCAGTAGACCAGTGTCAAAAAAATAAGATAAAATTTGCACAGAATTGACATCTCCTTTGGTGGACAAAAACATAATTATCTAAAGTTAAAGTAAAAAAGCCATTCCTTAACACTGGCTTTGTGAAATTAATTTCTAATGTTAAGTCTGAAAGAGTTTAGGTAATAAAAATATTAAAATCGGTAAACTATAGTAGATATAAAAAATAACACGTTAAAATAGCTTTCATCCAACAGACATTTTAAAATGTTAATCTTACAAATCCTAGTTTTATATTGATCGCAACAAGTATTGGCATATCATGCCTTATTTCAAGTAGAACACTTCAGTTAATGGTCCCTATTATTACAAAACTAAAACCTTGTCAATTAAATTTTTGAAAATGATCTATCAAATGATTATGAAAATTACACAGAAATGACATCTCCCTCTGTGGTCTTAGCCACAGCGAAGATAAAATCGTCCACAGTAGACAACAAAAATTGTATAATCATTAAACGAACAAAATTATTAATACTACCTAGAACTTAAGTATTAACGAATACTGTTTATATTATCACAGTACAAAATATTAATTAAAAATATCGTAAAAATATGAACGAAGAATTGTTTTAAAATTGTGCACAGAAGTGACATCTCCTTTGGTGGACAATAACATGATTATTTAAAAATTAAGTATAAAGTGCCATTCCTTGTCACTGACTTTTTGAAATTAATTATTAATATTAAGCCTGAAAAAAACTAAATAATGAATGCGTTAAAATCAGTAAGTTATAGTAAATATAGAAAATACCACGTTAAAATTGCTTTCATCTTACAGACATTTTATAATGTTAATCTACCAAAACATTGTTTTGTATTCATCGTAACACGTATTGGAACGTCATACCTTATTTAAAGTAGAACACTTTAAGTAATGGTCCGTATTGTAACACAACTAAAACCTTGTAAATTAAATTTTAGAAAATTACCTTTTAAATGATTATCAAAATTACACAGAAATGACATCTCCTTCTGTGGTCTTATCCACAGCAAAGATAAAATCATCCACAGAAGATAACAAAAATCGTAATAAAAATAAAACGAACAAAAATATAACTGCTAGCTAGTGCTTGAGCATTAAAATTACTGTTTTTATTATTACAGTACAAAATCTTAATTATAAATGACGTAAATCTTAGAACAAAGAATCACTTAAAAAATTGGCACAGAAGTGACATCTTCTTCCGTGGTTATCACACAGATGAGATCAAATTGTCGACAGAAGATAACAAAATCGTTCTTTAAATCCAACGCATAGCGACTAATTATTCTAACTTACATGAAAGTACTTTTAGTAATTGACTGATTTATTACAAAATAAAACACTTTAAAAAATATTTAAGATCAAGATTTATCAAATAAAATATGTAAATGACACAGAAATGTCGTCTCTTTCTGTGGTCATATCAATAGGAGAGATAACTTTGTCCACAGTAGGTAATGAAAATCAACAATCAACATCACACGAATGAAAATATATCATGTAACTAGAACTCAGGTATTTATAACTACTATTTAAATTATCTGAGTAAGTAATCTTTATCAAAAATGTCAAATAACCTATTAAACAAATATAATTATAAAAATGACTACTGAAGTGACTTCTTCTTCCGTCGTCGGAATACACAAGAGATCAAATTGTCAACAGAAGATATCGACATTGGTTGTCAAACCTAACGCAGAACGATAAATATTTATTAAGTCAGATAAAATTACTTATCCTTATTGCCTGATTTATGGCACAACAAAAAACTTACAAAAAATCTTGTTGAACAAGAGATAGCTAATAATTACAAAAATAACACAGAAATGATGATTCGGCAACAGAAGAGATAGTTTCACTCATCTAGTAGTGATGAAAAAAAAAGTAAATATATTAAACGTTACAAATAAACATTAATTATTAAACAAATCACTGTAAAACATATCTCTGGTATCTAAACCTCAAGTATATAAAACGTCACATCAGAAAATCTTTCAACAAAAATGACTTACAAAATAACCAAAACAAATATTTTACAAATATGCATAGAAATGTGTGCAAATAAACATAACAATTTTTAAACAAGACACTAACAGCAATTCAATTTGAACTATCGTTGTCACTAAAAAAGTGCTCAATAATTGCTTGAGTTGTTATTGTCCTAGGAAGCTTCATAGATTCTGAATCATCTGAATTTAAGAGATCTGGACAATGTTTATTCCTTGAGAAATCCATAGACAAGACAGAATCTTCATCAGAATCAAATGATGGTCCTGGTCTTTTCACTGGTCTACTATTTTGTATATCAGGCAAGATGTCTGGTGTCAATCTATCAGACAAACCAGGAGAATTGGGTTCTGTGGGAGCAGATGATGTATTTTGACTTACAGGGTGATTTGGTGATTCACCAGGTGAAACATTTTCAATTTCAGATCCGTCTGAAGAACTGTTCAATAAGGCATCAATATTGAGACACGTTGACACTCTCGATAAACTTGCCATCGCATTCGCAGATTGAATATGAATTTGACCCATTTCGTAGTGATGACATTTTGTATGAGCCGCGCAATATAAACAGCTCAGACGTCTCGCATGAACCACAGCTGGCTCACCCTTACTCCATGTTATCTGATGAACATCAAGTGTTCCTTTAAACGGACGTGTAGTACTTGAGTCCGCCATTTGTTGAATTTCTGGAACAAGAGCCTCGTCGATTTCATAAACCTCAATACCTTTACAGTTTTCCTTTAGGCAAGACATAAAAGCACTTAAATCGGCAATATCATTGCCTCTTGCCACGAAGTTGTCACAAATCCTTTTGACGCAACCCCCTACTCCATCGGGTGCTCCTTTCCCGTGACCCTTTTCACTATAGTGCCAAGTCAGTGTTTGTATAGAAAATTTCTGGCTTATGTAAGTTGCAATGAGATGGAACATCGTTTTATTTCTATATTGTGTTAAAGGGCCGTCACTTAAAATATGTAGATGTTTCAAGTTGGGAGATAACTCTCTGATCCTGTTTAATAGGGCCTCTAAATGAACACATATCATAACAGGATCATGTCTCAGATTTTCAGATGCAGTACAGAAAGAGGTGGTCTTTAAGAAATTTTCGGGTGGATCTTCATTTGCACTGTAGTAAACGGAAGTGTGCAAAGATATCTGACCCTTAGAACCTCCGAAGTGAGCTGCTTGTACTTCATCGCGATATTTGCAATTGTAATTTTCGGAAAAATCAACATGCAGCAGTCCATGTTCAGGGCACAGGCTCTGTTTTAATTCTTGAATAGTTTTAATCTGATGAAGCATATTACCAACATGCTTTTTAAAATTCGGTAAATTGGAGCTTAAAGTTTCAATAAGATCCTTTTTGGTAGTTCGCACAATTTCTTTCACTGTTTTTCTGCACGATTTTGTTTGGCCTTTTATAACGACTATAACACTCTTGGTTACCCATTTTTCGTACAATATTGTATCATAATCGTTGTAGTCGTTACATTCGATCGTTTTGCCTTTACAGTTTGGGCATTTTTGTTCCAAACAGTGAACATTCAACGAACCATTGCAGCATGTAGCTTTTATAAGTTCTGTTGCAGATTTATATGGAATTATTTTAGCGTTGTAAAGTGCCCGAACCATGTAGTCATTATTAGTATGTAAGGCACATAGGCACGTATTCCGGGAACTTACTTTGGGAAATAACACCCAAAACGGTCGATGCCTTCGAAACGTTTCATAAGTAATATCCATGCCTGTTTTTTTTACAAATACTTTATGTATATTTAAAAGCGAGTCATTCAACAACCGGATTTGTTTTTGTACTTTTTTGCGAGTAATTTTTTCTTTTTTTCCAGAGGTCAATCTACTCTGTTCGTCTTGCAACAAAAAGTCATGTATCGCCTTTTTTATGTCTCTTTTAACTGTCTGCTTCTTTTTTCTGGGATTAACCGGAATTTGAGATAGAGCCTGTTTTAGCCTTTTAGATGTTCTACAAAGTCGCATCCGAAATTTCGACACTTGACTATTTAATCTTTCTATTTTGTCTTTTAGCGTATAATTTTCGACTCTCAGTCTTCGCGTATTACGTAATCGCAGCACTCTTCTTACTTGACTACGTAGCAATGAAGGACTTGAAGGTGGTGTCTCTTTTTCTATGAACTCTAAAGCAATTCGCATATTTTTTTTCTTCTCTCTTGCTTTAACTGCTTTTTCCCTCCAAACTTTCCGTATTTGTCTTTGCTGTCTAGGTGTATAATCTTTAATAGTTTTAATTAGTCCTTCTTCCTTCTTTTTTTTATATCTCATTTTGTCATCGTTTCTTCTTTTTTCAAGTGCTGCATCACTCATTTTCGCTCGAGCACGCTGCATGCTGAGTCTTTTTTGTTCTCTACGTTTTTGTTTTTTCGCCTCGTCAGATATCGGTTCCCTTAATCGTGGCATGGTCACTGGAAATACACATAAAAAATAGGTTACGTGCGTGTCGGACTCGCGCGCCGAGGGTTCCTAGAATCAGGTTCGAAAAAATACTTAAAGCTTTTTCCTTTGCAACAATGTCTATTTTTTGTTAATTTCTCAAAAACTGCACATTTTGACCACAGTCATTCTTTCCGTGTAATATATATAATTATCTAAATATCAGATTTTTTCAAGATTTTTTAGCTCATAAATTTTTTTTGTGCATTTTTTGCTATAAATCAAAAAGTACGTCATAGAAAATTATAATAAAATTAGTTTTGAAATATGCAGATTAAGTTCTTTCATATGATACCACATTTGCTATTTAACCAAGTCACCTTAATTTTTCTATCCCCCTTTCTAGACCACTTTTCAAATATTTATAAAATTGATTTCATTTTTTTACCAATAATAGATGCGGGCAAGTATGTTATACAACTATGCCAAATTTCAAGTTCATAGCTTCTGTAATTGCTGAGAAAAACTGCTGCGATATACAGACAGACAGACAAACATATAGTCAGACAGATATGGAGACAGAAATATCGAAGTCTCAAATAAGGGCAACTTTTTTACCATTTTGGTACGGAACTCTAAAAACATACTAAGAAGTTACAAATAGTCGGTGAAACAAAAGAAATACGATACTACTTTTTAAACAAAATCAATACAAATATCACTTCTGTGGACATTTATTCTTCTGTGGACAAATGAAACACAGAAAAGACGTCCACAGGAGGGACATGACATTCGTTAATCAAATATAACTTGATAAAAATTGAGGTTAGAATCCCACCAACGACTTTTCAAAATACTACTCCCCGATGTTAGTTGCGGCCGTATATTAAATATGTTTTCATTGCCTTATATATCAATGTACACGTGTAACAGGAAAGATGCATTGATCTTTTACATAAACCACAAAAAATATAATAAAAACTCTCACCCCTGTTTGCGCACGCGGCTCCATTGACACTTTATTTCACCAACTGACAGGATACCCAGTATTGCCAGTTTAAAAATAAATTATGGGTGCGATCACTTTTATGACTATTTCAACGCTTGAAATTTGCGTCCACAGTAGAGACTCCTCAGTTCATAACCGATAGTGTATTAGGTTTATTTCATAAACTAAATCTAGTTATTTTTTATTCTTTCCGAAAATAACTTCCTCTTTATATTATACATTCTATTGCAAAAAAAAAGAACTGAGTTATAGGGAGTAACTAATTTTAATCATTGATCAAAGTATAATACATAGAGCGCGAACAGTCCACAGTAGGGGACTTTAAGGCTTAAAAAATTATATATCATTTACTAATAATAAGTTCAATAAAATAAAAACATTCAAAAGTGGTAGCTTTAAAGACGAAATAATAATAAAAAAAATTGCCTAAGATTTTTTTTGGCATTAATTGACTTTAATGTAAGGTGAACACTTTTTTTGCTGTGTTTGTGTATGACCCATAAAGATATTTCGAACATGAATTCTAATAAGAACATAAACATTTCTACAAATAAAACGTTACACTTATCACTTGATGATTTATCGAATAATACGTCGGACGAAGACCTGTACTGTTCGTCGAGTAGATGCGATAACTCACAATCATGTCGCAGCTTGCCTGGTACGAGTATAATGACACAAGAAGATTCCGAAATTGTCAATCTCAAAGAGGAAATCGGCCAATTAACAGTTCAACTGCTAAGTGCTCATAGTGAAATTGAACGACTAAATGAGGAGATTAGTGAGCTAAAAAGAAATGTGGAGGTGTGTCAAAAGAAAATGAACACTTATAACAAAATTTTCAACCAGGATACACCTAATAGAAAACAAACTAAATCGAGCAAAAAAAGGAAATCTAAAAAGAAACAAAATGGCAATAAAGTATCGAATCTTGATTCACTATTCCCTTCAGTATATAAAAGTAAGTCTCACTTAACCCCTGATATGAAACAAAAAGTGGTAGATACTAGCCAAAATTGCCCAAGTGATTGTTCTTCTAGCATGGGATCATCTAAATTTTTAAATGACGATTTGAGTGAAGGAAACTTGATACAAAAATGCCAAAAACCCATCCCCATTAGAAAGAAAAACAAGGTCGTTATTCTGAGTAGTACTAAAAAGAACAAAGTTATACAGATAGCTTCTCAGACTTTCGCAAACGAACCCCATATATGTCACTTTTTGTCACCCAACACAGGAATCAGACAAATTTTTAAAGATGTGCATTTAAAAGTGAAATATCTAACACAGGATGATTACTGCATTATTTTAATTGGAGAAGAAGATTTTAAGAGTACTGCAAATTACTATGATTTAATTACAACGATTAGAGAATCGCTACAAGGATGGACCCATACAAATTTCATCATATGTGCACCTACATACAAGTATCAAAACACTGCCACGCTGTACAACTGGAGGGTGGAGATTTTTAATAACATGCTGTACCTAGACATAAATACTCATGAATACGCTTACCTTGTTGATTCTAACAGAAACTTATCCTATGACTACGACATGTTTAGAAGAAACTCTGGTGATATAAATGAATCTGGACTAAAAAATGTATTCATGCAAATAAATCATATGATATCCTGTATTGAACTTGACAGTAAGAACTTAAATAATGACTTGCATAGTAATCGATATATTGGCAGAGTGGAAGATTCCGGGCCCAGGGATTCCCAAGCAACGGTGAGAGGCTCAGCAAAAAAACAAAAACAAAAAGAGATTTTTTTTCGTGAAAAAAAAAAAAAAGACGTTTCGTGTTCTACACCAAAATATAGCAGGAGTGTTAAATAAATCGGAAGAACTAGAGATAGCAATATTAGACTTAGAGGAAAGTAGTGCACCAGTAGATGTGATTTGTCTGACGGAAACATTTATAACTAACGGAGAAGAAAATAATCTTAATATTTCTGGGTATAAGCTTGTTGCAAATTTTTCTAGGCACAACGCTCGCAGAGGAGGAACTAGTATATTATGTAAAAAATATGTAGACTGTGAACCTTATGACGAGATAAATAATTTAGGCATAGAGAAAATTTTTGAAGTTTGTGGAATTATTATAAAATCAATAAAATTAATAGTTATTTGTTTGTACAGAACCCCAAATTCAGATTTTATGCTGTACTTAACACAACTTGAAACATTACTAAATAAGCTACATAATAAAAATTGTAATATTATAATATGTGGAGATTTCAATGTTGACTTTTTATCGGACTCAAAAATTAAAATTCAATTATGTGAAATGCTTTCCAATCATAATTTAACACCACATATAAGTCTCCCCACAAGACAAAAAAACTGCATCGATAATATTATAAGTAACTTTAAAAATGTAGCGGGAGAAACCCACCGACTATGCTTATCCGACCACGACACGGCGCAATCCATTACTGTGGATACTGATAGATCCTCAGACGATCATGCATGGTACATATCTAAGCGAGACTTTAGTCGTGATAACATGCGTAAATTTGTAGACTGCATTAGTAGCCTCAGTTTTAGTGAAATTTTAACAGGAGACGACACTGAGGTTACATTTAATTTACTACATGAGACACTGATACTTTTTTTTGAGCAATGCTTCCCTGTGCATAGAGTTAGAAGATATAACAAAGCAAATAAACGTGTGTGGATTACAAGAGGAATCAAAAAAAGTTGTAATACAAAACGACAGCTCAGATATAACTATTATATAAATAAAAGTGTAGACAAAAAAGTATCGTATAAACAATATTCTAAAATTTTGCGCAAATGTTTAAATGACATGCAAAGGAAATGTAACGACAATTTTATATCTCTAGCTGAAAATAAGTGCAAAGCGACGTGGCATATAGTAAATCGTAAATTAGGTAATATGAGAAAGTCCTCAGAAATTGATAGAATAGAAATAAATAACAAAATATTAATTACTGGTACTGACATTGCTGAGGAATTTAATAACTATTTCATTAATTTAACTGATAATTCAAATGACATTAAAGTAGGTAAATACGACTTTTGCAAAACAATTCCTAATAATTTGAACAGTATATATTTAGAACCGACGACCCCTGAGGAGGTATTTAAATTGATTATTTCATTACGTAACACTAATTCCGTTGGTTATGATAAAATTAATACAGTAGCTGTAAAAAAGATTGCACATCTTCTTGCGGAGCCATTATGTCACGTTATAAATTTATCCCTAGAACAAGGTATTTTCCCAAAGAAACTAAAATTTTCTGTTGTGAAACCCCTTCATAAAAAAGGTTCGAAAACAGACATGAACAAGTATAGGCCACTTACGTTAATTCCAGTACTATC
Organism: Acleris literana; assembly: GCA_946894065.1. Lineage (NCBI taxonomy): Eukaryota > Metazoa > Arthropoda > Insecta > Lepidoptera > Tortricidae > Acleris > Acleris literana. The sequence continues at coordinate 1,161,955 of OX335687.1, forward strand.
AAAGATCTTTGAAAAGGTTTTCTATATACGTTTACAGAAATTCTTAGGTAAAAATAAAGCCTTTGCAATGGAACAGAATGGCTTTAGGCCGAATAAATCGACTGCTTTAGCCGCTTTTACTCTAGTACAGAAGGTGCTTGATAATATTGACAATAAAATACCCACGATTGCTCTGTTTCTTGACATGAGCAAAGCATTTGACTTTGTGGATCATGATATTTTGATAAATAAGTTACATAGATATGGTGTTCGTGGACCGGCGGAAAATTGGGTCAAAAGTTACTTATCAAATCGTTGTCAGGTAACCGAGATAACCAAAATGAATAAATTAAACAGAACTGTTGAGAATTTTGTCTCATCTATTAAAGAAAATAAATATGGAGTACCACAAGGTAGTATTTTAGGTCCCTTATTGTTTTTACTTTATATTAATGACCTCCCCCGTGCTGTTAATTATCCAACAGTTTTGTTTGCTGATGACACAACAGTTATAGTTGAAAGAGATAATTTATCAAATTATGAGGAAAAGATAAATAAGGCGTTATCAGAAACGGTTAACTGGCTTAGAAGTAATAATTTAAACTTAAACACTGAAAAAACTAAATATATTCACTTTCATACTAAGCAAAGCAAAGATTTAGAAATAAATATAACATGCGACGGGAAACCCATAAAACGAGAAAATTGTCAGAAGTTTTTAGGACTTAGTATTGACAGACATTGTGACTGGAATGAGCAGATTAAAGCAGTATGTAGCAAAATTAATAAATTTGTATTTGCTCTAAAGAAAATAAGTCTTGTAATATCACACAAAACTGCTTTGCTTGTTTATTATGGGTACGTGTGTTCCGCCCTTAGATATGGTATTATTATGTGGGGCAACGCGAAAGATGTCCATAGAGTATTCGTATCACAAAAACGTTGTATACGGGCTATATGGGGTCTAAGACCTACAGACTCATGCAAACCAATTTTTCGGAAAAATAAGATTCTTACGCTTACAAGCCTATACATTTTGGAGGCGTGTACTTTTGTAAGAAAGCACATGGAACTATTCATAATGAAAGACAATCACAATAAGCGAACTATTACGCAAAAGCCATTAAAGTTACCTGTAGCCAAACTGAGTATGGTTAAAATTAATTCGTATTACATGTTAAGTAAAATTTATAATGCTGTACCTAAGACTATAACAAATCTAACTGGAAACATGTTTTATGGCAAACTTAGACAATGGTTACAAGAGGAATGTTACTACTCAATGAATGAATTTTTCGGTAAAAATAAATGATTGACTTTGTTAGTATATACATTTGAAATTATGTTCGCTCTTTTTAATTTAGTTATAAGGACTAAAAATTTGTATGCCTCTAAAGGCTGACCGGCTGTACTGTATGACATAAATAATAAGACCATGATGTAACCCGTTCAATGCAAATAAATTATTTCATTTCATTTCAAATTATTTCATTTCATTTCATTTCATTTCAAGGAAAAGGAGATTGACCATATTTGTATGGGAGTTGGACCAAGTGCTGCCCAGAATGAACACATAGTGCATTATGTTCCTTACGCTAAAACGAGACGGTACACTAAATCGCTTCAAGATCTACCCCAGGAGTCACGAAAAAAAAGACTTTTTGTAGAGAAGTAAATCATCAATCATCAATATACATTACTTACTAATGGTCGTCATCTTCGTTGATAATAATTCTATCGAAGAGTGGAGCAGGGCGTCTAACAATCAGTTGGTACCTAGCCCACCCTAAAAACCAAACTAGGCACATAATAATGCACTCATCAGCCAGTTGTTCCTAGCATGAAGATTGCTTTATGTTGATGACTGCATCAACGACAATATCTATAGTCGTCAACAAAACGAACACGGCAATACAATAACTTATTTTTTTCTCTAGGACTAATTTTTAAAATATGTGTTTTTTATAATAGATAGTAACATAAGAAACTCGTTAGAGGTATTTTCACGTCTGGGCAGCGTTTGGTCCAAATCTTGTCAATCTCCTTTGAATCTGATTAGTACTGGCTGTCTTTTACACTTTGAGTGGTGCCACTTTGAGTGGTGTTACATTTCAAGAAAAATATGCTTGAAGTCGTCAGTGTCATTAGAGATGTCAAGTCATATCTAACTTTTAGGAAACTCTACCTTATTGTTGTAGAATGTCAGATTGACTTTGGACCTAAGGTGGGTATGTACCAAATTTAATCTCGTGACTTTACAATAATGGTTACAACTTCTCTACTGAATGACAAACAGACAACGTACAACCTGAACCACTGAACCTGGTGACTTGAAATTTGGAAGGAATATTCCTTGGGTACCCTAGGGGTGCACTTTAAAAGATTTTTTCGAAAATCGACCCCCAATGAGAAGAAATAGGGAGTAGGGGGAACCGGGAGCGAGCGTAAGTAAGATACACTGATTTAAAATACATACATACATACATAATCTCACGCCTTCGTTCCCAGAGTGGGGTAGGCAGAGCTACAGAATTACAAACATCTCTAAAAACTTGTTGATAATTCTATAACCACAATTTGCACAATTAGGCTAAGATGTTTACCAGCGTATTAGTGACAGGTTGCAAGCCCATCGCCTAACAGTACTACAAGCCTTTATTCCCTTAGTCGTCTCTTACGACATCCACGGGAAGACATGGAGTGGCACTATTCTAACTCGGCAACCACACGAGGCCACATGATTTAAAATATCAACTTTAAAAAAGAAATTAGACTAGACTTGCTTGATAAACTAAGACCTAGCAACACTAAATACAATACGATAACGAAATGTTTAAAACAAAGAAAAATGAAGGCCCTTCATGCCCAGTTCTATTCATTGTCGAACTATTTTTGATGATGGTCTGTGAACATTATCTCAAATCTCAAAGGTTTATTTAATACTTATTTCCAATTAATCGCTCAAAAATCAAAAACTACCTATTGAAAGATTAAAAGAACTGTATACTGATTGGGTATGTGCAGAATGACCCTTCTTGAAAATATGACGCCCAATTTTTAAGGATGAGAATAGATTCCTCTGATGCTGCCGGTGTTTATGGATGGCGATGATCAGTTACCATCAGGGGCACGATTTATAAAACCACAAGTTACAATTTTACAGGTCTAAACTGGCAACACTGCTCAAATGGCTGGGGCACATTTTATAAAGCTAAAATTTACAATTTTACAGGTCTAAAATGGCTGATCGTCATCGGTCGAGGTTGTGTCAAATGGAAACTTGTGACGTGTAAATTGTAATTTGTAGCTTTATAAAACAGGCCCTTGGTCATCATTGGTCAAGGTTGTGTCAAATGGAAACTTGTAACCTGTAAATTGTAACTTGTAGCTTTATAAAACAGGCCCCAGGTTGCTTGCTTTCTAGTCTGCCTCCCTTTTTACATAAAAAAAAGATAACTCGTGTCAAAACCGCTGTGATGTGACATAAAGACAGACGACTACCACCGAAATCTCACGTTCCTATTTTACCGTTTTGATAAGGAACCCTAAAAAGCACGCACACACGTATAACACGCAAGGCCAATTCAATGTAATTACACTTAAGTTGGTTCCATAACCATAGGGTTACGTTTAGCTACAGTTAAGAAACTAGGTTTGTTTTCGCCGACAACCTGTTAGTTCGGTGGTTGCCTGTCAAACATTACGTCAGCAAACCTGTTACGTTAACTGTTACATCATTTAAAATATGAGTTACTGGTATAATAATAATTTATCTCATCATATAATAAAACCCATGGAAATCTACACTATAAAGAGGAAAGATTTGATTTGTTCGTTTGTTTGTCTGCATTGAACAGGCTCCGAAATTACTGGACCAATCACCATTGAGAATGCAATATTATGGTACCATCGAGCTGATCTAATGATGGAGTCGGAAGGTGGCGACGGGATCTTTGCTATATGACCTTATTGTCGATCGCGCTTCCGCCATTATTAAAGATGCTCCGATATAAATACAACGTCGCGTGACGTAGTACGGCGTAAGCGCCATCGACAATAAGGTCCCTTTACATAGATAATGCCACATATGTTCCCGCCGAGTTGCGGCTCGTTAGTTTCGTCTTGATAAGTAGATGATGTCTGCCCTAGTAGTATGGCAGCGTCTATATCGCGTGTCAAATGTGGATAAAGCATCCGTCACTCTCGTACTTATTTACGTGTCAGAAGGTGACGGATGCTTTATCCACACTTTGTCACGCGATAAACGCAGCCATATTAGGGCCCCTGAGCGGAAAAAAAAATAGTCAGTCGGCAACAAAAGCTTGTCCCAAAAATGTCATTTTTGACAGTTTTTTTTTATACCTAAGTAAAAAAAAAAAAAAAAATAACCGGCGAGTTTAAATAGCCCCGTCAGAGCGTACAAAACCAATTTTAACGCGTACATTCTCAATTAGGCCGCCCTATACGATCGATCGTTCGACAGAAGCCCTGCTGCCTACTTAAGAATGTTGCACGCGCTAAAATGTGTTTTGTACACTCTGACGGTACTACTAAAACTCGCCGCGTTATATAAGCTGCGCCGCGTTCACTCGTTCACTCGACCGAACGCCGTTTTTAAGAGAATAACACCCCTGATGCTACGGCATTTGTTTACATCAAGATAGTGCAGAACTGCTGCTTCTGCTAATACCTAATAGAGTCCATGTTTAGTACTATAGACTACACTGTAAGACCACTGTAAATACCATGGATGCAATAAATTGAATATGAATATTGAATATGAATATGAATATGACTAGGCCCCCAGTGGCCACACAGTTGGTGGCTGCGTCTAGTGCAGTGATCCCCAAAGTGGTCTATATCGACCCTAAAAAGACGAAGACGATCTGCGAGGGGTACATGTGAGCGGAAAAAATAAATGAAAAGATGAAAATGGGGATCCACGGTAGTGGATCCCATTTAAGCAGGTCGTGACTTTAATTTTGGCTTTCCTTTAAAGCAATAATCCATATTCATACACAGATAGTAGGTAGGTACCTACTTATTTACGTAATATTTTCTTATAAGTATAAAAATAAACCAATATTATCTATATAATATTATCTATAGTGTGTAGTTTTTTACCTTGCATAAAATATTTTCCCGCGCTAAACTTTAATTGTATCTCGTGTCAAATTTTAGCAGGCTAGACCTCCAACGTTCGGTATCCGAGCAAAAAATCCCGGAAATTTTTTGATTAGTTTTTTCGTGATAACGAACCTAAACATTAGGCAAGCAGGGGGTCCACCCAAATCCGAAACAAATGCCAAGTGGTCTATGAGACAAAAAAATTTGGGGACCTCTGGTCTAGTGCCTTAGCTAAACCACTAGTGTTTGCGTTTAGTGGCGGCGATTAGTGCACATAATAATTATGCGGTCGCCCTATAAAGCTGGGCATTCACGGACGTGCTGTTTGTCTCGGCGACAGATCGAGTGCATACAACTGGATGGTCGTAATAATTTGACCACATTCACGAGCGCGCCAGATTGATTAGAAAATAGCAGCCAGAGAACACATTCACGACGATGTCATTTGGCTACGCGCGGTGGCGTAGCGTGTTCAAACGTTGAATTTCGACATTCACGATAGTTCCATTCGGATGCCGCGTAGGCGCGTCGCGCTGGCTTTCCGTTCATTTGGAAATGTAACGGACCGCGCCAAGTACTTTGTGGCGACCTAGCGACATCTAACGGCAACTTATATCAACCAACTCGCTACCTCGCTAGCGCCACCAGTGTCAGACAGCGCAACTAAAGTGTTCTGCATCGCGCTAACGAAGTTTCTCCAGTCAGTTGACATATATACCACTTCCAACTTCATCCCAATGGACTTCGGTCCCCAGGCATAGCACCCGCCTGGAGAGAGATCTCTATTGTTCTCTCTTCCTACATTGGTGACCCCGATGTGATCGTCCTCCTACATTGGTGACCCGTACGTGATTGTCATTCTACATTGGCGACCCTCGACAATGGACAATTACGCAACCTGACGACCTTCAAGCAACTATGACGCAGTTTCACAGCAAGCCAGACAACCCGCACTGTGCACCACTAGCATTCTGTCATATCTCTATGCCTGGTGTCTACACTGTGTACACTACTCTCACTCAACAACGCGACTCACTGCGTCCTACTACGAGTACTTCACGAGCAGGTACACGACTCACTGTGTACTCCACTCACTCCTCTTCTCCTGCTACGCTCGCCAACGCGGCTCTGAGCACTACTGGAGACATCCCCTACTGGCACTTTCAAGCGGTAATTCAGCGCACAGACTGCACGTCATCACCATCAACCTCCGGTCTCTAAGGGGGGCTGGTGTGGCGACCTAGCGACATCTAACGGCAACTTGTATCAACCAACTCGCTACCTCGCTAGCGCCACCAGCGTCAGACAGCGCAACTAAAGTGTTCTACATCGCGCTAACGAAGTTTCTACAGTCGGTTGACATATATACAACTTCCAACTTCATCCCAATATGGACTTTGGTCCCCAGGCATAACACCCGCCTGGAGAGAGATCCCTATTGTCCTCTCTTCCTACATTGGTGACCCCGACGTGATCGTCTTCCTTTTAAACGCTACAGTTTTGACATTCAAGGGTCGTTTTTGGCGCGGTGCTGCTATATTAGGCTTGTTGGAGCGGTCGTGAATGCCCAGCTTAAGTCCAAGGCCCACTTTTATAAAATACCAGTCGCAATTTGTCAAACTATTTTGCCGCAACATTTTACTGCCTGGGCCTTTATTCCACTGGATAAAACCACACTTCCTTTTGACTTGTTATCGTATTGTATTTTATCTATTGAGGCACATGTCGTAGAGTCTGACCAGCGAATCGTGACAATAGCATTTTTTTTAAATTCTTGATATGGCAACAATTTTACGTATGAAACAAGCTGTCACATTATGAGTACCTATCCAGTCGCTATGCATTTCGTGTTACCAGGTAGTGATTATTTTGAATTTGCCGCCTTTTTTTTGTGTCACGATTCGCTGGTCAGACTCTAAGCCCGCTGTTATGCGTTCAAGGACCGTAGGAAATGACCAGCATTATTACAAGCAATTTTACTATAAGAACTTTCTTGTCTGTGGTAGTAGGTAAAATCTGTACTGTAATGTTATTACAGTATCAATTTTTGTAACGTTATGAGTTTAAATTTGGAACAGCTGTCAAAACTCTAGAGGGTCTGTATAGTTATTAAAACAGTTATCGATACGAAACGTCAATTCAGTATGTTTTTTAATATAAACCGCACGACATTTGATCTCGAATGACATGAGAATAGGGGTTTTATTCGTTTGTCTATGATTTAAAAAAAGCCCTTCATATTCGTGACAGTGACACTGCACAAATTTGTTTTGCAGCCATTTTTGTCGTCAAGTCCTCAGCTTGTGAACCCATCTTACGGCCAAACCCTATATTCAAACCGCGGATAGATAAGCCTTACTACGGGTTAAAATTTGACATTTGCCCATACAAAATGTGTCAAATTTTAATCCGAAGTAAGCCTATCTATCCGCGGTTTGAATATTGGGTTCCGACATTAGAGTACATGATATGTGTGTAGATAAAGTAGTGTATGCAATTGTACATAATTAGGACTTAAAACACTCGTCTGATCCTATTATGAAACTCGCTAACGCTCGTTTCATAAAACACACTCGTATTTTAAGGCCTCTTATTATGTATCAGTTGCATAAACTACTATAATTTGGCCTTCATTATTGACAAGTAAATATGAGCTGTCGTAACGTGGACAATACGTAACATGTCAAAGGCAATATTGTTTCGCAATATCGTACTTGGCAATATGGTTTTACCGTTTAGAATACAGCCCCAGACCTTGCTGTTCACTATACTCGTAGTTTAACATAATCCAATCCATGCACCAATGTCAATGCACGAAGTCAAGGATTATTCGTTTAAAAAAGCAATTTTACCAAACAGATCTGTTGCAATCGTAGACCGTTGAACCTGCTAATAGAGGTCAAAATGGTTTGCATAAATTATTAAGGTATGAAGATGCCTCGAACATCGAACCGTAGGTATAAATTAGGTATCCCTTATCTGACAACAGGCCAATGACCAACCGACGACTATACGATCCTGCTGACAGACGATCTGAGGTGTTACTCTCTTAAAAAATCGGTCAAGTGCGAGTCGGACTCGCGCACCAATGGTTCCGTGCACCAAAGGTATTATTATTGAATTGAATTCGATATCTAATCAAACTTGCGCGAGCCCAACTACAGGTCGACACACGTAAAAAGAGCTCCGAGCAGCTAGTAGAGGGGATATGTTTGCGCATGTTGTCTACTAACAAACCAATCATAGATAAGAGTGTATTACTGGGAACCAATAGCGTGGCAGCAAGAGAAGCGGTTTACGCTCCCCCCGCCGCGCCCACCAATTTGGTCCGTAATTTGCTCACTGCGCAGGTAGGTCGCTCAGGGCTCTTTTTCGTGTGTCGAGTTGTACACTTGACCATATTTTAGTGCTTTTTGTTTTTTCCGGTTTATACGCTCTGACGGGTTAACTGCAACTCGCCGGTTAATATTTGGTGCGTCGAGTTTAAGAACGAGTTGTTTAAGCCTACATGGGCCTGAGCAGCTGAGGTATAGCGTAACGATAGCTCTTATTTCATCATTTCAGCCCACATCGGCACCTTCCCGAACACATGGTTGAGGGAAGCGATGGCTGAGATACGCGTCATACTCGTGAACGGGTGCTGTCTGTGGGGTCCGGTCTGTTCACGCTTGCAAGGACCTGTTTTCCAGTTAGTTATTTTAATTATCGTTCCTGACGTAGAGACCTCGTCATGTTGTTCTCCTAGTCACTATTTTTAATTTAAGTAATTTGGCTTACATTTGTAATGATTTTGTTTGTGTTAGTTTTAAAATAATTATTTATTACTACAGTAATGTTAGTGTATGTGAGTTTCTTGCGGCGCTACTTCTCCGAAATGATGGTCTTGTCCGAAGCACTAGTCCCTCATGTGGCCAATTTACTCAATAAATATTTTGAATTTTGAATTTTCTAATTCACCCCCTGTCCCCACAGGGCGTGAAATTAAAAGCCTCGTCATTTTCACGCCAATTTGCCCGGTCTCGTGCTAACGCCATCCATCTTTTGAAAAATGCCATCAGACCAACGAGCTGATGGTCTGCCCACCGATCTATGACCTAATCTCGGCCACCACTCTGTTACCGCCCTCGACCACCTACCACTGTTTCGCCCAGCCAAGTACCCCGCCCATCTCCACTTCAGTTGCGTTATTCTTTTGCCGACTTGACAGTAAGACAGAGTTAAAAAAATACGATAGCAAAAATAATGGGTATAACCATGGGTTACCCAGTTTAATAGAGGTTCCTAATTTCAAGGATGGCGGTAAGATATCTCGATTAATTTGGTTCAGCAACTATGATGAAGCTTTAAATCGTTAATATAATTTTCCCGCAGCGTTGCTTGCGGCAAGCTTGAAATATTCTTAAGTTTCTTATTCAGTGGGAATTTGGACTACAAAAGGCATAACCTAACAGCGTATTATGATCACTAAAAATAATAAAATATTTTTTTATCTTCTCTACATAAGTATTTAAAAATAAAGTCGCTCCCCGCCGTCTGTCCCTCTGTATGTACCTGCGCGTAGATCTTTCAAACTAGGCAACGGGTTTTAATGCTGGTTTTATCAATAGATAGAGTGATTCGGGAGGAAGGTTTTTATGTCATAAATTCTGGATCATGTAAAAGAAAACCCACAAAAACCGAAGCAAAGAGAGAACGGGTCGCTAGTGTTTTATAAAAATTATAAAACAATGAACCGCCTCCAAAATAATTATTTCAAATATCAATATGAAGTCGGCGTCCCACAATATTTTTAACCAAAAGCCAACTTCAGTTTTTTTTTTAAACATTTAATTTTTATTCATCCTCTCGCACGCGCTCGTTTAAAGTAGGTACAGTCGACGTCAAAGATATGTTTATACTTTAGTACCTTGTCACTTTTTTTTTTTCCTTAATTAATGGCTTTCACTCCTTGTGTTTAACAAGGTGTATTTCGCCAGTATCGAGTTTTAGACAATCACCATGGACTTATTAGAGAAACAAGTCCATGGATATCACACGCGAGGACAATTGTTCGGTTATAGAGATTTACTCTGGTGGACTAAACAGAAGCACATGGGGTTAGCTCCACGCGCTTCTGTCAAGTCACCTTGTCACTTGATACTATGACAATTTCATATGGCAGTTAAAACATGACGTTAAATAGACAAGGTACTAAAGTGTACACATATTTATGACGTCGACTGTACAGTCAACCAATTGACAACAATTCATATTTGCCTAGGTAGTAAAATAAAATATCGTTTGCAGATTTTACACTTCTGATTACAGTAAAAATATTTTTGGATTTTTTTATGCAATAGTTTTTTTATATTTAGGAAAAACAGTTAAAAAAGTTGGATTGTGAATGTTAGGAATACAGTTATAGTGCCCTTAGTCCATTTATTACCATAGGAATTGAAAAAATATACAACTGTCATGTCCATTTTTCATCTGTCTGACTGATTACTTGATTCTAACGACACGCTTTCGATTCTCGTAATACTATTGTTTTGATATACGCTATTTAAAATGAAAGTGACTAACGGATTTGTAAAAGCCGATAGCCGCAATCTGCCCAAAGTCGACGAATTTTTGTTGTTTACAGTTGTTATGGTTGACAAGTGACATGACATGACAGTCAGTTCTGTTTCTGGTTACTTTTTTTATCATTCTAAGATCACGACATCAGTATTCCTAACTTTGTATATACGGTCTTTTTAATGACTATTTCTTTAATAAATTATTAACGACGAATTTAAGTTAAATAAAGAAAAACCGAGAAACACGGGTAGTCTAATTTTTAACCAGCTATTATAAACGCGAAAAAACTTTTTTTTTTTTTTTTAATGTTGTCGTATCGTATCTCCGCCGCGTTGCACGGACGCGTATCAAGATCGCTAGAACGCAAAAACAGCGGGATCATGCGGCGCGCCGTATGTGATCGCTCGCGGGATCGACGTTGACACGCGTTTATTTAATACCCCGCACACTCGCGATCCGATACGCGTATCAAGATCGGTAAGTATGGAATTGTTTTGATACTGTATTACGATACGAAGTTATGATTTGACACGCGATACGCGGCTACACTACGGTTAGTATGGACGCCCTTTTTCACGCGACGATGGTAGTGATACGGTGTGCCCAAAGTGAGCGTCCACACTTAATGATACGGCGTTATGATACGATACGCTGCTACGCTACGGTTAGTATGGACGCATTTTTTCACGTGGCGATGGTAGTGATAGGTACGGTGTGCCCAAAGTGAGCGTCCATACTTAGGATACGCGAGCTCGATACACTGAAAAAAAAAATTGGTCGCTTCTAACAAGATTGTGATTGTTGTGCATAAGCGTCTTGATCCCATACGAGCCTAACAAGACGATAGATACATCAACTAAGACGTAAAATGCATCAAATAAGATGTTAGTTGAATCACTAAAGAAATAACTAATATAACTATAGGTTGATATAACTAATATCTTAACTATTGTATTCATTTTTTGTCAACTAAGAGAAAATCTCTCTTTGTTGGCTGCCATTTTTTTGAGTGTACGATACGCGAGATCGTGATCGGCAAAATGATACAAATGTGGACCCAGTTTTAGAGACTTCCTATGATTTGGTTTTACAACGTCACGGTGACAGAGTCTATAGTGGCCTAGGCTAGAAATCAAATAAGTTGACTCTACCTTCTTCATAACTATAGATTCTTTGGCGCCAAATTTATAACTATAAAAAAAATGCGTGCCTCACCTGATAACCAGTTTTAAAAACCTGCCCTTAGAGCCTCCGAATCTGGTTTCGATTTGACTTTTAAACTTAAAGTCATGCGTAAACCCTAAATTAAGTAACTTGTTTTGATTCGGCCAGTTGGATAACTGGTAGAGATCGCCTTAAGGCACTAAGTTTTATTTATGGCAAGGAGAAGGAACGAGCATTTACGCCACTTGATGATAAGTGGGATCGAAGACTGCAATCCTAAGACTTCACATGCATTGCTAACCCTGAAGACCAAGATGGAATGCCTCCATGCTAGTAATTTCACCGGATGTCTTATCCCCACACCGGAACACAATAATGCGAAAGATGATGGTGGTGATGTATGGTGAACAAGTTTTTCTTTTACTTAAAAAAAATTGAAGTTGGTTCGGTTACGGAACCCTAAAAATTAAAATAGCCGAATACTAATATATTATGACACGGCACACGCATGAAATGACGTCAGTGTCACATGTCTAAAACAATTCATCCACGTGGCTCACGTGTATAAAGTCCATACCAACTGACTGCCTTATTTAGTAAACACTTTTATAACCTCAAAATGGTTCCCCTATAGAAGCCCTAATCGTCATTTGCCCTAATGCATCCTCTGTCCGAATTTTCGTTTATCCTAAAGCCATTTCCGATTAAATTTTAAAACTTTTTAGTGTTGTTATAATACAACCCTAAACTAACCGAACCGCAGATTTAGTTAGAAAACTTTTAGGCGAAAGGGGAGCATTTTGAGATTATAAAAGTGTTTACTAAATGAGAGAAGTCAGTTGGTATGGACCTGTACCTTAGCGTGCGCCTGAGTGGAATTCTGGCTTAATACCATGTCACTTTTAACTGTTGCACATGTCAAAAGAGTCAATGCGACAAAGTTCTTAACTTTGACTAATTTAGACAAGTTTGTTTTATGACATAATAATTTAATATCAGAAACGAACCTTACAAAATTCTTATGCCTCACTCTAGACAATAATCTGACATGGAAAGCTCAGATTGAAAATGTTTGTGTTAAATTAAATAAATATTCATATGCACTGTACATGTTAAATAAAATAGTAAACAAATCAGCTGTGCTAACAGCATATCATGCACATGTGTCTTCGACTCTTAGATATGGAGTTATATTCTGGGGTAACTCAACTGATCGGGACCTTGTCAATAAAGCCCAATCATGTAAACCATATTTCAACAGATTAAATATTTTAACTTTTCCTTCTCTGTACATATATGAAGTCGCTATTTTTGTTAAATGTAATGCAGAATTATTTCAGAATTTTAACAGTGGACGACACCGCAATAAAGTGCGTTATCCAAAAGTATAATAGGAGTGGCTCCAAGGATCTATAACTGCCTACCAAATGAAATTAGAGATTGTAAACATATTATAGAGTTTAAAAGATTGTTAAACAGATATTTAATTAAGAAAGGGTCCTATTCGATAGAAGAATATATTAATGACAAAGCCTAAGAGCTGATGTGCCATTACATTAATAATAATATTAAGCTGTGTGTATAAATTAATTTAACGTTAACAGTTAAGTTTACCTAGTCCCTAATAGGTACTCAATACTTTATTGCAATTCATAATGTGTACAGGTTGGAATACAGTTATTTTATGTGCATTATGAACCCTGTCGGGCGCAGCAACGAGAGAGGAGGACTTATATGTATAGGTATTTATGATTAGATTTACAATGTCATGCTATAACAAACTATTTACAAGTATCGTAACACATTAATTTTTTTATTTTTATTTTTTTCATTTTAATCTAGTCGTAAATATTTTTGTTCCATTGTATTAAAATTACATGAGTTAAGTTGCATTAATTAAATTATTATTACGTTTATTATTATTTTTTATTATTATATTCATACATTTTTAGTAATAAGAATTATATTATATTGCAAGCTAGATACTAGCAGATTGTGATCAATACATTTTATGTAACACCTTTTACTACCCACTTTCCAGCAATAAATGATTTGATTTGATTTGATTTGACACGGAGAAGGCGAACGAGTATACGGGCGACCCGATGGTAAGAGGGATCTGTGACCCATAGTCATTTGAATTTTCAAGACTACAATCTTCAGACTGCAATCCTAAGATCGCAAATGCGTTGCCAACCCTAAGGACTATTAGTAAGTATTATCTGTCAACACGGGAAAGGCTAATATTTAGTTAAGAATGCCCTAAATGTTTGTACGCTCTGACACCGCACCCACATATCCCTAAGAATTTCTAGACCTAAGTGGGTGAGGTACATCGCTCGCAGGTCAGACGGCCTATAGGCTCGAAGAGTTCTAGATGGTTTAAGGGGCGAGAAACGGTATCGCATTTTATATGGATTTTTTTAGCTCCACAATCCTGTTAATGATTTGTCTGACGAGTTGTAAGCCGAGTTGGTTGCGAATCACCTCGCAGGAGCATCGCACGTGCGCCCGCGCTCAGTCGCTCGCAGCCTGCGCGGACGCATTCCGAGTTTACGCTTCAGATCAAGTGCGCGTTTAAGTGTTGGTGCAGTGGTGAAAAATTTAGTGTTTTTTTGTGATATTCCGAAATAACGGTGAGTTTTTAACTAAAAAAAAGTCAGGTTTTTTTTAAAAATAGTATTTTTATAATTATGTTCTGATATTTAGGGTATTATTTATAAACGCACAATAAACTAATTTTAATTAAAGTACTTTTTGTCCCTTTCTGTCAAATTCAAATATCACAATGTAACAGAATGCCAAATCATATTTTAAGCATACTTTAACTTTAGCTATTGTGGACTATGAATAAGAGGGTTAATCTTTGCTGGTTAAGTTCATTCAGAATATTTTCCTTTTACGATTTAAGTTTTTTTTAGACAAGAAAAACTTTTTTTTTTAATCTAACAAATAAAACTGGTTGCTTCTACAAATAGCTTAATTAAATAAAAAAAATACAACAAATTCAGCAGCTTCATTTATTAAGTTGTTTAAAAAGATGCAGAAGAGAATAAGTAGACAAAACCTAGTTCAGTTCCCAACTTTATTGATGAATCACTAGGGAACCGTGTCACAGAAAGCCAATGATTATTTTTTACGTGAGTTCTTCATTGTTAATTGACACTGTCACTATGATAAGGTTCTGTACACAAGGAAAAACAGTTATATTTGGCAGAACCAGTCCGTTTCGATGTACCGCAAGCAAACCATAATCGGATTGCAAACAAATTTGGGGATCCGTACTGTTTTTTGTTTTTAGAAAGTTTTGTTCGTACTTGTGTCACTGCTTATTTTAATGTTAAGTTTATGTTCATCACACCATTCGTACTCTCTAAGCTGCTGCCAAAGAGTAAATAAATATCAGAGGACAATGTCACACCAATTGACCTAGTCCCAAACTAAGCTCTAGGCCAGGCTTGTACTATGGGTACTAGACAACGATATAAATACTTATATAGAGAATTACATTCTCTAATACAAGGAAAACATCCTAAACTCAGGTACAAACACTTGCGCTCATCCCACAAATATGTACCCATACCGGGAACCAAACGTAGTCTTCGCGTTGTCTGTCTGAGTTTCTTGCGGCGCTTCTTCCGCAATGATGGTCTTGTCCGAAGCGCTAGTAGATTCACTCCATGTTACCGACGTGTAAAAGAGCCCTCATGTGGCCAATTTACTGAATAAAAATTTTGAATTTTGATTTTCGAATTTGGTAATCCTGTGAACAATCCTTGAAATGACTGACATAGAGGCATTTCAACTGATCCCTCATAATTGGCCACAAATTTTTAATTAAAAAAAAAGATAAAAATTGTTGTAAATAGGCCGCGCGAGCACGTTAACACTTCAAAAATCTACCAGCGCTTCAGATTTTAAACTTCTATGGGCTTTAGAATCCACTTACCATCAGGCGGCCTGTCAAAAAATAGTTCTAATTTAAGTCTGATCGAAAATTCGTTATAAATATCTACTAAAAAATGGAACCCTTATAAACATACCTACATACCTTCACGCCACGTGCTGTGCGCCGGTCTAAACATACAACTTTCGCTTCCTCCACGTTCATCAACCTCTTCATGCGCGTACGTCGGTTACGGCTGCTTTTGATTTGGCTTATCCAGTACATGGCGAATCTGATCACTGTTTGTGCGTCTAGGGCAATCTCTCCCAACATCTTCACTCACTCTCGCTTGCCATACCTCTTTCGTAACTCTTTTTTCAACCATCTTTTCTAAATGACTAAACCATCTACTTTTTTTTATGGCAAGGGGAAGGCACGCGAGCACTCAGGCCACCTGATGGTATGTGGGACCTGAGACCCATAGACATTTGAAATCTCAAGACTTCAATCTCAAAACTGCAATCCTAAGACTTCAAATGCGTTGCCAACCCTGAGGACTAAGATGGAATGCCTCTATGCTAGTAATTTCACTCGTTGTCTTATCCCCACACCGGAACACAGCAATGCGAACACTACTGCTTGGCGGTGGGTTAGTGGATAAGATGGTGGTAGCTATCCGGACGGACCCTGCACAAGGTCCTACCACCACTTACCCTCCCTCCTCCCTCCTGACCGTCTCTTCCTGTATCCTTCAGTTTTTCAAGACCCTTTTCTTCTGACATCGCTATCGAGCTGAAATTCAGAACCGGGTGGACAGGTGGATTTAGCATTAAATGGTGCGCACAAGGCGAAAGCTTGGAATATTTAAATTATATATTGTTACATCTGGAAAATAAAAATACACCAAATAACACGCACTCATTTGCGAAATACCAGATTTTAGAAACAACATTCTCAATATTATACTGGAATCCCTAAAATTATCATTCAAATTACGGTACGGTTGATTATCTTTACGTAATGTTTCGAATTTGTTTTTTTTTTTGGGGATCTGAGGCTGTATTCTACTTGGTAAAACCGTTGCGCTTCAATGATTCTAAAAACATTTTGTATAATTTCATTTAACTAACCACGAAAAGCATAATGAACGTTTAGCATAAAAACCAATTGTATAATTTCATCAGGCATACAATCGAATAACACTAATTTATTATTATAATTTTATGCATCATAATTATTATATCGTTGGTTTATTATAGAGACGAAATTATGCAATGTGTGTTATGTAAAATGAAAATTAGACCATTTGTTTTTATACTAAACATTACACACCCATTATTTGAAAACTCTCAGTTACGACGGGATGAATAAATATATACAGTATACTCATGTTTCTATTATCTTCTAAATAAATAGATTACCATTTTTTATTTTTTGATGCATTAATTTTAAAAGATTTAGGTTTAGTTTGGCTTTTAAAAGATACAATGAAACCAAGCGGCAGCACGGACTTTGTTTTATATGGCACAAATTAATGTTTTATATAGTCTCAGCTGCGGAACCTCGGTGCGCGAGTCCGACTCCTACTTAACCGGTTTTTCCACTCTTTTTGCCTTGCCTTATTCCGAAGGGAAATTGGCCACATGACCCAATTGTTACCTCTGCACTTTACTTTGACGGTTACTGGATGGTACTTGTCGGCCATTACCTTGTTAAATTAACTATTAAGCATGACTCTTAATCATGCAGTCTCTCGGGATTGATTGGTATTTATATCTTTGTATCCGACTTAATGATTGTTCGTTAGTGGTGGTGACCTTTTGCACGGTTCGCTACCACCATCTTATCCTTTGACCTACCGCCAAGCAGCAGTGTTCGGATTGTTGTTCCGGGGCGAATAAAGTTGTAGTAAAGTTGGCAATACGATGACATTTGTTTTATCCCGTAGATTAAAGGCCTGGGACAGTAAGGCTGCGGCTCCGCTGAGGCGGAGATGAGCGGAGTGGAGCGGAGCTGTACCAGCTGTACTGTCCCAGGCCTTTAATCTACGGGATAAAACAAATGTCATCGTATTGGCAACTTTACTACAACTTTATTCGCCCCGGAACAGCCTAATGGCGGCCGAGTTAAAAACAATATCATAACATGTCGAAAGTTGTTTGACAGCGTTGAATAGGGACCCGATTCGTTTCAACATTTCACATAAACAACCACCCACTGATTTAAATCTAATCTCACCTCATCTCATCAACCAAAAAGCAATTTTGTTTTAATACCAGTGAATAACTCGGAATAGCTTTGGAATTATATTTTAATGGAACTGATTTAGATTAAATACTACCAGAGCCGGAATACAGTTGTTTAATATTATTATTTCATAATTTGTTTTGAGATTTAAGTACTACGTTCTATAGTATACTATAGCGTTCCAGGAAACAATAAACTTTTTTTAAGTTATGTTAAAACGGAAGCAAATAGGTACACATGGTAATATTTTATAACGGTTGGGTGACTATGTAAACAATTGTCATTTTTATCCTTGTGCGTCAGAAACAAGGTTATGGTTTTCGAGTGTATGTATGTCTATTTCTTTGCGACGCTATGCAGCCTAAACGGGTTGATAGATTTTAACATTAATTGATACCTATATACATATATACAAAACAGTATCATAAAATGCAGTCGGGTTTTCCAAAACTTTGTTTGGTACTGTTATAAAAATGTACTACCGAAAGATATTTTCCTACTAAATTGTCGTACTAATGTATCGTGTGGGTCCGAATTATCATATTTTAACATTAACTGGTTTTCAACAGAGTGACAACTTTTGAGCTTTTCTAAAGTTTTTGTGGCACGTAGATTCCTTATGAGGTCTAGGGGTGCACTAAGAAAGAATTTCTCAAAATTCATCCCTTAAAGGGTTAAAATAGGGGGAGTAGCGGGAAACTAATTCTACGCGTACGAAGTCGCGGGCGTCCTCTAGTGGTTTGTATATAATATAATTATGTGAGTTATGTGGTTAACGAATAAATGTCTTTCTTCTTTTTTTTAACCGACTTCAAAAAAAGGAGGAGGTTCTCAATTCGTCTGTTTTTTTATGTTTCAGAACTTTTGACTTGGTGAACCGATTTTGATGATTCTTTTTTTATTTGAAAGCTGGTGCTTCCCGATTGGTCCCATTCTTATCAAAATGAAGATCTGATGGTGAAATCCATGTGGAATCGACGGAACTCTTCAAAATGTATAGGCACCTATAGCGATTTTGGTATTTTTCATTGTAACTCGCGTATTTGGTCTTGGAAAGCACTATTTGGTGAAGTGGAACTGATGATGAAGATCACAGATGGCCACCGGAACTCCTAAACGGTATATATTTCGAGGATGGCGACAAGATATTTCGATTAAGATAGTTGAGCGACTATGACGAAGCATATTTAAGTTTAAATATTCTGTTGATTGAAATGTAGAACATTGTTTCTTATTAATTGAGAAGTGGGAGAATAACAGCATAATTGGACGTACTTTTGCAAACGGGAACCAACCCACAAAGATTTGGTAATAAAATGTCAACTGTCATGCTAAATACTGTGGGTTGGTTCCGGTTTGCAAAATCTTTGTGGGTTGGTTCCCGTTTGCAAAAGTACGTCCAATTATGATCACTAAAAAGCATAAAATAAAAAAGTAAAAAGAAACAAAAACCCGCCTTCAAAAAGCAAAACATAGCTTCTTTAAAATGGTGGGATTTTTGCTTTTTGAAGGAAGGTTTTTGTTTTTTTCTTCTATTTACTTGTCAGTAATAGCAACTGACTTCAAATACGTGTAGAAACAAACTAGAATTGAGCTACAGGACTAATAAAAATTAGTCCTGAAGCTCAATTCTCAAGGGCAAATATTTATGTGGTACAGCTACTTATGTGTTCAACCACACTTGACCTTAGTTTGGGACTAGGTCAATGTGCGTTAACTTGTGTATAATTTAGTATTTCCTTTTATCTTCTTAAAATTTGTTTTTGATATAAATTTATTTACACCACATCTAGCAACTATAAACGAGAACCTAATTATTCGCGTTATTAAGTGGAATAAATTTATTTTATTACTTATTATACTCGTAGTTCTGATGGCGAGATCAAGGATTAGCATATATTTGACACATTCTGCAAGAACGTGCTAGTGACGCGGAATGTCCGTTGCCTTATTTATTTTGCCGGCAATTAAAGTAAAGTTTCTGCCTACGCAGAGCTCAATAGGGTATATTGATATGGATTTTTGGAAGAAAAAGACGTATAACCACGAATTATTAGGATAAGGGCATGATAAAGATATTGGAATACATACATATGTTAAATTTTTTCCTGTTTTGGAAACCGGAATGTTTCCAAAATTTAGACAGTGACGATCGAGGAAACCCATATCATTAACCTATAGTTTGCCGTTAAAATAATCCAACATGGGCGTTTGATGACACGTTTAACCAAGTTGGTAGTGACCTGCCTGCGAAGCTACTTCTGTTGCGCATTAGTGGTCCACAAGAACAGAGGATGTGCATTGCTGTCTTCTCTGTCTCCTGACAGAACCGCATGTCGCGTCTTGTTTTATACCCATGAGAAACAGATGTTTGTTCAGTTTGCAGTGGCCGCTTCGATACCAGGTATGGCCAAGTTTAAGTGTGATGAGCAGTGATCGGGGAAAACGATGCAAAACTTCAACAAAACTTAACAAAACTTACATTACAGCCATGAAACTATTAATATCCTTATACCAAATCCGAGACTCTGATATAGAGTTAAATTGAACACTAATCTGCCAATAATATTATTATTTTTTAATAATAATTCTTATTTTGCTTGGTTGCAAGTTCTCCTTTATGTCAGCTTTACAAGTTTTGTTAAAGTTTTGCACCGTTTTTCCCGATCACTGGTGATGAGGGTAAGTATTTGTTCCTGATCTGATTTTATCTATGTATTTAAGTATGTATTTTTTACTATTGTTTTATTGCGTAGCTTGCTTTTAAAATTGTGAATGCTGTGCTTACCTATAATTTAGATGTGTACTGTGGAATTCTGTAAATAGTATGTATTATTTGAAATGTAATGTACATATTTAGTTGGTTTTGCCTAATAAATAAATAAATAAATAAATAAATAAATGTATTTCAACAGCAGTACAAGCCTACAGCTTAGTTTGGGACTAGGTCGATTTATGTAAGATGAACCCTTATTTTTTTAACGCTTTCGTTTATAATTAACCCTAACACGCTTTCCATTTAAATGAGAGCGATTCATAATCGGTCAATCACGTTCTTAATTAATCGGTAATGATCATTAATGATCAAAGTCGTTAATTTTGTTATCATTTTCCTCAATTAATTATTGTCGGTCACATTTAGCTGCGAATTGGGTTAAACAAAAGACAAAGTATGTTAAGAGGTCACATATATTGCCGAGACCCAACATCTCCCAGAAACATAGAACCTACTCCTTTTTTGAAGTCAGATTAAACGGCTTCTTGTACTTTTACGCGAAAAACGTGAGATGAAGATTTTACACAGGTCTGCAGCGTCGTAAGCACCAAAAAAAATCATTTACCATACAGGATTTTATTAAATACGGAACCAGAAAAGCTTTCAAAAAATATCATCTAAGACCGTAGGGTATTCCAGACGTAACAAAACTTGCTGTAATCTTATCCTACTATACTACTAATATTATTATAAATGCTTAAGTTCCTGTGTGTGTGTGTTAGTTTGTTAATCCTTCACGCTGCAACAGCTTGACGAAATTACATTAAAAGAGATTGACAAGTTTTGGACCAAATGCTGCCGAGACGTGAAAATACCTATAACGAGTTTCTTACGTTACTATCTGCTAGAAAAAACACATATTTTCAAAATTGGTTCGGGAGAAAAAAAAAAGGTTTTGTATGGTCGTGTTCGTTTTGTTGACGACTATAGATGTTGTCGTTGATGCAGTCATCAACATAAAGCAATCTTCATGCTAGGAACAACTGGCTGTTGAGTGCATATTATGTGCCTAGTTTGGTTTTTAGGGTGGGCTAGGCACCAACTCATTGTTAGGCGCCCTGCTCCATCCTTCGATAGAGTTATTATCAACGAAGATGACGACCATTAGTACGTAATTTATATTGATGATTTACTTCTCAACAAAAAGCCATTTTTTTCGTGACTCCTGGGGTAGATCTTGAAACGATTTAGTGTACCGTCTCGCGTTATCGTAAGGAACATAATGCACTATGTGTTCACTCTGGGCAGCACTTGGTCCAACTCCCATACAAATATGATCAATCTCCTTTGGAATGGAGATTGCTTATACCCTGGATTAACACATAGACTTACTTTTTATCCCTAAAATTTCAAATTTCCCGAAGGAATAACGGTAATTGAAATATACGCGGACGAAGTCGCGGGCAGATGCTAGTGATTAAATTAGTTTTGGTCTAAAAAAAAAGCTTTTTGGTTCAAGCTTTCGTCACCGACACTGTCCTTTTTAGGGTTCCACAGCCAAATGGCAAAAAACGGAACCCTTATGGATTCGTCATGTCTGTCAGTCCGTATGTCACAGCCACTTTTTTTCCGAAACTATAAGAACTCTTGAAACTTGGTAAGTAGATGTATTCTGTGAACCCCATTAAGATTTTCACACAAAAATAGAAAAAAACACTACATTTTGGGGGTTCCCCATAACTAGAACTGAAACTCGAAAAAAAAAATTCAATCAAACATTCATTCATTTTTTGTGGGGTATCTATGGATAGGTCTTCAAAAATGATATTGAGGTTTTCTAATATCATCTTTTTCTAAACTGAATAGTTTGCGCGAGAGACACTTCCAAAGTGGTAAAATATGTGTCCCCCCCGCTGTAACTTCTAAAATAAGAGGATGATAAAACTAAAAAAATATATGATGTACATTACCATGCAAACTTCCACCGGAAATTGGTTTGAACGAGATCTAGTAAGTAGTTTTTTTTCACGGAACCCTTCATGGGCGAGTCCGACTCGCACTTGGCCGCTTTTTATACAGTCCGTCATCTGCTTATCGAGATCAAATTAACGACTCTAATCGTGATAATGCGTTAAGTATAACGGAGATCCTCTAGCCATCTTCCGCCTCCATCATCGAGTTCAGAGAGCGTCGGTGGCCTAGTGGCTTAGGCGGTCGACTCGTGATCGTAAGGTACCGAGTTCGAACCCCCGCGGTCACCATTTACCAATGAGTTTTTCTAACTTACGTGCATTACCCGATGCTCTTACGGTGAAGGAGAAACATCGTGAGGAAACCTGCACATTCGAACAGCTGAGTGTGTAAGAGGGTAATTGCACAAAAGATCCTAAAGGGTCGAAGTGTATCCGAGAGGGTCCATCTGTAAGATAAGATAAGATAAGATCAGCGAGTTCAAAGACACCATAAAATTGCATTTTTAAAGGGTTTTCTTAAACATATACATTTTAAATTTAACCCCATTCCGATAACGGATACTTGCTAAAAATTAAAGAAAAATAAAATGGTATTTAAAGAACAGACAAGTCGTCATTGTCTTAGAGTTCGATGGCCTAACATGAATCTAAAACTCTTAAATAGGTACTGTCGGGAAATGGAGGCAGTTGGGGGCGAAAACTAACTTAAGATCACAATAGGGAATGAATATTCATGACGACATTTCAATAGAAGCTGATTCATGTAACAAACAATTGAGAAAAACAATTTTTTGAATAGTTATAAAAATAACCATGATTGACAAACAAAGATTCGTCTTATCTCTTTCTGACAAAACAGAATTTAACATGGAGTTTATATGGGCGACCTGTTACGTGACGTCACAGAGCATATCGGATCTCTGTATAATCGCTGTCTAATTAGCAGTTTAAAATGCTTGATCATCCGTATTTTCGGCCGATTTCAAGGCTCCTCCGGCCCATTGCCGGCCTGTTTCTGCACATTATACGTGGACCCACTTTTTTGACCCACCGCACAAAAAGATGCACCCATGTTTGACCATCCAATTTTAATTTTGATTTTGGTTAGGTTCGTTAGGGATCTACATTTGCCCGAAGGGCAAACCGTGCTGAAATAAGAGCCCCGCCTTTGGGCCCTCCGCGGTGGGGCAAAACACAGTGGGACCACGGGTAAATGGCTTTTTACTGTTGGTGATCTCTTTTGCTGTATTTTCATATTTTGTTAAGAAATGCGATGTTTTATTAAACCTTTCAAGGAGTTTTCTGACTAATTTGAAAGAAATAACTATGAAGCCATCGCTATAAACATCGTTAACAGTTGTTAACAGTTAAGCCCAAGATTTCCTGGTGTCGTGATAATTGCCTATTATTAAGTAATGCGTAATTGTGGTTCAGCAACCAGTTCCACTGAGGTTTCGTGACAGCAAGCACGAGGGCTACGTGAACAAACTACGTAACGGATATTATGTTTTTCCGCTACCTACTTTACCTTAGTTTACCACCATTTTTTTTACCGTTAAATCGTTTACGCTAGTTAAATACATAATTGTCTAGCCTCGGTCTAAGGTTAAAAATACCTTTATTTCGATTGATCGTAGCAGGTGGAAAGAAGTGATCTCCGCCTACCCCTCTGGGAAACAGGCGTGATTAAATGTATGTATGTATGTATACATTTTTGTCAGAAGGTTCTTGAGTGGCGTCTGCGGACCGGGAGACGAGCTGTAGGTAGGCCTCCAAGAAGATGGAGTGACGACCTTGTAAAGATCGCGGGAACGCGGTGGATGCGAAAAGCACAAGACCGGTCTGAGTGGAGAGCCTTGGGGGAGGCCTATGTCCAGCAGTGGACGTCTTTCGGCTGACTTGATGATGATTTGATTACATTTGATTTACATTCATGGAAAATCTTTTATTTAACTTAACAAGATTTATCTTTTGTTAATGCTTAGTTCAAAATCTTGCTACTAAATTTGAACCAGTGCCTCTGTCCCACTCAGTTAAACAATATTGATTTAGACATGTATTCGTACGAGTATTAATTTGACTGCCGCGATTACTGTCAAGCAAATAATACTTATTTATCATAAGGTTGACACTATAGTCTTTGCCAATTAATATTGGCAAAGATGTAAACACGACCAAACGAATCAATTTACCATTATTAATCAAGTGAGGTCTTAGCAATGGGTGCGTTTCAATCAGTATACAAACTTTTTGCATAATTTCATTTAACTAACCACGAAAAGCATAATGAACGTTTAGCATAATAGTACATTGTTGCAGAGGATAGAAAGTACGCGATTTTTGGACGAGTCATATAGAGGGCCGAAACGTAGTTGAGGCCCTCTAGTGTACGAGTCCATAAATTGCACTTTCTACCTAGGCAGAAATAGTGCTTTTCACAACTACTGAGAGGAAATAAAATTAAAATTCATATTTAAATTCATGTTAATGTGACATCACCGTCAATTTTACCATAGATAATTTTTTGTTAAATCTGGACCCCTATTCTCGTGGCACTCGAGATTAATAAACTAACTGATGAAGATGTCAACTCCATATAAAATTGGTTCGAGATTAGGGGCCAAATTTGAATTACATTTAAAAAAAAGCAGTGACATAGTTTTTAGTCTGCGTATCTTTTAGCATAAATAAACCTAATATTTTACGACACAAAATAGTGTGTTCTGATTGGTCGATTTCAATTTTTCATTATAAGGAGCTATGACACAAAAATTGATTGATTGATTTTCATTGGTTCTTAAAGTTGGACAACAATGTTCTCGACCAATCAGCAAACACGCCGAAAAAAAACATTCTTGGTCTGTCCTTATAAGTGACGTTTTGTGACCCCAAACAAGACCATCTATGGCCATATTTCCGAGCAGTGTTTTGAAAAAACCATTTGTATAATTTTATCTGGCATACGATCAAATAACTTAACACTCATTTAGCATAACTATCATTAAGTAGTTATTATGCATTTTAAGTCAATTTATTCTAACTAGGTTAGGTTAGGTTAGAACTGTGACCACATTAATAGTAATGAGAGCAGTTAGAAATATTTACTTTTTAAATTAATAAACATTATAGTTTTTGAAATTATGCATTTCGTTTTATGCTAAACATTACACACCCCTTAGCAATGATATACACTTAACCTTTAGGTTCACATTACGTTTTAGATTAAATAACTATTAATTATACGTTGGCTGTGTGGTTGCCGGCTTAAAATAGTACCACTCCGTGTCTTCCCGTGGATATCGTAAGAGTCGACTAAGGGAATGAAGGCTTGTAGTACTGTTAGGCGATGGGCTTGCAACCTGTCACTAATACACTGCTCAACATCTTAGCCTGATTATGCAAAATGTGGATACAGAATTATCAACAAGCTTTTAGAGTTGTTGGCAATTCTGTAGCTCTGCCTACCCCGCACTGGGAATAAAGGCGTGAGTTTATGTATGTAATTATACGTTACTAGCTGACCCGGACTACCCCTAACATTTAGAGGGATGAAAAATAGATGTTGGCCGATTCTCATAGATACCGGATAAGCACAAAAAATTTCATCAAAATCGGTCAAGCCGTTTCGGAGGAGTATGGCAACGAAAACTGTGACACGAGAATTTTATATATTAGATTTTGAATAAAAACACACTTGATGAATATTGGAGCAAATCTCAATCAAATTAGAATAAATTCTAATAAAACTCTTTATTAGAATTTATTCGGTTAAAAAACGTCAGTTTTTCGTATTAATTAACACCGTTCCATTTACTCGCCAAACTACCCTATTGTGACGTCATGGCGACAAAAGTCCGGAGGCTTAGTAGTCGAAGCATTCTATACCCTATTGCTAACCACATTAAATTTAAAATGCTTGTACTATTAATATGCAATTAGCCGCCTGCGTTGGGATTAGTACGGCAGAAAAGTGGTTTAATTATTTTTTCACATCACCTATTCGGAAAGGGGACTTTCCTTCCCTGCTAGGAGGGATCAAAGCGGCACTTTTCTGTTCAAGGACATGTTGTTGCCAGTATAAAATATAAACGCACTACAATTTATTTTTCGTCGTTTAAGTGCATACTATTTGCACATAATTTCATCTTTTATTTCATCACTAAGATCTTTTATTTTCCTCATTGGTGATGTGAAAAGCAGTATGTGTCACACGGTGGCAAAATTATTTCCACCTTGGGCGTTAACACTTGAATCCCTCACTACGCTCAGGATTCAATGTACGTCCTCGCCGTAAATACTAAATATGTCATTTTGCTCCCTTGTGACACAATCTACTATTTTTGTTTCAGGATACGATGACCGGCGAGGTGAAGCAGTTCTCTGTCGAGAAGGAATACGTGAAGAACCCTGATATATCCCCTGACGACATCCAGAAGCTACGGGAATGGCTAAAGACGCAGCCACATCTCCCTGCAAACTATCTTAACGGTGAGTCCTACCTCTATATCGAGTTTATTGGTCCTTACAGGGTGAGTTAGCGATGAGGATATTAAAAATACCGGCATAGAGCGTGTCGTGAAATTCTACAACTCAAAAGAGAAAAGACTTGCGCAGTAACTAGGATCCTAACTGGCCACTGCAAACTCAACAGACATCTGTGTCTAATGGGTATGAAACAAGAAGCGACATACAGGTTCTATCAGGAAACAGGGGAGACAGCAATGCACATCCTCTGTTCTTGCGGACCAGTAATGCGCAACAGAAGTATCTACCTAGGCGACTTATCATGAACCCACAAGAGATACAACTCCTCACTTCCCTAAGCATCTGGAAATTCTTGGATGCAACGGGCCTTTGCGGTGAGCTCTAAACAAAGGGCTGCCACAAAAGATCAGAACTGGTCGAAGTGGCACACAGGGCCCATCTCAACCCCCCCAATAATAATAATCGAACGTGTCGGGCCATGCGCAGTGATGTAGGATTCCGTGTATAAAAAAGTTATAACTTGTTCGACTATTTAAAAAAATGTTTATTCAGTAACCAAAAATTACATAGTTGTACAGGTTGGGTGCCTCTTTTTAAGTAAATTGATACCTGTACTAAGAGAACAGCGCTCTTCCGTAGATGGTAACCAAGCTATACAAACAAGGTTTGAGACTTAAATATTTACTTGATAACTTAGCTGTGATAGTTTTCCTTTTTTCCATACTTTCTTAAATATACTTGATTGAAACAAAAATTACCACTTGAAAGCTTAATATTTCAAAAACGTATCCCTGAATCAAAAATGTTATCATCTGCATCATTAAATTGAAGAGCGTAGCTCTTGTCGGTGTAATTCTCTCCACTTATTTCTGTTTTGTGCAAGGTTCTTCATCTCGTGGTATCCGCTTGCTCCTACTCTTTCTTGAATCTCTCTGACATAATTGGTTCTCGGCCTTCCCGGGCCTCGTCTTCCTTCCATCTGCCCTTCCATTATGTTATAAATTGTTATAATTTAACATAACCCTACTATTTTTAAAAAATCTATCCAATGACAACCTACTCACTGAAATAAACGAGTTAACAAAATCATCCCCGTTTTAACCAAAAAGAAAACAAAGATTAAGATTTTTTTTTGCTAATTTACTTTATAGTACCAAGAGCCTCTTGAGTTTCACCGCAAATGGACAGACGGACCCCTAAAAACAAATATCTTTATCATAGTACTAGCTTCTGCCCGCGACTTCGACAGCGTAGATTTTCATTATCGATATTCCCTGGGATTTGGAATTTTCCGGGATGGAAAGTAGCCTAAGTGTTAATCCAGGGTATAGGCTATCTCCATTCCAAATTTCATCCAATTCCGTCCAGCCGTAACAGCGTGAAGGAGTAACATAGTAACACACACACACACACAAATTTTCGCATTAACAATATTGGTAGGATCACTTTTACTACGCCTCCTCTTACTTTAACAGAACGTCTTAAGTACCCCTTATCTTGAAGTCTCGGATAAGCCATTAATTACCTACCAGCCTGTATAAAATGTGCCAGAGCTGAGGCCTTAGTCATGTTCAAGGCACCAATTACCCTAATAGCGGGTAATTTCAGTCTGATCTCACAACCACACACAAACCAGCGGACAGTGCACAGTGCTGGCTGTGAAGCATTAGTACGCGATTTCAATGATTACAGACGACCAATGGATGTGACTGAGAACAGGAAAAAGTGGAATTAATAATAGTAATCGCCCTAAAGACATGCAGTTCAATTATTGTCCATAATAATCAATGGTACGATAATCCGTCAGAGCAATCTGCCTTTTTTGCTTGTTTATTATGTATCTTAGCTGTGTGGTTGCCGGCTTAGAATAGTGCCACTCCATGTCTTCCCGTGGATGTCGTAAGAGACGACTAAGGGAATAAAGGCTTGTAGTACTGTTAGGCGATGGGCTTGCAACCTGTCACTAATACGCTGGTAAACATCTTAGCCTGATTATGCAAAATGTGGTTACAGAATTATCATTAAGCTTTTAGAGTTCTTGGCCATTCTGTAGCTCTGCCTACCCCAAACTGGGAATAAAGGCGTGATTTTATGTATGTATGTATGTATTATGTATCTTCAATTTCCCGGTAAAATGTCTTAGTTAATCACTACTAGTTTTTAGGGTACCGCACCTCAAAAGGAAAAAAGGAACCCTTTATAGGATCACTCGCGTGACCGTTTGTCCGTCCGTCAGTCACAGCCAATTTGCTACACATACAGGGTGCCCAGTAAATAATGTACGTTATCAATAACATGGCGTTTTGGTAAAATTTGCTCTTAGTGAATACTAGCAATATCTTTAATTTGTTAAGAAGTAAATAGCGTTATAGAATCAGTATTAGATACACTATTTTTCAGACGGTTGGTCACTCTGGTCTTCATACATTTTTTATTCACCACAAGCAATCAAACTCGTTGCAAATTTTAAAGAAAAATGTGTTGTTATTAATTAAGACCCAATTAACAAGAAATCAGTCTGGCCACCATGACGCTCTAATACACATCCGTTAGCGTCACTATTAGAGAATATTTAGCATCAAACAGAACGAGAAAATCTCTTTATTTGTGGCCTCGGCGGTCATTTACCTTTTCAACGCCACAGTCGGCTCTGGCCGTCTACTAAAAGTCGTGCCACTGACGCCACGTCGGCTACAGCCGACAAGAGTTCAAGATTAAAAGAGACTTTGTCTGATAGCAATAAGGTGTAATTTGCATAGCATAGCAAACATGTTTGGCGTGTGGGTGGCACATTTTGTATTCGACGTATGGCGTTCAAAAGGTTAAAGTGAAGTGAGGGGCCAATTATTAAGAAAATAGAAGAGTTCGATTATCTCGAAAACCACGCAACTTTTACTAAACCTATAAGTCTTTTTTAGGGACCAGCCTAAGGTGCTATCCATGGATAGAACCTTATCCATTATTTACTGGGCACCCTGTATAATTATGTAAGTCAGTGACTCAAAGACACGCCAGGCAGGCGTGATGTACAGTCAACATCATAAATAAGTGATCATTTATATACCTTGTAACTTTAACGTCGTGTTTGAAATGTCATACAAAATTGTGAAACGATTGAAAGCGACAAGGTGCATAAATGATCACGTATTTATGCTGTTGACTGTACATACCTTCACGCCTTCATTCCCAGAGTGGGGTAGGCAGAGCTGCAGAATCACCAACAACTTCAAAAACTTGTTGATAATTCCGTTACCACATTTTGTACAAGTAAGCTAAGATGTTTACCAGTTTATTAGTGACACGTTGCAAGCCCATCGCCTAACAGTACTACAAGCCTTTATTCCCTTAGTCGCCTCTTACGACATCCACGGGAAGACATGGAGTGGCACTATTCTAACCCGGCAACCACACGGGTTATAGTGTAATGGTAGTGAATCTATTTTTTTTTGTTTTAATAAGATAAATATTTAATTTTGAAGTTATTGACGAAAAGAAGGGAAAATTTATTAATTTCTAATTTATTTATTTCTTGAAAGTTAATAGGGATTATAATGTCAAGATAAGTTACTTAAAACCAACTCATTATTCACCCCAGAAAACTCGATAGTTCCCAAGGAAACTATTATAATCGAGTTCAACGAAGACAAAGTCGTGCAATAAAGCTAGTTTATGTACATCCATATCATAATTTCAATATAATATGTATAGAAACGATGATCAAATGTTCTATATTAAGTAACCTGTGTCAGTGGTTGTACTTTAATATTAACATTAAAGTATTACATGTCATTAAAGTATCGGTTATCGCTGTAGTTGCATCTTAATGTTCACTTTAAAGCATCGGTGACTATACTTTAATGTGAACATTAAGATACAGGGTAACGACAGATTCAGGTTTCATCACATCACAAATTGTAAAAAACTTATGATGGGTATGCATGTACATAGATAAAGTTATGTATGCGACTGTACGCATAATAATAATTAGTATGCACCAGTCACATAAATAACTATTAAAATATTGTTAAGGATTAAAAACACTTCTTGCCAATAACAGGACATTAAATGGAATCTTCGCAATGACTGCACGAGGCGCATGCGCGTGTCGCTCCTTTGTTCAGAGGGCAATCGATTTTATTGATCAACGTTTGCGATCAGTTATAATGAAGTGATACTTTAGGATCTATGTTTACGAGTATTATGATTTATGATTATTAATTAAATGACATCACAATTATATACCATACAATAATACTATAGTAGAATGATGCTCTGCACTATTGTAGAAGTATGCCTAGTTGATAGTGACCCTGCTTACGAAGCTAGCGGTCCCGGGTTCAAATCCCGGAATGGGCAAATATTTGTGTGTAGGCGACTATTTGTTTCTGAGTCTTGGATGTTATCTATCTTTTTAAGTATTGATTTCTCTATATCCTCGTAAGGCCCACCATACTGCAAACAGGGAGTTTTTTGTAAGTGCGACTTTGAATCTACCATCAATGCAATAAAGTTCAATAAAGTTTGTTCGATAATGCCATTTTCAGTTTACGAACATAGAAAAATAGACCTTATTGTTATTGCAGCACAGTCCAAATTAAATTGCCTTGATTATGTACATCCTATAGTACACTGGGCCTTACGAGGTTATAAGTATTTATATCGTTTTCTAAATCCCTTACTACAAGCCTGGGAAACCAAATGGTAAATATTTTTCGTCACATTAAAAAAATTGTTTGATTCCCGACTACTACTTATTATAAAAAAAACTTCTACGGCCCAAATAATAAAATTTAAATTCCCTTACAGACCTGGACCTCCTAATCACCTTCCACTGCTGCGAGAAGAGCGCAGAAGTAGCCAAACAAGTGCTGGACCTGCACTTCACCCTGCGCACGCTATTCACGTGCTTCTTCAAGGACCGCTGCTTTGACAAGAAGGTCGAATATGCCTTGAACAATGTGTAAGTACACTTTTCTACTCCAAAATAAGTAAATATATATTAGAGGACAATCTTACGCTAATTAACCTAGTCCCAATCTAAACTCTAAACTTGTACACTGATGAAATAGGGTATCAAAATAGTATAAACAATAAATTAGGGTGACAGCACCAATGATGGACACTTTTAGGTGATAGGCACCAGTAATGGACACTTCACTCTTAATTCAAACTTCATACGGTCCTAAATTGATTGTTGCGAAACAAATGAATAACCCTTATCTTCTGTAAAATAAGAATCAAGTGTCCATTATTGGTGCCTTGTCCATTACTGGTTCCATCACCTTAAGTCACATGTCACTGATTACTGTAGTTTAGTCTGTTCACGCTTGCAAGCACCTTTTTTCCAGTTTTAATTATCGTTCCTGAAGTAGAGACCTCGTCATCTTGTCACTATTTTTAATTTAATTTAGCTTACATTTGCAATGATTTTATTTGTGCTAGTTTTAAAATAATTATTTATTATTACCTTGTAATGTAACTTTTAAGTATTGTATTTTATGATTGGAAAAAATGACCTTCTGCTGGAGTTTCTTGCGGCGCTTCTCCGCAATGATGGTCTTGTCCGAAGCGCTAGTAGATTCACTCCATATTACGACGTCATTACTGAACGTTTTAAATTAAACAGATTTTTTAAAATATCAATAGTCAGCAATACTACCAAACTTTCATATGTAAGTGAATACGAATTTTTAGGAGTTTTTTTTGTAGTACCTATTTTGCAGGAAAACATACAATTACTCGAACATGAATTCTGATGACAGAAATAAACAGTAAAAGGTACACGTGGTGTTTTTTATCTCATTCTGGGAAGGAGATGAATAAATGTCGATGTACAGTCAACATCAAAAGTAGATACACACTTTTGTACCTTGTCACTTCATAGCCACGTCAACAACGACAATAGTTATTTGTTATACAAGGGGCGAAAGTTGTATTTTACCTGCGAGTGTTCATTTGAAACTCGAGCTAGCGAAAGGGTTCTATGATTGACCTCGAGCGAAGCGAGTGGTCCAAAAATAGAATCCTGAGCGTAGCGAGTGTTTCAACACACGAGACGTAAAATAACTTTTCACCCGTGTATAACACAAAACTTTTCACCTCACTACAGCGAGGAAAATAAGAATCACTCATTTTTAGTAACAAAATAAACTAGAAATACGCGAATATTTAACGTTGACGGCTTAAATTGATAAGTTTTGACTTAAGTTTTTTTTTTTAATTTCGGATAGGTACGTTTTGTTCGCACATCGACTTACTTGGACTGTCAGAACATTTTATCCGTTTTTACAACATGAATAAAGGTTAATGTTGAATGCTGATACTAATGAATTAAAATAAAGTTGTAAGACTGTATTTAGTGTTTTTTACTCGATGCAATTCATTAATTGTGATGTTAAAAATTCAGCACTTTTAACGTTTTACGTTTGGTTGGCTGTCAAATATCACCTAAGCAATCCATATGTGAAGAAAGAGTTTTGACATTTGAAGGCATCAAATGTCAAAACTCTTTCTTCACATGTGGATAAAAAGCGATTTTCTCAATAGATATCAAACAAACAAAAAAATCACGTTTGTTGTATGGGAGCCCCACTTAAATATTTATTTTATTCTATTTTTATCATTTGTTGTTATAGCGGCAACAGAAATACATCATCTGTGAAAATTTCAACTGTCTAGCTATCACGGTTCATGGGTACGGAACCCTAAAAAATACTCTTAAGAAACAGTTGTTAATTAGCAACAATAATTCTGAGAAATGTCATCACTGGCCTATGACCTAGACCTTCACATTGTAACAGTTGCGTATGCGCCGTCTGTAACGCCATGACCTTCATAAGTTATTACAAAATAACTTAAACCTGTGACTGTTGACGTAAAATTGTAAACCTATACAATAGTTTACTTTTAACCGTCTAATTTTAATGGCGGAAGACCTTGTGTAGGTAACCTATTGCAACCTCGGATTTTTTTGGACCGAATTTCATTTGACCGAAAACGCTCCGTTTTTTAACGTTTCTCCGATGGCAGGATTCGTAATTTTTTTATTTCACCACTTGACATTAAGGAAACATATCTTTAGTCCGAGCAACTTTTCTCCTTGTAGTCACTTGCCCTATGTGTTGTTACGTATTTTATTTCAAAGCCTATTTTTCATTACACCAGTGCTACAATTAGCCTAGGGATCGTTTCGTATTTTGTTTCTTAACCCATTTTTCACTTCATCAATGCTAAATATAGTTTTCGCTACGTTACGTCAAATATTCATTTAAGGTGAGAAAATCTTGCTCGTAATTTGTTATTATCCAGAAAATACACCGAGCAAGACGAATTAGGGCTAATTAATTAGGGAATATTCGAAGTGATCTTTCGGGCAACAGTAAAAAAACCCAAACCATAGTTGTCGAATAATATTTATCGAACCAAAATTCGAAAGATAGGTAACCCCTTGTGTAAGGAGTGTAATAACACCCCAGGAGGCCCTGCCAAGATGCATAACGCTAACTATCATTTCTATTCGTCTCGTTATTAAACCAATCGCGTCACTGGTAGATCACGTGACTTTTCGTATCACGTCATCTACCAGTGACGCGATTGGTTTAAAAACTAATCGAATAGAAACGCTAGTTAGCGTAGTGCATCTTAGCAGGGCCACCAGGTCCGACCCGATCGCTACCACCATCTTGCCATTTAACCCACCGCCAAATAGTGTCTGGGCTTGGGAACGGTTCGAAAAATACCGGTTAATCATGGTTCTTAACTAAACGCTCGCTCGTAACTGAATCGATTCGCGAGCGTTGTGATCGCTGGGATTTGGTATTTTTGGTCTTTGATTCTTTCTGCAGTTGGATGGCGTGGCGACTTAAATTGATAAGGGCGGCTTGACTTCAAACTAAAGAAATAAAAAGGCAACTAAAGGGCTATAGGGAAATCCTAGAAAACAAAAGCGGTGGTGGGCGGTGCGAATAAATTAGCGAGCGAAATTAACCGTTATTTCGAGCATGAACATTTTTATTTTTCACTTTGATCTGAACCGAAATAATCGATTCTGGTCGACCGGAATCGTAATAAAAATGCTCTATTTGAAACGTATGGCGTTTCTGAAGAGCTGGTTAAAAAAACAGGTTTCCGAGCCCTGGTAGCAGTGTTCGCACTGTTGTGTTGCAACGAGTGTGCATTGGAATACACATGTTGTGTTATCAGACAACCACTGAAATTACTTGCAATGAGGCATTCCATCTTAGTCTTCAGTAGTCGTCTATTGGTCACAGATCCCAATTACCAGGTGGCCTGAGCACTCGATTGGCTTCCAAATGCCATAAAATAAAACTTTATAATAATAATTTTATTTATTTATTTATTTATTTATTTTCACACACACTTACAACTATTTTTACAGGACTGTGCCTAAGACAATAGCGTAACTACCTCTAACTTATCTATACTTAATTATACTTATCACGACTATAACAAATACAGAATAAAGCCGACTTTGTGAATTCATTCAGAGAACAAAAGAACAAGTCAGTGTTTTCCGCGACGAGATTGAGGGTGCGCAGCGCGCGCGTCAGCGGCGCCCGCCGGAGCAGGTTCGTGCGCCCGCACGGCTCGGCCAGCAGCCGCGGCCGCCGCCGCCGCCACACGTACCCGGCTGGCGCACACAATCCCACACAATTCAGCACCTGACTATTGTCTACTCTACCCCTAATTACTTTAAATACACAATAATGAAAATGTATGGTCATTAGATACTTTTTATTGTCATTATTATTAATGATATTTGCTTCAAACCCCCCGCAAACACGCATTGTCAATATAGCGGACCTTCGTTACTTGCTCACAATGACATCATTTTGAGCTGACACATTCAACGCCCAGGACCCGGAGGATAGAGCAAAATGGATGCGAGTAACATTTTGTGGCGCTGATTGTATTTTCCTTCTTACCTTGACTTTGAATCGTATTTTAATGGTATGGTTAAACCATGGAAAATCATATCTTGTAGGTAAGCTCGCTCCATCGTCGACCTTGTCCTGACACTGGTCTCGATTAGGGTGAGTAAAAATCCACCAATAGGAGGGCTGCAGTGAGCGAGACTATCTGAGGCCGTTATACGCTAACGTTTCTATTCGTTTTGTTTATAACCAATCGCGTCACTGGTAGATCACGTGACTTTTCGTATCACGTCATCTACCAGTGACGCGATTGGTTTAAAAACGAATCGAATAGAAACGCTAGTTAGCATAATGCATCTTGGCAAGGGCCTCTGTGTATTTGTGTGTCAGTCTGTAACATCGTATCTTACAAACGAATGGACCGGTTAGGACGCGGTTTTTTGAGCTTTATTTGCTCATAGTGCGTTTGCGGCTTTAATCGTGATGGATTCTTAGCTTAATTGGGTTGGGCCGGAGATATCATTACCGAAAGTATTTACTATTCTGCCCTCCTAAAAAAAAGGACGTATGCGCAATTTGATTGTCAAAGTAAATTTAGCCCTCCGTCTTAAGAAATAAGGTCACTAATACATACCTACGCGTTTCTATGACACGTACGCCCTTTTTTCTAAGGAGGGCAGTATTATATCGTGGATTATCTACTAATAGTACCAATTCTTCTTGCAGCCTCTTCGCCCCCCTTCCCACCCCCACGGTGCAGGGAGACCGCGCCATCTACGCGCGACTCCTGGACCCAGACCCTCGCCACTTCAACTTTGTCGACGTCATCAGGACCTTCATGATGGTCTTCGATCTGTGGCAGCACGAGGAAGGAAGCTGGCCAGGGTAAGTTGGTTCTTTAAACCCTGACGTAAAAAGAGGTGTGTTTTAGGTTTAACGTGTGTACAGTGCGATAGCTCTTAGATGGTGCTTCGGGTTTGTACTTCCCTCTCACTCGCTGTCATACGCTCTTCTTAAGAACGAGTGAGAGAGAAGTACAAATCCAAAGCACTTTCTAAGTCCTCACAGACTGTATCTGTGTATCAGGCTCTATTCTACACCGTAAAACAATATCGCACTACTAGATCAAAACAGTTTCAACTCAAAATCCTTGCTAGTCTGTTTCAAGTTCATAGAAGTTGTATTAAAGTTGATTTTAAAATACAGTTGTATTTTGAGTTACTACTATTTTGATCTAGAAGTGCGATAGTGCCTTTGACAAATTAAACGTTTTCTTTTATAAAAGGTTTTTTTTAGTATTAAGGAATTTTATTCTACTAATATTATAAATGCGAAAGTTTATGTGTGTATGTGTTAGTTTGTTACTCCTTCACGCTGCAATGGCTGAACGGATTTGGATATAATTTGAAATGGAGATAGCTTATACCCTGGATTAGGTAGGCTATTTTTCATCCCGGAATATTTAAACATTATTTGTCATGGTTTTATCAAGTAAATATGAGTCTTGTTGCATGAAATAAAGTTATTACATTCTATTGGAATATGTTATTTTCTCATTGTCAATGAGCTGTACATCGTAACCTCGTCAGATGATCACAAATACGTCCGCCTGCCAAACGACCTGCCCAG
Organism: Acleris literana; assembly: GCA_946894065.1. Taxonomy (NCBI): domain Eukaryota; kingdom Metazoa; phylum Arthropoda; class Insecta; order Lepidoptera; family Tortricidae; genus Acleris; species Acleris literana. The sequence continues at coordinate 1,199,614 of OX335687.1, forward strand.
TGTCGGCTTTAAAGGATGCGGGGGGGGGGAGCCACAACTTGACCTCCCCCTACATTACAGTAAATTACACACTAACCTCTTTCCATGGTGATTACAGGTTCGTGCTAGTAATAGACTTGGACACGGCCGTGGTGGGGCATCTAGCGAGAGTCGACCTTATGAACCTTAGACAAGTGCTGTATTTCCTTCAGGTTGGTTTGGTGACCTTATATAGTTAATGTATGGTGTATAATCAGTTTGAATTTTTTAATTAGTGGTGAAGTTCATAATTGAATGCTTGCACATATTTATTAAACTGCTGCTTTATGACGTGTTGTGTCTGATTGCCGAGTTAAAAAGTGATAATGTGTTCTAATGGGGCATGAACGTAATTGTGTTGGTCGATAATCTTCAACTAACTATTTAACAAACTGTCAAAGGCTTCAACTATCAACAACAGTCTTACAATTGACTACTATCTTATAATTGACTGGACGTCTTCGAATTTGTTTCGTGTTTCTAAGACACGCCGACGGCTAAAAACAAATGGGAAATGTATATCCCGACAAAATACATGTATTGTGACTGCTTAACATTCAAATTTTGACATTGTCGTCAATGTTAAAATTTAGCTTTATCCTTCATTATGTACCCATTGATACTTACCATGTCTATCGACACCATCGGTTTAGTCTCTAGGAAAGAACAATGAACCGTTGAAGCTGGCCACGATGTTCTTTCGCAAGTGCGTAGTTTTGTTTCCCAAATTCATAAGTTATAAAATCATTTATTTCTGAACCCAGGATATTTTCAAAACGTTTAAAGAGCTACCTGCAAAACCTGTAGGTTAGGTTAGTTTTATTGTATAATAATCTCGGAAAGAAAAACAGTTATAAAACCAGCTTATATAGACAGTTGGAAACTGAAACTCGACCTTGTAGGTAACCGCTGGCCGCACATACGTTATAGTTCTCTATCATGCCTGAGTGGTCTACATAGCGACTCAAGGAAAATTGCACATTATATTATTCATATTTCTTAAGTTGTTTGGTGTGATAATCAACGACGCATTACGACTAAATAAATACATCTTGGCCTTTAGAAATACATGTAACCATTATTTTTATCCAGATAAACTGAAGGAAAACGGTAAACATAACTTAAGCCATCGAAGGTTTGATAAATTTTAGGAAGTAACCTCGTGGTGTAATTTACGGACTGTCTTGAACTTTTCAACAGGGAGCCTAGACCGGCTTAAAAGTCCAGTATGATAAATATCCTATGTGTCCAGTGCAGCTAGCAAGATAGATAGTACCTATTAGATAGAAGTTTATAGATATGGGAGTAAAATAAAAAACATAAACATACTGAACTCGAAGGACTATGGCAAAGAGATAGTCCATGTCCTGTATGAACACATACTTTTGTCCTGTAAAATTTGATAGTTTTCATAGGCATATTGAAAAACGACGTCTAGGCGGATGAAACTGCAAAAGCTAGTAAAGGAGGGTGGGAAAATTGGCCTATTGACCAATAAGGACAAGCGGTATGACACCGGATAGGTAATTCTAAGTTGTAAAACTATTACTATGGCAGGTAGTTCGAAATCTTTAATTATTTTATTCGTAATTTTATTCGTAATTATACTAAAGTCGTCTATGTAGGCAACCCGATAAAAAAAACTCAGTTATATAAGGTTTCCCGCTACATAAAATCGTTGTAGAATTAAAAAGGATATTCGATGATATAGTACTTATTGTTATTGGTTTCTAGGCCAGCGTTCATAAATTTTTGCCCATTCTCCTTTATTATTAGGTATATGAGATTCCGTCTAAAAAACACTTTTGGAAGCGGATTGTTCCTTTATTTTGTTATTAATAATGGGTTTGCTCTTGAATAACTCTTGTCCTTAGAGAACGAAGATGACCTGATCATCTGCTTCTGAAGATCAAACTAACGAGTCCCAACTAGGTGGGTCTACGTTAAGTATACTGGAGATCCTCTGGCCACCTTCTGACTCTATCATCTGATCAGTTCTTAGATACCATAAATTGCATTGTCATCGGATTTACGGAGGTATTAAAATTTCATCCCATTTCATTAAAAGGAACTAGTTCAAAATTAACTTGCAAGATTTGACCAAACACACATACGTCAAATTCAATGGAATCTTGAACAACGATTTTCAATTTGGTTCCAGGAAGCTATGCTGGTGAAGCTGAAGGGAGTCCACTTCATGAGCGCACCCAGCTTCATGGACAAGCTGATGATGATGCTGCGCCCGTTCCTCAAGCGAGAACTCCTGGATATCATCCACATCCACCAGCGAGACTCCAGTTCCATTGAAGCGTACATACCGAAGGAAGCTTTGCCCAAGAACTGTGGGGGGCAGTACAAGGACTTTGAGACTATTAAAGGTAAGGAATTTCTTTGTTTAAGTTTTTACAAGTTCTTATTTTGTTTATGAACAATATAAAATTATTAATTCGGAAAAATGGTTGTAGCCAGAGTCTAAAAACTAAAAACCAACCTATTAAAAAACCGCTTTCTTTAAAATATGCAAAAAGTTGTTGCAGATAATTTCTCAATATTAGTTGCGAGTTGCCCCGGGCAGTCGCGTCATTGGAATTTGCAATCTTTAGGAAAAGCATCTAGCTCTTTATTTAAATTTGACCAATTAAAAATATTCCTAATACTTAAGTAAGCATTTGATTGGATCTCCGTCTAAAAAGAAATACACTAATGCATTCATAATTCTAATCTTTCAGAGGAAACTTTGGTTCGTCTTCAAAGCAACCCCATCTTCTTCAGAGACGAGAACAGAAGAAGAGTCAACGAGACGCTGCGGAAGGGCAAGAACACCGTCGAAGATATATTCGGGATCCAAGGGAGCTTCAAGAAACTAGACATCGACTAGGACTTCATTACCATCATCATCACCACCACGATTATCATCAACGTCATCATTATCACTATCATAACGATCTCCATCATCACCATCATCATTAATAGCACCATTAACTTAGAAAATGTTTTCAATCCACAAAGTTACTGCGACACTCTAATTGACGTTGTACAGTTGCATCAGTCTACAATCGACCTCGGAAGTATCGGTTTATTTTAGTACCTTGTTACAATAACACATTGAAGTGTGAGTAGTTTGAATTTAGTATATTAGTACGTACGACAAGGTACTAACATTTACGACTACTTTTGGCCGTACGTGAAGTTAAGTACATAGTGTGGATTGTAAACACTATACATTAATAGACACCAAATGAATAAGGAAAAACTGGTGAAGTGCGTGTCGAGAACGCATTAATTAATGGTCCGCGCTACACACAACGCAACAAGATGTACCGTCTAAGAAAAGGCGGAGGTTGTCAATTCATGTGTTTGTTTTGTTTAATACGATTTCTCCGTTAATTGCCAACCAATTAATGATAATTTTATCTGTAAAATATGTGGAGATAGTTCGATGTCTTCTTATGGTCTCCCACGTAGATAAGAATTATTTTTGAAATTTGTTTTTAAAAAAAAACTTTTTTTTTTCCCGAAATTAAGTTTGAGATAATTTATCCTTAATTTTAATTTAATTTTCGGGGAAGAAAAAGAAATCATTTATTTCTTCAGTATTTCAAAATGAGGCAAAAAAGGGTGGTCACTTTAAGCCGGTGGGAGACCACAGGTTTTCTTAAAGATCTGTTTAGTATTGTTTATTTCGGTGTCGTGTAGACAATGGCTCAATTAGATAATGAAGTATTATATTTTTTCGGATCACGAATGAAATTCTTCTGGCAATTTTCTCTAAATTTCCTAGATTATGCGTGTATTATTAAGAAAATGTAAGTTATTTTGTTCGTGATGCCAAACTTTTGGTAATCAATAAGATTTGGGGTATAAAGGCGATTAAGTTTTTAAATTTGGTGTTTTATTTCCTGACTAAAAACCCCGCAATTTCAACAAAAAGGTTCAACATGCCAAAATAGCTTCGAAAAACGTTTTTCAATAAAAACAAATTTCGACTGTATATTTTACCCGTAGAACAGATTTGATTAAAATCCTCTATATTTCTTTCCAAATTGCATATCATTTGAAATAACCGTCTGATTATATGGGATATGGCTGCTAGCCGGATTTACCCCAAAACCTCGGGCGAATCCGTCTAATGACTATGTTTTAAAAATATTTTTTTATTTAAATATACAAGGTATTTACGCTTTTTCTCAAATATGATTTCAAAACCAAACTAAGTTTTTAGTCAATTCCATAAATAACTTCTTACTCGTTTAAAAATACAGCAGTTGTCATCAATCAAAGTCAACTTAAAATAAACTATGCTGGTGTTAGACACTTTATATTCGTCGATATAATGTCAATAAATTTCTGTCGAAAAAATACATTTTTGTACTCGTCGATTAAAATCTGTGTATTAAGATTTCATAGAGTATACTGCAACGTCACTCTTTTCATCGTTGAATAGTCTATGCTACTTCCGAAACAACCGAAATAACTGTTTCGGTACGCTCCAGACACCGAATTTTTTTTTAAAATACAACTACGTATTTCAATAATATGTGTCCTTGTTTAAGGAGACTCGATCCGATACAAAATTGCCAATCTATGGCGTTTCGGAAAGTAGCAGCGTCGCATCATCTGTCAAAAATCTACTTAAACTTGCTGCTGTATCCAAGGTATAAAAAAAACGCTTTGTGATTGCCTAGTATTTAGCCAATCACAGCAAAGTACTGCAACAGTACGGACGCCGGTGGTGTGATAACTTTTCTTTTCAAAGCTAAGCTTAAAAAGTTAAAATAAAAACTAACCACTTAAATTATTAATTTTAAAGAACTCGGACAAAAAGTATTGTTCACAATAGTGTCATTATCAAGCTTTTGTTGCTAACTGGACTTTTTTGCAAAGTCATTATCTGCTTATCAAGACCACACTAATGACTCCCAACACGGTCTACATTAAGTATAGCGAAGTTCCTGTCGCCACCTTCCGAGCCCATCATCAGATCAGCAGATACAGCATATACGTGGTCCAAATTTTAGCCCATTCCATCTACGGGAACTAGTTCAAAATTGGTTTGGAAATTTTGACGGACAACTTACAAACATACATACGAACAGTGCATGTTAAATAAAAGCTTACGCATACTTTAAGTAAACTAGGTTTATAGAGTGTTTATAAATGAGCGGGTTTCATTATAATCATACATCGTTATCGCGGGGGCAGTAGTGATAGATTATGACAAATAAGCAAGAACAGAAGTGACACGCGTATCGAGAAACGTTTATATCTATGAGTTCAAAATGTATACATTTTCTTTCAAATATCTTACCTCCGTACTTGACTTGATTAGTAGTACATATTTAAAAAGATGAGGTACGCAATCCTTACGTCAACCTCTTCAGTCACTTTTCCTGCTACTTTAGACATTTGTCATTCTTGAATGATTTGATATGTACAAAAACATACAAAAATATATCTTAATTAAATTTAAGTGCAACTGGAAAACCAACATTTAAAAAGTTGAAACTAGTTTTAAAGAAAAATAGTGGATTTGACTTTTTTTTATTTATTAAAGTTGACACGTTGACTTATAAAAGCATTTACTCAGTGTAAGACAAGTTTGATTGACGGTTTCCAGCGAAAACTTCTTGCTAGATATGAAGAACTTCTTAGAGGCTTAGAATGTATAGGCAGAATATTCCGTTTATACTAAACAGACATTCTTATATTATGTTTTTTTTATTAGCTTTTTTTTGCCCCCTCAAAAACGACGTATGGTTATGATAGTAATCTCTGTCTGTCTGTTTGTGTCGCTTTTACGGCTAAACCGCCGGACCGATTTCGATGAAATATGGAATGGAGATAACTTAAGTCCCCAGGAACGATATACAATACTTTTAATACCGGAAAATTGGAAGGTTCCCGAACGAGGTTCGATTAGGTTTTAAAAGGGTCGGCAACGCGCATGCGATACTTCTGGTATCCCAGTCCATACTGCACCCCCACTATGAGTTACAATTACCGTACTTGCTAGCGAGTCGAATGCTCTGTCCCTCGCAGACCTCGCAGTATTCTTATAGAGTGCGAGGTACAGAGCATTCGACTCGCTAGCGAGTACAGTAATAGTAACTCATGGTAAGGGCTGGTCACCGCTTACCATCAGGCGGGTCGTGCGCTAGTTTGCCACCATCGTGGTATAAAAAAAAGACGTCTACACTAACTTTGTCGCTAGTACTACGTAAAAGTATAGTCTTTCATGTTAACTAAGTCACGGACATCTGATAAAGTAATGAGCGATATATAAACGTGCGCAGAACAGAGTAATGAGGTAAACTATTGCATGTGCGCGGAATACGTAATCTAGATACGGGATACGGAGTGTCAAGCCAAGTTCGGAAACTATAACTACAACTACAAACGATCATTTAGCTCACGCTGTTTCTAAAATTTGTATTTTTTCTTGTTATCCTCAATCACCCAAAGGTTAGCTGGAAGAGATCGTATTCTGTAAATATTGAGTTTGAATTTCTGTGTTTTATACATACAATAAAGATAAACCCCCTTACTAATAAACTTTGAGTAATGGTGGTATAGCTATACGATGTTTATCCTTATCTGTCATTGTGACATGTGAATTTGACAGATAGGACAAAACATTGTATAGCTGTACCACCGTTACTCAACGTTTGGGGAAAGTGTTTACATACATACATACCAGGATAAAGTACTAGGCGTGTTTGTTTTAAAAGGAAACTATTCGAATAATTAAGTAACTTAGATTTACATTTGAACCAATGGCATTAAATCCAAAATTTGAAGCGGAGCTATCCTGGGGCCCTATTCCACTCGGTAAAACAATTGTGCTTTTGACATTCGTATTGTTTTTAACTCAGCCGTCATTACTATCACGTAAATAAAGGCTATCGTAACGCTGACAATACCAGTCTCAGCGAGCTTAACATCTAAGAACTTCCATAGAACTTGGCAGTCTTGCTTTTACAGTTTGGTCGTTCTAAGAGGGCCGATTTGACAGCGGTCAACTCAGTACAAAATATGTATTTGAGGTTATATTTTATACTGCGTTGACAGCTGTCAAATCGACCCTCTTAGAACGACCAAACTGTAGGGTTCCATACCTCAAAAGGATAAAGCGGAACCCTTATAGGATCACTTTGTTATCCTTCTATCCGTCCGTCTGTCTGTCAAGACCCTTTATCTCGGGAACGCGTGGAGGTATCGAGTTGAAATTAAAACCATTCAGATCTATAGTCCCTTGAAGCTGTGAAAAAATAAGAAGCTGACTGCACTTCACTTTTATCAAACTTTGCTTCTTTTTCACATGCATCTTTTTTGTGAAAATATACTCAGCATCCTTTAAGAAATAAAAATATATTCCTACTGAGTTTTTACACTTATCGCTGTAACTATTATGGCTAAACGCGAACGTGATCGAAATATACATGTCTTTAATTTAGCTATTTCTCTTATACCATACAAACCTTAGTTTCACCTCAGATTGATAATTATAAGGATGTTTCCTAGTTTTTTTTTTTAATACTAAACCAGCAGACCACCAAATTAAACTATCCTATATGAGATTTTACATTTGTTAAACGTCAGTTTTGAAATGGCATGTTAAGGACTTTTGATACTTTTTTTTTTTTTCACCCCTGTAGCGCTAGCTTAAGAATATTGTTATAATCAGAGATTTATTCGAAACTAGCTTCTGCCTGCGACTTCCTCCGCGTTGAGTTAGTTATTCGGCCATTCCATGTTGCGAGGAATTTCGCCGATCGATAATCCCTCGGAATATTTTAAATTTTACGGAATTAAAAGAAGCCTATTTTAATCCAGGGCTTAAGCTAGCTCATCCAAACCCGTCCAGACGTTGCAGCGTGAAGGTGTAACAAAGTAACCCAGACACAAAAACTTTCGCATTTATAATTTAATGGGACAAAAACTGAGTGTTGAGTTACTTGCGACACTTCTTCTTAAACGTGGTGGTCTTAGGAAGATATAGTTCACTAGCTAGTCTCGTCTCAGACACGTGAAAGTGCTTACAGGGCCCATACTTACAGAAAACAGCTTTTCATTTTCAAAGTAAGTTTACTTCAGGAAGAAAATGGAAACCCTCATATTTACCTTTACAGTGGATGCTAGCCTGACGGTAAAATGCGATCATTATTTCTCGAATGCTTCTGGCAACTACTGCATCATTACATTAATAAACCATGGCATTCCCACCAATAATTGTTCAAGTCACAAATGACCCTAAAATGTTACATTTCCACGGTCTGTCGCCTTTAAATGTCACTCCATTATAAAACTATTATGTTTAAATTTCAAAGTAAGCGGAACTAAATTATTGGTCTTTAACAGTTTTCCTGTGGTTTTCGTATAAAATGGCGGTGGTCTGTTTGGTGGGCACAGCTAATTCAAGATGAAGTACCTTGCTCTGCTTATGACTGTTCTGGCCATCGTGTTTGCCGTTGTGGTATGTACCTACTTCATGTTTATTTTCATAGTTGTTAAATTCGGCATGTCAAATAAGTTTTTTAGCACTTTGTCATAATGAAATCCAAACTATTTCAAGTAGGATTCAGTTAATGAGATTAATAATGTCAAGGTTTTGACATGCTTTTTGGGCGGGTAGAACCAATGAAATTTTATATAAAGATACGTCATCTGCGCGCAAAAACGTTCCGCAAAAAAGAAGGCACATTGCCTTACTTTTTATCTATTTATCTCTTTCTAACAATAGCGTTCGCTATGGATTGCCGTGTTTGTCTCTGTCAGTAATTGGTCACGGGTTTTGAATGCGTTTAATATGAGCATAACGTATCTTAATATAAAATATCATTGGGTAGAACTAACTTTTTGAATTTCAATCGGCGAAAGACGTCTGTAGATTTTTTAAATGTACCAGGTACCCCACCGGGTCCTAGGATGTACGAAGCAACGTCTTAGGTCCACAAATAAATAGTAACCTTAAGTTGTTAATGGTGTTCATGATTATGTTGACGATGGTGACGATGACTATAATGATTTTGGCCGTCATGATAATCATGGTCACCATTGTCAATAATGATTATTCAAAATGATAATGATGATGATGTTGACAATGATGATTATGATGTTTACGACATTAATGAAGATAATGATGTTGACAACGTTAATCGCCATGATGAAAATAGTAAACAGGATCATTGTGGAAGATGTTGATGATCATGCTGCTGACGGTGTTTATGATAATGTTTACGTTAAAGTTGAACAAGCTGTTGATGATGTTGACAGAGCGGCATGGGCATCGGCGGGCCCGCTGGCCTGACTGAGCCAAGGAAGGCCGGTTGCGGCGGCGGTGGTTTTGGTGGTCCACCACCCCCTCCACCCTCCAGTGAGTAGTCTATAAGAACCTTCGAACAGTTGTACTGATTTGAAGCATAAAAAACAAATTTGGCCGTTATAATTGGTTTTAGCCCGTGTGCTTCATATTATCCTAATCATATTATTATTGTTGGCGTTATCGCACTTCTTAATGATTTAACAGTAAACGCTAATATAATATAACGTCAACAGTTTAAATTATTTAAGACGGGCTTACTGATGTAAGCGCAGAGCGGTAGTTATTTACCGTAAATGAATATTAAAGGTATACCCATAGCTCCGTTATTCATAAACACACTATGAACTATTTTATTTAAAGTATACTTTATGACTTTCTATCAAATTCATTGTAAGTTTTTTAAATAGTAAAACGTCGTTGGCGTTGGTGGACTGCTAGACTTTTAATTCATATCTATCATTTTACGAAAATATTTGTGAAGTTTTTGAATTTTTATGTTTTTTGTAGCACGCTTGAACGGCTGAATGAAGTTTGATGAGTTTCTGCTCACAAAAAGTGTCTATCTTGGATTAGTACAGATAGTTTTATTAACCGACTACAAAAAAGGAGGAGGTTATACGTTCCACTGTATTTTTTTTTTTATGTATGTTCACCGATTACTCCGTCAATTGGCGACCGATTTCAAATATTTTTTTTTGGTTTGATTGAGTATACTTTCTAGGTGGTCCCATTGTCACCAAATCTGAATCTGATGACAGGATCCGTGAGGAATTGAGGAAACTCCTCAAATATTGTAGGCAAACATATAGCGATTTTAGTATTTTTAGTAACAAATCCAGCATTTGCATTCAGAAAGTATCATTTGGTGAAGTGGAACTGATGATGAAGACCACAGATGGTCACCGGAACTCCTTAGCGCTACCGATTTCAAGGGTGGCGATAAGATATCTTGATTAAGATAGTTGAGCGACTACAACGAAGAATATTTACTTGTTAACCAACTTCAAAAAAGGAGGTTATTGAAATATGACTATGACTTTCCCGCGGCGTTGCTTGCGGCGCGCTTGAAATAACTTGAAGTTTCATTTCAACTAAGAAGTGGGACTACGTAACAGCGTATTATGATCACTAAAAAGTATAAAATAAAATAAATATTTTAAAAAACAAAAAACCGTCGGCTTTTTGTTGAAAATGTTGTGGTCGCCGACTTCAGTTGGAGTAACCTATTAGGTGCCTACAATTTTAAAGAAGTTATTTTTTGCGTTTTTGAAGGCGGTTTTTTGTTTTTTAAAACATTTATTTTGGAAACATTTGATACTTAAGGGCAGCAGAGACATACCATTTTATCGCAGTCCCAAGTCTGACAGGCCACGTGACAGTCCAAAGTCCGTATTTTTTTAATTTAATTAGTCTAGTATCCATAGTACCTACAAGCCTGGAGCTTAGTTTATTACTAGGTGAATTGAGTTGATAAATATCAAACTCCAATATATCCTTGAAATTGGTATTGGTATTGGTAACTTAATTTGTTCGAATTAAGTTTTAAATTCGTATACTAAATTTCAAGGAAATATTGGAGTTTGATATTTATCAACTCAATGTATGTGAGATTGTCCCCTGATATTTATTATTTATCTTTTATTTATACTAACTCAATGCGGACAACATCTCGGACAAAGGCTAATAATTAAATTATCTTCTCTTACAGACAGCTCGGGATAAACAGCAACCAACGGATTCCAGCAAGTGTGTGACCAATAAAACAATTTGCATTTTCATCATGTTTTATTTACAAAAGAAACCTTGTACACATGTCAATATCCTAAATTCTTATCCAGAGTTGACTTTGCAAGTCTCTCGCCTATTTATTTGGGCGGCATCCTGATTTCTTCTTCTCATCAAGTCAAAAACCTGTGTATCATTATGGACCGTACGTCGTCGCAGGTTCCTCAAGTTAACGAGGTTAGCAGGAAGAATAAGACCACAGATTGCCCTAACTTTTCTTCTAAACCAGCAAAAAACTAAACACTGACTTGAAAATTAAATAGAAAATCTAACTATGATGTTAATGATTGGAACAATTTACTTAAAACTCTTGTAAAACTTATTTTCTTGTTATAAGAATGTTACTCGTACGTAAGTAGGTACTACATTTTATTCCAATGAAAAAGAACTTTAAACGTCCAATAATTAACATCAAATCAATGTCCAAAAAAAATCTGATTTACTTTATTCTGGTAGCTCGATTACCACGCTTGGTACCAATTCTTATTTGGAAATTCTGAAACTAGGTTTCCAGCTATTCTCGTCTAACTTTACTACTATTTCTACTGCAAGTAATCTTACTTAAATTTTAGTCCTTTTCCCTTCCTTTATGTATGCCTAACATAATGACTTTTGGAAGATATTTGAATTACTATTATTACTAATTATTATCTATCTATTATTATTTTATCTTCCGCTGGCCTTTCTGAGTTTGAATGCTCAACCATTCAAGATATGGATATACAAGTTTTACCTTATGAACCTTACCTCAAATCAGAAAAATATCGCTTCTGACCTGATCCCACGCTTCCAGATCATTTCATTCGTAGAAAAAGGAGTGCTTGGACGCACTGTCCTTAATACTTATAGAATCGACACAGGGGATAAACCTCCTATCAAGGAAATATGCTATAAATTGTCACACGAAAAAACCAAAAAGCTTTAATAATGGAAGTTAATAAGATGTTAGGGTTAGGAAGGAAGGTCTTTGACAGGGGCAGAATTGGTAGTATGTATGTATGTAAACACTTTATTGTACAAACAAAAGAGATAACAATTATGAAATAGACAAAAAACAGGAATGTACAAAGGCAAACTTATGCGTGAGATGGGAATACATTTTTGAATGAAAATTAATCAAATTTAGGTTAATAAGCACTACCTATTCCGACCCCTCGTCATCGAGCATTGTTAAAGTCCATGGCTGTCTCCTATGATAATCACACCTAAGAACAATGGAGAATGGCGTTTTTGTGTCGCCAACCAAAAATTCAACTCTATTACGCGTCTTGGCGCCTACAGCTTACCACTGATCAGTGAAATTCTGGACCATCTCAAAAATACCAAATACCTCTAAAATGTTGATATTGCTAAAGCACCACCGATTTTAGCTCGTTAACTTTATCTGCATAGTACTTAACTAAGTACCTTGCTTCGAGCCCTACAGCTCTTAGCTCTTTAACTTTATCTTCATGGAACTTAGCTAAGTGCTTTGCTTCGAGCCCTACCGCTTTTAACTCTTTAACTTTATGTTAATGGTACCTACTTAACTAAGTGCTTTGCTTCGAGTTCTACCGCTCTTAGCTCTTTAACTTTATCTTAATGGTGCTTAGCTAAGTGCTTTGCTTCGAGCCCTACCGCTCTTAGCTCTTTAACTTTATCTTAATCGTGCTTAGCTAATTACTTTGCTTCGAGCCCTACCGCTCTTAGCTCTTTAACTTTATCTTAATGGTACTTAGCTAAGTGCTTTGCTTCGAGCCCTACCGCTCTTAGCTCTTTAACTTTATTTTAATGGTGCTTAGCTAAGTGCTTTGCTTCGAGCCCTACCGCTCTTAGCTCTTTAACTTTATCTTAATGGTACTTAGCTAAGTGCTTTGCTTCGGGCTCTACCTCCTTAGCTAACTTAACTTTAACTTTATTGGAGCGGTTGATTACTCTTTAGATAAGCCTTAGATCAGTCATATTCAATTTTGCTACTTACGCCCTAAAAAATCCTTAGGTTATGCTTTCTCTTTCAATCTTAGAGCGGTTGATAACGCCTTAATAAGTAGTCATTGAATGTGAACTCCACTCTTACCTTTATGCAATTGATGTACATCTGAAGAATTATGTTTGATTTGACGGTAATGCCTGTCTGTGTGAAAATGTGTTATTTAGTATGTTTTAGGTAAATATTTTAGAAATTTTCTATGCTGAAAATTTTCTGGGATTGTAAGGAAAATATAGCGGTATCCACTTACCCGAAGATCCTATGCCCCACTCTCTCAAAGCGCCTCTTCTGATGGCACGCAAAACTTTTTCCTTGAAGAATCACATGATATCCGATAATTTAGCCACTTAACAGTATATTTTGACACAACACTTCAAATTGTGACATTGTCAGACAAATTTAAACTATACCGCCTCATTCTCGGTCTTGACTGTTCTCAACGAAGTTTTTGAGACTTTTCGGCGAGAGTTTAAATGTGGCTAATTCGTGAGCTTAGGCATGACATGTCAAAGACTGTTGCAACTCTTACATTATTATTTCATTGGGTTTTTTGTAACGAAAGCTTAAGTCATATTATGTTAATAAGAGATTTATTTTTAAAAAAAAAAACAGAGGGCCTAGTTAAGATACATAACGCTAGTTTAGCAATTTTCATAAAATCAAAAACAATTACAGGATTGACGTAAGCTGATGACAGATCTCGTCGACTATTATGTCTCCATACATTTCGATTCCTAGAACACAGAAACGTAAGCAGCGTTTGCATCTTGTCTAGACCTTACAGACCTTTCATTTGCTTGCGGGACTTATTCTCAACCAGTAGTCTCTTTTCGGGAAGAGCTGGAAGACTCAGACACCTACCTACATGTGCTTACTGGGCCGACTTACAGAATAAAGATTTTCATTTCACTTTAGTTTTTTAACTTTAGGTAGATAATAGAATTTTAAATTCGTTTTCAGTAGACGGTGGACTGCGACCCCTGACGGTAGACTGCGACCATTCGCTCTCAAATGCAAATAAGAACTATAGCATCATTACATAATAATCATGGCGTTCACACCAATAATTGCTCCCGTTGCAAATGACACTAAATTATCACATTTCCACGGTCTGTCGCCTTTCAATGACTGTCACGCCATTATAAAACGATCATGAATATTATAAATTTCATAGGAAGCGGAACTAAATTATTGGTCTTTAACAGTTTTCCTGTGGGTCTGGTATAAAAGGGTGGTGGTCTGTTTGGTGGGCACAGGTGATTCAAGATGAAGTACCTTGCTTTGCTTATGACTGTTCTAGCCATCGTGTTTGCCGTTGTGGTACGTATTTCATTTTTGTTTTCACAGTGTACATTTTATGTATGTTAGATTCGGTATGTCTAATAAATTTTTAAGCACTAAGACATTTAATTTCTTAATTTTTTTGATGAAATTTAAAGTAAATATAAGTAAAATTCAGTTAATGATATTCATAATGTCTTCTTCTTCTTCTTTTTTTAATAATGGCGGTTATTCATAATGTCAAGATTTTAACATGTTGTTGGGCGGCTATTTGTGGGCGGGTCGACCTAACTTTTTGGATGCTTCAATCGGAGTCTCTGCAGAATTTTTAAATGTACGGAATAGCGTCTTGGGTCCTCAAATAAATATTCAATCTTGAAGTGTGAATGGTGTTCATGATTATGTTGACGATGGTGACGATGATAATAATGATTTTGGCAGTAATTATTAACTTCATCAACATTGTCAATAATAATACTTAAAATGATAATGATGTTGATGATGATTATGATGTTTACGACATTAATGAAGATAATGATGTGGACAATGTTTATCGTCATGAACTCATGATCATATTAAAGAAGTTTATGATCATGCTGTTGACGGTGTTTATCATGTTTTTAATAATATTGATAATTTTGACGGTTTTTATGATAATGTTTGCGTTGACGTTGAACATGCTGTTGATGATTTTGACAGAGCGGCATGGGCATCGGCGGCCCAGCTGGCCTGACTGAGCCGAAGAAGGCTGGCTGCGGCGGCGGTGGTGGCCGCGGCCCCCCACCTGGCCCTCCACCCACCAGTAAGTAATCTATAAGAACCTCACAGTTGTAGTGATTTAAAGTTTTGCTACCTCTCCTATTGCGTTGATTCTAATTGATTTTGACAGTAAGAAGCAGTTACAAAAATTGTTGTTTTAGTAGAATGGTAGTTTTTTACTGTAAATGAATACTATATAGACCATAACTCAGTTATTTATAAACGCCCTAGGCTATTAACTATTTTATCATAGTATATCAAATTCATTGTAAGTTTTTTAAATACTAAAACTTTGTTAGCGAAAAAATTTTGTTTAGATAAAGTGGACGCAAGAATTTTAATTCAAATCTTGATTTTACAAAAATTGAAAATTCGACTATATTATTAAATAAAATAGTCTATTATCCTGAATTAATTCAAATACTATATTTTTCGGTAACATTTGTTCCTCATTTCATTTATAAAATGTTATCTTTCAGACAGCTCGGGTTAAACAGCAACCAACGGATTCCAGCAAATGTGTGACCAATAAAATAATATGCAATTTCATAAGTTTTTATTTACAAAATAAACCTTATACACATGTCAATATGGCAATTCGTCGTATAAAAATAGAAAATTATAGAAAAAATTGATTGCTATTCGCTACCAACTAATTTAAAATTTGGCAACGATGGAGTATTATGTCATCCTTTAGGTCTTTGGATTATTTAGGGCCGTATCAATAAACTTGAACTTGAGTAAGATGTCCATGTCAAGACACGTCAAAAATGGCAATTTTCTATGATTTGACATTTCTTTGAATGTATCTCGTTTTGGCTAGTATTGTTAAAATTTTGGCATAGAGAAGGCAAAAAGGTGGCACAAGCCACCTGATCCCATAAACATTTTCAATCTCAATATTGCAATCTTACGATGACAATCTCAAGACCACAAATGCGTTATCAACCCTGATGATTTGGAATGCCTCTATGCTATGTAAGATCCAGACGGACCCTGCATCTGGAGACAGGCATCTTGGCCAATATCCGTTTATTAAAACTTAGGGCGGTATTAAAAATTTGATTTTGTGGAGGATAGTAGTTTCAAGTTAACTGCATCTTATAGAAAAGTGTTTTCTGACGTGACTTGAGACAGAAATCCCTCTTTGTGAATGTTTGAGGCCTTATTTATGTGCACTAAAGTATTGCTTTCGTTTTTTTAGTTCACATTCAAAACTCTTGATGTACATGATTATCTTATATTATCTTACACTTAAATTACCATTTGGAATATAACAAGCAGAGTATTTTAAAATATTACTGGAATTCTTCACTGGGAGGTTTGATTTTTTTTATTATCTATCCCTGGTAAACTATAAAGAAAGTGATGCAAAAATTGGGTGCCTGTTTATGTTGATCCTACTACCCAAATAAATAAAATAAACGTAAAAGTTTTTGAAGTAGTTTGGGTGTTAGTCTTTCTTTCTTGTGACAAAAGTAAACGACTTAAAGCTTGTTGACAAGAATTCCTTAAGTTTGCTGCAAATCATGAGACGTGCAAGAATATTACAATATAATAACGCATATGCCCATTAACTAATCTGACATCATCTTAAAGATTATAATAACGTTTGATTTCTATATTCTGTTTCGTTGCTTTCTTTTACAGAATAGTATTATGAGCTGCTTAAATATGACAAGGTCCAGAGAGTGAAAACGACACCGATATAACTATGATTCCTATAAACCTTTTACTAGCTAAAACTTGGCAAGTTTTTACCTCTTGAACAGTGAAACACAAATCGCTTACTTATCTCATAACTATGTATACAAATCTAAGTGGAGATACTATTGCAACGCTAAGGTCTAAAAACTTCAATAAATGCCATCTAGCATAGGCAACAGAAAAAGTAACTATATGAAAATCTATATTATGTAATGTTACTGCCAAGAGATGGCGCTGTCACCCTTATTAATAAACGAATCTCGAGGGAGGTATCTAAGGACCGTATTACTAAACTCATCTTGGTTCAGTCAGTCACAAGACACGTCAAAAATGACAGCTTTCTATGGGTTGACGTTTACTTTGACATCTCTCGAGATGGGCATCTCAGTCAAGACGAGTTTATTAATACGGCCATATGAGTTGATATTGACTTTGACTTATCTTGAGATGGACATCTCTAAAGATCAGGCCTAAATATATACGTTATTATTCGTGTCGTAATTCATCAGATCATTTATATTCCAAATCCACTGTCCCCCTCTCACTCGTGCCCTAGCTCCTGCAGGCTTTCCTCTTCCTTCTGCAGCGCCTCTCGCTCTGCCGCGATGCGCGCGTGCTGTTCGGCGATCACTCGGAAGAGCTCGGCATGTTTCGCCGTGGCAGCTGCGACGGCTACTGTTTGGCGGGGTGCGGCGGCTTCAGCAGCTGAAATGAGATGTGAACGGTTCTAAATAAAATTTAACGCATTACTTCAGTAAACATAACTTCAGTTTACATTCAAAAGTTGGGCAGAGGGCTTCGGCCGCAAATGCGTTCCGATAAACCCAGAGATGTGTGCTGGGTTCAAACAAGACCTTTTGCTTAAGAAGCTTGTACTCGTATCATAACCATAATATAACATTATATTTATGTGGTGAGCTAAATGTCTGCTACGGTAGACGATGTAGTAGGACCGTTTTCCGTCCTAATGCATCGTAAGTTCGAATTTTCCATTTTACTAAAGCCATTTCTGCCTGAATTTTAAAACTTCTTAATGTTGTTATAATACAACCCTAGCCTAACCTAACCGCAGGTATATTTGAAATCCTACGCAGGGGTTAAGGCAAACTTTATTAGGAATGCCGAGGAGAGACTACTATGACCGTCTGCAAATTAGATCTCACCAAGTTTATTCAAAGTTCAAATTCAAAATATTGATTCAGTAAATTGGCCACATGAGGACTCCTTTACACGTCTGTAATATGGAGTGAATCTATTACTATTGTACTATGATTCACTTAAATTATGAGACCTCGCTGTTACTAACCCTCAGGATGCGGGAACGCCGCGTGCTCCTCAGCGATCTTGGCATAGAGCTGGTAGTGGCGATCCTTGGCCTTGGCCACCGACGCGGAGTCAGCTGGTAGATCTGGAGGAGCGTCGCTCAGGATAGGGTGGAAACCCTCCTTGTCGGCCACGTAATCCACCTTGCGGATCTTGTTGCGGGGATCCACATAGGAGAAGGTTCCTGGAATGACGGGGAATAGACTTTAGAAAAATCTTCGAAGAAGTTAAGCTACAGTACAATCATCTTCATAATTTCAACAGAATGACGTCAACGACATAAACCTCCCCAAGGTTTGCCAAAAGGTCCTGCGCTGCTTGCATCAATCGGTCTTCCGCAACCTCAGCCACATCATCGGTCTACCTTGTTAAAGTTGTACCCACAGTGCAATCATCATCATCATCATCATCATCAGCCACAAAATATCCACTGCTGGACAAAGGCCTGTTGCTGTCATCCAGCGGTTTCCCGCGACCTTTATCAGATCGTCGGTCAATCTTGTGGAAGGCCAAAGTGCAATAGCTCCTATTATTTTCTTTTTGACAAGTTAATTTAACATGTTTGGCGAATGACTTACAAGCTAATATTCAGTCATTGTTATATAACTATACAACTTTTGAATTAAAAACATCATAACTACTAGACCCACTGTGTTTTGTAATTAGCCACTGATAACTATGAAAAATAAACACAGTTAGCGAAAGGAGTACCAGAAATCATTACTCTTAAAAAAACTTCCATAGAATGAAGATCTTACCTCTGACAACGCCGCTGCCGTCGCTAACCTCTGCATGGTGCCTGTCCGCATGACCAGGGTACCTTCCGGCAGTATAGGCGAAGGCGTACGGCCTGGGCGGTGGGGGTTCGGTGCTCGGTTCGTGCTCCAGATGCAGGTGGGAGACGTCGCCGCTGCACAGCGCCAGGGTCGCGAGGATCAACGTTGGGTACAGCATCTGGAAATCAAGAGGATATCTTTATGACTTTTATTATATCTGACGACGCGTTGGCCTTGATGGTAGTGACCCTGCCTACGAACCTAGCGGTCCCGGGTTTAAATCCTGGTAAGAGCAGATATTTTTGTGATAAGTGCGAATTGTGTTCCTGCTTTTTGGATGTTTTCTATGTATTTAGGTATGTATTTCTCTATATAAATAAGTATATCGTTGTCTAGTACCCATAGTACAAGCCTAGAGTTTGGGGTTATTGTTCACTGATATTTATTTATTTTTCAGATTTTTATTAGTTTTCCTAAGGGAATATCAATAATTGAAATCTACGTGGAGCTCCGATATGCCACTAAAATGTATGGTTACTTATGAGTTCAACCGTACCATCGTACATAATTGTTCTTTTAAGTTTTTGATGTATTGCCCACCATTACCTCCAAAGATCACCTCCAAAATGATCCAGCTTTATCTTTAATGCCGTTAGATAAGTCATATTTATTCTACATAATAACAAGCTAATATGTATGACATTACAAGTATGATGTAATTTGCTCACACAAGACTATAAAGTATAGGTACGTCTATTTGTTTACTTATTACTTCATAAGTTAACGTTTGCCAAGTGTGTCAGCCGTGAGACCAAATGAGATTACTTACAAGTCATGTCTAACAACGCATCGGTAACTCGGTACGTAGGTATTAATACAATGCATGTTCGTTGCTCTATCTACCTACACTGATCCCACGATTTCTAATGTTGGTAAATTTGCCTACTTAAATTAAAATATGACGTCAATTGCTAGTATAATGTAATTAAATTACATTAATGTTAAACAATAAGGTTCTACAGGTCACAGTGAACTTTAGCTTTTGCAACAATGGCAACTGTCACAATTCTGTCACAAAAGGAAATACCTTTCTTTAGATATTCTTAACGGGTGTATGACCCTAAGTCTTCTTTTTTGATACGATCTTTTATTTTATTAAATAACGTTAAATTAAATGAATTAGCATCAATTTACACTAGACTAAAAAAAATAACTAAACTAACTAAATTTAAAAGTAAACTAACACCTCCTAAGGCCCACCATACAAAGAAATTTATTAATGGAATATGAATCATAAATTCCATTTTCTAATTTGATCATTAGTTATAAAAACAAACGAAATTCCACTTTACTTTCTTTGCACTAGAACTTTATTTGAATGGCCGGAAGAAGGCCTTTTAAAAGGACTTTAGCCATTAGGAGGTTAAATAAATAATAATTATTAGTTGATTGAATTAAACATGCAACTTAATGGTGACGAACCTAGAACCCCTCTTTTTTCAAGTCAGCTAATAAGACCTTTCTATCTCCAGGTAGACCTTGTGATAGATACTGATGCTTGTGACACAGGTATAGGAGCATGCTTTAGCACACTTCGCCCTCTAGCAGCTAAAAAAGAAACAAGAGAATAGGATTCTAATTTAATTGCAAATACCATGGAAGAACCAATTCGAATGTTATACCCGACTAGCGACCCGCCCTCACTTCGCTTCGGTTTAAGTGAGTTTTCTGTAACACACGGGTTACAAGTTACACGTGTATCTGGGGTTATGCACGGACATAAACCAGAATTTATTATACATAAAAACTTTCCGTGAAAAATTATCTAACTGGTGGTGAAAACCGAATCAAAATCTGTTGCTTGGCTTAGGAGGAGTTGGCTAATAAAGACAGAAGGACATAAAGACTCTGAAAGCGACTTTGTTTTATACTACGTAAAGATATGCAGTGCAAGCATTAAGTGATAGCACACGAAATGTGGAGTCATTTAATGTCCTTAATATAACCCACGAAGCCTATCTTAAAACCTACACCTATGCACATCAAGTTCATTAGCGGCCTGCACACGTAAAGTTCGGACTGCGGGAAACACCACGCGCCATTCCAATCTTCGCTTCGACCCGTACGTATAAATGCAACTGTAATAGTAAAATAGTAAAAAACCTATGGTTCGAACTGGCGCGTGGCGTTTCTCGCGGTCCGAACTGTGCCGTGTAAAGGCCGCTATTACATATTGAGCACATAGGGCCCTGCCAAGATGCATTGCGCTAACTAGTGCTTCTATTCGTTTCGTTTTTAAACCAATCGCGTCACTGGTAGATGACGTGATACGAAAAGTCACGTGATCTACCAGTGACGCGATTGGTTCAAAAACGAAACGAATGAAACGTTAGTTAGCGCAATGCATCTTGGCAGGACCCTCAGTTCTTTCAATTCTCGCTTTCTAAACTATCAAGGTTCATCTCCTTCTGGAGTTTCTTGCGGCGCCGGCGCTTCTTCTCCGTAGTGATGGTCTTGTCCGAGGCATGATGGTCTTGTACAGTCGAGTTCATATATGTGTACACTTTAGTACCTTGTCACTTTAATCGCTGTGACAATTCATATATGGCAGTTTAAACATGACATTAAATAGACAAAGTACTAAAGTGTGCACATATTTATGAACTCAACTGTACTTACATTCACTCCATTCCCGACGTGTAAAAGAGCCCTTATGTGGGCATTTTACAGACTTAATATTTTGAATTAAAATAAACGCCTTAATCATCCTCTTACTTTGGCACGGAAGCTATAAACACCAAATCCAGTTTGAATTCAAAGAATTCGCAACTTTTTGCCTGGGTGAGGTGACCTTTTTATTATACGTCGAAAACAACCGGTATCAGCTCTGGAGTCATTGTATTGAACCTGCACGTATCCGGGTCTCTTGCATTTTTGCAAAATGCGTTTCAATAATGTAACGATGCAGTTCTGACTGACTGAAACGACCTTCGGGAGTTAGCTTCTCTTTCGCTCGCACTTATAACGCTCTTATAAGTCTATAGCATAAAAAAAAATCCTCTAATACTCTCCCCTGCCTGGATTTTTGGGATTCGTGCCCGAAGGAACCCGACGGGACCCTATTATGCATACGCTGTCTGTCCGTCCGTCTACCGTAACTTTAAAGAGCTGTAATGTTTTGAACGGTATTAGATACTGGGTTGTATTTTTTTTTTTCAGAACTTGTGGTAACACGGTGAATTAACTTTTTTTTTGTAAATTTGATATAATAAAGGAGTCCCCCATACAAGAACGTTTTTTTTACAATTTTTTTTGTATCATAACCACGGTAAAACTTGCAAGCGTCAAATTTGGTATGATTACATTACAAACCCTGAAGAAAAACAACATGTACTAAAAAAATGGTCAAGTTAGAGTTGGGTTCGTGCTGATTCGATTCAAAATTAAATTCAAGTAGGAATATACCTACCTATCCTACCTATACATATACCTACTGTGTGCCGCACGGAACCTCCGCGACTCCGACTCGCACTTAACCGGTTTTTATAATAAATACCTAGTTCTAGAAAAAATCGCCACGAAATAGGTCCAACCGTTTGTGAGTTACGAAGCCACAGAGAAGATAACACTGCAGGTTTATAGAATGGTTACCTTCGCGGAGTGGTTATCGGATAAAGCTTTGCGGTTTTGGGGTGTCGTGGTAGACAACCACAATGACTCCGAACCAACGACTATGACCAGCATTGAGGCATTCCATCTAAGTCGTCAGGGTTGGCGACGCATGTTGTAGTTCCGAGATTGTCAGCGTAAGATTCCAATCTTAATATTGCAATTCAGTTAGCATAAGGTGCCCTGTTAAGGGTGTGCTTAATTGCCTTTTCCATATCATAAAAAAACATTGGCTTACACCAATCTAAGTACGGTACCAGATAATAAGCATATCCTGCCTTTTGGCCGAAAATCATTTGGCAAAAGGTATCCCTCTTAATCTCTTATTTCCTGTAACTTTAATATACTTCAGCATTTATTTCAGTACCATCGTGTGGAACATTTCGTGTGAACTATTGGTTAGTTTAGGTTAGTTTTTATAAAAATCCTGAAATATTTACAGTTACAGAAAAAAAGCGGGTTGGCAAATGAAACAGTTGGGAAACGATACATTTTGCCAAACATATTTTTGCCAAAAGGCAGAGAACCGGTAATACTTAAGCGTTCGTAAAATAAGTTCATATTCAGGTATAAAAACAAATCCTAAGCGTTCGTGGTAAAATCAATTGAAATTTAGATATAAAAATAAAGTTTTTCTGCACACATAATTCATAAGTCCTCTATTATGCGTTCAAAACCCGTAGGCAATGACCAGCATAACCTGTGGTAGTAGGTGACAGCGATGACAGCTGTTAATTTTGGAAGATGTTCCAAATTTGGATCTCATTACCTTACAATATTCGATAACGTAATTTCAAAATTACGGCACAGCTGTCATCGCTGTCACCTACTACCACAGGTAAGGTAATGCTGGCCATTTGCCTTTCGGCTTCTGAACCCATCTTAGAGTACTTATAATATGCGTGTAGATAAAGTATTGTAAGAGACTCTGCGTAATTAGCATTACGCAAGCGTCACACAAACGTATTAGTTGTAGGTATTGAGAATAGATTTTGATTTCGATAAACATCATAACTGATTGTGCAAAATGTGTTTGCGGAATTGTCAACAAGTTTTTAAAGTTGTAGGTAATTCTGTAGGGTAGCGCTACAAATACTACCACCCTACTACCCCTGCTACTACCCCAAAAAATTCAAAATTTTAAATATCTATTCTGTAAATCTGCCACATGAGGGATCTTTTACACGTGGTGGGTCATATGGTATGAATCTACTAGCGCTTCGGACAAGATCATCATTGTGGAGAAGAAGCGCCGCAAGAAACTCCAGCGCTCAAACCCACTCTGGGGACGAAGGCGTGAGTTTATGTAAGTATGTATAAAAACAGATTTTCTAAATCGTAGGTACATTGTTCTTCACTTGTTAAGTAATATAGGGCCTTGTTAGTAAGTTTGCAACCAGTTAGAAGTAGTTAAAGTCTTTAATGAGTAAGTAAAATAACGTGTTTTAAAGCTTCATTCATAAAATTATTACATAAGCATATAAAACTGCCCTCTTACGGAAAAAAGGCACATTTACTATATAAATTGTATTGCACTTCCAACCTTATTTTAACCCTTTAGAGTTTAATACGCTTCTATGAATTTATTGCACTTGTGCCGTTTCTCCTTAGGAGGGCAGAGAATTACAGCTTTGTTTTAATTACGTCGTCAAAGTTGTTGATTTTGTTACACACACATAAGGAAACGCATAGCCGAACCGATTAAGAATATACAAGCCTCATGGTGTATCAGCTTGTTTATTGGACTCAAACCTGTTACACGACCTTTCGGCTAGTTGCGTCACTCCCACGGGCCACTAAACCTCTAAACAATAACGTTCTAGCCTGCGCCCGCGACTTCGTCTGCGTGGAAATACATATTTCCTTTCCTGCTCATAAAGGTTCTGATTTCGATTTCTGGGGTAGAGATTTTTGTGCTGCGCGAATATTTTTTCTTTTATCTAGAATGTTTATTTATTAAATTTATTAAATTTTTATTTCACAAAAAAATGCACAAATGGCGGACTTAATATTTAATGGCATTCTCTACTAGTCACCCAAATAATACAGAATGTAACAAAAGTGGTTATCGGAAAATAAAGACAGAAAACAAAGCAAAAAACATCAGCTCTCTTGGACCTTGTTCTGGCTCCTCCAGGGGCCCATTTCTCAAAGAGTATTAGTCTAATAATATTAGTGATCTGTCTCGTAAATGAAACTACAAAATGAGACAAAGCACTAATATTTTTAGACTAATACTTTTTGAGAAACGGGCCCCAGCCATTTTCGATTCGTCTATCAGTTTTCAAAGAAACTATGAGAAAATAGCGATTTTATAATAGCTAGCTATCGAGTGTATAAAATGAGTTATCACTGGTATGGCCGCATCAAACCGGTAGCGTTTAACGCATGCGCAGATGAGATCATTTGCATTCCAAATTGATCTGCCATATCCTGAACCGTTCGTAAGCCAAGACAACAACAACATTGTTTATCACTATTTAAAAGATAAAACCTGCGTTATAATGGCGATCCCTTTGAGAGCTGGTATCTTTTAAACGGCTCAAACGATTTTCATGAAGCTTAAAATCAAAATCAGAATCAAAATATTTATTCAGTAAATTGGCCACATACGGGCTCTTTTACACGTCGGTAATATACAGTGAATCTACTAGCGCTTCGGACAAGACCATCGTTGCGGAGAAGAAGCGCCGCAAGAAACTCCAGCAGAAGGTCATTTTTTCAAACATAAAATACAATAATACTTAAAAGTAAGTTACATTACAAGGTAATAAAGCA